>JANJGN010000016.1:86790822-87990822 GCA_026770705.1 Isurus oxyrinchus
TCACACTTAACAAACCAGTCTGTGTATACAGGTACTTCACACTTCACAATCCACTCTGTGTACTCAGGTACATCACACTTCACAATCCACTCTGTGTACTCAGGTACATCACACTTCACAATCCAGTCTGTGTACTCAGGTACATCACACTTCACAATCCAGTCTGTGTTCTCAGGTACATCACACTTCACAATCCAGTCTCTGTACTCAGGCACATCACATTTCACAATCCAGTCTGTGTACTCAGGTACATCACACTTCACAATCCATTCTGTGTACTCAGGTACATCACACTTCACAATCCAGTCTATGTTCTCAGGTACATCACACTTCATAATCCAGTCTGTGTACTCAGGTACATCACACTTCACAATCCAGTCTATGTTCTCAGGTACATCACACTTCATAATCCAGTCTGTGTGCTCAGGTACATCACATTTCACAATATAGTCAGTGTACTCAGGTACATCACACTTCACAATCCAGTCTCTGTACTCAGGTACATCACACTTCACAATCCAGTCTGTGTACTCAGGTACATCACACTTCACAATTCAGTCTGTGTACTCAGGTACATCACACTTCACAATCCAGTCTATGTTCTCAGGTACATCACACTTCATAATCCAGTCTGTGTACTCAGGTACATCACACTTCACAATATAGTCTGTGTACTCAGGTACATCACACTTCACAATCCAGTTTGTGTACTCAGGTACATCACACTTCACAGTCCAATCAGTGGTAGTCCGGTAAATCACACTTCACAATCCTGCCTGTTGTCTCAGGGACGTCACAGTTTACAATCAAGTCGGTGTACTCAGCTACGTCACACTTCACAATCCATTTTGTGTACTCAGCTACGTCACACGTCATAATCCAGTCTGTGTACTCAGGTACATCACAGTTTACATTCCATTCTGTGTACTCAGATACATCACACTTCACAATCCAGTTTGTGCTCTCAGGTACACCAATCATCACACTCCAGTCTCTCTACTCAGGAACATCATACTTCACAATCCAGTCTGTGTAAATAGGTGCATCATATTTCACAATCCAGTCTGTGTATACAGGTACTTCACACTTCACAATCAACTCTGTGTACTCATGTGCATCACACTTCACAACCCAGCCTGTGTCCTCAGGTACATCATATTTCACAAAACAGTCTGTGTACTCAGGAACAACACACTTCACAATCCAGTCTGTGCACTCAGGTACATCACACTCCACAATCCAGTCTGTGTACTCAGGTACACCACATTTCACAATCCAGTCTGTGTACTCAGGTACATCACACTTCACAATCCAGTCTGTGTACTCAGGTACATCACATTTCACAATCCAGTCTGTGTACTCAGGTACATCAAATTTCACAATCCAGTCTGAGTCCTCAGGAACACCACACATCACAATACTGTCTGTGTACTCAGGTACATCACATTTCACAATCCAGTCTGTGTACTCAGGTACATCACACATCACAATCCAATCTGTGTACACAGGTACATCACACTTCACAATCCACTCTGTGTGCTCAGGTACAACAAACTTCACAATCCAGTCTGTGTACTCAGGTACATCAAACATCACAATCCACTTTGTGTACTCAGTACACCAATCGTCACAATCCAGTCTGTGTACCCAGGTACATCACACTTCACAATCCAGTCTCTGTACTCAGTAACACCATACTTCACAATCCAGTCTGTGTGCACAAGTACATCACTCTACACAATCCACTATGTGTACACAGGTGGATCATATTTCACAATCCACTCTCTGTACACAGGTACATCACACTTCACAATCAAGTCTGTGTATTCAGCTACGTCACACTTCACAAACCAGTCTGAGTACTTCGCTACGTCACACTTCACAATTCAGTCTGTGTACTCAGGTGCATCATATTTCACAATCCAGTCTGTGTACACAGGTACATCACACTTCACAATCCAGTCTGTGTACTCAGATACATCAAACATCACAATCCAGTTTGTGTACTCAGGACACCAATCATCATAATCCCGTCTTTGTGCTCAGGTACATCAAACTTCACAATCCAGTCTGCGTACACCGGTTCATCACAATTCACAATCCAGTCTGTGTACTCAGGTACATCATATTTCACAATCCTGTTCTGCACTCAGGAACATCACTCTTCACAATCCAGTCTGTGTACTCAGGTACATCACACTTAACAATCCAGTCTTTGTACTCAGGTACATCACACTTCACAATCCACTTTGTTAACTCAGGCACACCACACATCACAATCCAGTCTGTGTACTCAGGTACATCACACTTCACAATCCAGTCTGTGTACTCAGGTATATAACATTTCGCAATCCAGTTTGTGTACTCAGGTACATCACATTTCACAATCCAGTCTGTGTACTCAGGTAAATAACATTTCGCAATCCAGTTTGTGTACTCAGGTACATCACACTTCATAATCCAGTCTGTGTACTCAGGTACATCACACTTCACAATCCAGTCTGTGTACTCAGGTACATCACATTTCACAATCCAGTCTGTGTACTCAGGTACATCACACATCACAATCCAATCTGTGTACACAGGTACATCACACTTCACAATCCAGTCTGTGTACTCAGGTACATCAAATTTCACAATCCAGTCTGAGTCCTCAGGAACACCACACATCACAATACTGTCTGTGTACTCAGGTACATCACATTTCACAATCCAGTCTGTGTACTCAGATACATCACACTTCACAATCCAGTCTGTGTACTCAGATACGTCACACTTCACAATCCAGTCTGTGTACTCAGGTACATCACACTTCACAATCCAGTCTGTGTACTCAGGTACATCACACTTCACAATCCAGTCTGTGTACTCAGGTACATCACACTTCACAATCCAGTCTCTGTACTCAGGTACATCACACTTCACAATACAGTCTGTGTACACAGGTACATCACATTTCACAATCCAGTCTGTGTACTCAGGTACATCACACTTCACAATCCAGTCTGTGTACTCAGATACATCACACTTAACAAACCAGTCTGTGTACTCAGGTACATCACACTTCACAATCCAGTCTGTGTACTCAGATACATCACACTTAACAAACCAGTCTGTGTATACAGGTACTTCACACTTCACAATCCACTCTGTGTACTCAGGTACATCACACTTCACAATCCACTCTGTGTACTCAGGTACATCACACTTCACAATCCAGTCTGTGTACTCAGGTACATCACACTTCACAATCCAGTCTGTGTTCTCAGGTACATCACACTTCACAATCCAGTCTCTGTACTCAGGCACATCACATTTCACAATCCAGTCTGTGTACTCAGGTACATCACACTTCACAATCCATTCTGTGTACTCAGGTACATCACACTTCACAATCCAGTCTATGTTCTCAGGTACATCACACTTCATAATCCAGTCTGTGTACTCAGGTACATCACACTTCACAATCCAGTCTATGTTCTCAGGTACATCACACTTCATAATCCAGTCTGTGTGCTCAGGTACATCACATTTCACAATATAGTCAGTGTACTCAGGTACATCACACTTCACAATCCAGTCTCTGTACTCAGGTACATCACACTTCACAATCCAGTCTGTGTACTCAGGTACATCACACTTCACAATTCAGTCTGTGTACTCAGGTACATCACACTTCACAATCCAGTCTATGTTCTCAGGTACATCACACTTCATAATCCAGTCTGTGTACTCAGGTACATCACACTTCACAATATAGTCTGTGTACTCAGGTACATCACACTTCACAATCCAGTTTGTGTACTCAGGTACATCACACTTCACAGTCCAATCAGTGGTAGTCCGGTAAATCACACTTCACAATCCTGCCTGTTGTCTCAGGGACGTCACAGTTTACAATCAAGTCGGTGTACTCAGCTACGTCACACTTCACAATCCATTTTGTGTACTCAGCTACGTCACACGTCATAATCCAGTCTGTGTACTCAGGTACATCACAGTTTACATTCCATTCTGTGTACTCAGATACATCACACTTCACAATCCAGTTTGTGCTCTCAGGTACACCAATCATCACACTCCAGTCTCTCTACTCAGGAACATCATGCTTCACAATCCAGTCTGTGTAAATAGGTGCATCATATTTCACAATCCAGTCTGTGTATACAGGTACTTCACACTTCACAATCAACTCTGTGTACTCATGTGCATCACACTTCACAACCCAGCCTGTGTCCTCAGGTACATCATATTTCACAAAACAGTCTGTGTACTCAGGTACATCACACTTCACAATCTAGTCTGTGTACTCAGGTACACCACATTTCACAATCCAGTCTGTGTACTCAGGTACATCACACTTCACAATCCAGTCTGTGTACTCAGGTACATCACATTTCACAATCCAGTCTGTGTACTCAGGTACATCAAATTTCACAATCCAGTCTGAGTCCTCAGTAACACCACACATCACAATACTGTCTGTGTACTAAGGTACATCACATTTCACAATCCAGTCTGTGTACTCAGGTACATCACACATCACAATCCAATCTGTGTACACAGGTACATCACACTTCACAATCCACTCTGTGTGCTCAGGTACAACAAACTTCACAATCCAGTCTGTGTACTCAGGTACATCAAACATCACAATCCACTTTGTGTACTCAGTACACCAATCGTCACAATCCAGTCTGTGTACCCAGGTACATCACACTTCACAATCCAGTCTCTGTACTCAGTAACACCATACTTCACAATCCAGTCTGTGTGCACAAGTACATCACTCTTCACAATCCACTCTGTGTACACAGGTGGATCATATTTCACAATCCACTCTCTGTACACAGGTACATCACACTTCACAATCAAGTCTGTGTACTCAGCTACGTCACACTTCACAATTCAGTCTGTGTACTCAGGTGCATCATATTTCACAATCCAGTCTGTGTACACAGGTACATAACACTTCACAATCCAGTCTGTGTACACAGGTACATCACACTTCACAATGCGTTCTGTGTACTCAGGTACATCACACTTCACAATCCAGTCTGTGTACTCAGATACATCAAACATCACAATCCAGTTTGTGTACTCAGGACACCAATCATCATAATCCCGTCTTTGTGCTCAGGTACATCAAACTTCACAATCCAGTCTGCGTACACCGGTTCATCACAATTCACAATCCAGTCTGTGTACTCAGGTACATCATATTTCACAATCCTGTTCTGCACTCAGGAACATCACTCTTCACAATCCAGTCTGTGTACTCAGGTACATCACACTTAACAATCCAGTCTTTGTACTCAGGTACATCACACTTCACAATCCACTTTGTTTACTCAGGCACACCACACATCACAATCCAGTCTGTGTACTCAGGTACATCACATTTCACAATCCAGTCTGTGTACTCAGGTACATCACACTTCACAATCCACTCTGTGTACTCAGGTACATCACACTTCACAATCCAGTCTGCGTACTCAGGTACATCACACTTCACAATCCAGTCTCTGTACTCAGGTACATCACACTTCACAATTCAGTCTGTGTACTCAGGTACATCATACTTCACAATCCAGTCTGTGTAAATAGGTGCATCATATTTCACAATCCAGTCTGAGTCCTCAGGAACACCACACATCACAATACTGTCTGTGTACTCAGGTACATCACACTTGACAATCCAGTCTCTGTACTCAGGTACATCACACTTCACAATACATTCTGTGTACTCAGGTACATCACATTTCACAATCCAGTCTGGGTACTCAGGTACATCACATTTCACAATCCAGTCTGTGTACTCAGATACATCACACTTAACAAACCAGTCTGTGTACTCAGGTACATCACACTTCACAATCCACTCTGTGTACTCAGGTACATCACACTTCACAATCCAGTCTGTGTACTCAGGTACATCACACTTCACAATCCAGTCTGTGTTCTCAGGTACATCACACTTCACAATCCAGTCTCTGTACTCAGGTACATCACACTTCACAATCCAGTCTGTGTACTCAGGTACATCACACTTCACAATCCAGTCTGTGTGCTCAGGTACATCACACATCACAATCCATTCTGTGTACTCAGGTACATCACACTTCACAATCCAGTCTATGTTCTCAGGTACATCACACTTCATAATCCAGTCTGTGTACTCAGGTACATCACACTTCACAATATAGTCAGTGTACTCAGGTACATCACACTTCACAATCCAGTTTGTGTACTCAGGTACATCACACTTCACAGTCCAATCAGTGGTAGTCCGGTAAATCACACTTCACAATCCTGCCTGTTGTCTCAGGGACGTCACAGTTTACAATCAAGTCGGTGTACTCAGCTACGTCACACTTCATAATCCATTTTGTGTACTCAGCTATGTCACACTTCACAATCCATTCTGTGTACTCAGATACATCACACTTCACAATCCACTTTGTGGTCTCAGGTATACCAATCATCACACTCCAGTCTCTCTACTCAGGAACATCATACTTCACAATCCAGTCTGTGTAAATAGGTGCATCATATTTCACAATCCAGTCTGTGTACACAGGTACTTCACACTTCACAATCAACTCTGTGTACTCATGTGCATCACACTTCACAACCCAGCCTGTGTCCTCAGGTACATCATATTTCACAATCCAGTCTGTGTACACAGGTACAACACACTTCACAATCCAGTCTGTGTACTCAGGTACATCACACTTCACAATCCAGTCTGTGTACTCAGGTACACCACACTTCACATTCCAGTCTGTGTACTCAGGTACACCACATTTCACAATCCAGTCTGTGTACTCAGGTACATCACACTTCACAATCCAGTCTGTGTACTCAGGTACATCACACTTCACAATCCAGTCTGTGTACTCAGGTACATCACATTTCACAATCCAGTCTGTGTACTCAGGTACATCACACATCACAATCCAATCTGTGTACACAGGTACATCACACTTCACAATCCAGTCTGTGTACTCAGGTACATCAAATTTCACAATCCAGTCTGAGTCCTCAGGAAAACCACACATCACAATACTGTCTGTGTACTCAGGTACATCACATTTCACAATCCAGTCTGTGTACACAGGTACATCACACTTCACAATCCACACTGTGTGCTCAGGTACAACAAACTTCACAATCCAGTCTGTGTACACAGGTACATCAAACATCACAATCCACTTTGTGTACTCAGTACACCAATCGTCACAATCCAGTCTGTGTGCACAAGTACATCACTATTCACAATCCACTCTGTGTACACAGGTGGATCATATTTCACAATCCACTCTCTGTACACAGGTACATTACACTTCGCAATCAAGTCTGTGTATTCAGCTACGTAACACTTCACAAACCAGTCTGAGTACTCAGCTACGTCACACTTCACAATCCAGTCTGTGTACTCAGGTACATCACACTTCACAATCCAGTCTGTGTACTCAGGTACATCACACTTCACAATCCATTCTGTGTACTCAGGTACATCACACTTCACAATCCATTCTGTGTACTCAGGTACATCACATTTCACAATCCAGTCTGTGTACTCAGGTACATCACACTTCACAATCCAGGCTGTGTACTCAGGTACATCACACTTCATAATCCAGTCTGTGTACTCAGGTACATCACACTTCACAATCCAGTCTGTGTACTCAGGTACATCACATTTCACAATCCAGTCTGTGTACTCAGGTACATCACACATCACAATCCAATCTGTGTACACAGGTACATCACACTTCACAATCCAGTCTGTGTACTCAGGTACATCAAATTTCACAATCCAGTCTGAGTCCTCAGGAACACCACACATCACAATACTGTCTGTGTACTCAGGTACATCACATTTCACAATCCAGTCTGTGTACTCAGATACATCACACTTCACAATCCAGTCTGTGTACTCAGATACGTCACACTTCACAATCCAGTCTGTGTACTCAGGTACATCACACTTCACAATCCAGTCTGTGTACTCAGGTACATCACACTTCACAATCCAGTCTGTGTACTCAGGTACATCACACTTCACAATCCAGTCTCTGTACTCAGGTACATCACACTTCACAATACAGTCTGTGTACACAGGTACATCACATTTCACAATCCAGTCTGTGTACTCAGGTACATCACACTTCACAATCCAGTCTGTGTACTCAGATACATCACACTTAACAAACCAGTCTGTGTACTCAGGTACATCACACTTCACAATCCAGTCTGTGTACTCAGATACATCACACTTAACAAACCAGTCTGTGTATACAGGTACTTCACACTTCACAATCAACTCTGTGTACTCATGTGCATCACACTTCACAACCCAGCCTGTGTCCTCAGGTACATCATATTTCACAAAACAGTCTGTGTACTCAGGTACATCACACTTCACAATCTAGTCTGTGTACTCAGGTACACCACATTTCACAATCCAGTCTGTGTACTCAGGTACATCACACTTCACAATCCAGTCTGTGTACTCAGGTACATCACATTTCACAATCCAGTCTGTGTACTCAGGTACATCAAATTTCACAATCCAGTCTGAGTCCTCAGTAACACCACACATCACAATACTGTCTGTGTACTAAGGTACATCACATTTCACAATCCAGTCTGTGTACTCAGGTACATCACACATCACAATCCAATCTGTGTACACAGGTACATCACACTTCACAATCCACTCTGTGTGCTCAGGTACAACAAACTTCACAATCCAGTCTGTGTACTCAGGTACATCAAACATCACAATCCACTTTGTGTACTCAGTACACCAATCGTCACAATCCAGTCTGTGTACCCAGGTACATCACACTTCACAATCCAGTCTCTGTACTCAGTAACACCATACTTCACAATCCAGTCTGTGTGCACAAGTACATCACTCTTCACAATCCACTCTGTGTACACAGGTGGATCATATTTCACAATCCACTCTCTGTACACAGGTACATCACACTTCACAATCAAGTCTGTGTACTCAGCTACGTCACACTTCACAATTCAGTCTGTGTACTCAGGTGCATCATATTTCACAATCCAGTCTGTGTACACAGGTACATAACACTTCACAATCCAGTCTGTGTACACAGGTACATCACACTTCACAATGCGTTCTGTGTACTCAGGTACATCACACTTCACAATCCAGTCTGTGTACTCAGATACATCAAACATCACAATCCAGTTTGTGTACTCAGGACACCAATCATCATAATCCCGTCTTTGTGCTCAGGTACATCAAACTTCACAATCCAGTCTGCGTACACCGGTTCATCACAATTCACAATCCAGTCTGTGTACTCAGGTACATCATATTTCACAATCCTGTTCTGCACTCAGGAACATCACTCTTCACAATCCAGTCTGTGTACTCAGGTACATCACACTTAACAATCCAGTCTTTGTACTCAGGTACATCACACTTCACAATCCACTTTGTTTACTCAGGCACACCACACATCACAATCCAGTCTGTGTACTCAGGTACATCACATTTCACAATCCAGTCTGTGTACTCAGGTACATCACACTTCACAATCCACTCTGTGTACTCAGGTACATCACACTTCACAATCCAGTCTGCGTACTCAGGTACATCACACTTCACAATCCAGTCTCTGTACTCAGGTACATCACACTTCACAATTCAGTCTGTGTACTCAGGTACATCATACTTCACAATCCAGTCTGTGTAAATAGGTGCATCATATTTCACAATCCAGTCTGAGTCCTCAGGAACACCACACATCACAATACTGTCTGTGTACTCAGGTACATCACACTTGACAATCCAGTCTCTGTACTCAGGTACATCACACTTCACAATACATTCTGTGTACTCAGGTACATCACATTTCACAATCCAGTCTGGGTACTCAGGTACATCACATTTCACAATCCAGTCTGTGTACTCAGATACATCACACTTAACAAACCAGTCTGTGTACTCAGGTACATCACACTTCACAATCCACTCTGTGTACTCAGGTACATCACACTTCACAATCCAGTCTGTGTACTCAGGTACATCACACTTCACAATCCAGTCTGTGTTCTCAGGTACATCACACTTCACAATCCAGTCTCTGTACTCAGGTACATCACACTTCACAATCCAGTCTGTGTACTCAGGTACATCACACTTCACAATCCAGTCTGTGTGCTCAGGTACATCACACATCACAATCCATTCTGTGTACTCAGGTACATCACACTTCACAATCCAGTCTATGTTCTCAGGTACATCACACTTCATAATCCAGTCTGTGTACTCAGGTACATCACACTTCACAATATAGTCAGTGTACTCAGGTACATCACACTTCACAATCCAGTTTGTGTACTCAGGTACATCACACTTCACAGTCCAATCAGTGGTAGTCCGGTAAATCACACTTCACAATCCTGCCTGTTGTCTCAGGGACGTCACAGTTTACAATCAAGTCGGTGTACTCAGCTACGTCACACTTCATAATCCATTTTGTGTACTCAGCTATGTCACACTTCACAATCCACTTTGTGGTCTCAGGTTTACCAATCATCACACTCCAGTCTCTCTACTCAGGAACATCATACTTCACAATCCAGTCTGTGTAAATAGGTGCATCATATTTCACAATCCAGTCTGTGTACACAGGTACTTCACACTTCACAATCAACTCTGTGTACTCATGTGCATCACACTTCACAACCCAGCCTGTGTCCTCAGGTACATCATATTTCACAATCCAGTCTGTGTACACAGGTACAACACACTTCACAATCCAGTCTGTGTACTCAGGTACATCACACTTCACAATCCAGTCTGTGTACTCAGGTACACCACACTTCACATTCCAGTCTGTGTACTCAGGTACACCACATTTCACAATCCAGTCTGTGTACTCAGGTACATCACACTTCACAATCCAGTCTGTGTACTCAGGTACATCACACTTCACAATCCAGTCTGTGTACTCAGGTACATCACATTTCACAATCCAGTCTGTGTACTCAGGTACATCACACATCACAATCCAATCTGTGTACACAGGTACATCACACTTCACAATCCAGTCTGTGTACTCAGGTACATCAAATTTCACAATCCAGTCTGAGTCCTCAGGAAAACCACACATCACAATACTGTCTGTGTACTCAGGTACATCACATTTCACAATCCAGTCTGTGTACACAGGTACATCACACTTCACAATCCACACTGTGTGCTCAGGTACAACAAACTTCACAATCCAGTCTGTGTACACAGGTACATCAAACATCACAATCCACTTTGTGTACTCAGTACACCAATCGTCACAATCCAGTCTGTGTGCACAAGTACATCACTATTCACAATCCACTCTGTGTACACAGGTGGATCATATTTCACAATCCACTCTCTGTACACAGGTACATTACACTTCGCAATCAAGTCTGTGTATTCAGCTACGTAACACTTCACAAACCAGTCTGAGTACTCAGCTACGTCACACTTCACAATCCAGTCTGTGTACTCAGGTACATCACACTTCACAATCCAGTCTGTGTACTCAGGTACATCACACTTCACAATCCATTCTGTGTACTCAGGTACATCACACTTCACAATCCATTCTGTGTACTCAGGTACATCACATTTCACAATCCAGTCTGTGTACTCAGGTACATCACACTTCACAATCCAGGCTGTGTACTCAGGTACATCACACTTCATAATCCAGTCTGTGTACTCAGGTACATCACACTTCACAATCCAGTCTGTGTACTCAGGTACATCACATTTCACAATCCAGTCTGTGTACTCAGGTACATCACACATCACAATCCAATCTGTGTACACAGGTACATCACACTTCACAATCCAGTCTGTGTACTCAGGTACATCAAATTTCACAATCCAGTCTGAGTCCTCAGGAACACCACACATCACAATACTGTCTGTGTACTCAGGTACATCACATTTCCCTATCCAGTCTGTGTACTCAGGTACATCACACATCACAATCCAATCTGTGTACACAGGTACATCACACTTCACAATCCACACTGTGTGCTCAGGTGCAACAAACTTCACAATCCAGTCTGTGTACACAGGTACATCAAACATCACAATCCACATTGTGTACTCAGTACACCAATCGTCACAATCCAGTCTGTGTACCCAGGTACATCACACTTCACAATCCAGTCTCTGTACTCAGTAACACCATACTTCACAATCCAGTCTGTGTGCACAAGTACATCACTCTTCACAATCCACTCTGTGTACACAGGTGGATCATATTTCACAATCCACTCTCTGTACACAGGTACATCACACTTCACAATCAAGTCTGTGTATTCAGCTACGTCACACTTCACAAACCAGTCTGTGTACTCAGGTACATCACACTTCACAATTCAGTCTGTGTACTCAGGTGCACCATATTTCACAATCCAGTCTGTGTACTCAGGTACACCACACTTCACAATCCAGTCTGTGTACTCAGGTACATCACACTTCACAATCCAGTCTGTGTACTCAGGTACATCACACTTCACAATCCAGTCTGTGTACTCAGATACATCAAACATCACAATCCAGTTTGTGTACTTAGGACACCAATCATCATAATCCCGTCTTTGTGCTCAGGTACATCAAACTTCACAATCCAGTCTGCGTACACCGGTTCATCACAATTCACAATCCAGTCTGTGTACTCAAGTACATCATATTTCACAATCCAGTTCTGCACTCAGGAACATCACTCTTCACAATCCAGTCTGTGTACTCAGGTACATCACACTTCACAATCCAGTCTTTGTACTCAGGTACATCACACTTCACAATCCACTTTGTTTACTCAGGCACACCACACATCACAATCCAGTCTGTGTACTCAGGTACATCAGACTTCACAATCCAGTCTGTGTACTCAGGTAAACCATTCTTCACAATACAATCTGTGTACTCAGGTACATCACACTTCACAATCCAGTCTGAGTACTCAGGTACATCACACTTCACAAACCATTCTGTGTACTCAGGTACATCACACTGCACAATCCAGTCTGTGTACTCAGGTACATCACACTTCACAATCCAATCTGTGGTTGTCCGGTACATCACACGTCACAATCCAGTCTGTGTACTCAGGTACATCACACTTCACAATCCAGTCTGTGTACTCAGGTACATCACACTTCACAATCCAGTCTCTGTACTCAGGTACATCACACTTCACAATCCAGTCTGTGTACTCAGGTACACCACACTTCACAATCCAGTATGTGTACACAGGTACATCACACTTCACAATCCAGTTTGTGTACTCAGGTACATCAGACTTCACAATCCAGTCTGTGTACTCAGGTAAACCATTCTTCACAATACAATCTGTGTACTCAGGTACATCACACTTCACAATCCTGCATGAGTACTCAGGTACATCACACTTCACAATACAGTCTGTGTACTCAGGTACATCACACTTCACAATCCAGTGTGTGTACTCAGGTACATCACAGTTTACATTCCATTCTGTGTACTCAGGTACATCACACTTCACAATCCAGTTTGTGGACTCAGGTACATCACACTTCACAATCCAGTCTGTGTACTCCTGTACATCACAGTTTACATTCCATTCTGTGTACTCAGATACATCACACTTCACAATCCAGTCTGTGTACTCAGGTACATCACAGTTTACATTCCATTCTGTGTACTCAGATACATCACACTTCACAATCCAGTTTGTGCACTCAGGGACACCAATCATCACACTCCAGTCTCTCTACTCAGGAACATCATACTTCACAGTCCAGTCTGTGTAAATAGTTGCATCGTATTTCACAATCCAGTCTGTGTACACAGGTACATCACATTTCACAATCCAGTCTGTGTACTCAGGTACATCACACTTCACAATCCAGTCTGTGCACTCAGGTACATCTCAATTCACAATCCAGTCTGAGTACTCAGGACCATCACACTTCACAATACTGTCTATGTACTCAGGTACATCAAACATCACAATCCAGTTCGTGTACTCAGTACACCAATCATCACAATCCAGTCTGTGTACTCAGGTAAACCATTCTTCACAATCCAGTCTGTGTACTCAGGTGCATCACACTTCACGATCCATTTTGTGTACTCAGGTACATCACACTTCACGATCCAATATGTGTACTCAGGAACATTACACTTAACAGTCCAGATTGTGTACAGAGGTACATCACACTTCACAATCCAGTCTATGTACTCAGGTACGTCATATGTCACAATCCATTCTGTGTACTCAGGTACATCACACTTCACAATCCAGTCTGTGTACTCAGGTACATCACACTTCACAATCCAGTCTGTGTACACAGGTGCATCACAGATCACAATTCAGTTTGTGTACTCAGGTTGACCACACTTCACAATCCAGTCTGTGTACTCAGGTTCATCATATTTCACAATTCAGTCTATGTACACAGGTACATCACACTTCACAATCCAGTCTGTGTACTCAGCTACGTCACACTTCACAATCCAGTCTGTGTACTCAGGTACATCACACTTCACAATCCATTTTGTGTACTCAGGTACGTCACACTTCACAATCCAGTCTGTGTACTCAGGTACATCACACTTCACTATCCATTTTGTGTACTCAGGTACGTCACACTTCATAATCCAGTCTGTGTACTCAGGTACATCACACTTCACAATCCAGTCTGTGCTCTCAGGTTGATCACACTTCACAATCCAGTCTGTGTACTCAGGTACATCACACTTCACAATCCAGTCTGCGTACTCAGGTACATCACACTTCACAATCCAGTCTGTGTACTCAGGTACATCACTCTTCACAATCCAGTCTGTGAACTCAGGTACATCGCACTTCACAATCCAGTCTGTGTACTCAGCTACGTCACACTTCACAATCCAGTCTGTGTACTCAGGTACATCACACTTCACAATCCAGTCTGTGTACTCAGGTACATCACACTTCACAATCCAGTCTGTGTACTCAGGTACATCACACTGCACAATCCAGTCTGTGTACTCAGGTACATCACACTTCACAATCCAGTCTGTGTACTCAGGTACATCACACTTCACAATCCAGTCTGTGTAATCAGGTTGGCCACACTTCACAATCCAGTCTGTGTACTCAGGTACATCACACTTCACAATCCAGTCTGTGTACTCAGGTACATCACACTGCACAATCCAGTCTGTGTACTCAGGTACATCACACTTCACAATCCAGTCTGTGTACTCAGGTACATCACACTTCACAATCCAGTCTGTGTACTCAGGTACATCACACTTCACAATCCAGTCTGTGTACTCAGGTACATCACACTTCACAATCCAGTCTATGTACTCAGGTACATCACACTTCACAATCCAATCTGTGTACTCAGGTACATCACACTTCACAATCCAGTCTGCGTAATCAGGTTGGCCACACTTCACAATCCAGTCTGTGTACTCAGGTACATCACACTGCACAATCCAGTCTGTGTACTCAGGTACATCACACTTCACAATCCAGTCTGTGTACTCAGGTACATCACACTTCACAATCCAGTCTGTGTAATCAGGTTGGCCACACTTCACAATCCAGTCTGTGTACTCAGGTACATCACACTTCACAATCCAGTCTGTGTACTCAGGTACATCACACTGCACAATCCAGTCTGTGTACTCAGGTACATCACACTTCACAATCCAGTCTGTGTACTCAGGTACATCACACTTCACAATCCAGTCTGTGTACTCAGGTACATCACACTTCACAATCCAGTCTGTGTACTCAGGTACATCACACTTCACAATCCAGTCTATGTACTCAGGTACATCACACTTCACAATCCAATCTGTGTACTCAGGTACATCACACTTCACAATCCACTCTGTGTACTCAGGTACATCACACTTCACAATCCAGTCTGTGTACTCAGGTACATCACACTTCACAATCCAGTCTGTGTACTCAGGTACATCACACTACACAATCCAGTCTGTGTACTCAGGTACATCACACTACACAATCCAGTCTGTGTACTCAGGTACATCACACTTCACAATCCAAACTGTGTACTCAGGTACATCACACTTCACAATCCAAACTGTGTACTCAGGTACATCACACTTCACAATCCAGTCTGTGTACTCAGGTACATCACTCTTCACAATCCAGTCTGTGTACTCAGGAACATCGCACTTCACAATCCAGTCTGTGTACTCAGGTACATCACACTGCACAATCCAGTCTGTGTACTCAGGTACATCACACTTCACAATCCAGTCTGTGTACTCAGGTACATCACACTTCACAATCCAGTCTGTGTAATCAGGTTGGCCACACTTCACAATCCAGTCTGTGTACTCAGGTACATCACACTTCACAATCCAGTCTGTGTACTCAGGTACATCACACTGCAAAATCCAGTCTGTGTACTCAGGTACATCACACTTCACAATCCAGTCTGTGTACTCAGGTACATCACACTTCACAATCCAGTCTGTGTACTCAGGTACATCACACTTCACAATCCAGTCTGTGTACTCAGGTACATCACACTTCACAATCCAGTCTATGTACTCAGGTACATCACACTTCACAATCCAATCTGTGTACTCAGGTACATCACACTTCACAATCCACTCTGTGTACTCAGGTACATCACACTTCACAATCCAGTCTGTGTACTCAGGTACATCACACTTCACAATCCAGTCTGTGTACTCAGGTACATCACACTACACAATCCAGTCTGTGTACTCAGGTACATCACACTACACAATCCAGTCTGTGTACTCAGGTACATCACACTTCACAATCCAAACTGTGTACTCAGGTACATCACACTTCACAATCCAAACTGTGTACTCAGGTACATCACACTTCACAATCCAGTCTGTGTACTCAGGTACATCACTCTTCACAATCCAGTCTGTGTACTCAGGAACATCGCACTTCACAATCCAGTCTGTGTACTCAGGTACATCACACTGCACAATCCAGTCTGTGTACTCAGGTACATCACACTTCACAATCCAGTCTGTGTACTCAGGTACATCACACTTCACAATCCAGTCTGTGTAATCAGGTTGGCCACACTTCACAATCCAATCTGTGTACTCAGGTACATCACACTTCACAATCCAGTCTGTGTACTCAGGTACATCACACTGCACAATCCAGTCTGTGTACTCAGGTACATCACACTTCACAATCCAGTCTGTGTACTCAGGTACATCACACTTCACAATCCAGTCTGTGTACTCAGATACATCACACTTCACAATCCAGTCTGTGTACTCAGGTACATCACACTTCACAATCCAGTCTATGTACTCAGGTACATCACACTTCACAATCCAATCTGTGTACTCAGGTACATCACACTTCACAATCCAGTCTGTGTACTCAGGTACATCACACTTCACAATCCAGTCTGTGTACTCAGGTACATCACACTTCACAATCCAGTCTGTGTACTCAGGTACATCAAACTACACAATCCAGTCTGTGTACTCAGGTACATCACACTACACAATCCAGTCTGTGTACTCAGGTACATCACACTTCACAATCCAAACTGTGTACTCAGGTACATCACACTTCACAATCCAAACTGTGTACTCAGGTACATCACACTTCACAATCCAGTCTGTGTACTCAGTTACATCACACTTCACCATCCAGTCTGTGTTGTCAGGTACATCACACTTCACAATCCAGTCTCTGTACTCAGGTACATCACACTGCACAATCCAGTCTGTGTACTCAGGTACATCACACTTCACAATCCAGTCTGTGTACTCAGGTACATCACACTTCACAATCCAGTCTGTGTAATCAGGTTGGCCACACTTCACAATCCAGTCTGTGTACTCAGGTACATCACACTTCACAATCCAGTCTGTGTACTCAGGTACATCACACTGCACAATCCAGTCTGTGTACTCAGGTACATCACACTTCACAATCCAGTCTGTGTACTCAGGTACATCACACTTCACAATCCAGTCTGTGTACTCAGATACATCACACTTCACAATCCAGTCTGTGTACTCAGGTACATCACACTTCACAATCCAGTCTATGTACTCAGGTACATCACACTTCACAATCCAATCTGTGTACTCAGGTACATCACACTTCACAATCCAGTCTGTGTACTCAGGTACATCACACTTCACAATCCAGTCTGTGTACTCAGGTACATCACACTTCACAATCCAAACTGTGTACTCAGGTACATCACACTTCACAATCCAAACTGTGTACTCAGGTACATCACACTTCACAATCCAGTCTGTGTACTCACTTACCTCACACTTCACCATCCAGTCTGTGTTGTCAGGTACATCACACTTCACAATCCAGTCTCTGTACTCAGGTACATCACACTTCACAATCCAGTCTGTGTACTCAGGTACATCACACTTCACAATCCAGTCTGTGTACTCAGGTACATCACACTTCACAATCCTGTCTCTGTACTCAGGTACATCACATTTTATAATCCAGTCTCTGTACTCAGGTACATCACATTTCACAATCCATTCTGTGTACTCAGGTACATCACACTTCACATTCCAGTCTGTGTAGTCAGGTACACCACACTTCACAATCCAGTCTGTGTACTCAGGTACACCACCGCCGTCCTCACACTGATCTGAAGCTCCTGTTCTGATTCCTCGAGGGACCAGAGTTTTGTGAGCACCTCATTCGTGAATCACAGCCCCTATATGCTCTGTTCCTGCCTTAGGTGTTGGTGAAAATTGCTACTGGGAGGTTCTGTGTGGATACGGCCTCCTGCTGAGTTCCCGTCTCACCCTCCTCGGTACAATGGACTGGGAACATGTGGTGTACCCTGAGAACTTGCAGCTAATAACAATGTCTTCCCCACATGCAGCATCTCTTCCTGTATCTTCACCAACTTGAAACAACTCCTCCAAACACCCAGTCCTTCCACAAACTCAATCAGAACCAGGAGAAAGTCAGCAGGAACTCAGCTGCACGTTGTTGTTGGTCCCTTTAAATCTCACTGGTCTCTGGATCCCTCACACTGCTGAACCTGTACCAAATCTGCTTTACAATCTGACTGAGCTCACCATCTGCTGACTCTGTATCCTTCCGGAACACGCCTGTAACACGTGTGTTAATGCCCCTTCACCACGATGGTGTCCACTGTGGCCCAGACTGGAAGTGGGAAGAAACCTGCAGCCGCCATTTTGTTTCCATCGGGTTCCTGTCGTGTCGAAATTCCCGGGGTTATGGAGGCAAAATTTGTGGTCATCGTATTCACTGAACGTATAATCTTGTTTTATAGATTTTAAAGTCATGACTTGGTCGGGTTTAGCTGATAGGAGGATTCACTGAAATGTTTCTGGGTAAACTTACCCCTGCCGCTTCTCCTTGTGCGGTGATCGTCTCTTTGTGATTTTTTCTCCTGTTCCAGTCGCCTCTCTCAGCAGCTGCTCTGTCACGTTTCAGTTTAAACCCTGAGGGTGTCTCCCATACTCTCCTCTCTCTCTCTCTCTCTCTCTCGAATATCTGAACCTGTTTATATCCCTTTGCAGTCTCTTTGTATCCTCCTCACAGCTTACTTTCCCAACCAGCTTTTTATTGTCAGTAGCCCTGACTGTGGGTGGAATTTTCTGTGCCGTGAGTGAACAATATGGCGAGAAGGCCAGAAATAGGCTTCACCCCACCTTGAAACCAATTTGCGATCGTCCGCTCAGCTGGTCAGTGGCGGGCTGCGTCTCCCACCATCGGACGTTGGGAGCCTCATTGTAACACATCTGCCTATCAGAATAAGGCCAGCCCACCGGAATCATCCCCCCCGCACCCTCCCCTGGGCTGGATCGTCCACCCCCCTTGGCGTGATTGTGAGCTGCCGTCTTTCACAACAGCTTGTGCTTGGCGGGCTGCTCTCTGAGGGGGACGGGGAGGGGAGTTCCCAGTAACATTGTGCAGCACTCGCCAGGGGGGCCTGTTGGGCTTCAAGGGTGAGGCAGGTTGATGGGGGGTCAAGGGCGGCCCTGAAGCTGAGGCGACTTTGCAGGAGACAAAGGTTTGCCTCGTGGCTGAGGCAGTTTGTGTGGCCAGGGGGCGGGGCTGTGGGGCGGGGCTGTGGGGCGGGGCTGTGGTCAGAGGGGGCGGGGCTGTGGTCAGAGGGGATGGGGCCGTGGGGCGGGGCTGTGGGGCGGGGCTGGAGCCTGAGGGAGCGGGGCTGGGGCCAGAGGGGGCGGGGCTGTGGGGCGTGGCTGTGGTCAGAGGGGTTGGGGCCGTGGGGCGGGGCTGTGTGGAGGTGCTAGGGCCAGAGGGGGCGGGGCTGGGGCCAGAGGGGGCGGGGCTGTGGTCAGAGGGGATGGGGCCGTGGGGCGGGGCTGTGGGGCGGTGCTGGGGCCAGAGGTGTCGGTGTCTGGGGGCGTGGCCTGGGGCTGAGAGGAGGGTCCAGATGGGGAGGGGCCAGATGGGGCGGTACCTGGGATGGGGTGGGGGCGAGGCCTGGGGGCGGGGCCGGTTGTGAAGGGCAGCCTCTTTCAATGTTTGGGCCAGTCTCTCCCATGGTCCAAGCTAACAGAGCAGCCTTGCCGTGCGGGTTAGGTGAATGTCTGTGTCTGAGCTGAGAGCACAGCCTGCAGTCCAATGGGCAAAGCTGCCGCCAATCGGTCAGGTAGACGAGATCACGTGTAAAGTAGCTGATGCTAAATACTATTCAGAGATAACGTGTAGAAGAGATCACATGTAAAGTAGCTGATGCTAAATACTACTTAGAGAACACGTGTAGAAGAGATCATGTGTAAACTATCTGTGCTAAATACTATTCTGAGATCACGTGTAGAAGAGATCACGTGTTAAGTAACTGATGCAAAATACTGTTCAGAGATCAGGTGTAGAAGTGATCATGTGTAGAAGAGATTATGTGTAAGATAGCTGAAGCTAAATACTATTCAGAGATCAGGTATAGAAGAGATCATGTGTAACCTATATGTGTACACCCGTATGGTGTGTTCAAGGTACAGAGACAGGAGCAGCAGTCATCCAGCTTGACCTGCCAGAAGCACAAACTCACATCTGAGACTGAATAGTATTTAGCATCAGCAACTATACACGTGATCTCTTCTACACGTGATCTCTGAATAGTATTCAGCATCAGCTACTTTACATGTGATCTCTTCTACACGTGATCTCTGAATAGTATTCAGCATCAGCAACTATACACGTGATCTCTTCTACACGTGATCTCTGAATAGTATTTACCATCATCTACTTTACACGTGATCTCTTCTACATGTGATCTCTGAATTGTATTTAGCATCAGCTGGTTTACACGTGAACTCTTCCACATGTGATCTCTGAATAGTATTCAGCATCAGCTACTTTACACGTGATCTCTTCTACACGTGATCACTGAATAGAATTTAGCATCAGTTACTTTACATATGATCTCTTCTACACGTGATCTCTGAATAGTATTTAGCATCAGCTACTTTACACGTGATCTCTTCTACACGTGATCTCTGAATAGTATTTAGCATCAGCAACTATACACGTGATCTCTTCTACATGTGATCTCTGAATAGTATTTACCATCATCTACTTTACACGTGATCTCTTCTACATGTGATCTCTGAATAGTATTTAGCATCAGCTGGTTTACACGTGAACTCTTCTACATGGGATCTCTGAATAGTATTCTGCATCAGCTACTTTACACGTGATCTCTTCTACACGTGATCACTGAATAGAATTTAGCATCAGTTACTTTACACATGATCTCTTCTACACGTGATCACTGAATAGAATTTAGCATCAGTTACTTTACACATGATCTCTTCTACACGTGATCACTGAATAGAATTTAGCATCAGTTACTTTATACATGATCTCTTCTACACGTGATCTCTGAATAGTATTTTGCATCAGCTACTTTACACGTGATCTCTTCTACACGTTATCACTGAATAGTATTTTGCATCAGCTACTTTTCATGTGATCTCTTCTACACGTGATCACTGAATAGAATTTAGCATCAGTTACTTTACACATGATCTCTTCTACACGTGATCTCCAAATAGTATTTAGCATCAGCTACTTTACTCGTGATCTCTTCTACACGTGATCTCTGAATAGTATTTAGCAACAACTATTTTACACATGATCTCTTCTACATGTGATTTCTGAATAGTATTTAGCATCAGCTACTTTACATGTGATCTCTTCTACACGTGATCTCTGAATAGTATTTAGCAACAACTATTTTACACATGATCTCTTCTACATGTGATTTCTGAATAGTATTTTGCATCAGCTACTTTACACGTGATCTCTTCCACACGTGATCTCTGAATAGTATTTAGTATCAGCTTGTTTACACATGATCTCTTCTACATGTGATCTCTGAATAGTATTTAGCAACAACTATTTTACACATGATCTCTTCTACACGTGATCTCTGAATAGTATTTAGCATCAGCTACTTTACACGTGATCTCTTCTACACATGTTCTCTGAATAGTATTTAGCATCAGATAGTTTATACGTGATCTCTTCTACATGTTATCACTGAATAGTATTTAGCATCAGCTACTTTACACATGATCCTTTCTACATGTGATCTCATCTGCACATGATCTCCGAATAGTATTTAGCATCATATAGTTTACACATGATATCTTCTACACCTGATATCTGAATAGTATTTAGCTCCAGCCAATTTACTCGTGATCTCTTCCACACAAGATCTCTGAAGAGTATTTAGCTTCAGCTATCTTACACATAATCTCTTCCACACATGATCTCTTCTGCACCTGATCTCTGAATAGTATTTTGCATCAGCTACTTTATACATGATCTCTTCTACACGTGATCTCTGAATACTATTTAGAATCAGATAGTGTACACGTGAGCCCTTCTACATGTGATCTCAGAATAGTATTTAGTATCAGCTAATTTACACGTGATCTCTTCTTCACGTGATCTCTGAATAGTATTTAGCATCATCTACCTTTCACGTGATCTCTTCTACACGTGTTCTCTGAATAGTATTTTGCATCAGCTAGTTAACATGATCTCTTCTACATGTGTACTCTGAATAGTATTTGGCATCAGCTACTTTACACCTGATCTCTTCTACACGTGATCTATGAATAGTATTTAGCTTCAGCTACTTTACACATGATCTCTTCTACACATGATCTCTGAATAGTATTTAGCATCAGCAACTATACACGTGATCTCTTCTACATGTGATCTCTGAATAGTATTTACCATCATCTACTTTACACGTGATCTCTTCTACATGTGATCTCTGAATAGTATTTAGCATCAGCTGGTTTACACGTGAACTCTTCTACATGGGATCTCTGAATAGTATTCTGCATCAGCTACTTTACACGTGATCTCTTCTACACGTGATCACTGAATAGAATTTAGCATCAGTTACTTTACACATGATCTCTTCTACACGTGATCACTGAATAGAATTTAGCATCAGTTACTTTACACATGATCTCTTCTACACGTGATCACTGAATAGAATTTAGCATCAGTTACTTTATACATGATCTCTTCTACACGTGATCTCTGAATAGTATTTTGCATCAGCTACTTTACACGTGATCTCTTCTACACGTTATCACTGAATAGTATTTTGCATCAGCTACTTTTCATGTGATCTCTTCTACACGTGATCACTGAATAGAATTTAGCATCAGTTACTTTACACATGATCTCTTCTACACGTGATCTCCAAATAGTATTTAGCATCAGCTACTTTACTCGTGATCTCTTCTACACGTGATCTCTGAATAGTATTTAGCAACAACTATTTTACACATGATCTCTTCTACATGTGATTTCTGAATAGTATTTAGCATCAGCTACTTTACATGTGATCTCTTCTACACGTGATCTCTGAATAGTATTTAGCAACAACTATTTTACACATGATCTCTTCTACATGTGATTTCTGAATAGTATTTTGCATCAGCTACTTTACACGTGATCTCTTCCACACGTGATCTCTGAATAGTATTTAGTATCAGCTTGTTTACACATGATCTCTTCTACATGTGATCTCTGAATAGTATTTAGCAACAACTATTTTACACATGATCTCTTCTACACGTGATCTCTGAATAGTATTTAGCATCAGCTACTTTACACGTGATCTCTTCTACACATGTTCTCTGAATAGTATTTAGCATCAGATAGTTTATACGTGATCTCTTCTACATGTTATCACTGAATAGTATTTAGCATCAGCTACTTTACACATGATCCTTTCTACATGTGATCTCATCTGCACATGATCTCCGAATAGTATTTAGCATCATATAGTTTACACATGATATCTTCTACACCTGATATCTGAATAGTATTTAGCTCCAGCCAATTTACTCGTGATCTCTTCCACACAAGATCTCTGAAGAGTATTTAGCTTCAGCTATCTTACACATAATCTCTTCCACACATGATCTCTTCTGCACCTGATCTCTGAATAGTATTTTGCATCAGCTACTTTATACATGATCTCTTCTACACGTGATCTCTGAATACTATTTAGAATCAGATAGTGTACACGTGAGCCCTTCTACATGTGATCTCAGAATAGTATTTAGTATCAGCTAATTTACACGTGATCTCTTCTTCACGTGATCTCTGAATAGTATTTAGCATCATCTACCTTTCACATGATCTCTTCTACACGTGTTCTCTGAATAGTATTTTGCATCAGCTAGTTAACATGATCTCTTCTACATGTGTACTCTGAATAGTATTTGGCATCAGCTACTTTACACCTGATCTCTTCTACACGTGATCTATGAATAGTATTTAGCTTCAGCTACTTTACACATGATCTCTTCTACACATGATCTCTGAATAGTATTTAGCATCAGCTTGTTTACACGTGATCTCTTCTGTACCTGATCTCTGAATAGTATTTAGCATCAGCTACTTTACACATGATCTCTTCTACATGTGATCTCTGAATAGTATTTAGCATCAGCTTGTTTACACGTGATCTCTTCTACATGTGATCGCTGAATATTATTTAGCATCAGCTACTTTACATGTGATCTCTTCTACACATGATCTCGGAATACCATTTAGCATCAGCTACTTTACACGTGATCTATTCTACATGTGATCTCTGAATAGTATTTAGCATCAGCTTGTTTACACATGATCTCTTCTACATGTGATCGTTGAATATTATTTAGCATCAGCTACTTTACATGTGATCTCTTTTACACATGATCTCGGAATACCATTTAGCATCAGCTACTTTACACATGATCTCTTCTACATATGATCTCTGAATAGTATTTAGCACCAGCTACTTTATACATGATCTCTTTACACGTGATCTCTGAATAGTATTCAGCATCAGCAAGTTTACACATGATCTCTTCTACATGTGATCTCTGAATAGTATTTAGCACCAGCTAGTTTACACGTGATCTCTTCTACACGTGATCTCAGAATAGAATTTAGCATCAGCTACTTTACACGTAATCCCTTCTACACATGATCTCTGAATAGTATTTAGCACCAGCTACTTTACAAGTGATCTCTTCTACACGTGATCTCAGAATAGAATTTAGCATCAGCTACTTTCCACGTGATCCCTTCTACACATGATCTCTGAATAGTATTTAGCACCAGCTACTTTACACGTGATCCCTTCTACACGTGATCACCGAATAGAATTTAGCATCAGCTACTTTACACGTGATCCCTTCTACACGTGATCACTGAATAGTATTTAGCATCAGCTACTTTACACATGATCTCTTCTACACATGATCTCTGAATATTATTTAGCATCAACTACTTTACTCGTGATCTCTTCTATATGTCATTACTGAATATTATTTAGCATCAGTTACTTTACACATGATCTCTTCTACACATGATCTCTGAATAGTATTTAGCACCAGCTACTTTACACGTGATCTCTTCTACACGTGATCTCTGAATAGTGTTTAGCATCAGCTTATTTACACGCGATCTCTTCTACATGTGATCTCCGAATACTATTTCGCTTCAGCTAGTTTACACGTGATCTCTTCCACACATGATCTCTGAACGGTATTTTGCATCAGCTAGTTTACACGTGATCTCTTCTGCACCTGATCTCTGAATAACATTTAGCATCAGCTAGTTAACGTGATCTTTTCAACACGTGTTCTCTGAATAGTATTTAGCATCAACTTGTTTTCACGTGATCTCTTCTACACGTTATCTCTGAATAGTATTTAGCATCAGCTTGTTTTCACGTGATCTCTTCTACATGTGATCTGTGAATAGTATTTAGCATCCGCTACTTTACACGTGATCTCTTCTACACGTGATCTCAGAATAGAATTTAGCATCAGCTACTTTACACGTGATCTCTTCCACATGTGTTCTCTGAATAGTATTTAGCATCAGCTTGTTTTCACGTGATCTCTTCTACATGTGATCTGTGAATAGTATTTAGCACCAGCTACTTTACACGTGATCCCTTCTACACGTGATCACTGAATAGAATTTAGCATCAGCTACTTTACACGTGATCCCTTCTACACGTGATCACTGAATATAATTTAGCATCAGTTACTTTACACATGATCTCTTCTACACGTGATCTCTGAATAGTATTTAGCATCAGTTACTTTACACATGATCTCTTCTACACGTGATCTCGGAATAGTATTTAGCATCAGCTACTTTACACATGATCTCTTCTACACGTGATCTCTGAATAATACTTAGCATCAGCTAGTTTACACGTGATCTCTTCTACATGTGATCTCTGAATAGTATTTAGCATCAGCTACTTTACACGTGATCTCTTCTACACGTGATCTCTGAATAGTATTTAGCATCAGCTACTTTACACGTGATCTCTTCTACACGTGATCTCGGAATAGCATTTAGCATCAGCTACTTTACACGTGATCTCTTCTACACTTGATCTCTGAATAGTATTTAGCTTCAGCTACTTTACACATGATCTCTTCTACATGTGATCTCGGAATAGTATTTAGCATCAGTTACTTTACACATCATTTCTTCCACACGTGACCTCTGAATAGTATTTAGCATCAGCTACTTTACACGTGAACTCTTCTACAGGTCACCTCTGAATATTATTTAGCATCAACTACTTTACACGTGATCTCTTCTACACGTGATCTCTGAATAGTATTCAGCATCAGCTACTTTACACGTGATCTCTTCTACATGTGATCTCGGAATAGTATTTAGCATCAGCTACTTTACACGTGATCTCTTCTACACATGATCTCAGAATAGTATTTAGCACCAGCTACTTTACACGTGATCTCTTCTACACGTGATCTCTGAATAGTGTTTAGCATCAGCTTATTTACACGCGATCTCTTCTACACATGATCTCTGAATATAATTTAGCATCAGCGACTTTACACGTGATCCTTTCTACACGTGATCTCAGAATAGTATGTAGCATCAGGTAGCTTACACATGATCTCTTCCACACATGATCTCTGAACAGTATTTTGCATCAGCTTGTTTACAGGTGATCTGTTCTACACGTGATCTCTGGACAGTATTTAGCATCAGCTACTTTACACATGATCCCTTCTACATGTGATCACTGAATAGAATTTAGCATTAGCAACTTTACACGTGATCCCTTCTACACGTGATCACTGAATATTATTTAGCATCAGTTACTTTACACATGATCTCTTCTACACGTGATCTCTGAATAGTATTTAGCATCAGTTACTTTACACATGATCTCTTCTACACGTGATCTCGGAATAGTATTTAGCATCAGCTACTTTACACGTGATCTCTTCTACACGTGATCTCTGAATAATACTTAGCATCAGCTAGTTTACACGTGATCTCTTCTACATGTGAACTCTGAATAGTATTTAGCATCAGCTACTTTACACGTGATCTCTTCTACACGTGATCTCGGAATAGCATTTAGCATCAGCTACTTTACACATGATCTCTTCTACACTTGATCTCTGAATAGTATTTAGCTTCAGCTACTTTACACATGATCTCTTCTACATGTGATCTCGGAATAGTATTTAGCATCAGTTACTTTACATATCATTTCTTCCACACGTGACCTCTGAATAGTATTTAGCATCAGCTACTTTACACGTGAACTCTTCTACAGGTAATCTCTGAATATTATTTAACATCAACTACTTTACACGTGATCTCTTCTACACGTGATCTCTGAATAGTATTCAGCATCAGCTACTTTACACGTGATCTCTTCTACATGTGATCTCGGAATAGTATTTAGCATCAGCTACTTTACACGTGATCTCTTCTACACGTGATCTCTGAATAGTATTTAGCATCAGCTTATTTACACGCGATCTCTTCTACACATGATCTCTGAATATAATTTAGCATCAGAGACTTTACTCGTGATCCTTTCTACACGTGATCTCAGAATAGTATGTAGCATCAGGTAGCTTACACATGATCTCTTCCGCACATGATCTCTGAACAGTATTTTGCATCTGCTTGTTTACAGGTGATCTGTTCTACACGTGATCTCTGAACAGTATTTAGCATCAGCTACTTTACACATGATCCCTTTTACACGTGATCACTGAATAGAATTTAGCATCAGTTACTTAACACATGATCTCTTCTACACTTGATCTCTGAATAGTATTTAGCTTCAGCTACTTTACACATGATCTCTTCTACATGTGATCTCGGAATAGTATTTAGCATCAGTTACTTTACTCATCATTTCTTCCACACGTGACCTCTGAATAGTATTTAGCATCAGCTACTTTACACGTGAACTCTTCTACAGGTCATCTCTGAATATTATTTAGCATCAACTACTTTACACGTGATCTCTTCTACACGTGATCTCTGAATAGTATTCAGCATCAGCTACTTTACACGTGATCTCTTCTACATTTGATCTCGGAATAGTATTTAGCATCAGCTACTTTACACGTGATCTCTTCTACACATGATCTCAGAATAGTATTTAGCACCAGCTACTTTACACGCGATCTCTTCTACACATGATCTCTGAATATAATTTAGCATCAGCGACTTTACACGTGATCCTTTCTACACGTGATCTCAGAATATTATGTAGCATCAGGTAGCTTCCACATGATCTCTTCCACACATAATCTCTGAACAGTATTTTGCATCAGCTTGTTTACAGGCGATCTGTTCTACACGTGATCTCTGAACAGTATTTAGCATCAGCTACTTTACACATGATCCCTTTTACACGTGATCACTGAATAGAATTTAGCATCAGCTACTTTACACATGATCTCTTTTACACGTGATCACTGAATATAATTTAGCATCAGTTACTTAACACATGATCTCTTCTACATGTGATCTCTGAATAGTATTTAGCATCAGTTACTTTACACATGATTTCTTCCACACGTGATCTCTGAATAGTATTTAGCATCAGCTACTTTACACGTGAAATCTTCTACAGGTCATCTTTGAATATTATTTAGCATCAACTACTTTACACGTGATCTCTTCTACACGTGATCTCTGAATAGTATTCAGCATCAGCTACTTTACACATGATCTCTTCTACACGTGATCTCTGAATAGTATTTAGCATCAGCTTATTACACGCAATCTCTTCTACACATGATCTCTGAATATAATTTAGCATCAGCGACTTTACACGTGATCCTTTTTACACGTGATCTCAGAATAGTATGTAGCATCAGGTAGCTTCCACATGATCTCTTCCACACATAATCTCTGAACAGTATTTTGCATCAGCTTGTTTACAGGTGATCTGTTCTACACGTGATCTCTGAACAGTATTTAGCATCAGCTACTTTACACATGATCCCTTTTACACGTGATCACTGAATAGAATTTAGCATCAGTTACTTAACACATGATCTCTTCTACACTTGATCTCTGAATAGTATTTAGCATCAGCTACTTTACACATGATCTCTTCTACATGTGATCTCTGAATAGTATTTAGCATCAGCTTGTTTACACGTGATCTCTTCTACACATGATATGGGAATAGTATTTAGCATCAGCAACTTTACTCGTGATCTCTTCAACACAATATCTCTGACTAGTATTTAACTTCAGCTATCTTACACATGATGTCTTCTACACGTGATCACTTCTACACCTAATCTCTGAATAGTATTTAACATCATATAGGTTACACATGATCTCTTCTATACCTGATCTCTGAATAGTATTTAGCTTCAGCTATCTTACACATAATCTCTTCTACACATGATCACTTCTACACCTGATCTCTGAACAGTATTTTGCATCAGTTACTTAACACGTGATCTCTTCTACACGTGATCTCAGAATAGTATTTAGCACAGATAGTTTACACATGATCTCTTCTACACGTGTTCTCTAAGTAGTATTTAGCATCAGCTACTTTACATGTGATCTCTTCTACACGTTATCTCTGAATAGTATTTAGCATCAGCTACTTTACACGTGATCTCGTCTACACATGATCTCTGAATAGTATTTAGCACAGATAGATTACACGTGATCTCTTCTACACGTGATCTCTCAATAGTATTTAGCATCAGTTACTTTACACGTGATCTCTTCTACACATGATCTCTGAATAGTATTAGCATCAGCTACTTTACACGTGATCTCTTCTATATGTGATCTCTGAATAGTATTTTGCTTCAGCTAGTTTACACGTGATCTCTTCTACACGTTATCACTGAATAGTATTTAGCATCATATAGTTTACACATGATCTCTTCTACACCTGATCTCTGAATAGTATTTAGCTTCAGCTAGTTTACACATGATCTCTTCTACACGTGATCTCTGTATAGTATTTAGCATCATATAGTTTACACATGATCTCTTCTACACGTGATCTCTGAATAGTATTTTGCTTCAGCTAGTTTACACATGATCTCTTCTACACGTTATCACTGAATAGTATTTAGCATCATATAGTTTACACACGATCTCTTCTACACCTGATATCTGAATAGTATTTAGCTTCAGCCAATTTACTCGTGATCTCTTCCACACAAGATCTCTGAATAGTATTTAGCTTAGCTATCTTACACATAATCTCTTCTACACATGATCTCTTCTGCACCTGATCTCTGAATAGTATTTTGCATCATCTACTTAACACATGATCTCTTCTACACGTGATCTCTGAATACTATTTAGCATCAGATAGTGTACACGTGATCTCTTCTACATGTGATCTCTGAATACTATTTAGCATCAGATAGTGTACACGTGATCTCTTCTGCACCTGATCTCTGAATAGTCTTTTGCATCAGCTACTTAACACATGATCTCTTCTACACGTGATCTCTGAATAGTACTTAGCAACAGCTTGTTTACACATGATCTCTTCTACATGTGATCTCTGAATAGTATTTTGCATCAACTAATTTACACGTGATATCAGAATACTATTTAGCTTCAGCAACATTACTCGTAATCTCTTCAACACAATATCTCTGACTAGTATTTAACTTCAGCTATCTTACACATGATCTCTTCTACAAGTGATCACTTCTACACCTGATCTCTGAATAGTATTTTGCATCAGTTACTTACCACATGATCTCTTCTACACGTGACCTCTGAATATTATTTAGCACCAGCTAGTTTACACGTGATCTCTTCTACATGTGATCTCTGAATAGTATTTAGCATCAGCTACTTTACACGTGATCTCTTCTACACGTGATCTCTGAATAGTATTTAGCATCAGCTACTTTACACATGATTTCATCCACACGTGATCTCTGAATATTATTTAGCAGCAGCGACTTTACACGTGATCTCTTCTACACGTGGTCACTGAATAGAATTTAGCATTAGTTACTTTACACATGATCTCTTCTACATGTCATTTCTGAATATTATTTAGCATCAGCTTATTTACACGTGATCTCTTCTACACATGATCTCTGAATATAATTTAGCATCAGCTACATTACACATGATCCTTTCTACACGTGATCTCGGAATAGTATGTAGCATCAGCTAGTTTAGACGTGAACAATTCTACACATGATATCTGAATACTATTTAGCTTCAGCTTGTTTACACGTGATGTCTTCTACACGTGATCTCTGAATAGTATTTAGCATCAGATAGTTTACATGTGATCTCTTCTACACCTGATCACTGAATAGTATTTAGCACCAGCTAGTTTACTAGTGATCTCTTCTACATGTGATCTCCGAATACTATTTCGCTTCAGCTAGTTTACACGTGATCTCTTCCACACATGATCTCTGAACAGTATTTTGCATCAGCTAGTTTACACGTGATCTCTTCTGCACCTGATCTCTGAATAACATTTAGCATCAGCTAGTTAACATGATCTCTTCGACACGTGTTCTCAGAATAGTATTTTGCATCAGCTACTTTACACCTGATCTCTTCTACACGTGATCTATGAATAGTATTTAGCTTCAGTTACTTTGCATGTGATCTCTTCTACACGTGATCTCTGAATAGTATTTAGCATCAGCTAGCTTACATTTGATCTCTTCTACACGTGATCTCTGCATAGTATTTAGCATCAGCTTGTTTACACATGATCTCTTCTATACATGATCTCTGAATAGTATTTAGCTTCAGTTACTTTATACATGATCTCTTCTACACGTGATCTCTGAATAGTATTTAGCATCAGCTAGCTTACATTTGATCTCTTCTACACGTGATCTCTGCATAGTATTTAGCATCAGCTTGTTTACACATGATCTCTTCTACATGTGATCTCTGAATAGTATTTAGCATCAGCTAATTTACACGTGATCTCTTCTACACGTGATCTCTGAATAGTATTTAGCATCAGCTTGTTTACATGTGATCTCTTCTACACGTGATCTCTGAATAGTATTTAGCATCAGCTAGTTTACACGTGATCTCTTCTGCACGTGATCTCTGAACAGTATTTAGCATCAGCTACTTTACACGTGATCTCTTCTATACCTGATCTCTGCATAGTATTTAGCTTGTTTTCACGTGATCTCTTCTACACGTGATCTCTGAATAGTGTTTAGCATCAGCTACTTTACACGTGATCTCTTCTACACATGATCTCAGAATAGTATGTAGCATCAGGTAGCTTACACGTGAACAATTCTACACGTGATATCTGAATAGTATTTAGCTTCAGCTACTTTACATGTGATCTTTTCTACACTTGATCTCTGAATATAATTTAGCATCAGCTTGTTTACACATGATCTCTTCCACACATGATCTCTGAACAGTATTTTGCATCAGCTTGTTTACAGGTGATCTGTTCCACACGTGATCTCTGAACAGTATTTAGCATCAGCTTGTTTACACATGATCTCTTCTACACGTGATCTCTGAACAGTATTTAGCATCAGCTTGTTTACACGTGATCTCTTCTACACGTGATCTCTGAACAGTATTGAGCATCAGCTTGTTTACACATGATCTCTTCTACACGTGATCTCTGAATAGTATTTAGCATCAGCTTGTTTGCACGTGATCTCTTCTACACGTGATATCGGAATAGTATTTAGCATCAGCAACTCTACTCGTGATCTCTTCAACACAATATCTCTGACTAGAATTTAACTTCAGCTATCTTACACATGATGTCTTCTACACGTGATCACTTCTACACCTAATCTCTGAATAGTATTTAGCATCATATAGGTTACACATGATCTCTTCTATACCTGATCTCTGAACAGTATTTTGCATCAGTTACTTAACACGTGATCTCTTCTACACGTGATCTCAGAATAATATTTAGCACAGATAGTTTACACGTGATCTCTTCTACACGTGTTCTCTAAGTAGTATTTAGCATCAGCTACTTTACACGTGATCTCGTCTACACGTGATCTCTGAATAGTATTTAGCATCAGCTACTTTACACATGATCTCTTCTACACATGATCACTTCTACACCTGATCTCTGAACAGTATTTTGCATCAGTTACTTAACACGTGATCTCTTCTACACGTGATCTCAGAATAATATTTAGCACAGATAGTTTATACGTGATCTCTTCTACACGTGTTCTCTAAGTAGTATTTAGCATCAGCTACTTTACACGTGATCTCTTCTACACATGATCTCTGAACAGTATTTAGCACAGATAGATTACACGTGATCTCTTCTACACGTGTTCTCTAAGTAGTATTTAGCATCAGCTACTTTACACATTATCTCTTCTACACGTGATCTCTGAATAGTATTTAGCATCATCTAATTTATAAGTGATCTCTTCTACACGTGATCTCTGAATATTATCTAGCATCAGCTACTTTACACGTGATCTCTTCTATATGTGATCTCTGAATAGTATTTTGCTTCAGCTAGTTTACACGTGATCTCTTCTGCACGTTATCACTGAATAGTATTTAGCATCATATAATTTACACACGATCTCTTCTACACCTGATATCTGAATAGTATTTAGCTTCAGCCAATTTATTCGTGATCTCTTCCACAAGAGATCTCTGAATAGTATTTAGTTTAGCTATCTTACACATAATCTCTTCTACACATGATCTCTTCTGCACCTGATCTCTGAATAGTATTTTGCATCAGCTACTTAACACATGATCTCTTCTACACGTGATCTCTGAATAGTACTTAGCATCAGCTTGTTTACACATGATCTCTTCTACATGTGATCTCTGAATAGTATTTAGCATCAGCTACTTTACACGTGATCTCTTCTACACGTGATCTCTGATTGGTATTTAGCATCAGCTTGTTTGCACGTGATCTCTTTACACATGATCTCTGAATATTATCTAGCATCAGCTACTTTACACGTGATCTCTTCTATATGAGGTCTCTGAATAGTATTTTGCTTCAGCTAGTTTACACATGATCTCTTCTACACGTGATCTCTGAATAGTATTTAGCATCATATAGTTTACACATGATCTCTTCTACACGTGATCTCCGAATAGTATTTTGCTTCAGCCAATTTACTCGTGAGCTCTTCCACACGAGATCTCTGAATAGTATTTAGCTTCAGCTATCTTACACATAATCTCTTCCACACGTGATCTCTTCTGCACCTGATCTCTGAATAGTATTTTGCATCAGCTACTTAACACATGATCTCTTCTACACGTGATCTCTGAATAGTACTTAGCATCAGCTTGTTTACACATGATCTCTTCTACATGTGATCACTGAATAGTATTTAGCATCAGCTTGTTTACACATGATCTCTTCTACATGTGATCTCTGAATAGTATTTTGCATCAGCTAATTTCCACGTGATCTCTTCTACACGTGATATCGGAATACTATTTAGCTTCAGCAACATTACTCGTGATCTCTTCAACACAATATATCTGACTAGTATTTAACATCAGCTATCTTACACATGATCTCTTCTACAAGTGATCACTTCTACACCTGATCTCTGAATAGTATTTTGCATCAGTTACTTAACACATGATCTCTTCTACACGTGACCTCTGAATATTATTTAGCATCAGCTAGTTTACACGTGATCACTTCTACATGTGATCTCTGAATAGTATTTAGCATCATCTAATTTATAAGTGATCTCTTCTACACGTCATCTCTGAATATTATCTAGCATCAGCTACTTTACACGTGATCTCTTCTACACGTGATCTCTGAATAGTATTTAGCATCAGCTACTTTACACGTGATCTCTTCTACACGTGATCTCTGAAAACTATTTAGCATCAGCTACTTTACACGTGATCTCTTCTCCACATGATCTCTGAAAACTATTTAGCATCATCTAGTTTTCACATGACCTCTTCTACATGTGATCTCTTAAGAGTATTTAGCATCAGCTTGTTTACATGTGATCTCTTCTACACGTGATCTCTGAATAGTATTTAGCATCAGCTAATTTACATGTGATATCTTCTACACGAGATCTCTGAATAGTATTTAGCACCAGATAGTTTACACATGATCTCTTCTACACGTGATCACTGAATAGACTTTAGCATCAGCTGTTTTACACGTGATCTCTTCTGCACGTGTTGTCTGAATAGTATTTAGCATCTGCGACTTTACACGTGATCTCTTCTACACGTGATCTATGAATAGTATTAGCTTCAGCTAATTTACACATGATCTCTTGTACACGTGATCTCTGAATAGTATTTAGCCTCAGCTAATTTACACGTGATCTCTTCTACACGTGATCTCTGATTGGTATTTAGCATCAGCTTGTTTGCACGTGATCTCTTCTAAACGTGATCTCAGAATGGAATTTAGCATCAGCTACATTACACGTGATCTCTTCTAAACGTGATCTCAGAATAGAATTTAGCATCAGCTACATTACACGTGATCTCTTCTACATGTGATCTGTGAATAGTATTTAGCATCAGCTACTTTACACGTGATCTCTTCTACACATGATCTCGGAATTGCATTTAACACCAGCTACTTTACGTGTGATCTCTTCCACATGTGATCTGTGAATAGTATTTAGCATCTGTTACTTTACACGTGATCTCTTCTACACATGATCTCAGAATAGCATTTAGCACCAGCTACTTTACACGTGATCTCTTCTACACATGATCTCTGAATAGTATTTAGCATCAGCTACTTTACACGTGATCCCTTCTACACGTGATCTCTTCTACATGTGATCTCTGAATAGTATTTAGCATCATCTAATTTATAAGTGATCTCTTCTACATGTCATCTCTGAATATTATCTAGCATCAGCTACTTTACACGTGATCTCTTCTACACGTGATCTCTGAATAGTATTTAGCATCAGCTACTTTACACGTGATCTCTTGTACACGTGATCTCTGAAAACTATTTAGCATCAGCTACTTTACACGTGATCTCTTCTCCACATGATCTCTGAAAACTATTTAGCATCATCTAGTTTTCACATGACCTCTTCTACATGTGATCTCTTAAGAGTATTTAGCATCAGCTTGTTTACATGTGATCTCTTCTACACGTGATCTCTGAATAGTATTTAGCATCAGCTAATTTACATGTGATATCTTCTACACGAGATCTCTGAATAGTATTTAGCACCAGATAGTTTACACATGATCTCTTCTACACGTGATCACTGAATAGACTTTAGCATCAGCTGTTTTACACGTGATCTCTTCTGCACGTGTTGTCTGAATAGTATTTAGCATCTGCGACTTTACACGTGATCTCTTCTACACGTGATCTATGAATAGTATTAGCTTCAGCTAATTTACACATGATCTCTTCTACACGTGATCTCTGAATAGTATTTAGCCTCAGCTAATTTACACGTGATCTCTTCTACATGTGATCTCTGAATAGTATTTAGCATCAGCTACTTTACACGTGATCTCTTCTACACGTGATCTCTGATTGGTATTTAGCATCAGCTTGTTTGCACGTGATCTCTTCTAAACGTGATCTCAGAATGGAATTTAGCATCAGCTACATTACACGTGATCTCTTCTAAACGTGATCTCAGAATAGAATTTAGCATCAGCTACATTACACGTGATCTCTTCTACATGTGATCTGTGAATAGTATTTAGCATCAGCTACTTTACACGTGATCTCTTCTACACATGATCTCGGAATTGCATTTAACACCAGCTACTTTACGCGTGATCTCTTCCACATGTGATCTGTGATTAGTATTTAGCATCTGTTACTTTACACGTGATCTCTTCTACACATGATCTCAGAATAGCATTTAGCACCAGCTACTTTACACGTGATCTCTTCTACACATGATCTCTGAATAGTATTTAGCATCAGCTACTTTACACGTGATCCCTTCTACACGTGATCACTGAATAGAATTTAGCATCAGTTACTTTACACATGATCTCTTCTACACGTGATCTCTGAATAGTATTTAGCATCAGCTACTTTACACATGATCTCTTCTACACATGATCTCTGAATAGTATTTAGCACCAGCTACTTTACACATGATCTCTTCTACATGTGATCTCGGAATAGTATTTAGCATCAGCTTGTTTACACATGATCTCTTCTACATGTGATCTCTGAATAGTATTTAGCATCAGCTAATTTATATGTGATCTCTTCTACACATGATCTCTGAATAGTATTTATCATCAGCTTGTTTACATGTGATCTCTTCTACACATGATCTCTGAATAGTATTTAGCATCATATAGGTTACACATGATCTCTTCTACATGTGATCTCGGAATATATTTAGCATCAGCTACTTTACACATGATCTCTTCTACACGTGATCTCTGAATAGTATTTAGCATCATCTAATTTATACGTGATCTCTTCTACATGTCATCTCTGAATATTATCTAGCATCAGCTACTTTACACGTGATCTCTTCTATATGTGATCTCTGCATAGTGTTTAGCAACAACTACTATACACATGATCTCTTCTACACGTGATCTCTTCTACACGTGATCTCTGAATAGTATTTTGCCTCAACTCATTTACACGTGATCTCTTCTACAAATGATCTCTGAATAGTATTTAGCATCAGCTTGTTTACATGTGATCTCTTCTATACCTGATCTCTGAATAGTATTTAGCATCATATAGGTTACACATGATCTCTTCTATACCTGATCTCTGAATAGTATTTAGTTTAGCTATCTTACACATGATCTCTTCTGCACCTGATCTCTGAATAGTATTTTGCATCATCTGCTTAACACATGATCTCTTCTACACGTGATCTCTGAATAGTATTTAGCATCAGCTTGTTTACACATGATCTCTTCTACATGTGATCTCTGAATAGTATTTAGCATCAGCTAATTTACACGTGATCTCTTCTACACATGATCTCTGAATAGTATTTATCATCAGCTTGTTTACATGTGATCTCTTCTACATGTGATCTCTGAATAGTATTTAGCTTCAGCTAATTTACACATGATCTCTTCTACACGTGTTCTCTGAATAGTATTTAGCATCAGCTACTTTACACATGATCTCTTCTACACGTGTTCTCTGAATAGTATTTAGCATCAGCTACTTTACACATGATCTCTTCTACACGTGTTCTCTGAATAGTATTTAGCATCAGCTACTTTACACATGATCTCTTCTATACCTGATCTCTGAATAGTATTTAGCATCAGCTACTTTACACATGATCTCTTCTACACGTGATCTCTGAATGGTATTTAGCATCAGCTACTTTACACATGATCTCTTCTACACGTGATCTCTGAATAGTATTTAGCATCAGCTACTTTACACGTGATCTCTTCTAAACGTGATCTCAGAATAGAATTTAGCATCAGCTACATTACACGTGATCTCTTCTACACATGATCTCGGAATTGAATTTAACACCAGCTACTTTACACGTGATCTCTTCCACATGTGATCTGTGAATAGTATTTAGCATCAGTTACTTTACACGTGATCCCTTCTACACATGATCTCGGAATAGTATTTAGCACCAGCTACTTTACACGTGATCTCTTGTACACGTGATCTCTGAATAGTATTTAGCATCAGCTACTTTACACGTGATCCCTTCTACATGTGATCACTGAATAGAATTTAGCATCAGTTACTTTATACATGATCTCTTCTAAACGTGATCTCTGAATAGAATTTAGCATCAGCTACTTTACACATGATCTCTTCTACATGTGATCTCGGAATAGTATTTAGCATCAGCTACTTTACACGTGATCTCTTCTACACGTGATCTCTGAATAGTATTTAGCATCAGTTACTTTACACGTGATCTCTTCTACATGTGATCTCTGAATAGTATTTAGCATCAGCTACTTTACACGTGATCTCTTCTACACGTGATCTCTGAATAGTATTTAGCATCAGCTTGTTTACATGTGATCTCTTCTACATGTCATCTCCGAATATTATTTAGCTTCGGCTAGTTTACACATGATCTCTTCTATACGTGATCTCTGAATATTATTTTGTATCAGTTGGTTTCACACGTGATCTCTTCTAAATGTGATCTCTGAATAGTATTTAGCATCAGATAGTTTACACGTGATCTCTTCTACACGTGATCTCTTCTACATGTGATCTCGGAATAGTATTTAGCATCAGCTACTTTACATGTGATCTCTTCTACATGTGATCTCTGAATAGTATTTAGCATCAGCTTGTTTACACGTGATCTCTTCTACACGTGATCTCTGAATAGTATTTAGTATCCAACACGAGCTCTCTGACATTAAACCCCCAGGTTAAGGGACCCTCTATCTCGCACAGAGCACCGTATAGTATCTAATTCTAGAGTCCGCTGTCACACTCAACAATTATCCTGACAACTCCCAGAGCATCATCTGGGGTAACTCCGGGGTGCAGAGAATGGGAGGTCATGGGTCAGTGTCACAATTGCTAATAATGGAGAAAATAGACTGGGGGAAATTCAAGAGGCAGCATTAGAGCAACATAGATATCCCAGAGAGTTGTGGGGCTAGAGGATGTTACAGAGATGGCGGGGGCGGGGGAGGGTACAGGCTATGGAGGGATTTCTAAACAAGGGTGCGAATTTTAAACTCAAGGCTGTGCTTGACTGAGAGTCAGTGTGAGTCAGTGAGCGCAGGGGTGATAGACGAAGGAGACACAGGCAGCAGATTTTGGGTGATATCGAGAGTATGGAGGGTAGGATGTTGGATGTGGGTCAGGAGTATGTTAGAATAGTCGTGTCTGGAGGTTACACAGACATTGATGAGGGTTTCCATAGAAGATGAGCTGAGCTGGGCCTGAGTCAGGTGTTTTTATGTAAGTGGAAATAGACGGTCTTAGTGATGACACAGTTACATGGTTAGAAGCCCATCTCAGGGGCAAATATAACACCAAGTTTGTGAACAGCCACAGAGCAGACAGGGAGAGGGATGGAACTGGTGGCTAGGAAATGGAGATTGTGGCGTGGACTGAAGGCATTGGCTTTGGAATTCCTGGTATTCAGTTGGTGGATATTTCTGCTCATCCAGGAGTGAATATCAGATACGAGTCTGATCATTTTGAGACTGTGGAGAGGTTGAGAGAGATGGTGGTGAGATGGAGCTGGGTGCTGTCAGTGTACACGTGGAACCTGATGCTGTGATTTCAGATGTGGGGCAGTAAGTAGATGAGAAATCGGAGGCGGCCACAATTAGATCCTTGAGAGACACCAGAGGGAACAGACCAGGAGCTGGAAGAGAAGCCATTGCAGGTAATTCTCTGTGATTAGATCGATAAGAATGGAATTCCCAGTCAGCACTCTGTCTCTTCCAGGACGAGATAGCACAGAACAGGCTCGAGCAGGACCTGACCATGGGGAGGAGGGGCACGTCAGTATGAGGTCCCTCCCCTTGAGGAGGCAGTGCTGGTGGTGAGCGGGAGGGCAGTGGGAGACACAGTGAATGCAGGGAGAGCAGCTGGGGGGCATCTCATCGGGAGGTATGTGAGCATTCCAGCTTCCTCACAGAGACACAGACATTCCCAATCCCGAATCCCCCAAACACATCCTCACTCCCAACTCCATATGGTCTCATCACACATCCCGTCCTGTAGAGGTCACACAGACTGTACCCAAACCCTCCCAATGTTATCATTGCAGGTTCCAGAAGCAAGATCCACCTCACCTCCACCCCCATAGAGGAATAGGAAGATCCATCTCACCCCCTCCCCCATAGAGGAATAGGAAGATCCATCTCACCTCCCTTCCCCATAGAGGAATAGGAAGATCCACCTCACCTCCCTCCCCCATAGAGGAATAGGAAGATCCACCTCACCTCCCTCCCCCATAGAGGAATAGGAAGATCCACCTCACCCCCTCCCCCATAGAGGAATAGGAAGATCTACCTCACCTCCCTCCCCACGCTCCAGTACTTTTCATTAGTGATGATAACTTCTAGAAAGATTAATGGGGTAAAAGGTGATAAATCCCCTGGACCTGGTGCCCAACATCCTCGGGGTCTAATAGATGTGGCTGCAGAGAGAGCGGATGCATGGGTTTCATCTTCCTGAATTCCCCAGATTCTAGACCATTCCCCATGGATTGGAAGGTAGTGAATGTAACCCCACTGTTCCAGAAAGGAGGGAGGGAGAAAACAGGGAATTATAGACCAGTTAGTCTGACATCAGGAATAGGGAAAATACTGGAATCTTTTATGGGGGATGTGGTAACAGGACACTTGGAAAATCCCGGCCTTGATTAGACTCGGTCAACAGGGATTTATGAAAGGGAATCATGTCTGACTGAAGGATTGTAGATTTTTCAGTGTGTAACTGGCAGGGTCGATACGGAGGAGCCATCGATTCGGTATATTTGGATTTTCAGGAGACACTGGATAAGATTCCACACGGGAGGTTGTGACACAAGATTAGGGCTCATGGGATTGGGGAGAATGTATGAACATGGATTCCGGACAAGCTAACGGACAGAACACGGCGGGAATGAACCAGTCACTATTCAAACATATTAGATAGGTTTGAAATAAAGATAGAATTGCTTTAGGAGCAGTTCAGAGAAGGTCCACTGGACTCATTCCTGGGATGAAGGTGTTGTTTTATGAAGGAAGCTCCAACAGGTCAGGCCTATATCCACTGGAGTTTCAAAGAGCGAGAGGGGATCTTATTGAAACATATAAGATCCAGCGGGGACTTGATAGAGTGGATCCCCTGAGGATGTTTCCTCATCTGGGGGAGACTAGAACTAGGGGTCATAGTTTAAAAATAAGGGGTCTCCCTTTTAAGCAAGAGATGTGAAGAAAAGCTTTATCCCAAAGTGTAGTTGGTGTGTGGAATTCTCTTCCCCAGAAAGTAGTGGAGCCAGGGTTTCTGAATTGATTCAGGGCAGAGTTAGATTTTTATAGGCAACAAAGTCAAGGCTTAAGGGGGGCAGGAAAGTGGAGCTGAGACTATAACCGGATTAGCCATTCTCGTATTGAATGACGGAGCAGGCTCGAAGGGCCGAATGGCCTACTGCTGTTCCGATGTTCCTGTGTCCCTGTTATCAGGATGGAGAGCTGGAACTAACAGGACAGGATCATTGGGTCTCTGCTATTTACAATCGAGAGCAATGATTTAGACGAGGGGTCTGAGTGTAACACAGACAGGGCTACTGACAATAAATAGTTAGTTGGGAAAGTAAGCTGTGAGGAGGATACAAAGAGACTGCAAAGGGATATAAACAGGTTCAGATATTCGAGAGAGAGAGAGAGAGGAGAGTATGGGAGACACCCTCAGGGCTTAAACTGAAACGTGACAGAGCAGCTGCTGAGAGAGGCGACTGGAACAGGAGAAAAAAATCACAAAGAGACGATCACCGCACAAGGAGAAGTGGCAGGGGTAAGTTTACCCAGAAACAGTTCAGTGAATCCTCCTATCAGCTAAACCCGATCAAGTGATGTATTCAAAACTGTAAAATAAGATTAGTTGATTAAATATGATGACCACAAATTTTGCCTCCATAACCCCGGAAATTTCGACACGACAGGAACCCGATTGGAAACAAAATGGCGGCTGCAGATAAAAAAAACAACTTCTCATTCTCCCTGGTCCCTTGGATCTCTAACTCTGGGAGATTTCCTGTATCTTTGTCAGTGAAGACAGACACAAAGTAATCATTTAGCTTCTCTGCCATTTCTCTATTCCCCATTATAAATTCTCTTAGCTGCCTGTAATGGACCCACATTTATTTTAGCTAAACATTTCCTTTTTCATACCTACAGAAGCTTTTACAGTCCGTTTATATGTCTTTTGCGAGTTTACGTTCATTTTCTATTCTCCCTTTATCAGTTTCTTGGCCCTCCTTTGCTGTTTTCTAAAATGCTCCCAATCCTTAAGTTTGTTAATATTTTCGACAACTTTATAAGCCTTTACTTTAATCTTAAACAATCCTTAATGTCCTTTGTTAGCCACATTGACTGATTTTCCTTTTTTGGTTTTTGTGCCTTGAAGGAATGTATAATTGCAGTAAACTATGTAATAATTCACTAAAGACTATCCATTGCCAATGTACTGTCGCACCTTTCAATGTATTTCCCAATCCACATCAAGCAATTTTCCCTCTCACAAAAACCCAAGGAGAAATCATTTTCCTTGTTGAAATTTAACACACTGGTTTCGGATTGAACTGCCTCACTTTTAAACATAATGTAAATTACCGAATACTCGATCTATAATAGCCTGTACTCTGGTCCGTTCCTCAACATTCTGCTCTAGAAAACCATCCCTAACACACTCCAGAAACTCCTCCTCCCCAGTGTCAGTGCTCATTGCTCTTACCCAGTCTATATGCAAATTGAAATCACCCATGATCACTGTATTACCCATTCTACACATGTCTCTAATCTCCTGATCAATATCATGCCCCACATTACCAATACTGTTTGGTGGCTGATGAACAGCTCCAACCAATCTTTGCTGCCTCTTGCTGTTTCTTAGCTCCCACACAAACAGATTCCACACATTGTTCTTCTGATCTGAGATCCACTCATACTAATGCCTGATCCTGTCCCTTATTATCAGCGCAGTACTAACACCTTTTTCTTTCTCCTGTCCTTCCTAAATGTCAAATAACATTGAATATTCAGTTCCCAGTCTTTGTCACCCTGTAGCCACATTTCTGTAATGGCAATTAGATCATAGGCATTTACCTCTATCTGTGCCTTTAATTTGCTAGTTAATAATGCTTGCACACAAACAGCAGAGAGACCTTACCCTGAGTGAGACACAGCCAGAGTGAGTGTGGGTATTGGCAATTTGGTGCACAGTGGGAATTCGCTACACAAGGGAAGAGGTGCTCTTTGTGTTTTTTTCTTTGCTATCCAACTTCTTAAATCTTCAGAGAGTGGTCTTGCCCTGCTGCAGCAGTAGAGGCTACAAGGGAAAGGAATGGCTGGTAAGTAGTGGGTAAGGTCGGGTAAGTATTTACTACTTTTATTGCTTATAGTTTAAGGACTATAATCAAAGATTGGTTTATGGTTTGTATATTCTGTAGTAATGAGGATCAGGAAAGAAGGGCCCTAGAGTAATTGATTTACAATGTTTAATTTAAAGGGATAAATCATGGCAGGAGAGCTCAAAGCCGTGGTGTGCTCTTCGTGCTCCATGTGTGAAGCTGGGAACATTTCCAGTGCCCGGGACCAGCATTTGTGCAGGAAGTGTGTCCAGCTGCAGCTCCTGGAAGCTCAGATTTCAGAGCTGGAACGGAAGCTGGAGACACTGTGGAGCATCCGCAAGTCTGAGAGCATCGTGGATAGCACATTTAGAGAGGTGGTCACATTGCAGCTGAAGTGACTTGAGGAAGGAAAGGAATGGGTGACCACAAGGCAGTCCAAACGAAACAGGCAGGTAGTTCAGGAGTCCCCTGCGGTCCCGCTCACAAATCGGTATTACATTTTGGAGTCTGATGAGGATGCTGGTTCCTCCAGAGAGTGCAGACAGAGCCAAGCTTCTGGCACCACAAGCAGCCTGTCTGTACCAGACGGGAGGAAGAGCAATAGTAATAGAGGATTATATAGTCAGGGGAACAGTTAGGCGCTACTGCGGCTGTCAACGTGACTCCAGGATGGTGTGTTGCCTCCTTGGTGCCAGGGTCCGGGATGTCACTGAACAGCTGCAGGGCATCCTGAAGGGGGTGGGTGATAAGGCAGAGGTCATGGTACATGTTGGTACCAATGACATAGGTAGAAAGAGGGATGAGGTCTTGCATCAATATTTCAGGGAGTTAGGCAGTAGACTAAAAAGCAAGACCTCTCGGGTTGTAATCTCTGGATTACTCCCAGTGCCACGTGCTAGTGAGCACAGAAGTAGGAGAATAGTGCAGATAAATACGTGGATTAAGAGTTGGTGCAGGAGGGAGGGTTTTAGATTCCTGGATCACTGGGACCGTTTCTGGGGAAGGTGGGACCTGTACAAGTGGATCGGTCTACATCTGAACCAGAGCGGGACTAACATCCTTGCAGGCGGGTTTGCCAGTGCTGTTGGGAGGTGTTTAAAATAATTAGGCAGGGGGAGGGGACACAGAATGTTAACAGAATAGGGACACATCATAATACAGTAAAACAATCAAGTCAGACGGAGTACAGCTGCATTAAGTTTCAAGGGAGTAAGGCAAGGCTGGATGGCCTCTACTTTAATGCCAGGAGTATTACAGGTAAAACGGATGAGTTAAGGGTGAGGATTGACACGTGGAATTGTGATATATTGGCCATCACTGAAACGTGGCTGAGGGAGGGGCAGGATTGGCAGCTCAACATTCTGGGATATAGAATCTTCAGGCGAGACGAGGAGGGGATAAAAGAGGAGGAGGCATTGTATTATTTGTTAAGGAGTCAGTTACTGCAGTAAGGAGAGATGATATCTTGGAGGGGGCATCGAATGAAGCTTTGTGGGTGGAGCTTAGGAATAAAAAAGGGGCAGCCACATTGTTAGGTGTTTATTATAGATCCCCAGATAGTCAGCAGGAAATTGAGGAGCAAATATGAGCACAATTTGCGGAGGTGTGTAAAAACAATAACAATAGGGTAATTATATTAGGAGATTTCAACTTTCCCAACATTAATTGGGATAGACATGGTGTTAAGTGCTTGGATGGATTGGATATTTTGAAATGTTTACAGGAGGACTTTTTAGGTCAATATGTAGAGGGTCCAACAAGGGATGGCGCCGTGCTGGACTAATTCTGGAGAATGAAGCCAGACAGGTGGCTGAGGTGGTGGTGGGGGAGCATTTTAGTGATATTGACCACAACATGGTACAGTTTAAGCTTGTTATGGACAAAGAAATAGGCAAGTTGCAAAAAAATGTTTTGGATTGGGAGAGAGTGGATTTTAGTAAAATAAGGCAGGATCTGGCCAAGGTAGACCGGGAACAGTTACTTGTGGGGAAATCTACAGAGGAGCAGTGGGGGGTATTGAAAAAGGAAATGGGGAGTGTACAGGCTCAACATGTTCCCTCTAGGGTGATAGGGAAGGAGTAACAAGCCCAGAGAACCATGGATGACCAGAGTTATTCAGGATACGATGAAAATGAAGAGAGAGACTTTTAGCAGGTACAAGGGAAGCAAATCAGCGGAGGCATTAGTGGAGTACAGACAGTGCAGAGTGGAGCTTAGAAAGCAATTAGGAGAGCAAAGAGGGGATATGAGAAAGCTCTGGCTGGTAAAAGTAGGGAAAATCCCAAGATAATCCAGATGTATATCAATGGGAAGAGGATAACCAGGGAAAGAGTAGGGCCCATTAGGGACCAAGGGGGCAATCTATGGGTGGAGCCAGCGGACATCGCTAGAGTGTTGAATGAATACTTCTCATCCGTCTTCAACCCAGAGAATGAGAATGAAGGTATGGAACTCGGGGAGAGAGACTGCAAGGTTCTTAAATAAATTGATATATGGAGTGACAAGGTATTGGAGATGTTGGCAGGCTGAAAAGTGGACAAATCTCCAGGTCCGGACGATCTGTCTTCCAGACTGCTGAAGGAGGTAAGGGAGAAGATCTGAAGGGCTCTGACCCAAATTTTTAATTCCTCTCTGGCCACGGGGGAGGTGCCAGAGGACTGGAGAAAAGCTAATGTGGTTCCGCTATATAAGAAGTGTTGTAGAGATAAGCCAGGGAATTACAGGCCAGTGAGTCTCACATCAGTGGTAGGGAAATTATTGGAGAAAGTTCTGAAGGAGAGTATCTATCTCCACTTGGAAAGGCAAGGTTTGATCAGGGATAGTCAGCATGGCTTTGTCAGAGGGGGGCATGCCTTACAAATTTGATTGAATGTTTTGAGGAGGTGACCAGGTGTGTAGATAAGGGTAGTGCAGTTGATGTAGTTTATATGGATTTCAGCAAAGCCTTCGACAAGTTCCCACATGGGAGAATTATAAAGAAGGCAAATGGACATGGGATACAGGGTAATTTGATAAGATGGATTCAAAATTGGTTTAGTTGTAGGAGACAGAGGGTGATGACAGAAGGATGCTTTAGTGACTGGAAGCCAGTGTCCAGTGGTGTACCACAGGGATCTGTGCTCAGTCCCCTATTATTCGTCGTTTATATAAACGACATAGATGACTATGTGGGGGGAGGATTAGTAAATTTGCGGATGACACAAAGATTGGCCGGGTGGTTAACAGTGAGGCTGAGTCTTGGGCTACAGGAAGATATAGACAGGATGGTCAAATGGGCAGATAAGTGGCAGATGGAACTTAACCCTGAAAAGTGTGAGGTGATACACTTTGGAAGGAGTAATTTGACAAGGAAGTATTCAATGAAAGGCATGAGACTTGGAAGTTCTGAGGAACAAAGTGACATTGGAGTGTGTGTCCATAGATTTCTGAAGGCGGAGGGGCATGTTAGTGGGATGATGAAAAAGACATATGGGACACTTGCCTTTATCAATCGAGGCATAGATTACAAAATTTGGGAGTCATGTTGGAGTGTATAGAACCTTGGTGAGGCCACAGCTGGAATACTGTGTGCAGTTCTGGTCGCCACATTATAGGAAGGATGTGATTGCACTGGACGGGGTGCAGAGGAGATTCAACAGGATGTTGCCTGGGATGAAACATTTAAGTTATGAAGAGAGGTTGGAAATGCTTGGGTTGTTTTCATTGGAGCAGAGAAGACTGAGGGGCCACCTGATCGAGGTGTACAAGATTATGAGGGGCATGGACAGGGTGGATAGGGAGCAGCTGTTCCCCTTAGTTGAAGGGTCAGTTATGAGGGGATATAAGTTCAAGGTGAGGGGCAGGAAGTTTAGGGGGGATGTGAGGGGAACATTTTTTACCCAGAGGGTGGTGACAGTCTGGAATGCATTGCCTGGGAGGGTGGTGCAGGCGGGTTGCCTCACATCATTTAAAAAGTACCTGGATGAGCACTAGGAACGTCATAACATTCCAGGCTATGGGCCAAGTGCTGGTAAATTGGATTAGGTAGGAAGATCAGGTGTTTCTCACGTGTCAGTGTAGACTCGATGGGCTGAAGGGTCTCTTCCCCACTGTGTGATTCTGTGATTCTGTGATTGTGTGAATAGTCTTGTTATAAAAGAACCGTTCGGATGAATGACCATAATATGATAGAATTTACATTATGTTTTAAAATGTACAGACTGGATTGTGAAATGTGAGGTACCTGAGTACACAGAGTGGATTGTGAAGTGTGATGTACGTGAGTACACAGACTACATTGTGAAGTGTGATGTACCTGAGTACACAGACTGGATTGTGAAGTGTGATGTACGTGAGTACACAGACTGCATTGTGAAGTGTGATGTACCTGAGTATACAGACTGGATTGTGAAATGTGACGTACCTGTGTACACAGACTGGAATGTGATGTGTGATGTACCTGAGTACACAGATTGGATTGTGAAGTGTGATGTACCTGAGTACACAGACTGGATTGTGAAATGTGACGTACCTGTGTACACAGACTGGATTGTTAAGTGTGATGTACCTGAGTACATAGACTGGATTGTTAAGTGTGATGTACCAGAGTACACAGAATGGATTGTTAAGTGTGATGTACCTGAGTACACAGACTGGATTGTGAAGTGTGGTGTATCTGAGTACACAGAGTAGCTTGTGAAGTGTGATTTACCAGAGTACACAGACTAGATTGTGAAGTGTGGTGCACCTGAGTACACAGACTGGATTGTGAAGTGTGATGTACCTGAGTAGACAGCCTGGATTGTGAAGTGTGATGTACCTGAGTACACAGACTGGATTGTGAAGTGTGATGTACCTGAGTACAGAGACTGGATTGTGAAGTATGATGCTCCTGAGTACACAGACTGGATTGTGAAATGTGATGTACCTGAGTACACAGACTGGATTGTGAAATGTGATGTACCTGAGTACACAGACTGGATTGTGAAGTGTGATGTACCTGAGTACACAGACTGGATTGTGAAGCGTGATGTACCTGAGTACACAAACTGGATTGTGAAGTGTGTTGTACCTGAGTACACAGACTGGATTGTGAAATGTGATGTACCTGAGTACACAGACTGGATTGTGAAGTGTGTTGTACCTGAGTACACAGACTGGATTTTGAAGTGTGATGTACCTGAGTACACAGACTGGATTGTGAAGTGTGATGTACCTGAGTACACAGACTGGATTTTGAAGTGTGATGTACCTGAGTACACAGACTGGATTGTGAAGTGTGATGTACCTGAGTACTCAGACTGGATTTTGAAGTGTGTTGTACCTGAGTACACAGACTGGACTGTGAAATGTAACATCACCAGTAAGTAACCATTGTTAAACAATATTAATGACATTTTGCTGAGCAACTTATTAATAAAATTTTATTGCAGCTTTTTGCAGATCTTTATATATTGGCACAATAATCTGGTCTGCATATATTACTGTATATAGATGACATATATTTGTAAAACATATTTTAAATCATATAATATGATACATATGACTTATTACTCAGGCTTCCCTATATATTACTCAGCAGGATATATCATCACTAACATTTTAACTATGTAGTGTCACAGCTCTGATAACCATCTTAATCTTATGTATCTTTCATTCTCTCTGTGTTTACTGACACAATTCTCTGGTTTGTGGGTTCCCCTATGTACAAACCATCTGTGATGTCCTTGGAGTAATGGCTCAAACTGACTTCATCAAACTGACATTCCAAATAGGCCGACATTGTTCATAACGGGATTATCTGTAATTGAGTCAGATCTGAGCGTCAGCAGCTAAACTAGAGAGAGGGATGGAGGTCAATTAGGGGGAGGGGTGAAAGTCAAATAGAGAAGGGTTGGAGGTCAGATAGACAGAGAGATGGAGGTCAGGTAGAGAAAGGGATAGAGTTCAGACAGAGGGTTGGAGGTCAGATAGAGAGAGTGATGGAGGTCAGATAGACAGAGAGATGGAGGTTAGGTAGAGAAAGGGATATATATCAGATAGAGGGATGGAGTCATATAGAGAGAGGGGTGGAGGTCAGATAGAGAGAGGAATGAAGGGCTGAAATGCAGAGTGATGGTGGTCAGATGGAGCGAGGGATGGAGGTCAGGTGGACAGATGTCTGGAGCTCAGGTTGAGAGAGGGGTGGATGTCAGATAGGGATAGGTGTGGAGAGCAGGAAGAGAGAGAGATGTAGGTCAGATAGAGAGAGGGATGGAGTCAGATAGAGAGAGGGATGGAGGTCTGAAACGCAGAGGGATGGAGTCAGATAGAGAGAAGGATGGAGTCAGTTAGAGAGGGGGATGAAGGTCAGATAGAGAGAGGGATGGAGCTCAGATAGAGAGAGGGATGGAGTCAGATAGAGAGAAGGATAGAGGGCAGATAGAGAGAGGGATGGAGTCAGATAGAGAGAGGGATGGAGTCAGATAGAGAGAAGGATAGAGGGCAGATAGAGAGAGGGATGGAGGTCTGTAATGCAGAGTGATGGAGTTCAGATAGAGAGAGGGATGGAGTCAGATAGAGAGAGGGATGGAGTCAGATAGAGAGAGGGATGGAGGTCTGATAGAGAGAGGGATGGAGTCAGATAGAGAGAGGGAGGGAGTCAGATAGAGAGAGGGATGGAGTCAGGTAGAGAGAGAGATGGAGTCAGATAGAGAGAGGGATGGAGTCAGATAGAGAGAGGGATGGAGTCAGATAGAGAGAGGGATGGAGGTCAGATAGAGAGAGGGATGGAGTCAGATAGAGAGAGGGATGGAGTCAGGTAGAGAGAGGGATGAAGGTCAGGTAGCGAGAGGGATGGAGGTCAGATAGAGAGAGGGATGGAGTCAGGTAGAGAGAGGGATGGAGTCAGATAGAGAGAGGGATGGAGTCAGATAGAGAGAGGTATGGAGTCAGACAGAGAGAGGGATGGAGGTCAGATAGAGAGAGGGATGGAGTCAGATAGAGAGAGGGATGGAGTCAGATAGAGAGAGGGATGGAGGTCTGAAATGCAGAGTGATGGAGGTCAGATGGAGCGAGGGATGCGGTCAGGTGGAGAGATGGCTGGAGGTCAGGTAGAGAGAGGGATGGAGTCAGATAGAGAGAGGGATGGAGTCAGATAGAGAGAGGGATGGAGGTCTGAAACGCAGAGTGATGGAGGTCAGATGGAGCGAGGGATGCGTTCAGGTGGAGAGATGGCTGGAGGTCAGGTAGAGAGAGGGGTGGAGGTCAGAAGGGAGAGGGGTGGAGGACAGGTAGAGAGAGAGATGGAGGTCAGTTAGAGGGATGGCTGGAGTACAGATAGAGAGTAGGCTGGAGATCAGAAAGAGAGAAGAGTAGAGGTCAGATGAAGAGAGGGATGGAGGTTGGAGAGAAAGACGGATGGAGGTTAGAGAGAAAGACGGATGGAAGTCAGACAGAGAGAGGAATGAAGATCAGATAGAGAGAGGGATAGAGGTTAGAACGAGAGACAAATGGAGCTCAGAGCGAGAGAGGGATGGAGGTTGGATAGAGAGTGGGATAGAGGTCAGATAACTACAGGGATGGAGGTCAGAGAGAGAGAGATGGAGGTCAGATAGAGAGAGGGATGGAGAGCTGTTCAGGAGAGAGATGGAGCTCGGATACACCAGGGGTGAAGCTCAGTGAGGTGTGTATCTGAGAGGAAGGTCGGACACTCAGAGGGAGGGATGGAGATCAGGGAGGTGTGTATCTGAGAGGAAGTTCGGTCACTCAGGGAGAGGGATGGTGATCAGGGAGGTGTGTATCTGAGAGGAAGTTCGGTCACTCAGGGAGAGGGATGGAGATCAGGGAGGTGTGTATCTGAGAGGAAGTTCGGTCACTCAGGGAGAGGGATGGTGATCAGGGAGGTGTGTATCTGAGAGGAAGTTCGGTCACTCAGGGAGAGGGATGGAGATCAGGGAGGTATGTATCTGAGAGGAAGTTCGGTCACTCAGGGAGAGGGATGGTGATCAGGGAGGTGTGTATCTGAGAGGAAGGTGGGACAATCAGAAGGAGGGATGGAGATCAGGGAGATGCGTATTTGAGAGGAAGGTCGGACACTCAGAGGGAGGGATGGAGATCAGGGAGGTGTGTATCAGAGAGGAAGGTCGGACACTCAGAAGGAGGGATGGAGATCAGGGAGATGCGTATTTGAGAGGAAGGTCGGACACTCAGAGGGAGGGATGGAGATCAGGGAGGTGTGTATCTGAGAGGAAGGTCGGACACTCAGAGGGAGGGATGGAGATCAGGGAGGTGTGTATCTGAGAGGAAGGTCGGACACTCAGAGGGAGGGATGGAGATCAGGGAGGTGTCTAACTCAGAGGAAGGTCGGACACTCAGAGGGGGGATGGAGATCAGGGAAGTGTGTATCTGAGAGGAAGGTCGGACACTCAGAGGGAGGGATGGAGATCAGGGAGGTGTGTATCTGAGAGGAAGGTCGGACACTCAGAGGGAGGGATGGAGATGAGGTGGAACGAGGTTACTGTCCATTCTCTCCACCTGTGCTGCAGTTTGGTGCAGACTAACCTGTTGCTCTGTGGATCCCTGGTTAATGCAATCCCCTTGCTCCCTGCCTTGCAGCCTCTCTCAATCCACACCACCACTTCTTCCCTGTAGGGAATGGGATTGAGCCAGTAACCCAGAGGAGATGAGTTCAAATCCCAGGATGGGAAATAGTGAAATGGAATTGGATAAATCTGATCATTTGTGTTCTGGCTGCAGAAATTGTCCATAAATCCTGCTGGATTGCTGTAAAACACAAGGTACTCAGTGAGGGAAGCTGCCGGTCTCACCCTCTCACTCTCTACCCTGTCAATCACTTTATGAATTTTATATATTTCAATGGGATCACCTCTCATTCTTCTAAACTCCAGGGAATAATGTCCCAGTCTACTCAATCTCTCCTCATCGAACAATCCCCTCATCCCAGGAATCACTCTGGGGAATATCTGCTGCACTCCTTCCAAGGCTGGTATATCCTTCCTCAGGTAAGGAGACCGAATCTGTACACAGTAATCCAGGTGTGGTCTCACCAAGGTCCGATAGAATTATAGTAAGACTTCTTCACTCTGACAGGTACAGGAGCTGACACAGAGTCTCTCTCTCTCACACTAACCCATCCCTCTCCCTCTCACTCTCTCTATCTCTCTCTCTCTCTCAATCTCTGTCGCTCTCTCCATCTCCCTCCCTATCACTCACACTAACTCATTCATCTCATCCCTCTCTCTCACTCTCTGTCTCTCACTCTCTCTCTCACTCTCTCTCTCACTCTCTCTCTCTCTCTCAATCTCTGTCGCTCTCTCCATCTCCCTCTCACTCACACTAACCCATCCCTCTCTCCCGCTCTCTCGCTCTCTCTATCTCACACTCTCTCTCTCTCTCTCTCTCAAACTCTCTATGTCGCTCTCCCTCTATATCTAACTCTCCATCTCACCCTCTCTCTCTCTATCTCTCTGCCTCTCTCTCCATCTCCCTGTCTCTCTCTCACTCTCTCTCTCTCTCTCTCCCCCTCTCTCTCTCTCACTCTCTCTCAATCTCTATCCTGCCTTGTCCCTCTGTAGATGTTCTCTGGGTGTGAGTGTTTAATATAAGGGGGTGTTTGTCAGTATATTTTCGATGCTCTATGGTTTCTGAGCATGGTGGGAGGGGATCAGGGCTCTGTTCTTTGACGTGACGCAGTGATATCTGTCCCAGTCTCTCAGACTGTGATGCTGTTGTTTTCTGTGACTGACGCTATGATATTGATTGTAATCTCACTCAGTGTGACACGAGGTTACATGTCTTGATCAGTGGTGAGGGAGGAGCAGACTGAACAAGGAGCTGCAATCATCAGTCACTGCCGAAATCCTTCACACAGCCCGCACACTCCGCAAACTTCTTCACTAAATATTCTTTCAGCTCCTTAATGAGAGGCCTGGAGCTGAAAAGGGAAAAAGAGAAAGATATCTTTTCGAGAGGCTCATGGACACAATGTACACTGTACATTACCCACTAATGACACTCTGTCTACATTTAACTCATTGTTTAAGCTCCAGCCCACCTCCTGTTCCCATCCATATGTTTCAGTCAAGGAGCCTGATAAGCCTCTAGCACAGGAGGAGGCCATTCAGCCCCTTGTGTCTGTGCTAGCTGTGCACTCGGATCATTCAGAACTAACCTCTCAGTTTAATGTCTGTAATGGGGAAGTGACTGGAACCTGTTATTAGAGACAGAATGAGTGATAAATATGAACTGATCAGAGAGAGTCAGCATGGATTTAAAAAGGATCAGACATCTTTAACTAACCTGGTTACATTTTTTAAGGAGGTCACTAATGTGGTAGATTCAGGAATGTATATGGAAGTGATTGATATGGATTTCCAGAAGACATTCGAGAAGGTTCAACATGAGAGACTGTGAATAAAAATGGAAGCAGATGGAATTTGAGGAAACCTGTTGCCATGGATGAGGAACTGGTTAGGAGGCAGGAGACAGAGAGTAGGGATAATGTGTATGTGCTCCAATGAGCAAGATGTGAATAGTGATGTCCCCAGGGATCTGTGCTGGAGCCTCAGCTTTTCACAATATTTATCAATGATTTGGATGAAGAAATAGAGAGCCATATATCCAAGATTGCTGCCGACACTAAGTTAGGCGGCTTGGAGGAGGTTACAGAGATGGGGAGTGTCGAGGACTGAGAGGGATTTGAGAACAAGGATGAGAATTTTAAAATCGAGACATTGCTGGGCTGGGAGGTCAGTGAGCACAGGGGGTGATGGGTGAACGGGACTTGGTGTGAGTTCAGATCCGGGCAGCAGAGTTTGGGATGAGCTCATGTTTACGGAGTGTGGAAGGTGTGACTCCGGCCAGGGCAGCATTGGAATCGTCACATTTCAGGGAACAAAGACATGGAGGAGATTCTCAGCAGCAGATGGTCTGAGGCAGGCCGGACTCGGGCGATGTTACTGAGGTGGAAATAGGCTCTCTTAGTGATGGAGCGGATGATGTGGTCAGAAGCTCATCTCAGGGTCAAACTGGACACCATGGCTGTGAACTGTGTGGTTCAGTGTCAGACAGACCCAGGGAGAGGGATGGAATCGGTGATGAGGGAACAGAGTTTGTGATGGGGACTGAAGACAATGGCAGATGGAGCTCAACGTGGGGAGTGTGAAATCATCCACTTTGGACCGAAGAAAGATGGATCAGAGTAATTTGTAAATGGTGAGATGCTGGCAGCTGTGGAGGAGCAGAAAGATGAGGCCAAGATTGTGAAGAGTCTGGTTCAGCAGCAGACAGTGCTCAGGGAGAGGGATGGAGTTTGTATCGGGAGCTGAAGACGATGGCTTTGATCTTCCCAATGTGTTTCCCAGTGAGCCTGCCTCCTCAGTCCTGACTGCTCTTAGCTGCTGTGCTTTTCACTGATCGGACAGTTATTATTACAGATTCAGACCACAGCAGAAACCCCCAGTGTAAAAAATAACTGCAAAGATTGTCCGATCGCAAGATTGAAACGTAACCAAGAGAGGAAGTGAAAGAAGGAGCTCAGAGCAGCTGGATGTTTGTTACTGACACGGGAGAAAACTGTGAACCGTGTCCACTACCTAGAATCTTACAGCACAGAAGGAGGCCATTCAGCCCATCCTGCCTGTGAGTTACCCAGTGAGTCCCACTCCCCCTCTCTGTCCCCATAACCCAGCAAATCTTTCCTTTTCAGGTAGATCTCCAATTCCCTTTTGTAGACCTGGGTCCACAGCTCAAGACTGTCTCGAACCTGGGCTCGAAATTGGCATCTCATTCATTCATTGGAAGACAAAATGCCCGGAGTGGGAAATGGAGCTCAGATCTCCAAACATTCCCTCTCCCCTCCTGAGGGACACTTCATGCTGGGATACATTTCGATGGAATCCGGGAGCACAACATGGGGGAGGCTGTGGGGTAGCAGCAATGTTACTGGACCAGTAATCCAGAGGCCCAGGGTAACGCTCTGGGGTCACACTTTCAAATCCCACCCTGGCAGCTGGTGGAATTTAAATTCAATTAATAAATCCAGAATTAAAAGTTAGTCTCAGTCACGGTGACCATGAAACCATTGTCGATTGATGTAAAAACCCATCTGGTTCACTCATGTCCTTTAGGGAAGGAAATCTGCTGTCCTTACCTGGTCTGGCCTACATGTGACTCCAGACCCACAGCAATGTGGTTGACTCTTCACTGCCTCTGAAATGTCCTCCCATTTGTACCAAACTGCTATGAGGTCTAAAAGGAATGAAAGCAGACGGACCACCCACCATTGATCTAGACACCGGAAACGACAACAGCAAACTCAGCCCTGTCCACCCTGCAAAGTCCTCCTGACTGACATCTAGGGACTAGTGCCAAAATTGGGAGAGCTGTCTCACAGACTAGTCAAGCAACAGCCTGACAGAGTCATCCTCACGGAATCATACCTTACAGATAATGTCCCAGACACCACCATCACCATCCCACCAGCAGGACAGGCCCAGCACAGGTGGTGACACAGTGGTATACAGTCAGGAGGGAGTTGCCCTGGGAGTTATCAACATCAACACCCAACCCCATGAAGTCACATGGCATCAGGTCAAACATGGGCAAGGAAACCTCCTGCTGATTACCACGTACTGCCCTCCCTCAGCTGGTGAAGCAGTGCCCCTCCATGTTGAACATCACTTGGAGGGAGGACTGAGAGTGGCAAAGGCACAGAATGTACTCAGTGTGGAGGACTTCAATGTGCATCACTAAGAGCTGCTAGGTGTGTTGAAGCCTCGACCTGATAGCAGGATATTTGACTGCAGGAGCCATCACCACTGAGCATAATTCTCTCATCGACAACGTGAATTTTTATAGCGCCTTAACATAAAAAACATCCCAAGAGGTTTCAGAGAGCTGCAGTAAGAGGAACGGGGGAGGGGATGGTGGGACTTTAGGAAGAGGGATCGAAGTCTTAGGTGAAAGGATGGAGTTTGATGGAGGAGAGAGAAGCCTGGAGAGGGGGAGGGATTAAGGCAGGAATTCAGGGAGCTGGGCCTAGGCGTCTGAAGGCTCTGCTGTCAATGTTGGGATGAATGAAGCAGCGATGGGCAGGAGAGCAGAGTCAGAAGGTGGAAGGGTGAGGGAGGGAATGTGAGTCTGCAGCAGAACACAGAGGTAGGGAGGAGCGAGGCCATGGAGTGCATTGGAGGGCAGTGAGGTCAGGGGTTACAGGTCAGTGAGGTCAGGGATAATGTAGGAACAACACTTCATGTGGCACAGGGTATTGAATGCTGCATTTCGGACAGTTGGGATTTATGGAGCGTGGATGAAGGAAGCCGGGAGAGGACATCGGAATAATGGAGTCAGGAGGCGAGACAAACAGGGATAAGGGTTTCTGTGGTCAAGGGGCTGATGTAGTGCAGAGACGGACAATGTTGTGGAGATGGAAATGAGAGGCTTACGGGATGGAGAGATGTGGAGTTTGAAGCTCAGATACTGGGGGCCCAATGGGAAGGAGGCCCATGTTTACTGGTCCCTATTGGAGGCTCCAGTGGGAAGGAGGCCCATGTTTACTGGTCTCTATTGGAGGGTCCAGTGGGACATGGACACCATGGTTGATGTGTGGGACAGTTCCTTGTTGTCAATGTGTGATTGTCCACCTTTGAGTAAGTCACAAGCAAGGTGGATAAAGGGGAAACTGTAGATGTGGTGTACACGGAATTTTTAAATGCATTTGATAAGGTGACACATCAAACATTGCTGCATAAGATGAGAGCTCATGGGCCAGGATTTTGCTCTCGTCGGGTGAACTCGGTGGGGGTGAGAGTGGGCATTCAGGAAGCCGACCACTGCCGGTGATTGGAGCCTGAGCGGGATTTCACACTGGCGAGCCAATTAAAGCCCTCCCAGCGTGAACCACGTGCTACAGCGCTCAGCGCTGCCTGTGTCGGGGGTGGGAGGGAGGGGTGTAAGCGGAGAGCTTTGTGCATGAGTGCGAGTCTGCACAGGAAAAGCTCCCTGAGGCACGGAGCGGCCTGTAAGGTAGCTAAATGTGTCGATCTCATCAAGATGGGTAGGAATGTAATTTGTTAAGAGGAGGTAGGGAGTCTGCAAAGGGATATGGACAGGTTAAGTGAGAGGACAACAATTTGTCAGATGGAGCGTAATGTGTGAAAATGTGAACCTGGCAGGAAGAATACAAAAGCAGGATATTATTTAAATGGAGCGAGATCCTGCAGAACTCTGAGATCCAGAGGGATCTGGGTGTCCTGGTGCATGAATCACAAAAAGTTGGTTTGCAGATGCAGGAAGTGATTCGGAAGGCACATGGAGTGTTGGAGTTTGTTGCAAGGGGAATGGAATATAAACATAAGGAAGTTTTACTGCAGCTGTACAGGGACGTTGGTGAGACCACATCTGGAGCAGTGTGTACAGTTTTGGTCTCCTTATTTGAAAAAGGATATAATTGCGTTCGAAGCAGTTGAGAGAAGGTTCATTCGGCTCACTCCTGGGATGAGGGGTTTATTTCATGAAGGCAGGTTGGACAGGTTGGACCTCCAGTCAGTGCAATGGAGAAGAATGAGAGGGGATCTTATTAAAACATATAGAATCCTGAAGGGATATGATAGAATGGATTCCAGGAGGTTGACCCCACTTCTCAGGAGAGAGAAAAAGGAGTAGGTGGAGGGACAAAGAAAGAGAGACAGAAAGTTAGGGAGAAAGAGAGAGAAAGAGTGAGAGGGAGAGAGAGGGAAAGGAAGAGAAGGGGAGGGAGAGAGAGAGCAAACAAGGAGAGTGAGACAAGAAGAACAAGACAAGGAGACAGGCAGAACGAGAGGGAGAGAGAGACAGGGAGTGACGGACAGAGAGAGGGAGAGATAGAGAGAGAGTGATGGACAGATACTGAGAGAGGGAGGGAGAGACAGAGAGTGATGGACAGACACTGAGAGAGGGAGAGACAGAGACAGAGAGTGATGGACAGACACTGAGAGAGGGAGAGAGAGAGACAGAGTGTGATGGACAGACACTGAGAGAGGGAGAGACAGAGAGTGACGGACAGAGAGAGGGAGAGAGAGAGACAGAGAGTGATGGACAGATACTGAGAGAGGGAGGGAGAGAGTTGAAGAGGAAGTGAAAGGTGCTGACGTGGTTCTCTCTGGGTGATACCATTTACATACTGAGGAACAGCCAGTGAGACTCTGACAGGCTGCAGCTGTATAAAGCTGAGCCCAGTGAAGGGAGAGTTTATCAGTGACCAGGCACAGGGACAGGAGCAGACACCATGATTTCAGCCATCCAGCTGATCTGGCCTCTGGCATTCTGCATCGCAGGTACAAATCTCTCTCCTTCCACCGTGAATATTTTCCTGCTCTCTATTTCCAGCCAATTCGACTGACTTGTGATTGAAGGGAAAATGCTGAAAGCAGAGGAACGGTCACTGTCTCTAACAATATCTCATTTTACAGGCTCTTTGTGTGACAGTTCTTACTTTACACTGTTTCTTTATTACCCCTCAGGTATCAGTGGGGAAATCACCATGAAACAGCCTCCCCTGGTGTCAGTGAGCCTGGGCCAGACCACCACCATCACCTGTACGGCCAGTCAGTCTGTAAGCAGCTATATGAATTGGTACCAGCAGCGAGAAGGACAGAAACCGACTCTCCTGATCTATGGGGCAACAAACCGATTCACAGGAACATCCGAGCGATTCACCGGCAGTGGATCTGGCACTCAATTCACCCTGACAATCAGCAATGTACAGAATGAGGATGTCGCTGATTATTACTGTCAGCAACGGCAAAGCTTCCCCTACACAGTGATACAGAGCCTGACAAAAACCTCAATACACACAGCACCACCTCCTGTACTGACACATCCCACGGTTATATAGAATATATAATAATGGGCACACAGCACCACCTCCTGTACTGACCCATCCCCCAGTTATATAGAATATATAATAATGGACACACAGCACCACCTCCTGTACTGACACATCCCACAGTTATATAGAATATATAATAATGGACACACAGTCCCACCTCCTGTACTGACACATCCCACAGTTATATAGAATATATAATAATGGACACACAATCCCACCTCCTGTACTGACACATCCCACAGTTATATAGAATATATAATAATGGACACACAATCCAAACTTCCTGTACTGACACATCCCACGGTTATATAGAATATATAATAATGGACACACAGTCCCACCTCCTGTACTGACACATCCCACAGTTATATAGAATATATAATAATGGACACACAGCACGACCTCCTGTACTGACACATCCCACAGTTATATAGAATATATAATAATGGACACACTGTCCCACCTCCTGTACTGACACATCCCACAGTTATATAGAATATATAATAATGGACACACAGCACCATCTCCTGAACTGACACATCCCACAGTTATATAGAATATATAATAATGGACACACAGTCCCACCTCATGTACTGACACATCCCACAGTTATATAGAATATATAATAATGGACACACAGCACCATCTCCTGTACTGACAAATCCCATAGTTATATAGAATATATAATAATGGACACACAGCACCACCTCCTAACTGACACATCCCACAGTTATATAGAATATACAATAATGGACACACAGTCCCACCTCCTGTACTGACACATCCCACAGTTATATAGAATATATAATAATGGACACACAGTCCCACCTCCTGTACTGACACATCCCACAGTTATATAGAATATATAATAATGGACACACAATCCCACCTCCTGTACTGACACATCCCACAGTTATATAGAATATATAATAATGGACACACAATCCAAACCTCCTGTACTGACACATCCCACGGTTATATAGAATATATAATAATGGACACACAGTCCCACCTCCTGTACTGACACATCCCACAGTTATATAGAATATATAATAATGGACACACAGCACGACCTCCTGTACTGACACATCCCATAGTTATATAGAATATATAATAATGGACACACTGTCCCACCTCCTGTACTGACACATCCCACAGTTATATAGAATATATAATAATGGACACAAAGCACCATCTCCTGAACTGACACATCCCACAGTTATATAGAATATATAATAATGGACACACAGTCCCACCTCATGTACTGACACATCCCACAGTTATATAGAATATATAATAATGGACACACAGCACCATCTCCTGTACTGACAAATCCCATAGTTATATAGAATATATAATAATGGACACACAGCACCACCTCCTAACTGACACATCCCACAGTTATATAGAATATATAATAACGGACAGACCGTCCCAGCTCCTGTACTGATACATCCCACAGTTATATAGAATATATAATAATGGACACACAGTCCCACCTCCTAACTGACACATCCCACAGTTATATAGAATATATAATAATGGACACACAGTCCCACCTCCTGTACTGACACATCCCACAGTTATATAGAATATATAATAATGGACACACACCACCACCTCCTGTACTGACACATCCCACAGTTACATAGAATATATAATAATGGACACACTGTCCCACCTCCTGTACTGACACATCCCACAGTTATATAGAATATATAATAATGGTCACTTTACCTCTTACCTTACATGTCCACATATGAAGAGCAGCTGAAAGATTTATCATATAAAATTGGGATTCTCAATTCTCCCAACAAAAAAAAGGCATTGAGAGGAAGAGAGAGGGAAAGAGAGAGTGTTCAAGGTGAGTGTGAGTGAGAGACAGAGAGAGGGTGAGAGTGAGTTAAAGGTGAGTGTGAGTGAGAGACAGAGAGAGGGTGAGAGTGAGTTAAAGGTGAGTGTGAGTGAGAGACAGAGAGAGGGTGAGAGTGACTGAATGAAGCAGAGAGCTGAGGTTTTTGTACAGCCCCTGCACTGGAAGCACTCAGTGTGGGTTACGTTCGGTAAAGGAACCAAACTCAGACTGAGTAAGTAAACCCCAATCCTCTCTTATTAACCCTTTCAATACTAAAACTTTCTCAAACACTAATGCTGAATAGTTGAAGGTGTTAGTGAGGAGCTGCAGTGAATGAAATGGTTCAGTGAACAACACTGTGTATAACAGGGTGCCCAGCTGTATTTCTTTCATTACATTCCCCCCTTTAAGCAGCAAGATAGAAATAACCAACTTTTACCCACCGTCTAGAGGAGATCTGGACGTTTGCAGACTGTGCTGACATTGCTGCACCATGGACTGAAATCACTCACTAGACTCCTGTCAGTCTCAGTGTGACAGACACGGGCAGAGTTTGATATGAGCTCCGGCTCCCTCTCACAGTCTCTGATATAACTGATCACAGCACCAGCACAGTGAGACACCGAGGTCCCACCTCCCCCAGCTTGAACTCTGCTCTCTCCACTCCCTGGTTATCTCTTGGCAAATTTCTGATGACAAACAGGTAGAGCAGGGCCCACAATCCAGTGGCTTCAGTGTTCCAGGGTTTCGGGGAGACTCTCCGTTTCCCCCGAATGTTTAAATGTCACTCTCTAGACTCCAGACCTCCCGGAATCTGCTATCCATCTCTCTCCTGAAGACACTGTCTCTGACTGGGGAACAGCTCCACCCTCCCCAAGTGGGCTCATTCCTCCAAGTGACTTGTGCACATAATCCAGGCTGAGACTCCAGTGCGGTATTGAGGGAGGGCAGCACTGTCAGAGGAGCTGTCTTTCAGATGAGACAAACTGAGGTCTGCCCTCTCAGTGGGATGTAAAAGTTCCCACGGCGCTGTGAGAAGAAGAGCAGGGGAGTTCTTGCGCATTTTCTGTTTAGTATTTATCTCTCAAAGAACATCACAAAAAAACCTGACTTTCTGGCCATCATCACTCTACTGACTGGGATCTTACTGTGTACAGTTAGCTGTAAAAATCCTGAGATGATGACTGGTGCTATAGAAATGCAAGTATTGAGACTGAAGGTTCCTAATCCTGACCCTCGCACTCACACTTTCCATGGTTCATGGTGTCATTCGGAGTCGTGACCTTGTCTGACCCCCAGACTCTGAGACTAATTGTAGCCTCACCCTTGACCTCTCTCCAGTGCTGGGCAGCAAGGTTTGAAATGAAATCTAGAATCTTCTATACTGAGACCCAATCTGAATCCTTTCTGAAGTGGGTTGATCCAAATGTGCTCCAACATTCTGGGATAAAGTTCTCTCGATGTGTGTGTGATCTGAGGATTGTTAATGTGAACCTGTTTCCTCGGACAGGCTGATCAATAGTCAGAGCTTCCTGACAGCTTAACAGTGTCTTAGAGGGACACTGAGTCTTTAAACACTCTTACTATTAACCATTTCAGTGCTGAATTTGTGGTAATCCTCTTTATAAATGTCTAAGTAACAGCCCAATATGATTTAACCAGATTAACATCAAACCTTTACCTCCTGCCACTCAACCAATTTGAAACACAACTTGCTCCTTTCCCTGGGATCCAATGAGTTTTAACTTTCTGACCAGTCTGTCCATGTCAGAAGTCTTGCTAAAATCCACATCGATTACATCAAACTCGCTATCGTTGTCAACCCTTCTTGTTACCTCCTCATGATGATGAGAATTTCTCTTAGAAAGATTTCTGACATTTGCCCACCACTGAGGTTAGAGTGACTGGTCTGTAATTTCTCAGTCTATCCCTTCCTCCCTTTTTAAACAACATTATCAGTCCTCCAGCCCTCTGACACCACACCCCTATCCAGAGAGGATTGGGAAATAATGGTCAGAGCCTCTGCTATTTCTTCCCTTGTTTCCTTTCCTGCCTGGGATACAATTCATCCGGGTCTGGGGATTTATCCACTCTCCAAGATGCTGAACACATTAATATCTCCTCTCTCACGATGTTTATCCCATCCAATATTTCACAATTCTGCTCCTCCTCAACTAGAATGTCCGCGTTGTCCCTCTCTTGTGTGAAAACAGATGTAAATTATTCATTCAGAACCATCTATGTGCTTCCAGCCCCACCCCCTCCCCCCAATACAGAGAGTGAGTGAGACGGAGGGAGGGAGAGAGAGAGGGAGAGTGAGAGGGAGAGAGAGAGGGAGAGAGAGAGGGAGAGAGAGAGGGAGAGAGAGAGGGAGATAGAGAAAAGGAAAGAGAGAGAGAGTCAGAGAGTAAGGAGGAGAGAGAAGGAGGGAAAGAGGGGGAGAGGGAGGGAGAGAGAGGGAGAGGGTGACAGAGATACAGAGAGAGAGAGTGGGTGAGAAAGAGATACAGGGGGAGTCAGGAAGAGTGACAGAGAGTGAGTGACAGAGATCTATTTTTTGGTCTCCAATTGGCCTTACTCAACCTTTAGTTATCCTCTTGCAATGTCCCACGCTATTTCTTTGTGTGAAGATATTTGTTCTGAGCCCATTTTATATCTTTCCTGAATGTTTCCCATTGCTCTGACACTGATTTATCTTCAGGTTTCTGTTTCCTGTCCATTTTGGCAAATTGGCCTTTCCCTAATGTACAAATTTTACACTTTACCTTTTTCCATAACTGCTCTAAACCTAACTGAATTATGATCACTATTATCCAAATACTCTCCCACTGATACACCTTCCACCTGGCCAGATTCATTCCCTGAAATTGTCTAAAACTGCCCCTTCTCTTGCTGAGTTTGTTATGTTCTGCCGAAAAAAAATCACCTGGATGGATTATAAGAATTTTGCATCATCTAAACATTTACACAGATTTCATCCCAGTTAATATTCGGGAAGTTGAAATTCATTATAATGACAGTGATTAAACTTACTTCTCTTCCATTTCAGGCAGAGAGAAGTCACCACCCACAGTGACCCTGCTGCCCCCCTCCCCAGAGGAGGTCAAGACCAAGGGCACTGCCACCCTGGTGTGCCTTGCCAATCACTTCTATCCCGATGAGGTGAAGGTGGAGTGGAAGAAGGACGGTGCAGCTATTTCGGACGGGGTTCAGACCAGCAACTACCTGCGAGCTTCAGACAGCACCTACAGCGTCAGCAGCCTGCTGACCCTCTCTGGCTCTGGCTGGGAGTCCAACGCCAGCTTCTCCTGTGTCGTCACCCACGAGAGCCTCTCCTCTCCCCTCAGCAAGAGCATCAGGAGATCAGAATGTGCGTAGAGTGTTAGAGACAGTCCACAGAGGAGATACAACTTTAAATAGAACAGGGGTGAGCTGGGAGGGCAAAGGTCATTGTCAGCACCAAATTACAACTCTCTTCCTTCTCAGGACTGGCTCTGAGACACTTTTGAGGGTCAGGGGTTAAGGCACGTTATTGGGACAGTGTACAGGGAGCTTTACTCTGTATCTAACCCCGTGCTGTACCTGTCCTGGGAGTGTTTGATGGGGACAGTGTAGAGGGAGCTTTACTCTGTATCTAGCCCCCTGCAGCACCTGTCCTGGGAGTGTTTGATGGGTCAGTTTAATCTCGTGATGCTAAGTTAAACCTCTCTAAGATGCTGAAGACTGTCAGCTGTACAAAAATAATGTGACCCTCCGAAGTGTCTGCTTCAGTAAACCAGACCCCTTCCTGCTCACCCTGCAGTTACAATTTAAGGTTTAGTCACTGTTTAAAGGGACAGGATTCTCATGTTCTGGAGAAAATCTCCACAAGCGTTTTAATAAACCTCCATTCTCCCTGTGAATTTCTCCAGCTTCCTCTGGCTGGGCTGTTTATTCAAGTCTTTTTTCTGTAAATGTCAATGTGTAAAAGGTAATAAACATTAAGAATATTCAGTCTCTGTCTGGTGAGTGCTTTGGAAAGTCCCACCTCCCCATCAGCTGATTGGCTGCATTTCAGCAAGTGATTGTCCTGATTGGCTGGTTGGCCTGTCAATCAATGACACATCAACAGCAGATTTGATTCAAAGCCAAGTATCAATCATTTTAAAATGATCAGTTTTATTCTGAATCTCTTGAATTTACAAGATTAAAAACAGAAAAGAAACTGGAAGTTGCTGGGATTAAATCATCACAACCACAATTAAGTCAGGAGTGCAAACTGTAGCCAGTCCAGGAGATGTGCTCTCAGGCCCTGTGCTACTTTTACACTCGATCCTGTTGCAATAACCACCAACATTCCATCTACCTTCCGAATCACTTGCTGCATCTGCAAACCGACTTTTTGTGATTCATGCACCAGGACACCCAGATCCCTCTGGATCGCAGAGTTCTGCAGCCTCGTTCCATTCAAATAATTTACTGCTTTTCTATTCTTCCTACCAAGCGGACAATACACATTCTCCCACATTATTCCCCACCTGCCAAATATTTCCCCACTCGCTTAACCGATCTAAATCCCTTTATTGGCCCATTCTGTCCTCTTGACAACTTACTTTCCAAGCAATATTTCTGTCATCAACAAGTCTATTTATTTTTTATTCATTTATGGCTTGTGGGTGTCGCTGACTAGGTCAGAATCTATTGCCCATCCCTAATTGCCCTTGAGAATGTGGTGGTGAGCTGCCTTCTTGAATCATGCTGTCCACGTGGTGTAGGTACACCCACAGTGCTGTTAGGGAGGGAGTTCTAGGATTTTGACCCAGAGACAGGGAAGGAACAAGGATATATTTCCAAATCAGGATGGTGAGTGTCTTGTAGGGGAACTTCCAGGTCGTGGTTTTCCCACCTACCTGCTGCCCTTGTCCTTCTAGATATCGGTAGTCGTGGGTTTGGAAGGTGCTGTCTAAGGAGACTTGGCGTGTTTCCGCATTGCATCGTGTAGATGGTACACACTGCTGCCACTGTGTGTCGGTAGTGGAGGAAGTGAATGTTTGTGGATGTGGTGCCAATCAAGTGGGCTGTTTTGTCCTGGATTGTGTCAAGCTTCTTGAGTGTTGTAGGGGGTGGAGGGGTGGGGGTGGGTGATGCCGTGGGTGGAGGTGGAGGGTGATGCCGGGGTTGGGGGCGTGGGTGATGCCGGGGGTGGGGGGGGGGTGGGTGATGTTGGAGGTTGGGGGTGTGGGTGATGCTGCCGGTGGGAGGGTGAATGATGCCGGGGGTAGCGTGATGGGTGATGCTGGGGTTGAGGTGCTGGGTGATGCCGGGGGTGGGGGAGAGGGTGATGCCGGGGGTGGGGGTGGGAGTGGGGGACAGGGTGTGGGTGATGCCGGGGGTGGGGCACAGGGTGATGCCGGGGGTGGGGGTGGGAGTGGAGGACGGGGTGTGGGTGATGCCGGGGGTGGGGGTGGGAGTGGGGGACGGGGTGTGGGTGATGCCGGGGGTGCGGGAGTGAGTGATGCTGGGGGTGTGGGAGGTGGGTGATGCTGGGGGTGCGGGGTGGTTGATGTCGGCGATAGGGGGGGTGGGTGGTTGATGTTGGGGGTGGCGTGATGGGTGATGCTGAGGTAGAGGGGGTGAGTGATGCCAGGGATGGGGGAGTGTTTAATGCCGGAGCCGGAGGGGTGGAGGCCGGGTGGGTGGTAGTGGGTGATGCCGGGGTGATGCCGGGGGTGGGGTTTGAGTGATGCCGGGTGTGACGTGATGGGTGATGCCGGGGGTGAGCGGGTGTGTGATGCCGGGGTAGTGGGCGTGGGTGATGCCGGGGGTGAGGGAGAGGGTAATGCCAGATGTGGGTGTGTGCATGATGCCGGTGGTGGGTGTTGAGTGATGCCGGGGTGGGTGGGTGGGTGATGCCGGGGATGAGGCGGTGGGTAATGCCGGGTGTAGCATAATGGGTGATGCCAGGGGTGGGGGCATGGTTGACGCCAGGTGATGCCAGGGGTGGGGGGGTGGGTGATGCCAGGGTGAAGGGCGTGGATGATGCCTGGGGTAGGGATGGTGGGTGATGCAGGGGGTGGAGAAATGTGTGATGTTCTGGGTGGTGGGGTGGGTGATGCCGAGCGTGAGGGTGTGTGTGATGCTGAGGGTGGGGGTTGGTTGATGCCTGGAATGGGGGCCTGGGTGATGCAGGGGTGGGAGAGTGAGAAATGCCAGAGCTGGGGGTTGGGTGGTGCCAGGGCTGGAGGGTGAGGGACCCATGGGTGGGGGATTGGGTGATGCTGGGTTGAGGGAGAGGGTAATGCCGGATGGTGGGGGGCTGGGAGAAGCCGGGGATGGGGGAGTGTGTGATGCCGGGCGTGACAGGGTGGTGATGCCGGGGTAGGGGGTGAGGGTGATGCCGGAGTGTGGGTGGGGGTTGTGGGTGATGCCAGTGTTGGCAGTGTGGGTGTTACTGGGGGTGGGGGTGGTGGGTGATGCCGGGGGTGGTGGGGTGGATGATGCCGGGAGTGGTGGGTGAGGGTAATGCCCGTGTTGGGTGTGTGGGTGTTGCTGGGGGTGAGGGGGCAGGTGATACCGGGGGTGGGGGAATAGGGGATGCCGGGGGTTGGTGGGCTTGGGTGATGCCGGGCGTGGGGGCGCGGATGATGCCGGGGGTGGGGGTGGGGTTTGTGGGTGATATAAGGGGTGTTGGGGTCGGTGATATCAGGGGTGTTGGGGTCGGTGATGCCAGTGTTGGGGGTGTGGATGCAGCTGAGGGATGGGCTGGTGGGTGATGCCGGGGGTAGAGGGGGGAGGAGAATGCCGGGGATGGGGGTTGTGGGTTGTCGGGGGTGGGAAGGATGGTCGATGCCATGGGTGGGGGGTGGGTGATGCCGGGGTTGAGGGGGTGGGTGATGCCTGGGGTGGCGTGGTAGTCTTTGCCGGCTATGGGAGGGGTGGGTGATGCCATGGTTGAGGTTTGAAGTGATGCCAGGTGTGAAGGGGTGGTTGATGCCTGAGGTGGGGGCGTGGGTGAGGCCATGGGTGGGGGAGTTGGGTGATGCCGGTGGTGGGCGTGTTGATGATGCAGAGGTTGGGGGTGTGGCTGATGCCATGGTTGGGGGGGTGGGTGATGCTTGGGATGGGGGTGGTGGGGGAATAGGTGATGTCGAGTGTGGAGGGAGTGGGTGGTGCCGGGGGTGAGGGGGTGAGTGATGCCGGGGGTGAGGGTGCGGATGTTGCCGTGGGTGGGGTGCCAGGTGATGCCCAAAGTGGGGTGGGTAAAGCCTGCGGTTGGTGATGCCAGGGTTGGGGCCTGCGTGGTGCTGGGTTTGGGGGGCGTTGTTGATTCCGGGGATGGGGTGAGTGGATGGTGGTGCGGGTGGGGGGGGTGTGGATGATGCCGGGGATGGGAGGGGTGGGTGATGCCATGAATGGGGGGGTGGGGGATGCCGTGAGTGGAGGGGTGGGTGATGCTAAGGTTGGGGGTTGATTGATGCCGGGGGTGGGGGGCTGGGTGATGCCGGTGGTGGGGGTGTGGGTGATGCAGGGGATGGGGTGGTTGGTGATGCCATGGGTGGGGCAGTGGGTAATGCCGGGGGTGGAGGATGTTGGTGATGCCAGGGTTGGGGGAATAGGTGATGTTGGGGGTGTTGGGATGGGTGATGCCAGGTGTGAGGGGGTGTGTGATGCCGGGGTTGTGGGCGTGAGTGACTCCTGGGGTCGGGTTGGGCGATGCTGAGGGTGGGGGTTGGCTGATGCCTAGGATGGGGGCCTAGGTGATGCCGGGGGGTGGGGGAATGTGAAATGCCAGAGGTGGGGGTGTGGGTGATGCCGGGGCTGGTGGTGTGGGTGATGCCGGGAGCGTGTGATGCCAGTGTTGGCGGTGTGGGTGTTGCTGGGGGTGGGGGTGGTGGGTGATGCCAGGGTTGGTGGGGTCGATGATGCCGGGAGTGGTGGGTGAGGGTAATGCCCGTGCTGGGGGTGTGGGTGTTGCTGGGGGTGAGGGGGCATGTGATACCGGGGGTGGGGGAATAGGGGGTGCTGGGGGGGTGGGGGGATTGGATGATGCTGGGAGTGGGGGCTGAGGGACCCATGGGTGGGGGATTGGGTGATGCTCAGTTGAGGGAGTGGGTAATGCCGGAGTGTGGGGGGCTGGGTGATGCCGGGGTACGGGGTGTGGGTGATGCTGGGAGTGGGGGGTGTGGGTAATGCTCGTGTTGGGCGTTGGGTGTTGCTGGAGATGAGGGGGCAGGTGATACCATGGGTGGGAGTGCTGGGTGATGCCGAGAGTGCTGGAGTGGGTGATGCCGGGGGTTGGGGTGGGTGATGCCGGGGGTGACGTGATGGGTGATGCTGGGGTTGAGGAGGTTGGTGATGCCGGGGTGAAGGGCATGGGTGATGCCTGGGGTAGGGTGGTGGGTGATGCCGGGTGTGGGATGGTGGGTGATGCCAGGGGTGGTGAATAGGTGATGCCGAGGGTGGGGGGGGTGGGTGATGCCGGGCGTGAGGGGGTGTGTGATGCCGGGGTTGTGAGCGTGGTTGATGCCTGGGATGGGGGCCTGGGTGATGCCGGGTGTGGGGTGTGGGTGATGCCGTGGGTGGGGGGCCAGTTGATGCCGGGGTGGGGGGGTGGGTAATACCAGAGGTGGGAGTGTGGGTGATGCCGGTGGTGGAGGTTGGGTGATGCCGTGGGTGGGGGTTGGCTGATGCTGGGAGTGGGGTGGTGGGTGATGCCGCGGGTGGGGGTTGGCTGATGCTGGGGGTGGAGGTGAGGGACACATGGGTGGGGGGTTGGTTGATGCTGGGGTTGAGGGACTCGGTAATGATGGAGGTGGGGGTGTGGGTGATGCCGGGGGTGGGGGAGTGGGTGGTGCCGGGAGTGAAGGGGTCGTGATACCGGGGTAGGGAGTGTGGGTGTTGCCATGGGTGGGGGAGTGGTTGCTGCTGGGGTTACGGTGGTGGTGATGCCGGGTGTAGCATGATGGGTGATGCCAGGGGTGGTTGTGGTGGGTGATGCCGGGGGTGGGGGCACGGATGTTGCCGTGGGTGGGGTGCCAGGTGGTGTCGAGAGTGGGTAATGCCTGGGGTGGGTGTTGCCAGGGTTGGGGACTGTGTGGTGCTGGGTGTGGGTGGGGGGTGGTTGATTCCGGAGACGGGTGTATGGATGGTGGTGCAGGTGGGGGGGTGGTGTGGATGATGCCGGGTGTATGGAGGTGGGTGCTGCCGGGGATGGTGTGGTAAGTGATGCCATGGGTGGGGTGTGGGCGTTGCAGGGGATAGGGGCGAGTGCGTGATGCCGTGGGTGGGGGGGTGTGGGTGATGCCGGGGGTGGAGGAGGTTGTTGATGCCGGGGGAGGGGCAATAGGTGATGTCGGGGGTGTTGTGGAGGGTGATGCCAGGCGTCAGGGGGTGTGTGATGCCAGGATTGTGGGCGTGAGTGATGCCTGGGGTAGGGGTTGGGCGATGCCGAGGGTGGGGGTTGGTTGATGCCTAGGATGGGGGCCTAGGTGATGCCGGGTGTGGGGGAGTGTGAAATGCCAGAGGTGGGGGTGTGGGTGATGCCGGGGCTGGGGGCCTGTATTATGCCAGGGGTGCGGAAGTGGGTAATACCAGAGCTGGGGGTGTGGGTGATGCCGGTGGTGGTGGTTGGGTGACGCCACGCGTGGGGTTTGGCTGATGCCGGGGGTGGGGGTGAGTGACCCATGGGTGAGGGGTTGGGTGAAACTGGGGGTGAGGGAGTGGGTAATGCCGGAGGTGAGGGGCTGGGAGATACCGGGGATGGGGGAGTGGGTGATGCTGGGCATGTGGGGATGGTGATGCCGGGGTAGGGGTTGTGGGTGATGCCAGGAGTTGGATTGGGGTTTGTGGGTGATGCCGGGGGTGGTGGTGTGGGTGATGCCAGCAGTGGGTGGTGCCATTGTTGGCAGTTTGGGTGTTGCTGGGAGTGGGGTTGGTGGGTGATGGCGGGTTAGTGGGATGGGTGATGCCCGGAGTGGGGTGTATGGGTGATACCACTGTTGGCAGCGTAGGTGTTGCTGGGGGTGAGGTGGGAGGTGATACCGGGAGTGGGGGTGCTGGGTGATGCCGTGGTTGGGCAAGTGGGTGATGCTGGGGGTGGGGGAATAGGTGAAGTTGGGTGTGGGGGGGGTTGGCTGGTGCCGGTGGTGAGGGGGTGGGTGATGCCGGGAGTTAGAGGGAGTGTGATGTCTGGGGTAGGGGGAGGGTAATGCTGGGGCTGGGTGATGGCAGGGTTGGTGGAGTGGTTGTTGTTGGCAGTAAGGGGGTGGGTGATGCTGGAGGTGGGGGTGGGGGTGGTAGGTGATGCTGGGTGTGGGTGTTGCTGGCGGTGAGGGTGTGGGTGATGCTAGGGGTGATGCCGGGGGTGGGTGTTGGCACGGTTGGAGGGGTGGGTGATTCTGGGGGTGGGGGTGGGGGGGGTGGATGATGCCGGGTGTGGGAGACGTGTGATGCTGGGGAGGTGGTTTGTTGCGTGAAGCCGCGGTTGGGGGTAGTTCGTGTTGCCGGGGGTGATGGGTGTGTGTGATGCCGGGTGTGGGTGATGACGGGGCTTGGGGGGGTTGGTGATGCCGGGGGTGGTGGGGTGGCTGATGCCCGGAGTGGGGGCAGTGGGTGATGCCAGTGTTGGGGTTGGGATGGTGAGTAATGTCATTGGTGGGGGCATGGGTGATGCAGGGGGTGAGGGGGAGTGTGATGCCGGGGGCAGGGGTGTGGGTGATGGCGGTGGTCGGGGTATGGGAGATGGAGGGGTTGGGGCGGTGGCTGATGCCAGGGTTTTGTGGGGTGGCTGATGCCGAGAGTGAGGTTGTGGGTGATGCCGGAGTTAGGGGTTGGGTGATGCCATGGGTTGGGGGGTGGGTGTTGCAGGGGGTGGGGGGGTGGGTGGGTGATGCCATGGGTGGGGGCGTGGGTGATGCTGGGGATGGGGGGGTGGGTGATGCCGGTGGTAGCATGATGGTTGATGCCGGAGTTGAGGGGGTGGGTGATGCCGGGGGGTGGAGTGCGTTGGTGATGCCGGTAGTGGGGGAGTGGGTGTTGCCGGGGATGGGGTGTGTGTGATGCCAGGTGTGACGTGATGGGTGTTGCCGGGGTTGAGGGGGTGGGTGATGCCGGGGGTGGAGGTGTTGAGTGATGCCGGGGGTGGGGTATAGTTGATATCAGGGGTTGGTGGGGGTTGTTGCCGGGGCTGAGGGGGTGGGTTATGCCGGGGTGATGGGCGTGGCTGATGCCTGGGGTAGGGGAGCGGGTGATGCCGGTGTTGGGATAGTGGGTGATGCTGGGGATGGGGGAATAGATGATGCCAGGGGTGGGGGCGTGGGTGATGCAGGGGGTGAGGGGATGTGTGATGCCGGGGTTGTGGGCATGGGTGACGCCTGGGGTAGGGGGTGAATGATGCCGGGTTTCGGGGTTGGTTGGTGCCTGGGATGGGGGCCTGGGTGATGCCGGGTGTGGGGGTGTGAGTAATGCCAGAGGTGGGATTGTGGGTGATGCCGGTGGTGGGGGTTGGGTGATGCCGCGGGTGGGGATTGACTGATGTCAGGGGTGGGATGAGGGACCCATGGGTGGGGGTTTGAGTGATGCTGGGAGTCAGGGATTGGGTGATGCCGTGGTTAGGGGCGTGAGTGATGCCATGGGTGGGAGGGTGGGTGATGCTGGGGATGGGAGGGTGGGTGATGCCGGGGTTGAGGGAGTGGGTGATGCCGAGGGTGGAGGGAGTTGGTGATGCCGGGGATGGGGGAGTGGCTGATGCCTGGGGTGGACGAGTGTTTGATGCCAGGTGTGGGAACGTGGGTGATGCCGGTGGTGGGGGGTGTGGTTGATGCCGGGGGTGATGTGATTGGTGATGCTGGGGTTGAGGTGGTGGGTGATGCCGGAGGTGGAGGGGTTGGGTGATGCCAGGGCTGGGGGAATAGATGATGTCGGGCGTGGGGGGGTTTGGTGGTACCAGGGGTGAGGGGCTGTGTGATGCCGGGGTTGGAGATGTGTGTGATGCCGGGGGCTGGGGATGTAGGTAATGCCAGGGTTGGGGGGTGGGTGATGCCGGGGTTGGGGTGGGGGTTGTGGGTGATGCCGGGAGTGGTGGGGTGGGTTAGCCAGGAGTGGGGTGGATTTTGATGCCAATGTTGGGGGTGTGGGTGTTGCTGGGGGTGAGGGGGTGTGTGATGCCGGGGTTGGGAGTGATAGGTGATGCCAGGTGTACGGGAGTTGGTGATGCCGGTTAGATTGGGTGTTTGGTGAAGCCAGGGCTGAGGAGGTGTGTGATGCTGGGGGTGGGTGGGTTGGGGGGGTTGGTGATGCCAGTGCTGGGGGGGTGGTGATGCTGGGGGTGGGGGGAGTGGTGATGCTGGTTATGGGGCGGTGGGTGGTGCTGGGGTGATGGGCGTGGGTGACTACTGGGGTAGGGGGTGGGTGATGCTGGGTGCCGGGGGGTGGTTTATGCCTGGGATGGGGGCCTGGGTGATGCCGGGGGTCAGGGAGTGGGTAATGCCAGATTTGGGGCTGAGGGTGATGCGGGTGCTGGGGGTTGGGTGATCCCGGGGGTGGGGTTTGGCTGATGCCTGGGGTCGGGTGGTGGGTGATGCCGCGGGTGGGGCTTGGCTGATGCCGGGGTTGGGGGATGAGGGACCCATGGATGGGAGCATGGGTGATGTTGGCGGTGAGGGAGTGGGTAATGCCGGAGGTGAAGGAGGGGTTGAAGCCGGGCGTGAGGGGCTGGTGCTGCAGGGATAGGTGGTGTGGGTGATGCCAAGAGTGGGGATGGGAGTTGTGGGTGATGCCGGGGGTGGTGGTGTGGGTGATGCCAGGAGTGGTTGATGCCAATGTTGGCGGTGTGGGTGTTACTGGGGGAGGGCACGGTGGGTGATGCCGGGGTGGTGGTGTGGGTAATGCCCAGTGTAGGGGCTGTGGATGATGCCAGAGTTGGGGGTGTGGGCATTGCTGGGGGTGAGGGGAAAGGTGATGCCGGGGTTGGGAAGCTGGTTGATGCCGGGGGTGTGGTTGAGGGTGATGCCGGTTGTTTGTGGTGGTGGGTGATGCCTGGGTTGGGGGTTGGGTGATGCTGGGGGTGGGGGGGTTGGTTATGTTGGGGGTGGGAGCATGGGTGATGCCGTGTCTGGATGGGGGTGGGTAATGCCGGTGGTGGGGTGGGGTGGGAGGCGCAGGGGGTGGGGTGGTGGCTGATGCCAGGGGTGAGGGGGTGGGTGATGCTGGAGTTAGGGGGGTGGTTGATGGCTGGGATGGGAGCCTGGGTTATGCCGGGGGTGGGGGAATGGGTATTGACAGATCTGGGCGTGTGGGTGTTGCCGGTGGTGGTGGTTGGGTGATGCCGGGGGTGGGGGTTGGCTGATGCCAGGGGTGGGGTAGTGGGTGACGCCGCGCGTGGGGTTTGGCTGATGCCGGGAGTGGGGGTGAGGGACCCATGGGTATGGGGGTTGGGTGACACTGAGGATGAGGGAGTGGGTAATGCCGCATGTGGGGGGCTGGGAGATGCCAGGGGTGGGGGAGAGGATGATGCCGGGCGTGTGGGGGTGGTGATGCCGGGCTAGGGATTGTGGGTGATGCTGGGAGTTGGGGTGGGGATGGTGGGTGATGCCAGGGGTGGTGATGCTAGTGTTGGCGGTGTGGGTGTTGCTGGGGGTGGTGGGGTGGGTGATACCCGGAGTGGGGGATGTGGGTGATGCCAGGGTTGGGGATGTGGATAATGCCAGGGGTGGGGGAATCGGTGATGTTGGGTGTGGGGGGGTTGTCTGGTGCCGGGGGTGAGGGGGTGGGTGATGCCTGGGGTAGGGGATGGGTGATGCGGGGGGTGGGATGGTGGTCCATGCCGAGGTTGGGGGAATAAGTGATGCCAGGTTTGTGGGCGTGGGTGACGCCTGAGGTAGGGGGTGGGTGATGCCAGTGGTTGGGTGGGTGGTTGATGCCTGGGATGGGGGCCTGGGTGATGCTGGGGGTCAGGGAGTGAGTAATGCCAAAGGTGGGGGTGTTGGTGATGCTGGTGCTGGGTGTTGGGTGATACTGCACGTGGCGGTTGGCTGATGCTGGGGGTGGGGGATGAGGGCCCATGGGTGGGGGGGTTGGTGGATGCTGGGTGTGAGGGAGTGGGTAATGCCGGAGGTGGTGGTTCTGGGTGATGCCGGGGGTGGGGGAGTGGGTGATGCCGGGGTAGGGGGTAGTGGGTGATGCCATGAGTGGGGGTGGGGGTTGTGGGTGATGCCGGGGGTGGTTGATGCCAGTGTTGGTTGTGTGGGTGTTGCTGGGGGTGAGGGGGCAGGTGATACCAGGGTTAGGGGTGGGGGTGATGCCGGTGGTTCGTGGGGTGGGTGTTGCCGTTGTTGGGGACGTGGAAGATGCCGGGTGTGGGGGTTGGTTGATGCCGGGGCTGGGGTGTGGGTGATGCTGGGGGTGTGGGTGAGTGTGATGCCTGGGGTAGGGGGGTGGGTGATGCCAGGGTTGTGGGTTGGGTGATTCCAGGTGTGGGAAGGTGGGTGATGCCGTGGGTGGGGGGGTGGGTGATGCTGGGGGTGGAGGAATAGGTGATGTCGGGGGGCGGGGGTTTGGTGGTGCCGTGGGTGAGGGGGTGGATGATGCCTGGGGTAGGGGAGTGTTTGATGCTGGGGTTGGAATGGTGGGTGATGCCGGGGTGGGGGAATAGGTAATGCTGGGGGTGGGGGGGGGGGTGGGTGATGCCAGTGGTGAGAGGGTGTGTGATGCCGGGGTTGTGGGAGTGGGTGACGCCTGGGGTAGTGGGTGGGTGATGCCGGGGGTGGGGGATGGTTGATGCCTGGGATGGGGGCCTGGGTGATGCCGGGGGTGCGGAAGTGGGAACTGCCAGAGGTGGGAGTGTTGATGATGCCGGTGGTGGGGGTTGGGTGATGCCACGGGTGGGTATTGGCTGATACTGGGGGAGGGGGTGAGGGACCCATGGTTGGGGTTGGGTGATGCTGGGGGTGAAGGAGTGGGTAATGCCGGATGTGGGGGTTTGGGTGAAGTCAGTGTTGGCGGAGTGGGTGATGCCGGGCGTGAAGTGGTGGTGATGCCGGTGTAGGGGGTGTGTGTGATGCTGGGAGTGGTGGTGGCAGTTTTGGGTGTTGCCGGGGGTGGTGGGGTGGGTGATGCTGGGAGTGGATGATGCCAGTGTTGGCGGTGTGGGTTTTGATGGGGATGGGGTTGGTGGGAGTTGCCATGGGTTAGGGGGTGTGTAATGCCGGGGATGGGTGATGCCAGGGGTGGGGGCTGTGTGATGCTGGGTGTGGGGTTGGTTGATGCCGGAGATGGGCGGGTGGATGATGGTGGGGGTGAGGTGGGGTGGATGATTCCGGGGGGCGGTAGGGGGTGGGTAATGCCGGGGCAGGGTGATAGCAGAGTTGGTGGTGTCGGCGTTGCTGGCGGTGAGGGGGTGGGTGATGCTGGGTGTGGGTGGGGGGGTGTGGTGATGCCAGGGGTGAGGGGGGTGGTGATATCGGGGGTGAGAGGGTGGGTGATGCCGAGGGTGGGTGGGGTTGATGCTGGGGGTGAGGGTGTGGGTGATGCCGGGGAGGTGGGGTGTTGGGTGAAGCCAGGGGTTGGGAGTTGTGTGATGCCGGGGGTGGGTGATGCTGGGTGTGGGGCAATGGCGAGTGTGGAGGGGTGGGTGATGCCGGCGGTGGGGGATGTGGGTGATGCTGGGGGTGGGGGGAGTGGTGGTGATGCCAGGGGTGAGGGGGTGGTGATATCGGGGGTGAGAGGGTGGGTGATGCCAAGGGTGGGTGAGGTTGATGCTGGGGGTGAAGGAGTGGGTAATGCCGGATGTGGGGGTTTGGGTGAAGTCAGTGTTGGCGGAATGGGTGATGCCGGTCGTGAAGTGGTGGTGATGCCGGTGTAGGGGGTGTGTGTGATGCTGGGAGTGGTGGTGGCGGTTTTGGGTGTTGCCGGGGGTGGTGGGGTGGGTGATGCTGGGAGTGGATGATGCCAGTGTTGGCGGTGTGGGTTTTGATGGGGATGGGGTTGGTGGGAGTTGCCATGGGTTAGGGGGTGTGTAATGCCGGGGATGGGTGATGCCAGGGATGGGCAGGTGGATGATGGCGGGGGTGGGGTGGGGTGGATGATTCCGGGGGGCGGTAGGGGGTGGGTAATGCCGGGGCAGGGTGATGGCAGGGTTGGTGGTGTCGGCGTTGCTGGCGGTGAGGGGGTGGGTGATGCTGGGCGTGGGTGGGGGTGGGGGTGGTGATGACAGGGGTGAGGGGGTGGTGATATTTGGGGTGGAGGTGGTGGGTGTTGCCTGGGGTGAGGGGGTGGGTGATGCTGGGGGTGGCTGATGCCGGGGGTTGGGGGTGTTGGTGAGGCCAGAGTTTGTAGGGTGAGTGATGCCGGGGGTGGGGGGAGTGGTGATGCTGGGTATGGGGGGGTGGGTAATGCCGGTGGTGAGGGGGTGGGTGATGCCGGGGGTTGGGGGGGTTAGTGATTCAGGGGGTGGGGCGATGATTCATGCCATGGATGGGGGAGTGGGTGATTCCGTTGGTGGTGGGGGCAGGTGATGCCGGAGTTGGGGGGGGGTGGTGGTATCATGGGTGAGATGGTGGATGATGCCGTGGGTGGGGGGGTTGATGCCTGGGGTTGGAGTGGGGCGCTGATGCCGAGGATGATTGGGTGGGTGATGCCTGGTATGGGGGGTTGGTAATGTCGGGGGTGGGTGATGGCAGGATTGGGGGGGCTGGGTGATGCTGGGGGTGGGGGGTGGGGTGGATGACGCCGGAAGTGAGGGGTGGGTGGTGACAGTGGTTGGGATGTTGGGTGAAGCCAGGGGTGAGGGCTTGTGTGATGCCGGGGGTGGTGGTAGTTGGTGTTGCCAGGGGTGGGGGTGTGGACGATGCTGGGTTTGAGTGATGCCGGGGATTGGGGGGGTTGGTGATGCCGGGGGTGGGGCGATGAGTCATGCCTGTTCGTGGGGAGTTGGTGATGCCTGGGGTGGAGGGGTGGGTGATGCTGGGGGTGGGGGATGCCGGGGGTTGGGGGGCGTTGGTGAATTTGGGTATGGGGGGTGGATAATGCCGGTCGTGAGGGGATGGATGATGCGGGGGTTTGGGGGAGTTAGTGATTCCGGGGCTGGGGCGATGGTTCATGCCATGGGTGGGGGTTGGGTGCTTCCGGCGGTGGGGGGGCGGTGCGGGTGATGCTGGAGTTGGGGGGGGGTGGTGATGTCGATGGTGATGGGATGGGTGATGCCAAGTATGGGGGGGTGGGTAATGTCGGGGGTGGGTGATGGCAGGGTTGGGGGGGATGTGTGATGCTAGGGGTGTGGATGGGGTGGATGACGCCTGGAGTGGGGGGTGGGTGATGCCGGGGGTTGGGATGTTGGGTGAAGCCAGGGTTGACGGGGTGTGTGATGCCGGGGGTGGTGGTAGTTGCTGTTGCCGGGGGTGGGGGTGTGGGTGATGCCGGGGGTGGGTGATGCCGGGGATTGAGGAGTTTGGTGATGCCGGGGGTGGGGCGATGGGTCATGACTGTGCGTGGGGGAGGGTTGGTGATGCCGGCGGTGGGGGGGTTGGGTGATGCCGCGGATGGGGGTTTGGTGATGCCTGGGGTGAGGAGGTGGGTGATGCCGGGGTGGTAGGGTGGGTGATTCCGGGAGTGAGAGGGTGGGTGATGCCGGGCTGGAGGTTTGACTGATGCCAGGGTTGAGGGTGTGGGTGATGCCGGGGGTGGGGTTGTGGGTGGTGCTAGGGCTGGGGATTGTGTGATGCCGGGGGGTGGGGTGGGTATTGTGGGTGATGCCGGTGGTGGTGGGGTGAGTGATGCCGGGGTTGGGGGGGTGGGTGATGCCGGGGTTGGGGGTGGGTGTTGTGGGTGATGCCGGTGGTGGTGGGGTGAGTGATGCCAGGGTTGGGGGGGGTGGGTGATGCCGGGTTTGGGTGTGGTGATTGTTGCCATGGGTTAGGGGGTGTGTAATGCTGGGGGTGGGTGATTCCAGGGTTGGGAGTTGGGTGATGCCTGGTGTAAGTGGTTGGTTGATGCCGGGAATTGGGGGGGGCGGGGTGCATGGTAGCGGTTTGGTGGGGGTGTGGTGCCGGAGATGCGGCCGTGGGGCATTCCAGGTGTAGCATGATGGGTGATGCCGGAGGAAGGGGGCTGTGTGATGCCGGGTGTGGGGTTGGTTGATGCCGGAGATGAGCGGGTGGATGTTGGCGGGTGTGGGGTGGGGTGGATGATTCCAGGGAGTAATGCCGGGTCAGGGTGATGGCAGGGTTGGTGGTGTCGGTGTTGCTGGTGGTGAAGGGTTGGGTGATGCTCGTTGTGCGGGTGGTGAGTGATGCTGGGAGTGGGTGTTGGCAGGGTTGGAGGGGCGGTTGATGATGGGTTTGGGTGGGGGGGGTGGATGACACGGGGAGTGGGAGGGTGTGTGTTGCTGGGGAGGTGGGGTGTTGGGTGAAGCCAGGGGTTGGGGGGTGTGTGATGCCGGGGGTGGCTGATGCCGGTAACTGGAGGGTTTGTTGATGCCGGGGGTTGGTGATGCCGGGGGTGGGGCGATGGGTAATGGTGAGGGTGGAGGGGTGGGTGATGCTGGCGGTGGGGGACGTGGGTGATGCCGAGGGTGGGAGGGGAGGTAATGGCAGGGGTGAGGGTGGTAGGGTGGGTGATTCCGGGAGTGAGAGAGTGGGTGATGCCGCGCTGGAGGTTTGAGTGATGCCGGGGTTGAGGGTGTGGGTGATGCCGGGGGTGGGGTTGTGGGTGGTGCTAGGGGTGGGGATGTGGTGATGCCGGGGGTGGGGGTGGGTTTTGTGGGTGATGCCAGGGGTGAGGGGGTGGGTGATGCCGGGGTTGGTGGTGTGGGTGATGCCGGGGATGGGGGCAGATGGTGATGCCTGGGATGGTGGTGTGGGTGATGCCGGGGGTGGGGGGTTTGGTGATGCCGGGGTTGGGGGTGGGGTTTTTGGGTGATGCCGGAGGTGGTGGGGTGGCTGTGTGATGCCGGGGTTGGGGGCTGGTTGGGTGATGCCGGGGTTGGTGGTGTGGGTGATGCCGGGGGTGGGGGTGTTGTTGATGCTGAGGTTGAGGGTGGGGGGTTGCGGGTGATTCCGAGGGTGTTGGGGTGGGTGATGCCGGGCGTGGGGGGTTGGGTGATTCCAATGTTGGGGTTGTGGGTGTTGCTGGGGGTGAGTGGGTATGTGATGCCTGGGGTAGGGGGGTTGTGTGAGGCCGGGGGTGTGTGATGCCACGGTTGAGTGGTGGGTGATGCGGGGGTGGGGGAGTGAGTGATGCCGCTGGTGTGTTTGGTGAAGCCAGGGGTGAGGAGATGTGTGATATTTGGGGTGGAGGTGGTGGGTGTTGCCTGTGGTGGGGGGGTGGGTGATGCTGGGCGTGGCTGATGCCGGGGGTTGGGGGTGTTGGTGATGCCAGAGTTTGTAGGGTGAGTGATGCCGGGGGTGGGGGGAGTGGTGATGCTGGGTATGGGGGGAGTGGGTAATGCCGGTGGTGAGGGGGTGGGTGATGCCGGGTGTTGGGGGGTTAGTGATTCAGGGGGTGGGGCGACGATTCATGCCATGGATGGGGGAGTGAGTGATTCCGTTGGTGGTGGGGGCAGGTGATGCCGGAGTTGGGAGGGGTGGTGGTATCATGGGTGAGATGGTGGATGATGCCGTGGGTGGGGGGGTTGATGCCTGGGGTTGGAGTGGGGCGTTGATGCCGAGGATGATTGGGTGGGTGATCCTGGTATGGGGGGTTGGGTAATGTCGGGGGTGGGTGATGGCAGGATTGGGGGGGCTGGGTGATGCTGGGGGTGGGGGTGGGGTGGATGACGCCGGAAGTGAGGGGTGGGTGGTGACAGTGGTTGGGATGTTGGGTGAAGCCAGGGGTGAGGGCTTGTGTGATGCCGGGGGTGGTGGTAGTTGGTGTTGCCAGGGGTGGGGGTGTGGACGATGCTGGGTTTGAGTGATGCCGGGGATTGGGGGGGTTGGTGATGCCGGGGGTGGGGCGATGAGTCATGCCTGTTCGTGGGGAGTTGGTGATGCCTGCGGTGGGAGAGTTGGATGATGCCAGCGGTTGGGGGGGGGGGGGGGTCGTGGTGTCGGGGGTGAGAGGTTGGGTGATGCCGGGGGTGAGGTATTCGGTGATGCCATGGGTGGTAGGGTGCGTGATTCTGGGAGTGAGAGGGTGGATGATGCCGGGCTGAAGGTTTGAGTGATGCCGGGGTTGAAGGTGTGGGTGATGCCGGGGTTGGGGTTGTGGCTGGTGCTGGGGGTGTGGATGTTGTGATGCCTGGGTTGGGGATGGGTGTTGTGGGTGATGCCGGGGTTGGAGGGGTGGGTGATGCCAGGGTTGGGGGTGGGGTTTGTGGGTGATGCCGGGCATGGGGAGTGGGTGATGCTAATTTTGGGGGTGTAGTTCTTGCTGGGAGTGAGGGGGTGTGTGATGCCAGTGTTGGGGGTAGTTGGTGTTGCCTGGGGTGGAGGTGTGAGTGATGCCGGGGGTGAATGGTGCCAGGGATTGTTGGGGTTGGTGATGCCGGGGGTGGGGCGATGGGTCATGCCGGGGTTGGGGGAGTAGGTGATGTCAGCAGTGGGGGGCGGTGATGCTGGGGGTAAAGGGTTGTCTGATACCGGGGGTGAGGGTGTGGGTGATGCCGGGGGTTGGAATGGGGAGGTGATGTCGGAGTTGAGGTTGTGGGTGATGCCAGGGGTATGGGGGGGGGAGGGTATTGTCGGGGGTGAGGCGTTGGGTGCTACCGGGGGTGAAGTGGTGGGTGATGCCGGGAGTGGTGGTGTGTGTGATGCCGGGGTGAGGGTGTGGGTGATGCCGGGGGTGGGGGCGTGGGTGATGCTGGGGGAGGATGTGTGGGTGATGCTGGGTTTGGGTGGGTGAGTGATGCCGGGCTGCGGGTGGGGGTTGTGGGTGATGCCGGGGGTGTTGGGGTGGGTGATGCCTGGAGTTGGGGGGTGGGTGATGCCAATATTGGGGGTATAGTTGTTGCTGGGAGTGAGGGGTGGGTGTTGCCGGGGTTCGGGGTGATAGGTGATGTCGGGGGTAGGGGTGCTGGGGGATGCCAGGGGTCGGCGATGCCACGGTTGGGGGTTGGGTGATGCTGGGGATGGGGGGTGGGTGATGCTGGGAGTGGGGGAGTTGGTGATGCCGGTGGGGTGGTGTGTTTGGTGATGCCAGGCATGAGAAGGTGTGTGATGTTGGGCATGGGTGTGGTGGATGTTGCCTGGGGTGAGGGGGTGGGTGGTGCCATGTTTGGATGGGTGGTTGATGTCAGGGATTGGGGGGGCGGTTGGGTGATGCCAAGGTTGAGGGGTTGGGTGATGCCGGAGGTAGGGGGTGGGTAATGCCAGGGCAGGGTGATGGCAGGGTTGGTGGTGTCGGTGTTGCTGGCTGTGAGGGGGTGGGTGATGCTGGGTGTGGGGATGGTGGGTGATGCCGGGGGTGGGTGTTGGCAGGGTTGGAGGGGTGGGTGATGATGGGTGTGGGTGGGGTAGGGTGGATGACGCCGGGAGTAGGGGGGCGTGTGATGCCGGGGACGTGGGGTGTTGTGTGAAGCCAGGGATTGGGGGTATGTGTGATGCCGGGGGTGGGTGATGCCGGTGCCTGGAGGGTTTGGTGATGCTGGAAGATGGTGATGCAAGGGGTGGGGCGATGGGTAATGGCGAGGGTGGAGGGGTGGTTGATGCCGGCGGTGGTGTGTGTGGGTGATGCCGGGGGTGGGGGGGTGGTGATGTCGGGGGTGAGAGGGTGGGTGATGCCGAGGGTGGGCTGATGCCGGGGGTGAGGGTGTGGTTGATGCCGGGGTTGTTGGTGTGGGTGATACCGGGAGGTGGGGGGGTTGGTGATGCCGGAGTTGGTGGTGTGGGTGATGCCGGGGTTGGGGGTGGTTGTGTGATACCGGGGTTGGTGGTGTGGGTGATGCCATGGGTGGGGTGTTTTGGTGATGCCGGGGTTGGGGGTAGGGCTTGTGAATGATGCCGGGGGTGGTGGGGTGGGTGATGCCAGGAGTGGGGCGTCGGGTGATTCCAATGTTGGGGCTGTGGGTGTGGCTGGGGTGAGGTGGTGTGTGATGCCGGGGGTGGGGGTGATAGTTGATGCCAGGAGTAGGGGGTTTGTGTGTTGCCAGGGGTGGGTGATGCCACGGTTGAGGGTTGGATGATGCTGGGGATGGGGGTGTGGTGGGTGATGAGGGAGTGGGGGAGTGAGTGATGCCGCGGGTGGAGGGTGTGGGTGATGCCGGGGGTGGGGGGGTGGTGATGTCGGGGGTGAGAGGGTGGGTGATGCCGAGGGTGGGCTGATGCCGGGGGTGAGGGTGTGGTTGATGCCGGGGCTGTTGGTGTGTGTGATGCCGGGAGGTGGGGGGGTTGGTGATGCCGGAGAAGGTGGTGTGGGTGATGCCGGGGTTGGGGGTGGTTGTGTGATACCGGGGTTGGTGGTGTGGGTGATGCCGGGGGTGGGGTGTTTTGGTGATGCCGGGGTTGGGGGTAGGGCTTGTGAGTGATGCCGGGGGTGGTGGGGTGGGTGATGCCAGGAGTGGGGCGTTGGATGATTCCAATGTTGGGGCTGTGGGTGTGGCTGGGGTGAGGTGGTGTGTGATGCCGGGGGTGGGGGTGATAGTTGATGCCAGGGGTAGGGGGTTTGTGTGTTGCCAGGGGTGGGTGATGCCACGGTTGAGGGTTGGATGATGCTGGGGATGGGGGTGTGGTGGGTGATGCGGGAGTGGGGGAGTGAGTGATGCCGGGGGTGGAGGTTGGGGTGTGGGTGATGCCGGGGTTGGGGGTTGGGGTGTGGGCGATGCCAGGAATTGGGGGAGTGAATCATGCCGGGTGTTGTGGGGTGGTTGATGCCAGGGATGGGGGGTGGGAGGGGTGGGTGATGCCAGGGTGGGGGGTGGGGGGTGGGCGATGCCGGGGGTGGGTGATGCCATGGGTTGGTGGGTTTGTGATGCCGGGGATGCGGGGTGGGTTGATGCCGGGGGTAGCGTGATGGCTGATGCTATGGTTGAGCGGGTGTGTGAAGCCGGGGTTGGACGGGGTGAGTGATGCCAGGGTTGGGGGAGTGTTTAATGCCGGGGTTGGAGGGGGTTGTTGATGCCGGGTGTGTGGAGGTGGGTGATGCCGGTGCTGGGGGAGTGGGTGATGGCAGGGGTCGGGGGGCTGGATGATGCCGGGGCTGAGGGGCTGTGTGATACCGGGGGTGGGGTGGTGGGCATTGCTGGGGGTGGGAGAGGTGGGTGATGCCATGGGCTGGCCGGTGGTTGATGCCAGGGATGCGGGGGTGTTTGATGCCGGGGGTAGCGTGATGGGTGATGTCGGAGTTGAGTGCCTGAGTGATGAGAGGGTTGGAGGAGTGTTTAATGCCGGGGGTGGAGGGAGTTGGTGATGCCGGGGTGGGATGGTGGGTGATGTCGGGGGCGAGGGGGTGGTTGATGCCTGGGATGGGGGCCTGGGTGATGCCGGGGGTGGGGAAGTGGGTAATGCCAGATGTGGGGGCGCGGATGATGCCATGGGTGGGGGGCCAGGTGATGCCGGGCTGTGGGGGTTAGGGACCTAGGAGTGCTGGTTTGGGTGATGCTGGGGGTTGTGGGAGTGGCTAATGCCGGAGCTGGGGGGGCCGGGTGGTGCCAGGGTGGGGGAGTGGGTGATGCCGGGGTAGGGGGTGTGGGTGATGCAGGGGGTGAAGGGGTAGGTGATGCCGGGGGTGGGGGAGTGGGTGATGCCGGGGGGGCGGGTGTGGGTGAATCCAGGGGGTGGAGGAATAGGTGATGTCGAGGGTGGGGGTTGGTTGATGCCGAGGTTGGGGGTGAGGGACACATGGGTGGGGAATTGGGTGATGGTGGGTTGGGGGAGTGGGTAATGCCGGAGGTGGGGGGCTGGGTGATGACAGGGGTGGGGGAGTGGGTGATGCCGGTGCTGGGTGCTGGGTGATGCCGTTGGTGGGGGAGAGGGTAATGCTGGAGGTGGGGGGGCTGGGTGATACCAGGGGTGGGGGAGTGATCACCTGCCCCCTCACCCCCAGCAACACCCACACCGCCAACACTTGCATCAGCCAGGGGTAGGGGGTGGTTGATGGCGGGGATTGGGTGTGGTGATGCCAGGGGTGTGGGGGAGTGTGATGCCGAGGATATGTGTGTGAGTGATGCCGTGATTGGTAGTTAGGTAATGCTGGGCGTGGGGTGGTGGGTGATGCCGGGAGTGAGGACGTTGATGCCGCGGGTCAGGGAGGTGGGTGATGCCAGAGGTGTGAATGTGGGTGATGCCGGTGGTGGGGGTTGGCTGAAGCAGGGCGTGGGGGTGAGGGACCCATGGTTGGGGGGTTGGGTGATGATGGGGGTGAGGGAGTGGGTAATGCCGGAGGTGGGGCGTTGGGTGATGCCGGGGGTGGGGGAGTGTGTAATGCCGGGTGTGGGTGATACCATGGTTGGGGGCTGGGTGATGCCGGGTGTGGGGGGGTGGTTGATGCCGGGGATGGGGGCCTGGGTGATGCCGGGGTTGGGGGAGTGGGTAATGCCAAAGGTGGGGCTGTGGGTGATGCCAGTGCTGGGTGCTGGGTGATGCCGTGGGTGGGGGTTGGCTGATGCCAGGGCTCGGGTGGTGGGTGATACCGTGCGTGGGGGTTGGCTGATGCCGGGGGTGGGGGATGTGGGACCCATGTGTGGGGGGGGTTAGGTGATGCTGGGCGTGAGGGAGTGGGTAATGCCGGAGGTGGGGGTCTGGGTGATGCTGGGGGTGGGGGAGTGTGTGATGCCGGGCGTGAGGGGGTGGTGATGCCGGGGTAGGGGGTGTGGGTGATGACGGGAGTGGGTGTGGGGGTTCTGAGTGAAGCCGGGGGTGGTGGGGTGGATGATGCTGGGAGTCGGTGATGCCAGTGTTGGCAGTGTCGCTGCTGCTGGGGGTGGGGGTGGTGGGTGATGCCATGGGTAGGGGGGTGTGTAATGTCGGGGGTGGGTGATACCAGGGTTGGGGGCTGGGTGATGCCGGGTGTGGGTGTGGGGGTTCTGGGTGATGCCGGGGGTGGTGGTGTAGGTGATGCCGGGAGTGGGTGATGCCAGTGTTGGCGGTGTGGGTGTTGCTGGGGTTGAGGTGGGAGGTGATACCGGGGGTGGGGGTGCTGGGTCATGACAGAGTTGGGGGAGTCGGTGATGCCGGGATGATGGGCGTGGTTGATGCCTGGTGTTGGGGGTGGGTGATGCCAGGGGTGGGATGGTGGGTCATGCCAGGGGTGGGGGAATAGGTGATGCCGGGGTTGTGGGCATGAGTCACGCCTGGGGTAGGGAGTAGGCGATGCCGCGGGTCGGGGGGTGGTTGATGCCTGGGATGGGGGTCTGGGTGATGCCGTCGTTGGGGGTTGGCTGGTGCCGGGGGTCTGGTGGTGCGTGATACTGCCCGTGGGGGTTCGCTGATGCCGGGGGTGACATGATGGGTGATACCGGGGTTGAGGGGATGGGTGATGCTGGGGGTGGGGGAAAAGGTGATTCTGGGGGTTGGGTGGGGTGATCCTGGGGGTGAGGGGATGTGTGATGCCGGGGTTGTGGGCGTGGCTGACGCCTGGGGTAGAGGGTGGGTAATGATGAGCGGAAGGGTGCTGGTTGATGCCTGGGATGGGGGCCTAGGTGATGCCGGGGGTGGGGGAGTGGATAATGCCAGAGGTGGAAGTGTGTGTGATGCAGGTTTTGGGGGATGGCTGATGCCGGGGGTGGGAGTGAGGCATCCATGGGTGGGGGGTTGGATGATGCTGGGGGTGAGGGCGTTGGTAATGCTGGAGGTGGGGGGCTGGGTGATGCCGGGGGTGGTGGGGTGGGTGATGCTGGGAGTTGGTGATGCCAGTGTTGGCGGTGTGGCTGTTGCTGGGGGTGGGGGGGTGGTGATGCCATGGGTAGGGGGTTGTGTAATGCCGGGGGTGGGTGATACCAGGGTTGGGGGCTGGGTGATGCCGGGTGTTGGGGGATGGTTGATGCCGTGGATGGGGAGGTGGTGGATGGTGGCGGGGGTGGGGGAGTGGGTGGTGGGGATGCAGTAGGGGGTGATGCCAGGTGTAGTGTTTTGGGTGATGCCGGGGTTGGGGGGTAGTGTGTGATGCTGGGGGTGGGTGATCCCAGGGTTGGGGGCTGCGTGATGCCGGGTGTGGGGGTTGGTTGATGCCGGGGATGGGGGAATGGATGGTGGCAGGCGTGGGGTGGGGTGGATAAAGCCGCGGTGCGAGGGGATGTGTGATGCCAGGGGTAGGGAGTGGGTCATGCCGGGGGTGGGTGTTGCTGGTGGTGAGGAGTTGGGCTGGGGTTGGGGGTGGTCGGTGATGCCGGGATTGGGGGGGGTGGGTGATGCTGGGGGTGGGTGGGGATTGGATGATGCCGGGGGTTAGGTGGTGGGTGACGCTGCGGCTGGGCATTGGCTGAATGCCAGGGGTGTTGGTGAGGGACCCATGGGTGGGGGGTGGTGGTGTGGGTGATGCCGGGAGTGGGTGGTGCCAGCGTTGGGGGTGTGGGTGTTGCCGGTGTTGGGGGAATAGGTGGTGTCGGGTGTGGGGCAGGGGGTGGGTGATGCCGGGGTGATGGGCATGGGTGATGTTTGGGGTAGGGGGTGGGTGATGCCAGGGGTGGGATGGTGAGTCATGCCGGGGGTGGAGGAATAGGTGATGCCGGGGTTGTGGACGTATGTGATGCCTGGGGAAGGGGGTGGGCGATGCCGCGGGTCGGGGGTGGTTGGTGCCTGGGATAGGGGCCTAGGTGATGCCGTTGGTGGGGTTTGGCTGACGCCGAGTGTCGGGTGGCGAGTGATACTGCGCGTGGTGGTTGGCTGATGCCGGGGGTAACGTGATGGGTGATGCCGGGGTTGAGGCGTTGGGTGATGCCAGGGGTGGGGGAATAGGTGATGTCAGTTGTGGGGGTGGTTTGTGGTGCCGGTGGTGAGGGGGCGGGTGATGCCGAGGTGATGGGCGTGGCTGATGCCTGAGGTAGGGGTGTGGCTGATGCCGGGGTTGGGATGGTGGGTGATGCCGGGAGTGGGGAAATAGGTGATGCCGGGGGTGGGGAAATAGGTGATGCCGGGGGTGGGGAAATAGGTGATGCCGGGGGTGAGGGGGTCGGTAATGCTGGGGGCGAGGGGGTGTGTGAAGCCAGGGTTGTGGGCGTGGGTGACGCCTGGGGAAGTGGGTGGGTAATGCCGAGCGGGGGGGTTGCTGGTTGATGCCTGGGATGGGGGCCTGGGTGATGCCGGGGTTGGGGGAGTGGGTAATGCCAGAGGTGGGAGTGTGGGTGATGCCGGTGGAGGGGGTTGGCTGATGCTGGGGGTGGGGGTGAGGTACCCATGGGTGGGGGAGTTGGGTGATTCCGGAGGTGGGGGGCTGGGTGATGCCGGGGTTAGGGGAGTGTGTGATGCCGGGCATGAGGGGGTGGTGGTGCCGGGGTCGGGGGTGTGGGTGATGCCGGGTGTGAGGGGGTTGTGTTGCCGGGATAGGAGGTGTGGGTTATGCCAGGAGTGGGTGTGGGAGTTCTGGGTGATGCCGGGGGTGGTGGGGTAGGAGATGCTGGGAGTGGGTGATGCCAGTGTTGGAAGTGTGGCTGTTGCTGGGGGTGGGGGTGGTGGGTGATGCCATGGGTAGGGGGGTGTGTAATGCCGGGGGTGGGTGATACCAGGGTTGGGGGCTGGGTGATGCCGTGTTTGTGGGGTGGTTGATGCCGGGGATGGGGGGGGTGGTGGATGGTGGTGGGGGTGGGGTAGGGTGGATAATGCCAGGGTGGGAGGGGGTGTGTGATGCCGGTGGTAGGGTTTGGGTCATGCCATGGGTTGGTGATGGCAGGGTTGGGGGGGCAGGTGATGCTTGGTGTGGGTGGGGTTTGGCTGATGCTGAGTGTTGGGTGGTGGGTGATGCTGTGGATGGGTTTTGGCTGAATGCCGAGGGTTGGGGAGTGAGGGACCCATGGGTAGGGGGTTGGGTGATGCTGAGGGTGAGGCAGTGTGTAATGCCAGAGGTTGGGGGTTGGAAGATGCTGGGGGCGAGGGGGTGGTTGATGCCGGACGTGTGGGGGTGGTGATGCCGGGGTAGGGGTTGTGGGTGATGCTGGGAGTTACGGTGGGGGATGTGGGTGATGCCGGCAGTGATGGTGTGGGTGATGTCGGTTTTGTGGGAGGGGGGCTGTGTGATTCCAAGGGTGAGGGGGTGGGTGATGGGCGTGGGTGATGCCAGGGGTGGGATGGTGGGTCATGCCAGAGGGTGGGGGAATAGGTGATGCCGGGGTTGTGGGCATGGGGTACGGGGTGGGCGATACCGTGGGTCGGGGGGTGGTTGATGCCTGGGATGGGGGCCTGGGTGATGCCAGGGGTGGGGAGTGGGTAATGCCAAAGTTGGGGGTGTGGGTGATGCTGGTGCTGGGTGTTGGGTGATTCCATGGGTGGGGTTTGGCTGACTCCGGGCGTCGGGTGGTGGGTGATACTGCGCGTGGGAGTTGGCTGATGCCGGGGGTGGTGGATGAGGGACCCATGGGTGGGGAGTTGGGTGATGCTGGGTGTGAGGGGGTGGGTAATGCCGGGCATGAGGGGGTGGTGATGCCGTGGTAGGGGGTGTGGGTGATGCCAGGAGTGGGGTTGGGAGTTGTGGGTAATGCCGGGGATGGTGGGAGTGGGTGATGCCGGGAGTGGTTGATGCCAGTGATGGCGGTGTGGGTGTTGCTGGGGGTGAGGGGCAGGTGATACCGGGGGTGGGGGTGGTGGGTTATGCCGGTGGTGGTGAGGTGGGTGATGCCCGGAGTGGGGGGTGTGGGTGTTGCCGGGTGTGGGGGAGCGGTTGATGCCGGGGATGGGATGTGGGTGATGCTGGGTGTGTGGGGGGGTTGGATGATGCCGGGGGTAGGGGGGTGGGTGATGCCGGGTGTGGGGGCATAGGTGAGGCCGGGGGTGGGGGGGTGTGTGATGTCGGGGGTGAGGGATTATGTTATGCTGGGGGTGGGGATGGTGAGTGATGCCGGGGGTAGGGGGTGGGTGATGCCGGGGGTGGGGTCGTGGCTGATGCCGAAGTGGGGTGTTGGTGATGCCAGGGGTGGTGGGTGAGGAACCCGTGGATGGGGGTTGGTGTGTAATGCCGGGCGTGATGGCATGGTTAATGCTGGGGATGGGGTGCTGGGTGATGCCAGGATTGTGTGTGTGAGTGTTGCTGGGGTGAGAGGGTGGCTGATGCTGAGGGTGGGGGTGGGGGTGGTGGGTGATGCCGGGTGTAGGGGGGTGATTGATGCCGGGATTGGGTGCTGCCAGGGTTGGTGGGGTGGGTGATGCTGGGAGTGGAGTTGGGGGGGGTGGTTGGTGATGCCGGAGGTAAGGGGAGTGGTGTGGCGGCTATGGGTGTGTGGGTAATGCCGGTGGTGAGGGGTTGGGTGATGCTGGGGTTTTGGGGGTGGGTGATGCCGTGGGTGGGTGGGTGGGTGATGCCCGGAGTGAGTGTTTGTGTGATGCCAGGGTGGGGGTTTGAGTGATGCTGGGGTTGAGGGGGTGGGTGATGACGAGGGTAGGGGTGTGTTTGGGTGATGCCAGGGGTAGGGGGGGTTGGTTGATGCTGGGTGTGGGCGAGTGGGCGGTGCTCGGGTTGGATGGGGTTGGGGTTGGGGTGTTGTGTGATGCCAGGGGTGAGGGGGGGGTGGGCGATGCCGGGGGTGGTGGGGTCCGATGATGCCAGGGGTGGGGAGTTGGGTGATGCCTGGGGTAGGGTGGTGAGTGAGGCCGGTAGTGGGGGGGTGGTTGATGCCAGGGATGGGGGGCAGGGTGATGCCAGTGGTGGGGGTGTGGGTGATGCCGGGGTGGGTGTTTGAGTGATGCCGGGGCTGATGCTGGGGGTGGGGGTGAGGGAACCATGGGTGAGGATTGGGTGATGCCAGGGGTGGGGGAGTGGGTGATACCAGATGTGAGGGGGTGGGTGATGCCAGAGTAGGGGGTGTGGGTGATGCCGGGTGTGGGGGGGTGGTTGATGCTAGGGATGGGGGCCTGGATGATGCCAGGTGTGGGGGAGTGTGTGATGCCGGTGGTGGTGCTGTGGGTGATTCCGGGAGTTGGGGGTGCGGTTGGTGATGCCAGAGGTGGGGGTTCGGTGATGACGGGGGTGGGGGTTGGGTGATGCCATGGGTGGGGGCTTGTATAATGCCGTGGGTGGGGTGCTAGTTGATGCCGTGAGTGGCTGGGTGGGTGATGCCGGGAGTGAGTGTTTGTGTGATGCCGGTGTGGGTGTTTGAGTGATGCCGGGGTTGAGGGGGTGGGTGGTGCCGTGGGTAGGGGTGTGGTTGGGTGATGCCGGGGATAAGGGGTGTTGGTTGATGCCGAGGATGGGGGGCTGGGTGATGCCGGGGGTGGTGGAGTGGGTAATGCCAGTGGTGGGGGTGTGGGTGATGCCGGTGGTTGGGGTTGGGTGATGCCATGGGTGGGGGCTTGGATAATGCCGTGGGTGGGGTGCTAGGTGATGCCATGGGTGGGTGGGTGGGTGATGCCGGGAGTGAGTATTTGTGTGATGCCGGGGTGGGTGTTTGAGTGATGCCGGGGTTGAGGGGGTGGGTGGTGCCGTGGGTATGGGTGTGGTTGAGTGATGCCGGGGGTAAGGGGCGTTGGTTGATGCCGAGGGTGGGGGAGTGGGTAATGCCAGTGGTGGGGGTGTGGGTGATGCCGGTGGTTGGGGTTGGGTGATGCCATGGAAGGGGGCCTGGATAATGCCGTGGGTGGGGTGCTAGGTGATGCCAGGGGTGGGTGGCGTGGGTGATGCTGGGGATGGGTGATGCCAGTGTTGGGGGGATGTGTGTTGCTGGCGGTGAGGGGGTGGGTGATGCTGAAGGTGGGGGTGGTGGGTGATGCTCGGGATGGGTGATGCCAGTGCTGGGGGGTGGGTGTTGCTGGCGGTGAGGGGGTGGGTGATGCTGAGGGTGCGTGATGCCAGGGTTGTGGGGTGTTGGGTGAAGCCAGGAGAGAGGGGATATGTGATGCCGGTGTTGGTGGTGGTGGGTGTTGCCAGAGGTGGGTGGGTGGGTGTTGCCGGGGGTGAATGATGCCGGAGGTTGGGGGGGTTGGTGATGCCGGGGATGGGGCGATGGGTCAAGCCGGGTGTGGGTGATGTCGGCGGTGGGGGGGCGTGGGTGATGCCGGGGGGAGATGGTGGCTGATGCCGGGGGTGGGGGGGGGTGTTGAAGCCGGGGGTGAGGTGGTGTGTGATGCCGGGGGTGAGGTGGTGTGTGATGCCAGGTATGGGGTGTTGGGTAATGTCGGGGGTGCGGGGTTGGGTGATGCCGGGGGCGGTGGGGTGTGTGATGCCGGGAGTGAGGGTCCGGGTGATGTTGGGGTGGGGTTTGAGTGATGCCAGGGATGAGGGGGTGAGTGATGCCGTGGGTTGGGGGGTGGGTGGGTGATGCCAGGTGTGGGGGCGTGGGTTATGCCGGGGTTGGAGGGGCGGGTGATGCCGGGGGTGAGGGTGTGGATAATGCTGGGGTTGGAGGGGCGGGTGATGCCGAGTGTGACTGGGTGTGTGATGCCGGGGGTGAGGGTGTGGGTGATGCTTGGGGTTTTGGGTGGGTGATGCCAGATGTGGGGGGGGGTGAGTGATGCCAGGGATGGGGCAATAAGTTATGTCGGGGGTGGGGTGGGTGGGTGATGCCAGTGTTGCGGGTGTAGGTGTTGCTGGGGATGAGATGATGGGTGATGACGGGGGTGGGGGTGGGCGTTGTAGGTGATGCCGGTTGTGGTGGTGGTGTGGTTGATGCTGGGAGTCGGGGGGGGGGGGGTAGGTGGGTGATTCCAGTGTTGGGGGGGTGGGTGTATCTGGCGGTGAGGAGGTGGATGATGCTGAGGGTGGGGGTGGTGGGTGATGCCAGGGGTGGGTGATGCCAGTGTTGGGGGGGTGGGTGTATCTGGCGGTGAGGGGGTGGGTGATGCTGAGGGTGGGTGTGGTGGGTGATGCCGGGATTGTGGGGAGTTGGGTGAAGCCAGGGGGGAGGGGATATGTGATGCCAGTGTTGGTGGTGGTGGGTGTTGCCGGAGGTGGGGGTGTGGGTGATGCCAGGGGTGAGAGGGTGGGTGATGCTGGGGCTGAGATGGTGGGTGAGGCCGGGGGTGGGTGGGTGATGCCAGTGTTGGGGGTGTGGGTGTTGCTGGGGGTGAGGATGTGGGTGATGCCAGGGGTGGGGTTGGTGGGTGATGCCAGGGGTGGTTGATGCCAGGTTTGGGAGGGTGGCTGATGCTGGGTGTGGGTGAGGGAACCGTGGGTGGGGGTTGGGTGATGCCATGGTTGAGGGAGTTTTTAATGCCGGAAGTGGGGGAGTGGGTGATACCGGGGGTGAGTGTGTAGGTGATGCCGAGAGTGGGGGTGAGTGTTGTGGGTGATGCTGGGGTTGAGGGCTTGGCTGATTGTGGGGGTGGAGGGGGTGGGTGATGCCGGGTGTGGGGGAATAGGTGAGGCCGGGGGTGGGGGGAGTGTGTGATGCCGGGTGTGAGGGGGTGTGTGATGCCAGGGGTGGGGCAATAGGTTCTGCCGGGGGTGGGGTGGGTGGCTGATGCCGGGTTTGTGGGCATGGGTGATGCCGGAGGTAGGGGGTGGGTGATGCCAGGGGTGGGGGTGTTGGTTATGCCGGGTGTGGTGGGTGAGGGATCCGTGGGTGGGGGGATGTGCGATGCCGGGGGTGATGGAGTGGGTAATGCTGGAGATGGGGTGTTGGGTGATGCCCGGGATCGGGGAATGGGTGTGAGGGGGTGGATGATGCCGGGGTAGGGGGTGTGGGTGATGCCGGGGTTGTGGCCATGGTGATGCCTGGGGTAGGGGGGTGGGTGATGCCGGGGGCGGGGGTAATAGGTGATGCCGGTGGTGGGGGGCTGGTTGATGCCGGGGGTGGGGGATGAGTGATGCCGGGGTTGTGGGCGTAGGTGAAGTCTGCGGTAGGCTGGTGTTTGATGCGGAGGATGGTGGGCTGGTGATGCCGGGGGTGGGGGATCGGGTAATGGCAGAGTTGGGGGTGTGGGTGATGCCGGTGGTTGGGGTTGGGTGATGCCCTGGGTGGGGGCCTGGATAATGCCTTGGGTGGGGGGGGTGCGAGGTGATGCCGGGTGTGGGGGAATGGGTGATTCCGGAGGTGGTGGGGTGGGTGATGTCGGGAGTGGGGTGTGTAGGTGATGCCAGTGTTGGGGGTGTGGGTCATGACAGGGTTGGGGTGGTGGGTGATGCCGTGGTGAGGGTGTGTGTGATGCCGGGGGTGAGGGGCTGTTTGATGCCGGGGCTGAGATGGTGAGTGATGCCGTGGCTGGGGCTGTGTGATGCCGTGGGTGAGGGGGTGGGTGATGCCGGGTATGGGGTGGTGGGTAATGTCGGGTGTGCGGGGTTGGGTGAGGCCAGGTGTGAGGCTTTGTGTGATGCCAGGGTGGGGGTTTGAGTGATGCCGGGGCTGAGGGTGTGGGTGATGCCGTGGGTGCGGGTGTGGATGGGTGATGCCGATGGTGGGGGAGGGTGTGATTGATGCCAGGGATGTGGGGAAGGGTGATGCCGGGGGTGGAGGTGGTGGGTGATGCCGGGGGTGGAGGGGGGGCGTGATACCGGGGATGACGTGATGCGTGATGCTGGGATTGAGGGCATGGGTGATGCCGGGGATGGGATGGTGGGTGATGCCGAGTGTGGGGGAATAGGTGATGCCTGGGGTAGGTTGTGGGTGATGCCGGCGATGAGGGTGTGAGTGATGCCGGTGTTGTGGGCATGGGTGATGCCTGGTGTAGGGGATTGGGTGATGATGGGTGTTGGGGGGTGTTTAGTGCCGGGGATGGAGGGCTGGATGAAGCCGGAGGTGGGGGTACAGGTAATGGTAGAGGTGGGGGTGTGGGTGATGCTGGTGGTTGGGGTTGGTGATGCCGGGGGTAGGGGCCTGGATAATGCCATGGGTGGGGGGCTAAGTGATGCCAGGTGTGGGGGGGGGGTGGTTGATGCCGGAGGTGGTGGGGTGGGTGATGCTGGGAGTGGGGTGTGTAGGTGATGCCAGTGTTGGGGGTGTGGGTGATGCTGGGGTCGGGGGCTGGTGGGTGATGCCGGGAGTGGGAGAGTGGATGATGCTGGTGGGGTGGGGTGTTTGGTGAAGCCAGTGGTGAGGTGGTGTGTGATGTTGGGGGTGGGGCTGGTGGGTGTTGCCTGGGGTGAGGGGGTGGTTGATGCCGGGGTGGGGCGATTGGTGATGCCTGGTTTGGGGGGGTGGGTAATGCTGGTGGTGAGGGGTTGAGTGATGATGGGGTTGGCTGATGCCGGGGCTGGTGGGGTGTGTGATGTCAGTAGTGAGGGGGTGGGTGATGCCAGAGTAGGGGGTGTGGGTGATGCCGGGAGTGGGGGAAAAGGTGAGGCTGGGGGTGGGGGGTGTGTGTGGTGCCAGAGGTGTGGGGGTGGGTGATGCCGGGGTTGGGGGGTGTGGTGATGCCGAGTGTGGGGGAATAGGTGATGCTTGGGGCAGGTTGTGGGTGATGCCGGGGATGAGGGTGTGAGTGATGCCGGTGTTGTGGGCGTGGGTGATGCCTGGTGTAGGGGATTGGGTGATGCCGGGTGTTGGGGGGTGTTTAGTGCCGGGGATGGGGGGCTGGGTGATGCCGGGGGTGGGGGTACAGGTAATGGCAGAGGTTTCGGGGTGGGTGATGCCGGGGTTGGGGGGTGTGGTGATGCCTGGTATGGGGGGAGTGTAATGCCGGTGGTGAGGGGTCGTGTGATCCTGGGGATGGGTGATGCAGGGGCTAGTGGGGCGTGTGATGCCGGGGTTGAGGGGGTGAGTGATGACGTAGGTGGGGTGTTGGGTGATGCTGGGGGTGAGGGGATGCGTGATGCCGTGGGTGGGGGTGTGGTTGGGTGATACCAGGGGTGTGGGGGGGTGGTTGATGCCGGGGATGGTGGGGTGGTTGATGCCGGGGGTGGGGGAGCGGGTAATGGCAGAGGTGGGGGTTGTGGGTGATGCCGGGTTGGGGTGTTGGGTGATGCTGGGAGTGGGGTGTGTAGGTGATGCCAGTGTTGGGGGTGTGGGTGATGCTGGGGTTGGGGGAGTGGGTGATGCTGGTGGGGTGGGGTGTTTGGTGAAGCCAGTGGTGAGGTGGTGTGTGATGTTGGTTGTGGGGCTGGTGGGTGTTGCCTGGGGTGAGGCGGTGGGTGATGCCGGGGGTGAGGCGATTGGTGATGCCTGGTTTGGGGGGGTGGGTAATGCCGGTGGTGAGGGGTTGTGTGATGATGGGGGTGGCTGATGCCGGGGCTGGTGGGGTGTGTGATGCCAGTAGTGAGAGGGTGGGTGATGCCGGAATAGGAGGTGTGGGTGATGCCAGGAGTGGGGTTGGGTGTTGTGGGTGATGCCGGTGTTGGGAGCTTGGCTGATGCCGGAGGTGTGGGGGGTGAGTGATGCCGGGGGTGGGGGGGGTGGGTGATTCCGTGGGTAGGGGGGTGGGTGATGCCTGGAGTGGGTGATGCCAGGGTTGGTGGGGTGGGTGATTCCGGGAGTGGGGTGGGGGTGGGTGATGCCAGTGTTGGGGGTGTGGGTGTTGCTGGCGGTGAGGGGGTGGGTGATGCGGTGGGTGGGGGCGGTGGGTGATGCTGGGGGTGGGGGGATTTATGATGGTGGGAGTGGTTTGGTGGGTGAAGCCAGGGGTGAGAGGGTGTGTGATGCCGGGTGTGGGGGTGGTGGGTGTTGCCGGGGGTGGGGGCATGGGTGTTGCTGGGGTGAGGGTTTGAGTGATGCCAGGGGTGTGGGAGTGGGTGATGCCGGCGGTGGAGGTGTGGGTGATGCCGGGGGTGGGGGGGGTGATGCCGTGGGTGAGGGGGTATGTGATGCCCCGGGTGAGGGGGTGTGTGATGCCGGGAATGGGATGGTGGGTGATGCTGGGAGTGGGGGAGTGGGTGATGCTGGTGGGGTGGGGTGTTTGTTGAAGCCAGTGATGAGGTGGTGTGTGATGTTGGGTGTGGGGCTGGTGGGTGTTGCCTGGGGTGAGGGGTTGGGTGATGCCGGGGGTGGGGGGAGTGGTGATGCCTTGTATGGGGGGGTGGGTAATGCCGGTGGTGAGGGTTTGTGTGATGCTGGGGGTGGGTGATGCCGTAGGTGGTGGTGTGTGATGCCGGGGGTGAGGGGATGGTTGATGCCGAGGATGGTGGTGTTGGTGATGGCGGGGTCAGGGGGTGGGTGATGCTGTTGGTGGGGGTGTAGTTAGGTGATGCCAGGGGCTGTGGGTGGGGTGGTTGATGCCAGGGATGGTGGGGTGGGTGATGCCAGGAGTGGGTGATCCCTGGGTTGGTGGGGTGGGTGATGCCGGGAGTGTGGGTGGGGGTTTGTGGGTGATGCCGGTGGTGGTGTTGTGGGTGATGCCAGGAGTGGGGGGGCAGAGTGGGTGATGCCAGTGTTGGGAGTGTGGGTGCTGCTGGCGGTGAGGGGGTGGGTGATGCGGAGGGTGGGGCTGGTGGGTGATGCCAGGTGTAGTGGGGGTGGATGATGCCAGGGTGGGTGATGGCAGTGTTTAGGGTGTGGGTGATGCTAGGGGTGGGGGGGATTTATGATGCCAGGAATGGGGTCATGGGTGAAGCCAGGTGTTAAGGGGTGTGTGATGCTGGGGGTGGGGTGGTGGGTGTTGCCAGGGGTGGGGCGATGGGTCATGCTGCGGGTGGGTGATTCTGGTGCTGGGGGTGGGGTTGGGTGTTGCCAGGGTTGGGGGGGGGGTGGTGATGTGGGGCCTGAGATAGTGGGTGATGCCAAGGGTTGGTGGGGTGTGTGATGCTGGGAGTGAGGGGGAGGGTGATGCCGGAGTAGGGGGCGTGGATGATGCCGGGAGTGGGGTTGGGTTTTGTGGGTGATGCCGGTGTTGAGGGCTTGGCTGATGCCGGGGATGTAGGGGTTGGGTGATGCCAGGGGTGGGGGGTGTGGGTGATGCCGGGGATGGGGGAATAGGTGAGGCTGGGGGTGTAGGGGGTGGGTGATGCCAGGGTTGTGGGCGTGGGTGATGCCTGGGATAAGGGGGGATGGGTGATGCCGGGGGTGGGGGCATGGTTGATGTCGAGGGTGGGGGTGTTGGTGATGGCGGGGATGGTGGGTGAGGGACCCGTGGGTGGGGGGTTTGTATGATGCTGGGGGTGATGGAGTGGGTAATGCCATAGATGGTGTGTTAGATTTTGCCAGGTTTGGGGCAGTGGGTGAGGATGGGCGTGAGGGGTTGGGTGATGCCGGGGTAGGGTGTGTGGTTGTTGCCACGAGTGGGGGTGGGCCTGGGGGTTTTGGGTAATGCCGGTGGTGGTGGGGTGGGTGATGCCAGTGTTGGGGGTGTGGGTGTTGCTGGCAGTGAGGGTGTGGGTGATGCCGGGGGTAGGGGGGGTGGATTATTCCGGGGATGGGTGATGGCAGTGTTTGGGGGGTGGGTGATGCTGGGGATGGAGGGGATTTATGATGCCGGGAGTGGGGTGGTGGGTGATGCCAGGGTTGTGGGGTGTTGGGTGAAGCCAGGGGTCAGGGGTTGTGTGATGCCGAGGGTGGGGTTGGTGGGTGTTGCTGGAGGTGGGTGGGTGTTGCCGGGGGTGAATGATGCCGGAGGTTGGGGGTGTTGGTGATGCCGGGGGTGGGGAAATTGGTCATGCCAGGGGTGGGTGATGCCGGCAGTGGGGTGGGTGATGATGCCGGGGCTGAGATGGTGGGTGATGCCGCGGGTGACATGGTTGGTGATGCCGGGGGTGGGATGGGGGGGTGATGCCGGAGGTGAAGGTGTGGGTAATGCCGGGAGTGAGGTGGTGTGTGATGCCAGGTATGGGATGGTGGGTAATGTCGGGGCTGCGGCGTTGGGTGATGCCTGGTGTGAGGGGGTGTGTGATGCCAGGGGTGAGGTTTTGGGTGGGTGATGCCATGGGTGGGGGTGTGGGTGATGCCGGGGGATGGGCGGTGGGTGATGCTGGGTCTAAGGGTGTGGGTGATGCCGGGGGTGGTGCTGTGGGTGATGCCGGGTGTTGGGGGCTGGGTGATGCCGGGGGTGGGGGTGTGGGTGATGCCAGGGGTGAAGGGGTGGGAGATGCCGCGGGTGAGGGGCTGGTTGATGCCGGGTGTGGGGTTGTGGGTGATGCCGGGAGTGAGGGCCTGGGTGATGCCGATGGTGGGGGTGTGGGTGAGGCCGGGGGTGATGGTTGGGTGATGCCGGGGGTGGTGGGGTGGGTGATGCCGGGGGTGGTGGGGTGGGTGATGCCAGGGGTGAAGGGGGTGGGTGATGACGGGGGTGGTGGGGTGGGTGATGCCGGGGGTGGTGGGGTGGGTGATGCCGGGGGTGAGGGGGTGGGTGATGACGGGGATGGGGAATGTGGGTGATGCCGGGGGTGTTGGAAGCTGGTCTCAGGGTAAAACCTGAGCACCACCATTTCCCAAAGTGACCCAGTGACCCGGGTGAATAATTAGGTCTGAAAACAATGGCCAGGGGAGGGGTCAGAGGGCGTGTGGGAGGAGCCAACGACTGCACTTTTGGGCTGATTGACGGGTCTCCCGAATAATGAGCCATTCAGGACATGGAGAGCAAGGCTCTGCTTGGACATGTTAGCTAGATTCAAACACCAATTGGAGGATTTGGGCTTGTTCCGAAATCTCTCATTTGATGGGGAATCTAAAAGGTTAAAATGTGAATTGCTAATTAGCATTAATAGGAAAATATAAGTGGAAAGAGCAACTTGACATAAAAAATTGAGGAATATGGCTGCAGGATTTGGATTCTAGCCACAGAGCCAGCTAATACAGAAGAGCTTGAGGTAGTTTACAGCTGGAAGCGTGTCATACAGCTGGGCTTTCTCTAGACAGGAACAAGTGTTTTCCGAAATAACCTCACATGTGATAAGAAATGTGTTTTCCTGAAGAAACAAAGCAGAACGGAAGCTGGATTTTAATTCAGCTGAACTTTCTCCTCAAAAAGACGCATGTCCAGCAGACAAAGGAAGCTTGTTTCACATCTGCAGACACTGTCTTTAAAATAACCCCATCAGACTTAGGTCAGTCGGCCATCTTCGGACATAAAGGGTCAAAGTTCAATTTTGAGAATCCCCCTGGGTTGAGACAGAGAAACATCAACATTCAATAAAACCATCTGGAATTCATGAGTAAATATCTTTCTTCATTGTTACTGTTTGTTTGAGTTTTCCAACAATATTTGCTGATAAGGTGGATTTATAAATTTCATGTATTTAAGACGACATTATTGATGTGATGCTTAGCTTTGGTTATCATTTATAACTTCAAGTATAAGCTATCACCTATAATGGGCTTCAATAAAATGTATATGTTCTTGAAGCATATAGAACATGTAATCTGAAATATTTCTTACCTCCAGAATCCACATAAATTCACAACTCTAGAAGTCTTTGTCAGATTTCTAGGAGCTGATATTGGAAAACATTGAAAACGCTGGTTGACTAAGACAGGCCTCAATGTATGTCCCATCCTCAGACTATTTTGTGGGCTTGGAGACTCCTGGAGGAGAGGACTTGTATTTGAGGCCCAGTCTCAGACTATTACTTTAATGCTTAGAATCTCTTTTAGTCGAGGCTTTAAGCTAACAATAAGTTGAAGGAAGTTGGCTTAACTTGCCGGAGGGTAAAGAGAGTGGAACCATGAACAGGCACCTTCACCCATGGTGCACATTCCTCTGAGAACCAATGAAGGATTGACGCCATGATTGGATTAGGTTCCAATGACCCTTTGCCCCTCTCGTAGGAAAGTGCAAAGCTCAGAAGGATCCAACTGTAAATGGGCTACGTCCAAAGTGCATATGCCTCATGCCCCAAAGACCTCCAGGCCTCGCAGCTGATAGGTTCAGGCTTGGCACATCTTCCTGATCCATGTTATTCCAGTAGAGTAAGTTCGGGCTGTGCTCTAATCCAAAGGATTGAGTTTGACAGGGCCCTAACTCACGCTGATATCACCTTCCAGCACTCATTCAGATCCAACCCCCTTTGTGAAAGCTCTGTCATGGCTGGGGTTTTAGTGGGGGTGGGGGAAGGGTGGGTGGTCCTACCGGTGACCGTTAAGGCAGAGCTAGAGTCCATTATTAAGGAAGAAATAGCAGGACATTTAGACAAGCTTAAAGCAATCAAACAGAGACAACATGGTTTTGTGAAGGGAAATCAGGTTTGACAAATTCGCTAGAGTTCTTTGAGGTTGTAACAAGCAGAGTTGATAAGGGGAAACCGGTAGATGTCGTGTATTTGGATTTGCAGGAGGCATTTGATAAGGTGTCACATAAAAGGTCATTGCACATGATAGGAGTAACACACCCACACTCAGAGACACACACCTACAGGCAGTACTGGGTAACACACCCACTCTCAGAGACACACACCTACAGGCAGTACTGGGTAACACACTCACACACAGAGACACACACCTACAGACAGTACTGGGTAACACACCCACACTCAGAGACACACACCTACAGGCAGTACTGGGTAACAGTCACACCCACACTCAGAGACACACACCTACAGACAGTACTGGGTAGCACACCCACACTCAGAGACACACACCTACAGATAGTACTGGGTAACACACCCACACACAGAGACACACACCTACAGGCAGTACTGGGTAACACACTCACACACAGAGACACACACCTACAGACAGTACTGGGTCATAGTCACATGCACACACAGAGACACACACCTACAGACAGTACTGGGTAACACACCCACACTCAGAGACACACACCTACAGGCAGTACTGGGTAACACACCCACACACAGAGACACACACCTATAGACAGTACTGGGTAACACACCCACACTCAGACACACACCTACAGACAGTACTGGGTAACACACCCACACTCAGAGACACACACCTACAGACAGTACTGGGTCATAGTCACACGCACACACAGGGTCATGTACATTGTGATATCCTGACTGCTCCTCTCTGTAATCTGAGTCCTCACTCGGGTCAGTTTTGTGCTGTTATCATGAACCCCGGGTTAAGGAGAGAGAAATGAACATTGTGACTGTGTCCTCGAGACCTGAGATTTCCCCGAGCTCATTTCAGGCATTACCCAGCAGTCAGCACAGAGTGCACAGCATGATCCCACCAGCTGGAACAACTCCAGTGTTCCGAGTGAAGAGTGAATGCCCAACTACAAATTCTATTTATGGTAAATTTTGATAATTCTCCTAATGTTTAGGGTTTGTTGTTGGTCTGTAACATCAATGGATTTTATTGTTGAGCACATTTTAAATTGAATGGTTCAGGCTGAATTTCTGTTGGTGAGACACTCGGCAGTCAAGGCTGTTGGGGTACGTTACAGGGAGACAGTTACTGGTGGGAAAATACACTTCATTGTTTTCTGACTTTCCGTTGCCTCAGAGTCTGGATTCAGCAGCCCCAGGTTTGAAGGAATGGTTAAAAAGTTCACAGTGAAATGTAAACTCTGGTCTCCCAGGAAACAAGGGATGGACATTTGTCTTTAGCCCACATGGCTCTCCTTCCAGAGGTGGGGTCACACGAGGTGATTCACAGCCTAAACCAATGGAAAAGGTGAATTTATAATCTACAAGGCAGAGTCAGGAGTTTGATGGAAGACTCTCCACTTGCCTGGATGATTGGAACTCCAACAATACTCAAGAAGCTGGACTCCATCCCAGACAAAGCAGCCGCCTGATTGGCACCCCTTCCACAAACATTCACTCCCTCCAACACCGACGCACAGTAGCAGCAGTGTGTACCATCTACAAGATGCACTGCAGAAACTCACCAAGGCTCCATGAGCAGCACCTTCCAAACCCATGACCATCTAGAAGGACATGAGCACCAGATAGATGGGCGCATCACCATCTGGAAGTTCCCCTACAAGTCGCTCGCCATCCTGACTTGGAAATATATCACCGTTCCTTCACTGTCGCTGGGTCAAATTCCTGGAACTCCCTCCCTAACAGCACTGTGGGTGTACCTACACCACAGGGACTGAAGCAGTTCAAGACGGCAGCTCACCACCACCTTCTCAAGGGGCAATTAGGGATGGGCAATAAGAGCTCACCTGATCAGGGACACCCACATCTCGTAAAAGAATGAAGAAATATTTGGAATATTTCCAAATAAGGGAATGCGGAATAATGAGGAGTGGGGATAAAAGTTGGAAAATTGAAATTGTTGTTAGCCCAGTGTTTCCATGGTTTCTGGGGTCTGACACAGTCCAACATCACTTCAAAGACAGAGAAGGGAAAGACATCGCCTGTCCTGGCAACGCTCAAGGACTCCTAGGAACTGGAGGGAGAAGAGATTTCCATGTTGTCTTCACTGTGTTTTTGTAAAGTTTACATAAATCTTGCTTAATAAATTTGAAGTGATACATAAATACTAATTATTCATCCCTCCTTAGGCCTGGCACAACTGAGGACACACGTGTTAGAAATTAAGCATTCGGAACTTAGGAATTTTAATGAGAAGGATTTTATTCCTCAAAACCCTTAAATCTTCCATTATAAAGTTCCTTTAACATGAAATGTCACACAGGAGCTTTAGAAAACAAAATATGTCACCGAGACAAATAAGGAGATGTTGGTCCAGATGACTAAAAGATTGGTCAAAGAGGGTGGATCGGGCCCAGATTTTCACTAAGTGCTGGAGTGGGTGGGAAAAAGGACGTTTTACCCTCTGGCTGCATTGGCGGTTTTTCACACTGTATCGTCCCCTTCCCGGCACATCCCGGCTCAGGAACAGCGTATTCTCGGGAAACATCGGGCCTCTGGTGGAGCGGCCTCTGATTCGCCTGATCTACCATCACCTCAGGCCTTCAGTAATCCGGCCGCCATATTTAAAGGCTGCCCCTGCACAGAGCTCGCACTCTTCACGGGATAGGAAGCTGCTGGGAACTGATGGCTGCTAAAGGGAGGAAACATGCTGCCCCCAAATTTACTGACACTTCCCTTGAGAACCTACTGGACACAGTGGAGGCCCAACATGATGCCCTTTACCCCTCCTCTGGAGAAGACCAGTGAGCAAGCTCTCCAATCCAGCATGGGAGGTGGTAGCAGCGGTGGTCAGTGCCAATGCCCTGCAAAAGAGGACAGCAACCCAGTGCCACAAGAGGATGAATAATCTCCTCCGTTCCGCCAGGGTATGTTCCTCTTCTCATCACTCTCAACTCACACACTCACAAACCCATCACACACCCACAGGGCCCTCACTCACTGCCTGTTCAAGGGACATCACCATTCAGTCTCTCACACTCACCGTCATTGTCCTCATCCTGTCCATGGCACCACTCACCACCCACACAGACCTTATCATCTGACCTGGCAGGCATTCTGCTAACATTCTCTCTATCTCAATCTATGCAGGACCTACTGGTACACAAGCCTCTGACATGTCTTCCTTCTTCCTTAACCAAGGTTTTCCACACACAGTGGTTGACAGGGCCCTCAACCGTGTCCGGCCCATCTCCTGCACATCCGCCCTCACGCCTTCTCCTCCCTCCCAGAAACATGATAGGGTCCACCTTGTCCACACTTATCACCCCACCAGCCTCCGCATTCAAAGGATCATCCTCCGCAATTTCCACCAACTCCAGCACCTAACACATCTTCCCTTCACCCCCCCCACCATGGCGGCATTCCGTAGGGATCATTCCCTCTGGGACACCCTGGTCCACTTTTCCATCACCCCCAACACCTCAATCCCCCCACACAGCACCTTCTCATGCAACCACAGAAGGTGCAACACCTGCCCCTTTACTTCCCCCCTCCTCACTGTCCAAGGGCCCAAACATTCCTTTCAAGTGAAGCACATTTCACTTGCACTTCCCTCAATTTGGTCTCCTGCATTCGCTGCTCCCAATGCGGTCTCCTCTACATTGGAGAGACCAAACGCAGACTGGGTGACCACTTTGCAGAACACCTTCAGTCTGTCAGCAGACATGACCCAGACCTCCCTGTCGCTTGCCATTTCAACATACCACCCTGCTCTCATGTCCACATGTCCATCCTTGGCTTGCTGCAATGTTCCAGTGACGCTCATTGCAAACTGGAGGAACAGCACCTCGTCTTCCGACCAGGCACTTTACAGCCTTTCGGACTGAATATTGAGTTCAACAATTTCAGATCATGAACTCTCTCCTCCATCCCCACCCCCTTTCCGACCCCCCTTTTTCCAATAATTTATAATTTAAAAAAGTTTATATTTTTCTTTTCCCACCTATTTTTAAATTTATTTCGATCTATTGTTTTATCTCCACCTTTGAGCCCATTTCCATCCCCTCCCCACACCCCACCCCCACTAGGGCCATCTGCCACTAGCTTGTCCTGCTTGCTACTCTTAATGTCCCCATTAGCACATTCCTTAGGTAATAACACCAACATCAACCCCCCTTTGTCCTTTTGTCTATGACATCTTTGGCAATCTCTTCTTTGCCTCCGCCTATCACTGGCCCCCTATCCAGCTCTACCTGTGCCCCCCACCCCCCTCTACCAGCTTATATTTCACCTCATTTCTCTATTTCGTTAGCTCTGATGAAGAGTCATGTGGACTTGAAACGTTAACTGTATTCCTCTCTGCAGATGCTGTCAGACCTGCTGAGTTTTTCCAGGAATTAATGTTTTTGTCCCTTGTGTCTTAACTGGCCTATAATTTCTATGCCTTCGTGACTCACTTGCTCTCTCTTCGAAATTTGGCTGTGCATCTCCCCTTGCTGAATCTAATCTCAGGATCCCAACCCCCTGCCAAGTTAGTTTAAACTCTCCCCAACAGCACTAGCAAAACCCCCGCAAGGATGTTGGACCCATTTCGGTTCAGGTGCAACCCATCCACCTTGTTACAGGTCCCATCGCCCCCAGAAACCGTCCCAATGTCCCATAAATCTAAAACCCTCCCTCCTGCTCCACCTCTCCATCCACACGTTCATCTGGACTAACCTCCTATTTCTATACTCACCTGCGCTGTAGAGTGTCAAGTAAGTGTGCGAGGGTGTAGAGTGTCAAGTAAGTGGGTGAGTGGATAGAGTGTCAGGTAAATGGGTGAGGGGGTAAAGTGTCAAGTAGGTGGGTGAGAGGGTAGAGTGTCAGGTAAGTTTGTGAGGGGGTAGAGTGTCAAGTAAGTGGGTGAGGGGGTAGAGTGGCAGGTAAGTGGGTGAAGGGACAGAGTGTCAGGTAAGTGGGTGAGGGGGTGAAATGTTAAGCAAGCGGGTGAAGGGGCAGAGTGTCAGGTAATTGGGCGAGGGGGTAGAGTCCCAGGTAAGTGGGCGAGGGGTTAGAGTGTCAGGTGGGTGGGGGAGGGGGTAGAATGTAAGGTGGGTGGGTGCGGGTGTAGTGTATCTAGCAAGTGGGTGAGGGCGTAGCAGGACAGGCAACTGGGTGGGGGGGTAGTATGTCAGGCAAGTGGGTGAGGGGGTAGATTGTCAGGAACGAAGGTGAGGGTGTACTGTGTCAGGTAAGCTGCTGAGGGGGTAGGGTGTCAGGCAAGTGGGTGAGGTGGAAGAGTAACAGACAAGTTGGTGAGTAAGTAGGGTGGCAGGCAAGTGAAAGATGAGGTAGAGTGTCAGGCAATTGGTGAGGGGGTGGAGTGTCAGGAAAGTGGGTGAGGGGGTAGATTATCAGGTAAGTGGGTGAGGGGGTATATGTCAAGTACATTTATGAGGAAGTAGTGTGTCAGGAAAGTGGGCGAGGGGGTAGATTATCAGGTAAGTGGGTGAGGGGGTAGAATGTCAGGCAAGTGGATGAGGCAGTAGGGTGGCAGGAATGTGGATCAGGTGGTGGGGTGGCAGGCAAGTGGGAGAGGGGGCAGAGTGTCAGGACATTGGGTTAGGTTGTAGGGTGGCTGGCAAATGGTTGAGAGGGTCGTGTGTCAGGTAAGTGTGTGAGGGGGTATGTTGACAGGTAAGTTTGTGATGGGGTAGTGTAGCAGGCAAGTGGGTGAATGGATAGATTGTCAGGCAGATAGGTGAGGGGGTAGATTTTCAGGTAAGTGGGTGATAGGGTCGGGTGACAGGAAAGTGTGTGACGGGGTAGTGTGTCTCGATAAGTATGCGAGGGTGTAGGGCGGCATGAATGTGGGTGAGGGGGTAGAGTGTCAAGTAAGTGGTGAGGGATTAGAGTGTCAGGCAAGTGAGCAAGGGGGTAGAGAGTCAGACAAGTGGGAGGGAGGGATGAGTGTCAGGTAAGTGGGCAAGGGGGTAGAGTTTCAGGCAAGTGGGTAAGTGGGTAATGTTCAGGGAAGTGTGTGAAGGAGTAGCGTGTCAGGTTAGGGAGTGACGGGCTAGTGTGTCAGGTAAGTGGGTGAGGCGATAGGATGGCAGGCAAGTGGGTGAGGGGTTAAAGTTTCAGGAAAGTGGGTGAGGGTGTAGGGTGGGTGACAAGTGGTTGAGTGGGTAGGGTGTCAGGCAAGAGGGGGAGGGGGTAGAGTGTCAGGCAAGTGGTGAAGGGGTTAGAGTTTCAGGTAAGTGGGTGAGGGGGTAGTGAGTTAGGTAAGTGGATGAGTGGGGAGGGTGTCAGGTAATTGGGTGAGCGGGTAGTGTGTCAGGAAGTTGAGTGAGTGGGTAAGGTGACAGGTGAGTTAGCCAGGGGGTGGGGTGGCAGGCAAGTGGCTGAGTAGGTAGAGTGTAAAGCAAGTGGGCGAGGGGTTAGATTGTCAGGTAAGTGGGTGAGGAGGTAAAGTGTAAGTTTAATAAGTGAGTTGTTAGTGTGTCAGGTAAGTGGTTGAAGTGGTAGAGTGTCAGGTAAGAGGATGAGGGGGTAGAGTGTCAGGTAAGTGGTTGAAGTGGTAGAGTGTCAGGTAAGAGGATGAGGGGGTAGAGTATCAGGTATGTGGGTGATGGGTAGGGTGACAGGCCATTGGGTGATGGGGTAGATTGTCAGGCAAGTGGATGAGGTAGTAGGGTGGCAGGAAAGTGGGTGAGGTGGTAGAGTGTCAGCTAAGAGAATGAGGGTGTAGAGTATCAGGTACATGGGTGAGGGGGTAGAGTGACAGGCAAGTGGCGAGGGGGTAAATTGTCAGATAAGTGGGTGAGGGGGTAAATTGTCAGATAAGTGGGTGAGGGTGTAGAGTGTCAGGTAGGTGGATGATAGGTAGGGTGGCAGGCCTTTGGGGGAGGGGGTAGAATGTCAGGCAAGTGGATGAGGCAGTAGGGGACAGGAAAGTGGATGAGGGGGTTGGGTGGCAGGCAAGTGGATGGGGGGCATAGGGTGGCAGGCAAGTGGCAGAGGGGTAGAGTGTCAGGAAATTGTGTTAGGTTGTACGGTGGCTGGCAAGTGGTTGAGGGGGTAGGGTGGCATTCAAATGGGTGAGGGGGTTGAGTGTCCGGTAATTGGTTGAGAGGTTAAGAGTCAGACAATTGGGTGATTGGGTAGAGTGCCAGGTGGGTGGTTGAGGGGGTAGAGTGTCAGGTAGCTGGATGAGGGGGTAGGGCGACAGGAAAATTGGTGAGGGGGTAGAATGTCAGGCAAGTATGTGAGGAGATAGAGTATCAGGTAAGTGGGTGAGGCAAAAGGGTGGCAGGCAAGTGGGCAAGGGGTAGGGTGTCAGGTACTTGGGTGAGGGGCATGGTATCAGGTAAGTGGGTGAGGGGGTAGGGTGCCAGGTACTTGGGTAAGGGGCATGCTGTCAGGTAAGTGGGTGAGGGGGTAGGGTGCCAGGTACTTGGGTGAGGGGCATGGTGTCAGGTAAGTGCGTGAGAGGGTTCAGTGGAAGGCAAGTGGAATAGGGGATAGAGTGTCAGGTAAGTGGTTGAGGGGTTAGGGTGGCAGGCAAGTGGGTCAGGGGAAATTATGGCAGGCAAGTGTGGGAGGGGGTAGTGTGTCAGGTGGGTGGGTGAGAGGGGAGGGTGACAGGCAATTTGGTGAGTGGGTAGTGTGTCAGGTAATTGGGTGAGTGTGGAGAGTGTCAGGTAAATGGGTGAGGGTTAGGTTGGCAAGCAGGTTGTTTAGGGGGTGGGGTGGCAGGCAAGTGGGTGAGGGGGTAGAGTAGAGTGTCAGATAGGAGGGTGAGGCCGTAGCATGACAGACAAGTCTGTGAGGGTGTAGCATGACAGGCAAGTGGGTGAGAGGGTAGGATGGCAGGCAAGTGGGTGAGGGGGTAGTGTGACAGGTAAGTGGGTGAGGTGATAGGGTGGCAGTCAAGTGGGTGAGGGGTTAGAATGCCTGGCAAATGGTTGAGGGGTTAGTGTAGCAGGCAAGTGAGTGAGGGGATAGGGTGGCAGTCAAGTGGGTAAGGGGGTAGGTTGGCAGGCAAGTAGATGAGGGGGTAGAGTGTCAGGAAATTATGTGAGCGTATAGAGTGGGTGGCAAGTGGTTGAGAGGGTAGGGAGTCAGGCAATTGGTTTACTGGGTAGTGTGTCAGGTAATGGGTGAGAGGCAGAGTAACAGGTAAGTCTGTGAGGGGATAGATTGTCAGGTAAGTGGATGAGGGGTTAGGGTGGCACACAAGTGGGTGAGGGGGTTGAGAGTCAGGTAAGTGGTTGAGCGGTTAAGAGTCAGGCAATTGGGCGAGTGGGTAGAGTGCCAGGTGGGTGGTTGAGTGGGTAGAGTGTCAGGTAGGTGGATGCGGGGGTAGGGCGACAGGAAAATGGGTGAGGGGCTAGAGTGTCAGGTAAGTATGTGAGGTTATAGAGTATCAGGTAAGTGGGTGAGGGGTAGGGTGTCATGTAGTTGGGTGAGGGGCATGGTGACAGGTAAGTGGGTGAGAGGGTTCAGTGTAAGGCAAATGGGATAGAGAATAGAATGTCAGGTAAGTGGGTGAGGAGTTAGGGTGGCAGGCAAGTGGGTGAGGGGCGAAGGTGGCAGGCAAGCGGGTGAGGGGCTTGAGTTTCAGGTAAGTGGGTGAGGAGTTAGGGTGGCAGGCAAGTGAGTCCGGGGTGGCTGGCAAGTGGGAGAGGGGGTAATGTGTCAGGTAAGTGGGTGAGTTGGTATAGCGTCAGGTAAATGCATGAGGGGTTAGTGGGTTAGGTAAGTGGATGAGAGGGGAGGGTGACAGACAGCTTGGTGAGGGGATAGAATGTCAGGTAATTGGGTGAGGGGATAGAATGTCAGGTAATTGGGTGAGGGGGTAGAGTGTCAGGTAAATGGGTCAGGGTTAGGTTGGCAGGCAGGTTGGTGAGGGGGTGGGTTGGCACGCAAGTGGGTGAGGGGTAGAGTGTCAGATAGGTAGGTGAGGGTGTAGTGTGGCAGGCATGTGGGCAAGGGGATAGAGTGTTGTTTAAGTGGATGAGGGAGTAGAGTGGCATGTAAGTGGATGGGGGTTTGGGTGTCAGGTAATTGGGTGAGGGGGTGGAGTGTCAGGTAAATGGGTCAGGGTTAGGTTGGCAGGCAGGTTGGTCAGGGGGTGGGGTGGCAGGAAAATGGGTGAGCGGGTAGCATAGCAGGCAAGTGGGTGAGGAGATAGGGTGGCAGGCAAGTGGGTGAGGGATAAGGCGTCAGGCAAATGAGTGAGGTGGTAGGGTGTCAGAAAGGTAGGTGAGGGGCTTGCAGGTCAGGTAAGTGGGTGAGGAGATTGGGTGGCAGGCAAGTGGGTCAGGGGGAATTATGGCAGGCAAATAGGGGAGGGGCTAGTGTGTCAGGTAGGTGGGTGAGAGGGGAGGGTGACAGGCAAGTTGGTGAGTGGTTAGTGTGTCAGGTAATGGGGTGAGTGGGTGGAGTGTCAGGTAAATGGGTCAGGGTTAGGTTGGCAGGCAGGTTGGTGAGGGGTGGGGTGGCAGGCAAGTGGGTGAGTGTGTAGAGTAGAGTGTCAGATAGGTTGATGAGGCCGTAGCATGACAGGCAAGGTGGTGAGGGGGTAGGGTGGCAGGAAAATGGGTGAGTGGGTAGAATGTCAGGAAACTTGGTGATGGTGTAGCGTAACAGGCAAGTGGGTGAGGTGGTAGTGCGTCAGGTAAGTGGATGAGAGGGTAGAGTGTCAGGAAATTGGGTGAGGTTGTAGGGTGGGTGGCAAGTGGTTGAGAGGGTAGTGTGTCAGGAAAGTGGTTGATGGGGTAGTGTGTCAGGTAAGTGTGTGACGGGCAAGGTATCAGGTAAGTGCGTGAGGGGATAGAGTGTCAGGTAAGTGGCTGAGGGGGTAGGGTGGCATGCTAGTGGGTGAGGAGATTGGGTGGCAGGTAAGTGGGTCAGGGGGAATTATGGCAGGCAAATAGGGGAGGGGGTAGTGTGTCAGGTAGGTGGATGAGAGGGGAGGGTGACAGGCAAGTTGGTGAGTGGTTAGTGTGTCAGGTAATGGGGTGAGTGGGTGGAGTGTCAGGTAAATGGGTCAGGGTTAGGTTGTCAGGCAGGTTGGTGAGGGGTGGGGTGACAGGCAAGTGGGTGAGTGTGTAGAGTAGAGTGTCAGATAGGTGGGTGAGGCCGTAGCATGACAGGCAAGGGGGTGAGGGGGTAGGGTAACAGGAAAATGAGTGAGTGGGTAGAGTTTCAGGAAACTGGGTGATGGTGTAGCGTGACAGGCAAGTGTGTGAGTGTGTAGAGTAGAGTGTCAGATAGGTGGGTGAGGCCGTAGCATGACAGGCAAGGAGGTGAGGGGGTAGGGTGGCAGGAAAATGGGTGAGTGGGTAGAGTGTCAGGCAACTGGGTGATGGCATAGTGTGACAGGCAAGTGGGTGAGGTGGTAGTGCGTCAGGTAAGTGGGTGAGGCGATCGGGTGGCAGACAAGTGGGTTAGGGGTTAGAATGGCAGGCAAATGGGTGATGAGGTAGTGTAGCAGGCAAGTGAGTGAGAGGGTAGGGTTGCAGTCAAGTGGATGAGGGGGTAGAGTGTCAGGAAATTGGGTGAGGGTGTAGGGTAGGTGGCAATTGGTTGAGAGGGTAGTGTGTCAGGAAAGTTGATGGGTTACTGTGTCAGGTAAATGTGTGACGGGTAGGGTGGCAGGCATATGGGTGAGGGGGTTGAGTGTCAGGTAAGTGGGTGAGGGGATGGGGTGGCATGCTACTGGATGAGGGGGTTGATTGTCAGGTAAGTGGGTGAGGGGGTAGAGTGTCAGGTAAGTGGGTGATGGGGTAGAGTGTCAGGTAAGTGTGTGAGGGTGTGGAGTATCAGGCAAGTGGGTGAGCGGTTAGTGTGTCAGGCTATTGGGCGAGGGGGCAGAGTGTCAGTAAGTGGGTGAGGGGGCAGAGTGTCAGTAAGTGGGTGAGGGGATAGGGTGGCAGGCGAGGAGGTGGTGTGGTAGGGTGTCACATAAATGGGTCAGGATTAGGGTGGCAGGCGAAAGGGTCGGGTGTCAGGCAAGTGGGCAAAGGGGTAGATTGTCAGGAACTAATATGATGGGTACTGGGTCATGTAAGTGGGTGAGGGTGGCAGGCGAGGGTGTTGAGTGTCAGGCAAGTGGGTGAGGTGGTAGGTTGGCTGGCAAGTGTGTGAGCGGGTAGGGTGCCAGTTAAGTGTGTGAGAGGGTAGGGTGCCATTTAAGTGTGTGAGAGGGTAGGGTGGCTGGTAAGTTGGCCTGGGAGTAGGGTGGCAGGCAGGTGGGTGAGTGGGTAGAGTGGCAGGAAAGAGGATGAGGGGTCAGAGTGGCAGTGAAGTGGGTGAGGGGGTAGTGTGACAGGCAAGTCGGCGAGGGGATACAATGGTGGGTAAGTGGGTGAGGGGGTAGGGTGCCATGTAAATGTGTGAGAGGGTAGGGTGGTTGGTAAGTTGGTCAGGGGGTAGGGTGGCAGGCAAGTCGCTGAGTGGGTAGAGTGGCAGGTAAGTGGATGAGGGGTCAGAGTGGCATCAAGTGGGTGAGGGGATAGATTGTCAGATAGGTGGGTTAGTGGGTAGAGTGTCAAGCATTTAGGTGAGTGGGTAGGGTGTCAGGTCAGTGGTGGAGAGAGTAGAGTATCAGGTAAGTGGATGAGGGGTCAGAGTGGCATCAAGTGGGTGAGGGGATAGATTGTCAGATAGGTGGGTTAGTGGGTAGAGTGTCATGCATTTAGGTGAGGGGGTAGAGTGTCAGGTAAATGAGGGAGGCAGTAGGGTGGCAGGCACATGGGTGAGGGGTTAGATTGTCAGGGAAGTGGGTGAGGGGGTAGGGTGGCAGGTGAGTGGGCGAGAGGGTAGAGTGTCAGGTAAGTGGTAAAGAGAGTAGAGTATCTGGTATGTGGGTGAGGGAATGGGGCATCAAGTGGGTGAGGTGGTAGAGTGTCAGGTAAGTGGTAGAGAGAGTAGAGTATCTGGTAAGTGGGTGAGGGAATGGGGCATCAAGTGGGTGAGGGGGTAGAGTGTCAGGTTTGTCTGCGAGGGAGTAGAGTGTCAGGTAAGTGGTGGAGAGAGTAGAGTATCTGGTATGTGGGTGAAGGGTTCAGAGTGCCAGTCAAGTGGGTGAGGGGAGAGTGTGTCAGGTTAGTGGGCGAGGGTGTAGAGTTTGTGGTAAATGAGTGAGGGAGTAGTGTGTAAAGGAAGTAGATGAGGGGGTAGAATGTCAGGTAGGTGGATGAGGGCGTGGGGCAGCAGGCAAGGGGGTGAGGGGGTAGAGTGTCAGGTAGGTGGACAAGGTGATAGAATGATGGGTAAGTGGGTGAGGGGGTAGAGTGCCAGGTAAGTGATGAGGGGTTAGGGTAGCAGGTAAGTTGGCCAGAGGGTAGGATGGCAGGCATGTGGGTTCATGGGTAGAGTGGCAGGTAATTGGGTGAGGGGTTAGAGTATCAGTTTAGTGGGTGATGGGTTAGAGTGTCAGTTTAGTGGGTGAGGGGGTAGTGAGTCAGCTAAATGAGTGAGGGAATAGAATGGCAGTTAAGTGGGTGAGGGGGTGGAGTGTCACGAAAGTGGGTGAGGGTGTAGGGTGGCTGGCAAGTGTTTGAGGGGTAGGGTGGAAGGTAAGTGGTTGAGGGGGTATTGTGTCAGGTAAGTGCTTGAGGGGGTACAGTATCAGGCAAGTGGGATAGAGATTAGAGTGTCAGGGAAACGGTTGAGCGATTAGGGTGGCAGGTTAGTGGGTGATGGGGTAAGGTGGCAGGCAAGAGGGTGAAGGGGGAAGGTGGCAGGCAAGAGGGTGAGGTGGTATTGTGGCAGTTAAGTGAGTAAGTGGGTAGGTTGTCAGGCAAGTAGGTGAGGGGGTAGTGGGTCACTACCTGGGTGAGGGAGGAGGGTTTCAGGCAAGTGGGTGAGGGGGTTGAGTGCCAGGTAAGTGGGTGAGGGGGTGGGGTGGCAGGCAAGTGGGCAAGGGGGTAGGGTGCCAGGTACTTGGGTGAGGGGCATGGTGTCAGGTAAGTGGGTGAGAGGGTTCAGTGTAAGGCAAGTGGGATAGGGGATAGAGTGTCAGGTAAGTGGGTGAGGGGATAGGGTGGCAGGCAAGTGGGTCAGGGGGAATTATGGCAGGCAAATAGGGGAGGGACTAGTGTGTCAGGTAGGTGGGTGAGAGGGGAGGGTGACAGGCAAGTTGGTGAGTGGTTAGTGTGTCAGGTAATGGGGTGAGTGGGTGGAGTGTCAGGTAAATGGGTCAGGGTTAGGTTGGCAGGCAGGTTGGTGAGGGGTGGGGTGGCAGGCAAGTGGGTGAGTGTGTAGAGTGGACTGTCAGATAGGTTGATGAGGCCGTAGCATGACAGGCAAGGTGGTGAGGGGGTAGGGTGGCAGGAAAATGGGTGAGTGGGTAGAATGTCAGGGAACTTGGTGATGGTGTAGCGTAACAGGCAAGTGGGTGAGGTGGTAGTGCGTCAGGTAAGTGGATGAGAGGGTAGAGTGTCAGGAAATTGGGTGAGGTTGTAGGGTGGGTGGCAAGTGGTTGAGAGGGTAGTGTGTCAGGAAAGTGGTTGATGGGGTAGTGTGTCAGGTAAGTGTGTGACGGGCAAGGTATCAGGTAAGTGCGTGAGGGGATAGAGTGTCAGGTAAGTGGCTGAGGGGGTAGGGTGGCATGCTAGTGGGTGAGAGGGTTGAGTGTCAGGTAAGTGGGTGAGGGGATAGAGTGTCAGGTAAGTGGGTGAGGGGGTAGGGTGGCATGCTAGTGGGTGAGGGGGTTGAGTGTCAGGTAAGTGGCTGAGGGGGTAGGGTGGCATGCTAGTGGATGAGGGGGTTGAGTGTCAGGGAAGTGGGTGAGGGGGTAGGGTGGTAGGTATGTGGCTGAGGGGGTAGGGTGGCATGCTAGTGGGTGAGGGGGTAGGGTGGCATGCTAGTGGGTGAGGGGGTAGGGTGTCAGGTAAGTGGGCGAGGGGCTAGATTGTCAGGAACTAAGGTGAGGGGGTAGAGCGTCAGGCATTTGGTTGTGGAGGTTGGGTGCCAGTCGATTGGGTGAGGGGGTAGGGTGGCAGGGAAGTGAGCAAGGGGGTAGTGTGTCAGGTAAGTGGGTGAGGGGGTAGGGTGTCAGGAAACTGGGTAAGGGGATAGGGTGGTAGGTATGTGGGCGAGAGGATAGGGTGTCAGGTGGGGGGGTGAGTGGATAGGGTGTCAGGCAGGTGGGCTGGGGGTAGAGCATCAGGTAATTGGGCAAGTGGTTAGGGTGGCAGGTGGGCGGTGAGTGGATAGGGTGGGTCAGGGCTGGGGTGTTGTTCTTGTATTTGGATGGTTCTTGGCTGCTTGGGGGGCTATTGGGGAGGTAGGGGGGAATCTGGAGGGGCATTCGGGCTGATGTTCAGGTCGGGTGTCATTGGGATCCGGGGGTGTTCATCAGGTCAGGTGGGTAGCAGAGGGTGTTATCCCCGGTATATTTGGGGGTTGGGGGTTTTAGTTGTCTAGTTACCCAGGAGTTAGAACTGGTTTTAATCCTCCTAACGTTTCCCGGGTAACATTTCCAATCAGTAAGTTGGAATGATCGGAAGTCTCCGGGCTTCAAATCAGAGTTTCAGAGGGATCCAGGCACAGGGTAATTTCCCATCGGAAGTTCAGACTTCCTGTATAATTCCCTTGTATTCAGTGTGTAGGGAATTGCGAGGGGTTCCCCAGTGCATCTTGGCCTGTGCCTCCGGGCTACCGGAGATCGGAATTTCTGGGCCAATGGATCAGACGACCAAAAGCTTGGCCAAAGATGTTGACTTTAAGGAGTGTCTTAAAGGAGGAAAGTGAGGGAGAGAGGGGGAGAGGTGTAGGGAGGGAATTCCAGACATGGGGCCCAGGCAGCTGAAGGCAGGGCCACCAATGGTGGAGCGATTCCGATTAGGAATCCACCAGAGGCCAGGATTAGAGGAGTGCAGATATCTCAGAGGGTTGTAGGGCTGGAGGAGATTCCAGAGATAGGGAGGGGTGAGGTAATGGAGGGAATTGAAAACAAGGATGGGAATTGAGAAATCAGGATGTTGCTTGACCAGGAAACAATGTCGGTCAGTGAGCACAGGGGTGAGAGGGGAACGGGACTCTCTGTGAGTTAGGACACGGGCAGCAGAGTTTTGGATGACCCCACGATTGCGGAGGGTAGAATGTGGGAGAGCAGCCAGGAGTGTATTGGAATAGTCACATCCAGAGGTAACCAAGGCATGGGTGAGGGCTGCAACAGCTGATGAGCTGAGACTGGGGTGAAGTTGAGCGATGTTATGGAGGTGGAAATAGGCGGTCTTAGTGATGTCACGAATATGAGGTCAGAAGCTCATCTCAGGGTCAGATGTGACCCCAAGGTTGTGAACAGACGGGTTTAATCTCAGACTTTTACCGGGGAGAGGGATGGAGTCAGGAGTAAGAGAACAGAGTTTGGAGTGGGGACTGAAAACAATGGCTTCAGCCTTCCCAATATTTAATTGGAGGAATTCCTGTTCACTCAGTACAGGATGTGGGATAAGCAGTCTGATAATTTAGCAACAGTGGAGGAGTTGAGAGAGGTGGTGGTGAGGTAGAGCTGGGGGTCTTCAGCGTACATGTGAAAACTAACGCTATGCTTTCAGATGATGTGTCTGAGGGGCAGCATGTAGGTGAGAAATAGGAGGGGCCAAGGATCGATCCTTGGGGGACACCAGAGGGAACGGAGCAGGGACAGTTTTAGCAGATGAGAGGAGGAGCCGGGAGTGTTTGGAGTGTCCAGCCAGATCTGGCGGTGATGGATAAACCGGTTTCAAGTCTGCCTCCCTTGGATTGAGTGAGTGGAGATGAGGGTGGTAGCAGGGGGAAGGGCCAGGGTGAGGGAGAGGAATGGTTTTATTGGGGACTAGGATATGAAAGGTGGAGGTGAGGGTGAGGTTGTGTAAATCAGTAGCTGCAGAAATGTTGTGGTGATCGGAGGGCCAGAGACCAGATCGTTGGGATTGTGAAAGTGCAGTTGGAAGTGAATTGGGGAATAGGTTTTTCCAGGGATGGATACAGAAGGGGGTAGGGTTGGGCTGTGGAAGGGGGATGTGGGTGGGGAGTGATACAAGGAAGTGATCAGAGATGGTCTTATCTGTGATTGAAACTATGGGAGTAGCGAGACCACGTGAGATGGGAAGGTCATGGGGAGGTCGTGAATATGGTTTGGGGAATTGTGGTTGTGATGACTTTATCCCAGCAATTACCAGATTCTTTTGTGTTTTTAATCTTGTAAATTCAAGAGATTTGGGATAAAACTGATCATTTTAAAATGATTGATACTTGGCTTTGAACCAAATCTGCTGCAGATGTGTCATTGATTGACAGGCGAACCAGCCAATCAGGACAATCACTTGCTGAAAGGCAGCCAATCAGCTGATGGGGAGGTGGGACATTTCCAAAGCACTCACCAGACAGAGACTGAATATTCTTAATGTTTATTACCTTTTACACATTGACATTTACAGAAAAAAGACTTGAATAAACAGCCCAGCCAGAGGGAGCTGGAGAAATTCACAGGGAGAATGGAGGTTTATTAAAACGCTTGTGGAGATTTTCTCCAGAACATGAGAATCCTGTCCCTTTAAACAGTGACTAAACCTTAAATTGTAACTGCAGGGTGAGCAGGAAGGGGTCTGGTTTACTGAAGCAGACACTTCGGAGGGTCACATTATTTTTGTACAGCTGACAGTCTTCAGCATCTTAGAGAGGTTTAACTTAGCATCACGAGATTAAACTGTCCCAACAAACACTCCCAGGACAGGTGCTGCAGGGGGCTAGATACAGAGTAAAGGTCCCTCTACACTGTCCCCATCAAACACTCCCAAGGCAGGTACAGCACAGGGTTAGATACAGAGTAAAGGTCCCTCTACACTGTCCCCATCAAACACTCCCAGGACAGGTACAGCACAGGGTTAGATACAGAGTAAAGATCCCTCTACACTGCACCAATAACGTGCCTTAACCCCTGACCCTCAGAAGTGTCTCAGAGCCAGTCCTGAGAAGGAAGAGAGTTGTAATTTGGTGCTGACAATGACCTTTGCCCTCCCAGCTCACCCCTGTTCTATTTAAAGTTGTATCTCCTCTGTGGACTGTCTCTAACACTCTACGCACATTCTGATCTCCTGATGCTCTTGCTGAGGGGAGAGGAAAGACTCTCGTGGGTGACGACACAGGAGAAGCTGGCGTTGGACTCCCAGCCGGAGCCAGAGAGGGTCAGCAGGCTGCTGACACTGTAGGTGCTGTCCGAAGCTCGCAGGTAGTTGCTGGTCTGAACCCCGTCCGAAATGGCTGCACCGTCCTTCTTCCACTCCACCTTCACCTCATCGGGATAGAAGTGATTGGCAAGGCACACCAGGGTGGCAGTGCCCTTGGTCTTGACCTCCTCTGGGGAGGGGGGCAGCAGGGTCACTGTGGGTGGTGACTTCTCTCTGCCTGAAATGGAAGAGGAGGAAGTTTAATCAGTGTCATTATAATGTATTTCAACTTCCCGAATATTAACTGGGATCAAATCTGTGTAAATGTTTAGATGATGTCAAATTCTTATAATACATCCAGGCGAATTCTTTTAGCCCGAATGTAACAAACCCAACAGAGAAGGGGCAGTTTTAGACAATTTCAGGGAATGAATCTGGCCAGGTGGAAGGTGTATCAGTGGGAGAGTATTTGGCTAATAGTGATCATAATTCAGTTAGATTTAGAGCAGTTATGGAAAAGGATAAAGATAGACCAAGTGTAAAAGTTATAAATTAGGGAAAGGCCAATTTATCTAAGCTGCGATTTGCCGAAATGGACAGGAAACAGCAACTTGAAGGTAAATCAGTGTCAGAGCAGTGGGAGGTTTTCATGGAGGATTAAGAAATATTGGATGGGATAAAAACAGTGCGGAATTATCCCAGATTTGCACAAAGTGCAATGGCGGGTGGGAGAAAGATCGTTTTACATCCTCTGTGGCCTTGCCACTCTCAGTCTGTCCTCCAAGCAGTGTTCAACATGGAGGGGCACTGATTCATCAACTGAGGGAGGGGGTACGTGGTAATCAGGAGGAGGTTTCCTTCCCTGTGTTTGACCTGATGCCATGAGACTTCATGGTGTCCGGAGTGGATTTTGAGGATTCCCAGAGCAACTCCCCACTGACTGTATGCCACTGTGTTGCCACCTGTGCTGGGTCTGACCTGCTGGTGGGACAGGACATACCCGGGGATGGTGATGGTGGAGTCTGGGTCATTATCTGTAAGGTATGATTCTGTGAAGATGACTCTGTCAGGCTGTTGCTTGACTGGTCCGTGAGACAGTTCTCCCACGTTTGGCACTAGCCCCCAGATGTTAGTAAGGGGGACTTTGCAGGGTCAACGGGGCTGAGATTGCCGTTGTTGTTTCCGGTGCCTAGGTAGATACCGGGTGGTCAGTCCAGTTTCATTCCTTTTTTGTGACTTTGTAGAAGTTTCTTACAACTGAATGGCGGCTGGGCCACTTCAGAGGGCAGTTAAGAGGCAACACATCGCTGTGTGGCACACAGCAACACCTGGAAAATTGCCCAGGTATGTCCTGTACACAAAAAGCAGGACAAATCCAACCTGGCCAATTACCGCCCCATCAGTCTACTCTCCATCAACAGTAAAGTGATGTAAGGGGTCATCAACTGTGCTAACAAGTGGCACTTCCTCAGCAATAACCAGCTCACTAACGCCCAGTTTGGGTTCTGCCAGGGCCGCTCAGCTGCTGACCTCATTACAGCCTCAATTCAGACATGGACAGTGGAGCTGAACTCCCGAGGTGAGGAGAGAGTGACTGTCATAGACATCAAGGCCGCATTTGACTGAGTGTGGTGTCAAGGACCCGAGCAAAACTGGAGTCAGAGGGAATCGGGGGAAAACTCTTTGTGGGTTGGAGTCATACCTAGCAGAAAGGAAGATGGTTGTGGTTGTTGGAGGTCAGTCATCTCAGCTCCAGGACATCACTGCAGGAGTTCCTCAGGGTAGTGTCCTCAGCCCAACCATCTACAGCTGTTTCATCAATGACCTTCCTTCCATCATAAGGTCAGAAGTCAGTGTGTTCGCTGAAGATTGCATAATGTTCAGCACCTCAGATACTGGAGCAGTCCCTGTACAAATGCAGCAAGTCCTGGACAATATCCAGGCTTGGGCTGACAAGTGGCAAGTAACATACATGCCACACAAGTGCCAGGCAATGACCATTTCCAACAAGAGGGAACCCAACCATCGCCCCTTGATGTTCAATGGCATTACCATCACTGAATCCCCCACTATCAATGTCCTGGGGGTTACCATTGAGCAGAAACTGAAGTGGACTAGCCATATAAATACTGTGGCTACAAGAGCAGGTCAGAGGCTAGGAATCATGTGACGAGTAACTCACCTCCTGACTCTCCAAAGCCTGTCCACCATCTACAAAGCACAAGTCAGGAATGTGTTGGAGTACTCTCCACTTGCCTGGATTAGTGCATCTCCAACAACACTGAAGAAGCTGGACACTGTATTTAAACTGCAGCCGTGCGCACACTTCTCAATGCTTGCAGCCCGGGGCTGCTCCGGTGAAGACTTGGCCCCAAAAACCAAGCAGAGTGCAGCCCCCGATTCAGTGACACATTCCTGGGATGCCTTCTGGACACTGTGGAGGCCCATCCTGATGTCCTCTAACCCCGCTCTGGCCACAGGAGGGCCATTAGTTTCAGATTTTTGGCTGTCTCACCATATTATTCCCACTGCTCACCATGACACCTGACACCAATGGGGCCGGAAAATTCTGGCCATAGTGAGAGAGGAAATATTAATTGTTGAAAAATATTCTGAGGGAAATTTTAAACAGCTTTGAGAAAGATACGACTAAGGACAGTCAACATGGACTTGTTAAGGGAAGGCCGTGTCTGACTAAGTTGCTTGAATTTTTTGAGGAGGTAACAAGGAGGGTTGATGAGGGGAGCGAGTTTGATGTGGTCTATTAGGATTTTAGCAAGACTTCTGACAAGGTTCCACATGACAGACTGCTCAGAAAATTAAAAATTCATGGGATCCCAGGGAAAGGGGCAAGTTGTGTTTCAAATTAATTGAGCGGGAGGAGGTAAATGTTTGATTTTAAGCTGGTTAAATCATATTGGGCTGTTACTTAGCCATTTGTAAAGAGGGTTACCACAAATTCAGCACTGAAATGGTTAATAGTAAGAGTGTTTAAAGACTCAGTGTCCCTCTAAGACACTGTTAAGCTGTCAGGAAGCTCTGACTATTGATCAGCCTGTCCGGGGGAAACAGGTTCACATTAACAATCCTCAGATCACACACACATCGAGAGAACTTTATCCCAGAATGTTGGAGCACACTTGGATCAACCCACTTCAGAAAGGATTCAGATTGGGTGTCATAGAATAAAATGATAGAAAGTTTCTGGCACAGAAAGAGACCACTCGGCCCATCACGTCTGTGCCACTGAAATATGAGCCGTCCGGCCGAATCCCACTTTCCAGCATTTGGTCTGTAGTCCTCCAGGTTAAGGCTCTTGAGGTTCGTATCCAGACACCTTTTAAATGGGTTGATGGTTCCTGCCTCTGTGACCCTTTCAGACCGTGAGTTCCAGAGCCTCATCTCCCATCTAAACTTTCTCCCAGTCACTATAAATATAACTAATGATTTATCCAGTTCCAGCATAACCTCCTTGCGCTATACCTCGGCTAATGATTGAAAGGATTCCATGTTCCTACTTAACCACCTTATCGACCTGTTCTGCTACCTTCAGGTGTCTGGACATTCACCCCAAGGTCCCTCACTTCCTCTACACCTCTCAGTATCTTCCCAATTATTGTTTATTCCTTTGCTTTGTTTGTCCTCCTCAGATGCATCACCTCACACTTCTCTGGGGAGAATTCCATTTGCCACTTTTCTGTCCACCTGACCAGTCCATTGATATCTTCCTACAGCCTACAACAATCCTCCTTGTTATCTACCATGCAGCCAATTTTTGTGTCGCCTGTAAACTCCTTGATCAATCCCCTACATTTATGTCCAAATCATTAATATACACACAAAAAGCAGGGGACCTAGGCCTGAGCCTTGCATAACCACACTGGAAACAGCCTTCCAGTCACAAAAACACCATCAATAATTACCCTTTGTTCCTGGCCACTGAGCTAATTTTGTATCCAACAGGCCCCATTCCCCTGGACCCCATTGTCTTTTATTTTAAGAACCAGTCTGCCATGTGGAACCTTCTCAAAAACCTTGCTAAATTCCATGTAGATAACATCAACTACACTACCCTCATCAATCCTCCTTGTTAGTTCCTCAAAAAAGATCAACAGATTAGTCAGACATGACTAATCCAAATCCATGCTGACTGTCCTGGATTAATCTGTGCCTTTCTAAGTGATAGTTTATCCTGCCCATCAGAATTGATTCCAATTATTTGACCACCAACGAGGACACAATGACTGGCCTGTAATTATTTGGCTTAAACAAAGGTGCAACATTATCAGACCTCCAATCCTCCGGCACCTCACCTGTATCTAGTGAGGATTGGAAAATGAGGATCAGACCCTTCGCAATTTCCTCCCTGGTTTCTGATAACAGCCTGGGGCACATTTCACTCTCAAGGATGCTAATCCCCCTCCTACTTCCTCTCTCCCTATGTTTATCACATCCAATATTTCACACTCCTCCTCCATAACAACAATGTCTAATTGTTCCCTTTCTTTTGTGAAGACAGACACAAAGTATTCATTCAGAACCATACCCACATCCTCCCCCTCCTCACATAGGTTACCTTTTTGGTCTTTTATGGGACCTACTCATCCCTTAGTTATCCTCTTACTCTAAATGTATTGGGAAAAAAGCTTTGGGTGTTGAAGGTTCTAGATTTCATTTCAAACCTTGCCAGCCAGCACTGGGGTGATGTTAATGGTGAGGCTTCAATTAGTCTCAGAGTCTGGGGGTCAGACAGGGTCAGTGCGAGGTCAATGGCACCTCACAGGGTCAGCATCAGGAATCTCCAACTTCAAAGAAAGGCTTGCATTTCAATGGCACCTATAACCAACTCAGGATGTCCCAGATTGTTCCACAGCCAACTGTGCACAGCAAGATCCCAGATAGCGGATTGACAATGACCAGATAATCAGATGTGTAGTGATGCAGATTGAGGGATCAATATTGTCCAGGAAATCCGGGGGAACTCTCCTGCTCTTCTTCTCACAGCGCCGTGGGATATTTGACATCCCCCTGAGAGGGCAGACCTCAGTTTGTCTCATCTGAAAGACGGCTCCTCTGACAGTGCTGCCCTCCCTCAATACTGCACTGGAGTCTCAGCCTGGATTATGTGCTCAAGTCTCTGGAATGGGATTTGAACCCACAACATTGTGATTCTGAGGGAAGAGTGCTACCCATTGAGGCACGGCCGACACATCACGGTCCAATAGCCAGTCACGTTCACCCTCCTGCCTCACACTTGGCGGAATGAGCCCACTTGGGGAAGGTGGAGCTGTTCCCCAGTCAGAGACAGTGTCTTCAGGAGAGAGATGGAGAGCAGATTCCGGGAGGTCTGGAGTGTAGAGGGTGACATTTAAACATTCGGGGGAAACGGAGAGTCTCCCCGAAACCCTGGAACACTGAAGCCACTGGATTGTGGGCCCTGCTCTACCTGTTTGTCATCAGAAATTTGCCAAGAGATAACCAGGGAGTGGAGAGAGCAGAGTTCAAGCTGGGGGAGGTGGGACCTCGGTGTCTCACTGTGCTGGTGCTGTGATCAGTTATATCAGAGACTGTGAGAGGGAGCCGGAGCTCATATCAAACTCTGCCCGTGTCTGTCACACTGAGACTGACAGGAGTCTAGTGAGTGATTTCACTCCATGGTGCAGCAATGTCAGCACAGTCTGCAAACGTCCAGATCTCCTCTAGACGGTGGGTAAAAGTTGGTTATTTCTATCTTGCTGCTTAAAGGGGGGAATGTAATGAAAGAAATACAGCTGGGCACCCTGTTATACACAGTGTTGTTCGCTGAACCATTTCATTCACTGCAGCTCCTCACTAACACCTTCAACTATTCAGCATTAGTGTTTGAGAAAGTTTCAGTATTGAAAAGGTTAATAAGGGAGGATTGGGGTCTACTTACTCAGTCTGAGTTTGGTTCCTTTACCGAACGTAACCCACACTGAGAGATTCCAGTGCAGGGGCTGTACAAAAACCTCAGCTCTCTGCTTCACTCAGTCACTCTCACCCTCTCTCTGTATCCCACTCACACTCACCTTTAATTCACTCACCCTCTCTCTGTCTCTCACTCACACTCACCTTTAACTCACTCTCACCCTCTCTCTGTCTCTCACTCACACTCACCTTTAACTCACTCTCACCATCTCTCTGTCTCTCACTCACACTCACCTTTAACTCACTCTCACCCTCTCTCTGTCTCTCACTCACACTCACCTTTAACTCACTCTCACCCTCTCTCTGTCTCTCACTCACACTCACCTTTAACTCTCGCTCTTTTCCTCTCTCTGCTTCTCAATGTCTTTGTTTTGTTCCAAGAGTTGAGAGTCCTGATTTTATTTGATAAATCTTTCAGCTGCTCTTCATATGTGGACATGGAGGGTAAGAGGTAAAGTGACCATCATTATATATTATAAATAATTGTGGGATATGTCAGTACAGGAGGTGGGACTGTGTGTCCATTATTATATATTCTATATAACTGTGGGATGTGTCAGTACAGGAGGTGGGACTGTGTGTCCATTATTATATATTATATATAACTGTGGGATGTGTCAGTACAGGAGGTGGGACTGTGTGTCCATTATTATATATTCTATATAACTGTGGGATGTGTCAGTACAGGAGGTGGTGCTGTGTGTATTGAGGTTTTTGTCAGGCTCTGTATCACTGTGGAGGGCCAGCTGTAATCTTGCTGACAGTAATAATCAGCGACATCCTCATTCTGTACATTGCTGATTGTCAGGGTGAATTGAGTGCCAGATCCACTGCCGGTGAATCGCTCGGATGTTCCTGTGAATCGAGTTGTTGCATCATAGATCAGGAGAGTGGGTTTCTGTCCTTCTCGCTGCTGGTACCAACTCAGTTCATTACTAACAGACTGACTGGCCGTACAGGTGATGGTGGCGGTCTGGCCCAGGCTCACTGACACCAGGGGAGGCTGTTTCATGGTGATGTCCCCACTGATACCTGAGGGGTAATAGAGAAACAGAGTGAAGTAAGAACTGTCACACAAAGAGCCTGTAAAATGAGATATTGTTAGAGACAGTGACCGTTCCTCTGCTTTCAGCATTTTCCCTTCAATCACAAGTCAGTCGAATTGGATGGAAATGGAGAGCAGGAAAATATTCACAGTGGAAGGAGAGAGATTTGTACCTGCGATGCAGAATGCCAGCGGCCAGATCAGCTGGATGGCTGAAATCATGGTGTCTGCTCCTGTCCCTGTGCCTGGTCACTGATAAACTCTCCCTTCACTGGGCTCAGCTTTATACAGCTGCAGCCTGTCAGAGTCTCACTGGCTGTTCCTCAGTATGTAAATGGTATCACCCAGAGAGAACCACGTCAGCACCTTTCACTTCCTCTTCAACTCTCTCGCTCTGCCTCTCTATCCCTCCCTCTGTCTGTCTCTTTCTCCAACTTTCTCCCTCCATCTCTCTCTGTCTCTCTCTCTCTATCTCTCCCTCCCTCTGCCTCCTCATCTCTCTCCATCTCTCTCTCTCTCTCTCTATCTCTCTCCCACCCTCTCTCTTCCTCCCTTTCTCTCTCCCTCTCTCTCTTTCCACCCCCCACCCCCCCTCACCACCTTTTCCATCTCTCTCTGCCTCCCCATCTCTCTCTCCCACCCTCCATTGTTCTGGAATTCTCTAACTGACTCTATAACAGGCGTTATTACTGGAGGTTGGAACACTTTGAGTCCTGGTGCAGCAGTTAAATGTTCCCTCTCTCTCTCGCTCAGTCTCACAGTCTCCACCTCGCTCTCTCTTTCCCACAGTCTCCCAGGGGGAACGCAGTGAAATGAAGGGTAAAACTCCCTCTGCTCTGCCCCACCAATGGATGTGAACCCTTGACCCCAGAAGCATGTCTTCTCCTGGAGTAAGGCCCCAATCCCCACACTGACCATGCTTTGGCCTCTCTCAGTCAGACTGACAGATTATTGTCAAATTAAGGGCAGTTCTGTGCTGTTGGCCAATTCTCACTGGGGACTGGTTTGTAAACAAACCTCATTTCATGAAGGCCCAGCAGAGAGAGGAGACCCTCACCCCATCAGTGTGAGCTGGAGGGACAGGGCAGAGTCTGACCCACTGAGCCATCCTGTCCATTCAGAACCATGTTCGAATCCCTTCCCCTCTCCCTCCCTTTCCATGGTCAGGCTCCGGGTCAGTGTGTTTTACTGGGATGAGGGGTGGACGATCACACATTTACAACAGAAAGGAACTGTCCTCCACATCGACCATGGTGTCCATGTCCCACTGGACCCTCCAATAGGGAACAGGAAACATGGGCCTCCTTCCCACTGGAACCTCCAATAGGGACCAGTAAACATGGGCCTCCTGACTGCTGGACCTCCAGTGGCTGAGTTTCAAACTGAGTTTCATCGTCTCCATCACGGCTGCTGGACAATCTTAATGGGAGAGGGTGAATTGCCAGAGTTTGTGGTTCACATTGTTTCCAATGACATTGTTCAAAAGAGGGATGAGGCACTGAAAGCAAATTTCACAGAGCTAAGTGAGTCATTAAAAAGCAGGAGTTCAGAGGGAGTAATCTCCCGGTTAGTGCCAGTGCCATGAGCTAGTGAGCAAAGAGAAAGGAGGCTGGAGCTGATGAGTACGTGGCTGGAGAGACAGTGTAGGAGGGATGGGTTCAGTTTCCTGGGACATTGGGACTGGTTCTACAGGAGGTGGGACCTGTACAAGCCGGATGGTTTGCACCTCAGTGGGCCTGGGTCCAATATCCTTGGGGGAGGTTTGCTCGTGCTGTTGGGGGGTTTAAACTCGTTTGGCAGGGGGATGGGAACCTGAGGGTCGACTCAGATGGGGCAACATCAGAGCTGTAATGGAGGGCAGAAAATCAGAGTGAGTCTGGAAGACAGAGGAAACAAAAGATAGAAAATAACAAAGAGAGTTGGACTTGCGACATACGACATACAGAGGAGCTGAGGGCACAGATAGCAGTGTGATATTATAGCGATTACAGAAACATGACTGAAAGAGGGACAGGAATAGCAGCTCAACATTCCTGGTTACAGGATTTTCAGGTGTTTAAAAAGGGAGCGAGGGATAGACCGAATAATTACAGACCAGTCAGTCCATAGTGACTGTAGTCTTAGGGAATGTAGTGACTGTAGCTTTAAGACTTATTGTGCTGTGTAGTATCATGTGACAGTGTGAATGAATCAGTCTGAGCGCGGGGAACCTTAGTGGGACAGGGGGTGGGGAGGTGGTAATTTTTTGTGTTTAGTTGTGGATGTGATGGAAAAGTGTAACGGCTGCTGAAGCCCTGCAAATAAAGTTCACTCTTTCTTATGAGAAACCTGTCTGGAAAATCAAGTCTGTAAACAGCCTGAGCTCAGTCGTAGGCAAATAATTGGAATAAATTCTGTAGACAGGATAAACTGGCACTTAGAAAGGCAGTGATTAACCAAGGACATCAGCATGGATTTGATGAGGGAAGGTCATGCCTGAATAATCTGTTGAATTTTTTGAGGAAGCAACAAGGAGGATTGATGAGGGTAGAGTAGTCACTGTGGTCTACATGGATTTAAACAAGGTTGTTGAAATATAAGAGCATGGGGCTTATTCTGGAACTGTATAAATCATTAGTTAAATTTATAGTGATTGGGAGAAAGATTAGGTGGGAGATGAAGCTCTGGAAATCACGGCCTGAAAGGATCACAGAGGCAGGAACACTCAAACCATTTAAAAGGTGTCTGGATATGAACCTCAAGAGCCTTAACCTGGAGGACTACAGACCAAATGCTGGAAAGTGGGATTCGGCCAGACGGCTCGTATTTCAGTGGCACAGACATGATGGGCCGAGTGGTCTCTTTCTGTGCCAGAAACTTTCTATGATTTTATGTGGGCATCTCATTTCCATCCCCACAATATTGTCTGTCTCAACACTACATCAGCCCCTAGACCACAGAAACCCTTTTCCCTGCTTGTCTTGCCTCCTGACTGCATTATTCTAATGTCCTCTCCTGGCTTCTTTCATCCACACTCCATAACCCCCAAATTGCCCAAAGTGCAGAGTTCCATACACTGTCCCACACCAAGTGTCGTTCCAGCACTAGCACTGACATCACTGACCTGCCTGGCCTCACTGACCTGTTACCCATGTACTCACTGACCTGTTACCCCTCACCTTATTGACCTGCTCCACTATGGGGACAGAGAGGGGGAGTGGGTCTCACTGGGTAACTCACAGACAGGATGGGCTGAATGGCCTCCTTCTGTGCTGTAAGATTCTAGGTAGTGGACACGGTTCACAGTTTTCTCCCGTGTCAGTAACAAACATCCAGCTGCTCTGAGCTCCTTCTTTCACTTCCTCTCTTGGTTACGTTTCAGTCTTGCGATCGGACAGTCTTTGCAGTTATTTTTTACACTGGGGGTTTCTGCTGTGGTCTGAATCTGTAATAATAACTGTCCGATCAGTGAAAAGAACAGCAGCTAAGAGCAGTCAGGACTGAGGAGGCAGGCTCACTGGGAAACACATTGGGAAGATCAAAGCCATCGTCTTCAGCTCCCGATACAAACTCCATCCCTCTCCCTGAGCACTGTTTGCTGCTGAACCAGACTCTTCACAACCTTGGCCTCATCTTTCACCCCGATCTGACCCCCCAAATCCTCCACATCACAAAGATCAGCCACTTGCCCCGATAACTGGAATGTGCTGACTACACAGAAGGAGAGGTTTAACAAACAGGGAGGAGAAGAGTCAAAGACTTGGGGAGAGTAGAGACGGATGAGGGAAGGGACAGATAGGTGACTGACACAATTCAATGCAGAGGAGTTTGAGATGATGGGTTTGAGGGGGAAAAGTAGTGAAAAGATGGTGAAGGATGTGTAGAAGCAGAGAGAGCTTGGCTCCAATTCCATCATTCCCTGAAAGTGGAAGTGCAGATTGATAAAGCCTTGAATTAAAATGATCAACAGCGTTAGGAATGGACAAACTACAGAGAGTAGAAATGGGAAATCCAAACAGAGAATTCACTAACCATTCAGCAGCCTGTGGGGAATGAAAGTGTGGGTTGTAGTTCAAACTGCAGTTAATAAACAGGTGAATCTGTGGAGAATACAGGACGATGGGGAAAGAGCAGGGGAGTGGGATTAGGAATATAGGAACAGGAGGAGGCCATTCAGCCCCTCGAGCCTGTCCCACCATTCAGTTAGATCATGGCTGATCTGTATCTTAACTCCATTTCTCCAGCTTGCCCCATAACCCTCAATCCCCTTGTGTAAGAAAAACCTAACAAGCTCAGGTTTAACATTTTCATGTGACCGCCCTCTCCCAGCCCCAACAGCATTTTTTCTCAGGGGGAGAGAGTTCCAGATTTCCACTCCCCTTCCAGTGAAGAATTGCTTCCTGACATCACCCCTGAACGGCCGAGCTCGAATTTGAAGATTCTGCCCCCTCGTTCTCGACTCCCCCACCAGAGGACATGGTTTCTCTCCGTCTACACTAATCAGATTGAGTCTTTATTCATCTTAAACACCTCAATTAGATCTCAGTTCAAGACAATACAAGCTGAGTTTATACAATCTGTCCAGACAACTTAACCCTTTTAACCCCGGGATCATTCAGGTGAATCTGAGCTGTGCCCTCTCCATGGTCAATATATCCTTCCTGAGGTGCGGTGCCCACAACTGATAAATATTGTGGAAAGCTGAGGCTCCAGCACAGATCCCTGGGGACATCACTATTCACATCTTGCTCATTGGAGCACATACACATTATCCCTACTCTCTGTCTCCTGCCTCCTAACCAGTTCCTTATCCATGGCAACAGGTTTCCTCAAATTCCATCTGCTTCCATTTTTATTCACAGTCTCTCATGTTGAATTTTCTCGAATGTCTTCTGGAAATCCATATCAATCACTTCCATATACATTCCCGAATCTACCACATTAGTGACCTCCTTAAAAAATGTAACCAGGTTAGTTAAAGATATCTGATCCTTTTTAAATCCATGCTGACTCTCTCTGATCAGTTCATATTTATCACTCACTCTGTCTCTAATAACAGGTTCCAGTCACTTCCCCATTACAGACATTAAACTGAGAGGTTAGTTCTGAATGATCTGAGTGCACAGCTAGCACAGACACAAGGGGCTGAATGGCCTCCTCCTGTGCTAGAGGCTTATCAGGCTCCTTGACTGAAACATATGGATGGGAACAGGAGGTGGGCTGGAGCTTAAACAATGAGTTAAATGTAGACAGAGTGTCATTAGTGGGTAATGTACAGTGTACATTGTGTCCATGAGCCTCTCGAAAAGATGTCTTTCTCTTTTTCCCTTTTCAGCTCCAGGCCTCTCATTAAGGAGCTGAAAGAATATTTAGTGAAGAAGTTTGCGGAGTGTGCGGGCTGTGTGAAGGATTTCGGCAGTGACTGATGATTGCAGCTCCTTGTTCAGTCTGCTCCTCCCTCACCACTGATCAAGACATGTAACCTCGTGTCACACTGAGTGAGATTACAATCAATATCATAGCGTCAGTCACAGAAAACAACAGCATCACAGTCTGAGACACTGGGACAGATATCACTGCGTCACGTCAAAGAACAGAGCCCTGATCCCCTCCCACCATGCTCAGAAACCATAGAGCATCGAAAATATACTGACAAACACCCCCTTATATTAAACACTCACACCCAGAGAACATCTACAGAGGGACAAGGCAGGATAGAGATTGAGAGAGAGAGAGAGAGAGAGAGGGGGGAGAGAGAGAGAGAGTGAGAGAGAGACAGGGAGATGGAGAGAGAGGCAGAGAGATTGAGAGAGAGAGAGAGAGTGAGAGAGAGAGAGAGAGAGAGAGAGAGTGAGAGAGAGACAGACAGATGGAGACAGAGGCAGAGAGAGGCAGAGAGAGAGAGGGAGGGTGAGATGGAGAGTTAGGTATAGAAGGGGAGCGACATAGAGTGTTTGTGAGAGAGAGAGAGAGAGAGAGAGAGGGATGAGATGAATGAGTTAGTGTGAGTGAGAGAGAGGGAGATGGAGAGAGCGACAGAGATTGAGAGAGAGAGAGAGAGCGAGAGAGAGAGTGAGAGAGAGGGATGGTTAGTGTGAGAGAGAGAGACTCTGTGTCAGCTCCTGTACCTGTCAGAGTGAAGAAGTCTTATTATAAACAAAAACAGAATTACCTGGAAAAACTCATCAGGTCTGGCAGCATCGGAGGAGAAGAAAAGAGTTGACGTTTCGAGTCCTCATGACCCTTCGACAGAACTTGATTTCGAGTCCAAGAAAGAGTTGAAATATAAGCTGGTTTAAGGTGTGTGTGGGGGGGGCGGAGAGATAGAGAGAGAGAGAGGTGGTTGTGTGGACAAAAAAGCAGTGATAGAAGCAGATCATCAAAAGATGTCAGCGACAATGGTACAATAGAACACATAGGTGTTAAAGTTAAAGTTGGTGATATTATCTAAACGAATGTGCTAATTAAGAATGGATGGTAGGGCACTCAAGGTACAGCTCTAGTGGGGGTGGAGGGAGCATAAAAGATTTTAAAATATTTAAAAATAATGGAAATAGGTGGGAAAAGAAAAATCTATATAATTTATTGGGGAAAAAAAAGGGGGAAACAGAAAGGGGGTGGGGATGGGGGAGGGAGCTCACGACCTAAAGTTGTTGAATTCAGTATTCAGACCGGAAGGCTGTAAGGTGCCTAGTCGGAAGATGAGGTGTTGTTCCTCCAGTTTGCGTTGGGCTTCACTGGAACAATGCAGCAAGTCAAGGACAGACATGTGGGCAAGAGAGCAGGGTGGAGTGTTAAAATGGCAAGCGACAGGGAGGTTTGGGTCATTCTTGCGGACAGACCGCAGGTGTTCTGCAAAGCGGTCGCCCAGTTTACGTTTGGTCTCACCAATGTAGAGTCTTACTATAATTCTATCGGACCTTGGTGAGACCACACCTGGATTACTGTGTACAGATTCGGTCTCCTTACCTAAGGAAGGATATACTAGCCTTGGAAGGAGTGCAGCAGAGATTCCCCAGAGTGTCTCCTGGGATGAGGGGATTGTCCGATGAGGAGAGATTGAGTAGACTGGGACATTATTCCCTGGAATTTAGAAGAATGAGAGGTGATCCCATTGAAACATATAAAATTCTTAAAGTGATTGACAGGGTAGACAGTGACAGGGTGAGACCGGCAGCTTCCCTCACTGAGTCCCTTGTGTTTTACAGCAATCCAGCAGGATTTATGGACAATTTCTGCAGCCAGAACACGAATGAGCAGATTTATCCAATTCCATTTCACTATTTCCCATCCTGGGATTTGAACTCATCCCCTCTGGGTTCCTGGCTCAATCCCATTCCCTACAGGGAAGAAGTGGTGGTGTGGATTGAGAGAGGCTGAAAGGCAGGGAGCAAGGGGACTGCATTAACCTGGGATCCACAGAGCAACAGGTTAGTCTGCACCAAACTGCAGCACAGGTGGTGAGAATGGACAGTAACCTCGTTCCACCTGATCTCCATCCCTCCCTCTGAGTGTCTGACCTTCCTCTCTGATACACACCTCCCTGATCTCCATCCTTCCCTCTGAGTGTCTGACCTTCCTCTCAGATACACACCTCCCTGATCTCCATCCCTCCCTCTGAGTGTCCGACCTTCCCCTCAGATACACACCTCCCTGATCTCCATCCCTCCCTCTGAGTGTCCAACCTTCCTCTCAGATACACACCACTCTGATCTCCATCCGTCTCTCTATCTGACATCAATCCCTATCTCTATCTGACCTCCATCCCTCTCTCTATCTATCATCCATCCCTCTCTCTATTTTAGCTGCTGATGCTCAGATCTGACTCAATTACAGTTAATCCCGTTATGAACAGTGTCGGCCTATTTGGAATGTCAGTTTGATGAAGTCAGTTTGAGCCATTACTCCAAGGACATCACAGATGGTTTGTACATAGGGTAACCCACAAACCAGAGAATTGTGTCAGTAAACACAGAGAGAATGAAAGATACAATTAAAACTTTTTTAATATGGTTATCAGAGCTGTGTCACTATATAGTTAAAATGTTAGTGATGATATATCCTGCTGAGTAATATATAGAGAAGCCTGAGTAATAAATAATATATATCATTTCATGTTACATTATTTATTACAATAATATATTACAATTATATATTGTCTAAATACAGTAATATATGCAGATCAGATAATTGTGCCAATGTATAAAGATCTAAAAAATGCAACAATAAAGGTTTTGGAATATGATGTTCAGCAAAATGTCATTTTTATAGATTTATAGTTTAACAATGGTTACTTATTGGTGAAGACTTACTTCACAATACAGTCTGTGTACTCAGGTAAATCACACTTCACAATCCAGTCTGTGTACTCAGCTACATTACACTTCACAATCCAGTCTGTGTACTCAGGTACATCACACTTCACAATCCAGTCTGTGTACTCAGGTACATCACACTTCACAATCCAGTCTGTGTACTCAGGCACGTCAGACCTCACAATCCAGTTGGTGTACTCAGGTACATCACACGTCACAATCAAGTCTGTGTACTCAAGCACGACGCACTTCACAATCCAGTCTGTGTACTCAGGTACACCACACTTGAAAATCCAGTCTGTGTACTCAGGCAAGTCACACTTCACAATCCAATCTGTGTACCCAGGTACATCACTCTTCACAATCCAGTCTCTGTATTCAGGCACATCACACTTCACAATCCAGTCTGTGTACTCAGGTACATCACACTTCACAATCCAGTATGTGTACTCAGCCATGTCACACTTCACAATCCAGTCTGTGTACTCATATATACCACACTTCACAATCCAGTCTGTGTACTGATGTACACCACACATCACATTCCTGTCTGTGTATTCAGGTACATCACACTTCTCAATCCTGTCTGTGAACTCAGGTACATCACACTTCACAATCCAGTCTGTGTACTCAGGTACATCACACTTCACAATCCAGTCTGTGAATTCAGGTACATTACACTTCAGAATCAAGTCTGTGTACTCAGGTACACGACACTTCACAATCCAGTCAGTGTACTCAGGTACATCACATTTCACAATCCTGTCTGTGCACTCATGTACATCACACTTCACATTCAAGTCTGTGTACTCAGGTACATCGCATTTCACCATCCAGTCTCTGTACTCAGGTACATCACACTTCACATTTCAGTCGGTGTACTCAGGTACATCACATTTCACAATCCAGTCTTTGTACTCAGGTACATCACACTTCACAATCCTGTCTGTGTACTGAGGTACATCACAATTCACAATCCTGTCTGCGTACTGAGGTACATCACACTTCACATTCCAGTCTGTGTACTCAGGTACATCACATATCACAATCCAGTCTGTGTACTCAGGTCCATCACACTTCACAATCAAGTCTGTGTACTGAGGTACACCACACATCACAATCCAGTCTGTGTACTCAGGAGCATCAAACTTCACAATCCAGTCTGTGAACTCAGGTACATCACACTTCACAATCCAGTCTGTGTACTCAGGTAGATCACATTTCATAATACAGTCTGTGTACTCAGGTACATCACACTTCACAATCCAGTCTGTGTACTCAGGTACATCACACTTCACAATCCAGTCTGTGTACTCAGGTACATTACACTAAACAATCCAATCTGTGTACTCAGTTACATCACACTTCACAATCCAATCTGTGTACTCAGGTACATCACACTTCACAATATAGTCTGTGTACTCAGGTACATCACATTTCACAATCCAGTCTGTGTACTCAGGTACATCACACTTCACAATCCAGTCTGTGTACTCAGGTACATCACACTTCACAATCCAGTCTGTGTACTCAGGTACATCACATTTCACAATCCAGTCTGTGTACTCAGGCACGTCACACTTCACAATCCAGTATGTGTACTCAGGCACGTCACACTTCACAATCCAGTCTGTGCACTCAGGTACATCACACTTCACAATCCAGTCTGTGTACTCATATATACCACACTTCACAATCCCGTCTGTGTACTCAGGTACATCACACTTCACAATCCTGTCTGTGTACTGAGGTACATCACACTTCACAATCCTGTCTGCGTACTGAGGTACATCACACTTCACATTCCAGTCTGTGTACTCAGGTACATCACACTTCACAATCCAGTCTGTGTATTCAGGTACATTACACTTCAGAATCAAGTCTGTGTACTCAGGTACACGACACATCACAATCCAGTCTGTGTACTCAGGTACATCACACTTCACAATCCTGTCTGTGCTCTCATGTACATCACACTTCACATTCAAGTCTGTGTACTCAGGTACATCGCATTTCACCATCCAGTCTCTGTACTCAGGTACATCACACTTCCCATTTCAGTCTGTGTACTCAGGTACATCACATTTCACAATACAGGCTGTGTACTCAGGTACATCACACTTGACAATCCTGTCTGTGTACTGAGGTACATCACACTTCACAATCCAGTCTGTGTACTCAGGCACTTCACACTTCACAATCCAGTCTGTGTACTTATGTACACCACACTTCGCATTCCAGTCTGTGTACTCAGGTACATCACATATCACAATCCAGTCTGTGTACTCAGGTCCATCACACTTCACAATCAAGTCTGTGTACTGAGGTACACCGCACATCACAATCCAGTCTGTGTACTGAGGAGCATCAAACTTCAAAATCCAGTCTGTGAACTCAGGTACATCACACTTCACAATCCTGTCTGCGTACTGAGGTACATCACACTTCACATTCCAGTCTGTGTACTCAGGTACTGCACATTTCACAATCCAGTCTGTGTACTCAATTCCATCACACTTCACAATCAAGTCTGTGTACTGAGGTACACCACACATCACAATCCAGTCTGTGTACTCAGGTACATCACACATCACAATCCAGTCTGTTTACTCTGGTACATCACACTTAAAAATCCAGTCTGTGTACTCAGGTACATCACACTTCACAATCCAGTCTGTGTACTCAGGTACATCACACTTCACAATCCAGTCTGTGTACTCAGGTACATCACACTTCACAATCCAGTTTGTGTACTCAGGTACATCACATTTCACAATCCAGTCTGTGTACTCAGGTACATCACATTTCATAATCCAGTCTCTGTACTCAGGTACATCACATTTCACAATCCAATCTGTGTACTCAGGTACATCACATTTCACAATCCAGTCTGTGCACTCAGGTACATCACATTTCACAATCCAGTCTGTGTACTCAGGTATATCACACTTCACAATCCAGTCTGTGCACTCAGGTACATCACACTTCACAATCCATTCTGTGTACTCAGGTACATCATACTTCACAATCCAGTCTGTGTACTCATATATACCACACTTCACAATCCAGTCTGTGTACTCAGGTACATCACACTTCACAATCCAGTATGTGTACTCAGGTACATCACACTTCACAATCCAGTCTGTGTACTCAGGTACATCACACTTCACAATCCAGTATGTGTACTCAGGCACGTCACACTTCACAATCCAGTCTGTGCACTCAGGTACATCACATTTCACAATCCAGTCTGTGTACTCAGGTACATCACACTTCACAATCCTGTCTGTGTACTGAGGTACATCACACTTCACAATCCTGTCTGCGTACTGAGGTACATCACACTTCACATTCCAGTCTGTGCACTCAGGTACATCACACTTCACAATCCAGTCTGTGAATTCAGGTACATTACACTTCAGAATCAAGTCTGTGTACTCAGGTACACGACACATCACAATCCAGTCTGTGTACTCAGGTACATCACACTTCACAATCCTGTCTGTGCACTCATGTACATCACACTTCACATTCAAGTCTGTGTACTCAGGTACATCGCATTTCACCATCCAGTCTCTGTACTCAGGTACATCACACTTCCCATTTCAGTCTGTGTACTCAGGTACATCACATTTCACAATACAGGCCGTGTACTCAGGTACATCACACTTCACAATCCAGTCTGTCTACTGAGGTACATCACACTTCACAATCCAGTCTGTGTACTCAGGCACGTCACACTTCACAATCCAGTCTGTGTACTTATGTACACCACACTTCACATTCCTGTCTGTGTATTCAGGTACATCACACTTCACAATCCTGTCTGTGAACTCAGGTACATCACACTTCACAATCCAGTCTGTGTATTCAGGTACATTACACTTCAGAATCAACTCTGTGTACTCAGGTACACGACACATCACAATCCAGTCTGTGTACTCAGGTACATCACACTTCACATTCAATTCTGTGTACTCAGGTACATTGCATTTCACCATACAGTCTCTGTACTCAGGTACATCACACTTCCCATTTCAGTCTGTGTACTCAGGTACATCACATTTCACAATACAGGCCGTGTACTCAGGTACATCACACTTCACAATCCTGTCTGTGTACTGAGGTACATCACACTTCACAATCCTGTCTGCGTACTGAGGTACATCACACTTCACATTCAAGTCTGTGTACTCAGGTACATCACATTTCACAATCCAGTTTGTGTACGCAGGTCCATCACACTTCACAATCAAGTCTGTGTACTGAGGTACACTACACATCACAATCAAGTCCGTGTACTCAGGAGCATCAAACTTCACAATCCAGTCTGTGTACTCAGGTACATCACACTTCACAATCCAGTCTGTGTACTCAGGAACATCACACTTCACAATCCAGTCTGTGTACTCAGGTACATCATATTTCATAATCCAGTCTGTGTACTCAGGTACATCACACTTCACAATCCAGTCTGTGTACTCAGGTACATCACACTACACAATCCAGTCTGTGTACTCAGGTACATCACACTTCACAATCCAATCTGTGTACTCAGGTACATCACACTTCACAATATAGTCTGTGTACTCAGGTACATCACACTTCACAATCCAGTCTGTGTATTCAGGTACATTACACTTCAGAATCAATCCTGTGTACTCAGGTACACGACACATCACAATCCAGTCTGTTTACTCAGGTACATCACACTTCACAATGCTGTCTGTGCACTCATGTACATCACACTTCACATTCAAGTCTGTGTACTCAGGTACATCGCATTTCACCATCCAGTCTGTGTACTCAGGTCCATCACACTTCACAATCAAGTCTGTGTACTGAGGTACACCACACATCACAATCCAGTCTGTGTACTCAGGAGCATCAAACTTCACAATCCAGTCTGTGAACTCAGGTACATCACACTTCACAATCCTGTCTGCGTACTGAGGTACATCACACTTCACATTCCAGTCTCTGTACTCAGGTACAGCACATTTGACAATCCAGTCTGTGTACTCAATTCCATCACACTTCACAATCAAGTCTGTGTGCTGAGGTACACCACACATCACAATCCAGTCTGTGTACTCAGGTACATCACACATCACAATCCAGTCTGTTTACTCAGGTACATCACACTTAAAAATCCAGTCTGTGTACTCAGGTACATCACACTTCACAATCCAGTCTGTGTACTCAGGTACATCACACTTCACAATCCAGTCTGTGTACTCAGGTACATCACACTTCACAATCCAGTTTGTGTACTCAGGTACATCACATTTCACAATCCAGTCTGTGTACTCAGGTACATCACATTTCATAATCCAGTCTCTGTACTCAGGTACATCACATTTCACAATCCAATCTGTGTACTCAGGTACATCACATTTCACAATCCAGTCTGTGTACTCAGGTACATCACATTTCACAATCCAGTCTGTGTACTCAGGTATATCACACTTCACAATCCAGTCTGTGCACTCAGGTTCATCACACTTCACAATCCATTCTGTGTACTCAGGTACATCATACTTCACAATCCAGTCTGTGTACTCATATATACCACACTTCACAATCCAGTCTGTGTACTCAGGTACATCACACTTCACAATCCAGTCTGTGTACTCAGGTACATCACACTTCACAATCCAGTCTGTGAACTCAGGTACATCACACTTCACAATCCAGTCTGTGTACTTATGTACACCACACTTCACATTCAAGTCTGTGTACTCAGGTACATCGCATTTCACCATCCAGTCTCTGTACTCAGGTACATCACACTTCCCATTTCAGTCTGTGTACTCAGGTACATCACATTTCACAATACAGGCCGTGTACTCAGGTACATCACACTTGACAATCCTGTCTGTGTACTGAGGTAAATCACACTTCACAATCCAGTCTGTGTACTCAGGCACGTCACACTTCACAATCCAGTCTGTGTAGTTATGTACACCACACTTCACATTCCAGTCTGTGTACTCAGGTACATCACATATCACAATCCAGTCTGTGTACTCAGGTCCATCACACTTCACAATCAAGTCTGTGTACTGAGGTACACCACACATCACAATCCAGTCTGTGTACTCAGGAGCATCAAACTTCACAATCCAGTCTGTGAACTCAGGTACATTACACTTCACAATCCTGTCTGCGTACTGAGGTACATCACACTTCACATTCCAGTCTCTGTACTCAGGTACAGCACATTTCACAATCCAGTCTGTGTACTCAATTCCATCACACTTCACAATCAAGTCTGTGTGCTGAGGTACACCACACATCACAATCCAGTCTGTGTACTCAGGAACATCACACATCACAATCCAGTCTGTTTACTCAGGTACATCACACTTAAAAATCCAGTCTGTGTACTCAGGTACATCACACTTCACAATCCAGTCTGTGTACTCAGGTACATCACACTTCACAATCCAGTCTGTGTACTCAGGTACATCACACTTCACAATCCAGTTTGTGTACTCAGGTACATCACATTTCACAATCCAGTCTGTGTACTCAGGTACATCACAATTCATAATCCAGTCTCTGTACTCAGGTACATCACATTTCACAATCCAATCTGTGTACTCAGGTACATCACATTTCACAATCCAGTCTGTGTACTCAGGTACATCACATTTCACAATCCAGTCTGTGTAGTCAGGTATATCACACTTCACAATCCAGTCTGTGCACTCAGGTACATCACACTTCACAATCCATTCTGTGTACTCAGGTACATCATACTTCACAATCCATTCTGTGTACTCATATATACCACACTTCACAATCCAGTCTGTGTACTCAGGTACATCACATTTCACAATCCAGTCTGTGTACTCAGGTACATCACACTTCACAATCAAGTCTGTGTACTCAGGTACATCACACTTCACAATCCAGTCTGTGTGCTCAGGCACGTCACACTTCACAATCCAGTATGTGTACTCAGGCACGTCACACTTCACAATCCAGTCTGTGCACTCAGGTACATCACATTTCACAATCCAGTCTGTGTACTCAGGTACATCACACTTCACAATCCTGTCTGTGTACTGAGGTACATCACACTTCACAATCCTGTCTGCGTACTGAGGTACATCACACTTCACATTCCAGTCTGTGTACTCAGGTACATCACACTTCACAATCCTGTCTGTGCACTCATGTACATCACACTTCACATTCAAGTCTGTGTACTCAGGTACATCGCATTTCACCATCCAGTCTCTGTACTCAGGTACATCACACTTCCCATTTCAGTCTGTGTACTCAGGTACATCACATTTCACAATACATGCCGTGTACTCAGGTACATCACACTTCACAATCCAGTCTGTGTACTCAGGAACGTCACACTTCACAATCCAGTCTGTGTACTTATGTACACCACACTTCACATTCCTGTCTGTGTATTCAGGTACATCACACTTCACAATCCTGTCTGTGAACTCAGGTACATCACACTTCACAATCCAGTCTGTGTATTCAGGTACATTACACTTCAGAATCAAGTCTGTGTACTCAGGTACACGACACATCACAATCCAGTCTGTGTACTCAGGGTCATCACACTTCACAATCCTGTCTGTGCACTCATGTACATCACACTTCACATTCAATTCGGTGTACTCAGGTACATTGCATTTCACCATCCAGTCTCTGTACTCAGGTACATCACACTTCCCCTTTCAGTCTGTGTACTCAGGTACATCACATTTCACAATACAGGCCGTGTACTCAGGTACATCACACTTCACAATCCTGTCTGTGTACTGAGGTACATCACACTTCACAATCCTGTCTGCGTATTCAGGTACATTACACTTCACAATCCAGTCTGTGTACTCAGGTACACGACACTTCAAAACCCAGTCTGTGTACTCAGGTACATCAGACTTCACAATCCAGTCTGTGTACTCAGGTACATCACACTTCACAATCCTGTCTGTGCACTCACATACATCACACTTCACAATATAGTCTGTGTACTCAGGTACATCACACTTCACAATCCAGTCTGTGTACTCAGGTACATCACACTTCACAATCCAGTCTGTGTACACAGGTACATCACAATTCACAATCCAGTCTGTGTACTCAGGTACATCACATTTCACAATCCAGTCTGAGTACTCAGAAACGTCACACTTCACAATCCAGTCTGTGTACTCAGGCACGTCACACTTCACAATCCAGTTTGTGTACTTATGTACACCACACTTCACATTCCTGTCTGTGTATTCAGGTACAACACATTTCACAATCCTGTCTGTGAACTCAGGTACATCATACTTCACAATCCAGTCTGTGTATTCAGGTACATTACACTTCAGAATCAAGTCTGTGTACTCAGGTAGACGACACTTCACAACCCAGTCTGTGTACTCAGGTACATCACACTTCACAATCCTGTCTGTGCACTCATGTACATCACACTTCACATTCAAGTCTGCGTAATTAGGTGCATCGCATTTCACCATCTAGTCTCTGTACTCAGATACATCACACTTCACATTTAAGTCTGTGTACTCAGGTACATCACATTTCACAATACAGTCCGTGTACTCAGGTACATCACACTACACAATCCTGTCTGTGTACTGAGGTACATCACACTTCACAATCCTGTCTGCGTACTGAGGTACATCACACTTCACATTCCAGTCTGTGTACTCAGGTACATCACATTTCACAATCCAGTCTGTGTACTCAGGTCCATCACAATTCACAATCAAGTCTGTGTACTCAGGTACAACACACATCACAATCCAGTCTGTGTACACAGGAGCATCATAATTCACAATCCAGTCTGTGTACTCAGGTACATCACACTTCACAATCCGGTCTGTGTACTCAGGTACATCACACTTCACAATCCAGTCTGTGTACTCAGGTACATCACATTTCATAATCCAGTCTATGTACTCAGGTACATCACACTTCTCAATCCAGTCTGTGTACTCAGGTACATCACACTTCACAATCCAGTCTGTCTACTCAGGTACATCACATTTCATAATCCAGTCTCTGTACTCAGGAACATCACATTTCACAATCCAATCTGTGTACTCAGGTACATCACATTTCACAATCCAGTCTGTGTACTCAGGTACATCACATTTCACAATCCAGTCTGTGTACTCTGGTATATCACACTGCACAATCCAGTCTGTGTACTCAGGTACATCATACTTCACAATCCAGTATGTGTACTCAGGCACGTCACACTTCACAATCCAGTATGTGTACTCAGGCACGTCACACTTCACAATCCAGTCTGTGCACTCAGGTACATCACACTTCACAATCCAGTCTGTGTACTCAGATCCATCACAGTTCACAATCAAGTCTGTGTACTGAGGTACACCACACATCACAATCAAGTCCGTGTACTCAGGAGCATCAAACTTCACAATCCAGTCTGTGTACTCAGGAACATCACACTTCACAATCCAGTCTGTGTACTCAGGTACATCACACTTCACAATCCAGTCTGTGTACTCAGGTACATTACATTTCATAATCCAGTCAGTGTACTCAGGTACATCACACTTCACAATCCAGTCTGTGTACTCAGGTACATCACACTACACAATCCAGTCTGTGTATTCAGGTACATCACACTTCACAATCCAATCTGTGTACTCAGGTACATCACACTTCACAATATAGTCTGTGTACTCAGGTACATCACACTTCACAATCCAGTCTGTGTACTCAGGTACATCAGACTTCACAATCCAGTCTGTGTACTCAGGTACATCACACTTCACAATCCAGTCTGTGTACTCAGGAACATCACATCTCACAATCCAGTCTGTGTACTCAGGCACATCACATTTCACAATCCAATCTGTGTACTCAGGCACGTCACACTTCACAATCCAGTCTGTGTACTCAGGCACGTCACACTTGAAAATCCAGTCTGTGTACTTATTTACACCACACTTCACATTCCTGTCTGTGTATTCAGGTACATCACACTTCACAATCCCGTCTGTGAACTCAGGTACATCACACTTCACAATCCAGTTTGTGTATTCAGGTACATTACAGTTCAGAATCAAGTCTGTGTACTCAGGTACACGACACTTCACAACCCAGTCTGTGTACTCAGGTACATCACACTTCACAATCCTGTCTGTGCACTCACGTACATCACACTTCACAATCTAGTCTTTGTACTCAGGTACATCACACTTCACAATATAGTCTGTGTACTCAGGTACATCACACTTCACAATCCAGTCTGTGTACTCAGGTACATCACACTTCACAATCCAGTATGTGTACTCAGGTACGTCACACTTCACAATCCAGTATGTGTACTCAGGCACGTCACACTTCACAATCCAGTCTGTGCACTCAGGTACATCACACTTCACAATCCAGTCTGTGTACTCAGGTCCATCACAGTTCACAATCAAGTCTGTGTACTGAGGTACACCACACATCACAATCAAGTCCGTGTACTCAGGAGCATCAAACTTCACAATCCAGTCTGTGTACTCAGGAACATCACACTTCACAATCCAGTCTGTGTACTCAGGTACATCACACTTCACAATCCAGTCTGTGTACTCAGGTACATCACATTTCATAATCCAGTCTGTGTAATCAGGTACATCACACTTCACAATCCAGTCTGTGTACTCAGGTACATCACACTACACAATCCAGTCTGTGTATTCAGGTACATCACACTTCACAATCCAATCTGTGTACTCAGGTACATCACACTTCACAATATAGTCTGTGTACTCAGGTACATCACACTTCACAATCCAGTCTGTGTACTCAGGTACATCAGACTTCACAATCCAGTCTGTGTACTCAGGTACATCACACTTCACAATCCAGTCTGTGTACTCAGGTACATCACATCTCACAATCCAGTCTGTGTACTCAGGCACATCACATTTCACAATCCAGTCTGTGTACTCAGGCACGTCACACTTCACAATCCAGTCTGTGTACTCAGGCACGTCACACTTCACAATCCAGTCTGTGTACTTATTTACACCACACTTCACATTCCTGTCTGTGTATTCAGGTACATCACACTTCACAATCCCGTCTGTGAACTCAGGTACATCACACTTCACAATCCAGTTTGTGTATTCAGGTACATTACACTTCAGAATCAAGTCTGTGTACTCAGGTACACGACACTTCACAACCCAGTCTGTGTACTCAGGTACATCACACTTCACAATCCTGTCTGTGCACTCACGTACATCACACTTCACAATCTAGTCTTTGTACTCAGGTACATCACACTTCACAATATAGTCTGTGTACTCAGGTACATCACACTTCACAATCCAGTCTGTGTACTCAGGTACATCACACTTCACAATCCAGTCTGTGTACTCAGGTACATCACAATTCACAACCAAGTCTGTGTACTCAGGTAAATCACATTTCACAATCCAGTCTGAGTACTCAGGCACGTCAGACTTCACAATCCAGTCTGTGTACTCAGGCACGTCACACTTCACAATCTAGTCTGTGTACTTATGTACACCACACTTCACATTCCTTTCTGTGTATTCAGGTACAACACTTTTCACAATCCTGTCTCTGAACTCAGGTACATCATACTTCACAATCCAGTCTGTATATTCAGGTACATTACACTTCAGAATCAAGTCTGTGTACTCAGGTAGACGACACTTCACAACCCAGTCTGTGTACTCAGGTACATCACACTTCACAATCCTGTCTGTGCACTCATGTACATCAGACTTCACATTCAAGTCTGTGTACTCAGGTACATCACACTTCACAATCCAGTCTGTGTATTCAGGTACATCACACTTCAGAATCAAGTCTGTGTACTCAGGTACACGACACTTCACAACCCAGTCTGTGTACTCAGGTACATCACACTTCACAATCCTGTCTGTGCACTCATGTACATCACACTTCACATTCAAGTCTGCGTAATTAGGTGCACCGCATTTCACCATCTAGTCTCTGTAATCAGATACATCACACTTCACATTTCAGTCTGTGTACTCAGGTACATCACATTTCACAATACAGTCCGTTTACTCAGGTACATCACGCTACACAATCCTGTCTGTGTACTGAGCTACATCACACTTCACAATCCTGTCTGCGTACTGAGGTACATCACACTTCACATTCCAGTCTGTGTACTCAGGTACATCACATTTCACAATCCAGTCTGTGTACTCAGGTCCATCACAATTCACAATCAAGTCTGTGTACTCAGGTACAACACACATCACAATCCAGTCTGTGTACTCGGGAGCATCATAATTCACAATCCAGTCTGTGTACTCAGGTACATCACACTTCACAATCCGGTCTGTGTACTCAGGTACATCACACTTCACAATCCAGTCTGTGTACTCAGGTACATCACATTTCATAATCCAGTCTGTGTACTCAGGTACATCACACTTCACAATCCAGTCTGTGTACTCAGGTACATCACACTACACAATCCAGTCTGTGTACTCAGGTACATCACATTTCATAATCCAGTCTCTGTACTCAGGTACATCACATTTCACAATCCAATCTGTGTACTCAGGTACATCACATTTCACAATCCAGTCTTTGTACTCAGGTACATCACATTTCACAATCCAGTCTGTGTACTCAGGTATATCACACTGCACAATCCAGTCTGTGTACTCAGGTACATCATACTTCACAATCCAGTATGTGTACTCAGGCACGTCACACTTCACAATCCTGTATGTGTACTCAGGCACGTCACACTTCACAATCCAGTCTGTGCCCTCAGGTACATCATACTTCACAATCCAGTCTGTGTACTCATATATACCACACTTCACAATACAGTCCGTGTACTCAGGCACGTCATACTTCACAATACAGTCCGTGTACTCTGGTACATCACACTTCACAATCCTGTCTGTGTACTGAGGTACATCACACTTCACAATCCTGTCTGCGTACTGAGGTACATCACACTTCACAATCCAGTCTGTGTACTCAGGTACACGACACATCACAATCCAGTCTGTGTACTCAGGTACATCACACTTCACAATCCTGTCTGTGCACTCATGTACATCACACTTCACATTCAAGTCTGTGTACTCAGGTACATCGCATTTCACCATCCAGTCTCTGTACTCAGGTACATCACACTTCCCATTTCAGTCTGTGTACTCAGGTACATCACATTTCACAATACAGGCCGTGTACTCAGGTACATCACACTTCACAATCCTGTCTGTGTACTGAGGTACATCACACTTCACAATCCTGTCTGCGTACTAAGGTACATCACACTTCACATTCCAGTATGTGTACTCAGGTACATCACATTTCACAATCCAGTCTGTGTACTCAGGTACATCACACTTCACAATCCAGTCTGTGTATTCAGGTACATTACACTTCAGAATCAAGTCTGTGTACTCAGGTACACGACACTTCACAACCCCGTCTGTGTACTCAAGTACATCACACTTCAAAATCCTGTCTGTGCACTCACGTACATCACACTTCACATTCAAGTCTGCGTAATTAGGTGCATCGCATTTCACCATCTAGTCTCTGTACTCAGATACATCACACTTCACATTTCAGTCTGTGTACTCAGGTACATCACATTTCACAATACAGTCCGTGTACTCAGGTACATCACACTACACAATCCTGTCTGTGTACTGAGGTACATCACAGTTCACAATCCTGTCTGCGTACTGAGGTACATCACACTTCACATTCCAGTCTGTGTACTCAGGTACATCACATTTCACAATCCAGTATGTGTACTCAGGCACGTCACGCTTCACAATCCAGTCTGTGTACTCAGGTACATCACATTTCACAATCCGTTTTGTGTACTCAGGTACATCACATTTCACAATCCAGTCTGTGTACTCAGGTCCATCACAATTCACAATCAAGTCTGTGTACTCAGGTACAACACACATCACAATCCAGTCTGTGTACTCGGGAGCATCATAATTCACAATCCAGTCTGTGTACTCAGGTACATCACACTTCACAATCCGGTCTGTGTACTCAGGTACATCACACTTCACAATCCAGTCTGTGTACTCAGGTACATCACATTTCATAATCCAGTCTGTGTACTCAGGTACATCACACTTCACAATCCAGTCTGTGTACTCAGGTACATCACACTACACAATCCAGTCTGTGTACTCAGGTACATCACATTTCATAATCCAGTCTCTGTACTCAGGTACATCACATTTCACAATCCAATCTGTGTACTCAGGTACATCACATTTCACAATCCAGTCTTTGTACTCAGGTACATCACATTTCACAATCCAGTCTGTGTACTCAGGTATATCACACTGCACAATCCAGTCTGTGTACTCAGGTACATCATACTTCACAATCCAGTATGTGTACTCAGGCACGTCACACTTCACAATCCTGTATGTGTACTCAGGCACGTCACACTTCACAATCCAGTCTGTGCCCTCAGGTACATCATACTTCACAATCCAGTCTGTGTACTCATATATACCACACTTCACAATACAGTCCGTGTACTCAGGCACGTCATACTTCACAATACAGTCCGTGTACTCTGGTACATCACACTTCACAATCCTGTCTGTGTACTGAGGTACATCACACTTCACAATCCTGTCTGCGTACTGAGGTACATCACACTTCACAATCCAGTCTGTGTACTCAGGTACACGACACATCACAATCCAGTCTGTGTACTCAGGTACATCACACTTCACAATCCTGTCTGTGCACTCATGTACATCACACTTCACATTCAAGTCTGTGTACTCAGGTACATCGCATTTCACCATCCAGTCTCTGTACTCAGGTACATCACACTTCCCATTTCAGTCTGTGTACTCAGGTACATCACATTTCACAATACAGGCCGTGTACTCAGGTACATCACACTTCACAATCCTGTCTGTGTACTGAGGTACATCACACTTCACAATCCTGTCTGCGTACTAAGGTACATCACACTTCACATTCCAGTATGTGTACTCAGGTACATCACATTTCACAATCCAGTCTGTGTACTCAGGTACATCACACTTCACAATCCAGTCTGTGTATTCAGGTACATTACACTTCAGAATCAAGTCTGTGTACTCAGGTACACGACACTTCACAACCCCGTCTGTGTACTCAAGTACATCACACTTCAAAATCCTGTCTGTGCACTCACGTACATCACACTTCACATTCAAGTCTGCGTAATTAGGTGCATCGCATTTCACCATCTAGTCTCTGTACTCAGATACATCACACTTCACATTTCAGTCTGTGTACTCAGGTACATCACATTTCACAATACAGTCCGTGTACTCAGGTACATCACACTACACAATCCTGTCTGTGTACTGAGGTACATCACAGTTCACAATCCTGTCTGCGTACTGAGGTACATCACACTTCACATTCCAGTCTGTGTACTCAGGTACATCACATTTCACAATCCAGTATGTGTACTCAGGCACGTCACGCTTCACAATCCAGTCTGTGTACTCAGGTACATCACATTTCACAATCCGTTTTGTGTACTCAGGTACATCACACTTCACAATCCAGTCTGTGAACTCAGGTACATCACACTTCACAACCCAGTCTGTGCACTCAGGTACATCACACTTCACAATCCTGTCTGTGCACTCATGTACATCGCACTTCAGATTCAAGTCTGCGTACTCAGGTACATCACACTTCACAACCCAGTCTGTGTACTCAGGTACATCACACTTCACAATCCTGTCTGTGCACTCATGTACATCGCACTTCACATTCAAGTCTGCGTACTCAGGTGCATCGCATTTCACCATCTGGTCTCTGTACTCAGATACATCACACTTCACATTTCAGTCTGTGTACTCAGGTACATCACATTTCACATTACAGTCCGTGTACTCAGGTACATCACACTTCACAATCCTATCTGTGTACTGAGGTACATCACACTTCACAATCCTGTCTGCGTACTGAGGTACATCACACTTCACATACCAGTCTGTGTACTCAGGTACATCACATTTCACAATCCAGTCTCTGTACTCAGGTCCATCACACTTCACAATCAAGTCTGTGTACTGAGGTACAACACACATCACAATCCACTCTGTGTACTCAGGTACATCACATTTCACAATACAGGCCGTGTACTCATGTAAATCACACTTCACAATCCTGTCTGTGTACTGAGGTACATAACACTTCACAATCCTGTCTGCGTACTGAGGTACATCACACTTCACATTCCAGTCTGTGTACTCAGGTACATCACATTTCACAATCCAGTCTGTGTACTCAGGTCCATCACACTTCACAATCAAGTCTGTGTACTGAGGTACACCACACATCACAATCCATTCTGTGTACTCAGGAGCATCAAACTTCACAATCCAGTCTGTGAACTCAGGTACATCACACTTCACAATCCAGTCTGTGTACTCAGGTACATCACACTTCACAATCCAGTCTGTGCACTCAGGTACATCACATTTCATAATCCAGTCTGTGTACTCAGGTACATCACACTTCACAATCCAGTCAGTGGACTCAGGTACATCACCCTTCACAATCCAGTCTGTGTAATCAGGTACATCACACTAAACAATCCATTCTGTGTACTCAATTACATCACACTTCACAATCCAATCTGTGTACTCAGGTACATCACACTTCACAATATAGTCTGTGTACTCAGGTACGTCACACTTCACAATCCAGTCTGTGTACTCAGGTACATCACACTTCACAATCCAGTCTGTGTACTCAGGTATATCACGCTTCACAATCCAGTCTGTGTACTGAGGTACATCACACTTCACAATCCAGTCTGTGTACTCAGGTACATCACATTTCACAATCCAGTCTGTGTACTCAGGTACATCACATTTCACCATCTAGTCTCTGTACTCAGATACATCACACTTCACATTTCAGTCTGTGTACTCATGTACATCACATTTCACAATACAGTCCGTGTACTCAGCTACATCACACTTCACAATCCTGTCTGTGTACTGAGGTACATCACACTTCACAATCCTGTCTGCGTACTGAGGTACATCACACTTCACAATCCAGTCTGTGTACTCAGGTACATCACACTTCACAATCCTGTCTGTGCACTCATGTACATCACACTTCACATTCAAGTCTGCGTACTCAGGTGCATCGCATTTCACCATCTAGTCTCTGTACTCAGATACATCACACTTCACATTTCAGTCTGTGTACTCATGTACATCACATTTCACAATACAGTCCGTGTACTCAGCTACATCACACTTCACAATCCTGTCTGTGTACTGAGGTACATCACACTTCACAATCCTGTCTGCGTACTGAGGTACATCACACTTCACATTCCAGTCTGTGTGCTCAGGTACATCACATTTCACAATCCAGTCTGTGTACTGAGGTACAACACACATCACAATCCAGTCTGTGTACTCAGGAGCATCATACTTCACAATCCAGTCTGTGTACTCAGGTACATCACACTTCACAATCCAGTCTGTGTACTCAGGTACAACACACATCACAATCCAGTCTGTGTACTCAGGAGCATCATACTTCACAATCCAGTCTGTGTACTCAGGTACATCACACTTCATAATCCAGTCCGTGTACTCAGGTACATCACACTTCACAATCCAGTCTGTGTACTCAGGTACATCACACTTCACAATCCAGTCTGTGTACTCAGGTACATCACACTTCACAATCCTGTCTGTGTACTGAGGTACATCACACTTCACAATCCTGTCTGCGTACTGAGGTACATCACACTTCACATTCCAGTCTGTGTACTCAGGTACATCACACTTCACAATCCAGTCTCTGTATTCAGGTACATTACACTTCAGAATCAAGTCTGTGTACTCAGGTACACGACACATCACAATCCAGTCTATGTACTCAGGTTCATCACACTTCACAATGCTGTCTGTGCACTCATGTACATCACACTTCACATTCAAGTCTGTGTACTCAGGTACATCGCATTTCACCATCCAGTCTCTGTACTCAGGTACATCACACTTCCCATTTCAGTCTGTGTACTCAGGTACATCACATTTCACAATACAGGCCGTGTACTCAGGTACATCACACTTCACAATCCAGTCGGTCTACAGAGGTACATCACACTTCACAATCCAGTCTGTGTACTTATGTACACCACACTTCACATTCCTGTCTGTGTATTCAGGTACATCACACTTCACCATCCTGTCTGTGAACTCAGGTACATCACACTTCACAATCCAGTCTGTGTATTCAGGTACATTACACTTCAGAATCAAGTCTGTGTACTCAGGTACACGACAGATCACAATCCAGTCTGTGTACTCAGGTACATCACACTTCACAATCCTGTCTGTGCACTCATGTACATCACACTTCACATTCAATTCTGTGTACTCAGGTACATCGCATTTCACCATCCAGTCTCTGTACTCAGGTACATCACACTTCCCATTTCAGTCTGTGTACTCAGGTACATCACATTTCACAATACAGGCCGTGTACTCAGGTACACCACACATCACAATCAAGTCCGTGTACTCAGGAGCATCAAACTTCACAATCCAGTCTGTGTACTCAGGAACATCACACTTCACAATCCAGTCTGTGTACTCAGGTACATCACACTTCACAATCCAGTCTGTGTACTCAGGTACATCACATTTCATAATCCAGTCTGTGTAATCAGGTACATCACACTTCACAATCCAGTCTGTGTACTCAGGTACATCACACTACACAATCCAGTCTGTGTATTCAGGTACATCACACTTCACAATCCAATCTGTGTACTCAGGTACATCACACTTCACAATATAGTCTGTGTACTCAGGTACATCACACTTCACAATCCAGTCTGTGTACTCAGGTACATCAGACTTCACAATCCAGTCTGTGTACTCAGGTACATCACACTTCACAATCCAGTCTGTGTACTCAGGTACATCACATCTCACAATCCAGTCTGTGTACTCAGGCACATCACATTTCACAATCCAGTCTGTGTACTCAGGCACGTCACACTTCACAATCCAGTCTGTGTACTCAGGCACGTCACACTTCACAATCCAGTCTGTGTACTTATTTACACCACACTTCACATTCCTGTCTGTGTATTCAGGTACATCACACTTCACAATCCCGTCTGTGAACTCAGGTACATCACACTTCACAATCCAGTTTGTGTATTCAGGTACATTACACTTCAGAATCAAGTCTGTGTACTCAGGTACACGACACTTCACAACCCAGTCTGTGTACTCAGGTACATCACACTTCACAATCCTGTCTGTGCACTCACGTACATCACACTTCACAATCTAGTCTTTGTACTCAGGTACATCACACTTCACAATATAGTCTGTGTACTCAGGTACATCACACTTCACAATCCAGTCTGTGTACTCAGGTACATCACACTTCACAATCCAGTCTGTGTACTCAGGTACATCACAATTCACAACCAAGTCTGTGTACTCAGGTAAATCACATTTCACAATCCAGTCTGAGTACTCAGGCACGTCAGACTTCACAATCCAGTCTGTGTACTCAGGCACGTCACACTTCACAATCTAGTCTGTGTACTTATGTACACCACACTTCACATTCCTTTCTGTGTATTCAGGTACAACACATTTCACAATCCTGTCTGTGAACTCAGGTACATCATACTTCACAATCCAGTCTGTATATTCAGGTACATTACACTTCAGAATCAAGTCTGTGTACTCAGGTAGACGACACTTCACAACCCAGTCTGTGTACTCAGGTACATCACACTTCACAATCCTGTCTGTGCACTCATGTACATCACACTTCACATTCAAGTATGTGTACTCAGGTACATCACACTTCACAATCCAGTCTGTGTACTCAGGTACATCACACTTCACAATCCAGTCTGTGTACTCAGGTACATCACAATTCACAACCAAGTCTGTGTACTCAGGTAAATCACATTTCACAATCCAGTCTGAGTACTCAGGCACGTCAGACTTCACAATCCAGTCTGTGTACTCAGGCACGTCACACTTCACAATCTAGTCTGTGTACTTATGTACACCACACTTCACATTCCTTTCTGTGTATTCAGGTACAACACATTTCACAATCCTGTCTGTGAACTCAGGTACATCATACTTCACAATCCAGTCTGTATATTCAGGTACATTACACTTCAGAATCAAGTCTGTGTACTCAGGTAGACGACACTTCACAACCCAGTCTGTGTACTCAGGTACATCACACTTCACAATCCTGTCTGTGCACTCATGTACATCACACTTCACATTCAAGTATGTGTACTCAGGTACATCACACTTCACAATCCAGTCTGTGTATTCAGGTACATCACACTTCAGAATCAAGTCTGTGTACTCAGGTACACGACACTTCACAACCCAGTCTGTGTACTCAGGTACATCACACTTCACAATCCTGTCTGTGCACTCATGTACATCACACTTCACATTCAAGTCTGCGTAATTAGGTGCACCGCATTTCACCATCTAGTCTCTGTAATCAGATACATCACACTTCACATTTCAGTCTGTGTACTCAGGTACATCACATTTCACAATACAGTCCGTGTACTCAGGTACATCACGCTACACAATCCTGTCTGTGTACTGAGCTACATCACACTTCACAATCCTGTCTGCGTACTGAGGTACATCACACTTCACATTCCAGTCTGTGTACTCAGGTACATCACATTTCACAATCCAGTCTGTGTACTCAGGTCCATCACAATTCACAATCAAGTCTGTGTACTCAGGTACAACACACATCACAATCCAGTCTGTGTACTCGGGAGCATCATAATTCACAATCCAGTCTGTGTACTCAGGTACATCACACTTCACAATCCGGTCTGTGTACTCAGGTACATCACACTTCACAATCCAGTCTGTGTACTCAGGTACATCACATTTCATAATCCAGTCTGTGTACTCAGGTACATCACACTTCACAATCCAGTCTGTGTACTCAGGTACATCACACTACACAATCCAGTCTGTGTACTCAGGTACATCACATTTCATAATCCAGTCTCTGTACTCAGGTACATCACATTTCACAATCCAATCTGTGTACTCAGGTACATCACATTTCACAATCCAGTCTTTGTACTCAGGTACATCACATTTCACAATCCAGTCTGTGTACTCAGGTATATCACACTGCACAATCCAGTCTGTGTACTCAGGTACATCATACTTCACAATCCAGTATGTGTACTCAGGCACGTCACACTTCACAATCCTGTATGTGTACTCAGGCACGTCACACTTCACAATCCAGTCTGTGCCCTCAGGTACACCATACTTCACAATCCAGTCTGTGTACTCATATATACCACACTTCACAATACAGTCCGTGTACTCAGGCACGTCATACTTCACAATACAGTCCGTGTACTCTGGTACATCACACTTCACAATCCTGTCTGTGTACTGAGGTACATCACACTTCACAATCCTGTCTGCGTACTGAGGTACATCACACTTCACAATCCAGTCTGTGTACTCAGGTACACGACACATCACAATCCAGTCTGTGTACTCAGGTACATCACACTTCACAATCCTGTCTGTGCACTCATGTACATCACACTTCACATTCAAGTCTGTGTACTCAGGTACATCGCATTTCACCATCCAGTCTCTGTACTCAGGTACATCACACTTCCCATTTCAGTCTGTGTACTCAGGTACATCACATTTCACAATACAGGCCGTGTACTCAGGTACATCACACTTCACAATCCTGTCTGTGTACTGAGGTACATCACACTTCACAATCCTGTCTGCGTACTAAGGTACATCACACTTCACATTCCAGTATGTGTACTCAGGTACATCACATTTCACAATCCAGTCTGTGTACTCAGGTACATCACACTTCACAATCCAGTCTGTGTATTCAGGTACATTACACTTCAGAATCAAGTCTGTGTACTCAGGTACACGACACTTCACAACCCCGTCTGTGTACTCAAGTACATCACACTTCACAATCCTGTCTGTGCACTCACGTACATCACACTTCACATTCAAGTCTGCGTAATTAGGTGCATCGCATTTCACCATCTAGTCTCTGTACTCAGATACATCACACTTCACATTTCAGTCTGTGTACTCAGGTACATCACATTTCACAATACAGTCCGTGTACTCAGGTACATCACACTACACAATCCTGTCTGTGTACTGAGGTACATCACAGTTCACAATCCTGTCTGCGTACTGAGGTACATCACACTTCACATTCCAGTCTGTGTACTCAGGTACATCACATTTCACAATCCAGTCTGTGTACTCAGGTCCATCACACTTTTCAATTAAGTCTGTGTACTGAGGTACAACTCACATCACAATCCAGTCTGTGTACTCAGGAGCATCATACTTCACAATCCAGTCTGTGTACTCAGGTACATCAGACTTCACAATCCAGTCTGTGTACTCAGGTACATCACATTTCACAATCCAGTCTGTGTACTCAGGTACATCACACTTCACAATCCAGTCTGTGTACTCAGGTACATCACATTTCACAATCCAGTCTGTGTATTCAGGTACATCACACTTCACAATCCAGTCAGTCTACTCAGGTTCATCACACTACACAATCCAATCTGTGTACTCAGGTACATCTCACTTCACAATCCAGTATGTGTACTCAGGCACGTCACGCTTCACAATCCAGTCTGTGTACTCAGGTACATCACATTTCACAATCCGTTTTGTGTACTCAGGTACATCACACTTCACAATCCAGTCTGTGTACTCAGGTACATCACACTTCACAACCCAGTCTGTGCACTCAGGTACATCACACTTCACAATCCTGTCTGTGCACTCATGTACATCGCACTTCAGATTCAAGTCTGCGTACTCAGGTACATCACACTTCACAACCCAGTCTGTGTACTCAGGTACATCACACTTCACAATCCTGTCTGTGCACTCATGTACATCGCACTTCACATTCAAGTCTGCGTACTCAGGTGCATCGCATTTCACCATCTGGTCTCTGTACTCAGATACATCACACTTCACATTTCAGTCTGTGTACTCAGGTACATCACATTTCACATTACAGTCCGTGTACTCAGGTACATCACACTTCACAATCCTATCTGTGTACTGAAGTACATCACACTTCACAATCCTGTCTGCGTACTGAGGTACATCACACTTCACATACCAGTCTGTGTACTCAGGTACATCACATTTCACAATCCAGTCTGTGTACTCAGGTCCATCACACTTCACAATCAAGTCTGTGTACTGAGGTACAACACACATCACAATCCACTCTGTGTACTCAGGTACATCACATTTCACAATACAGGCCATGTACTCATGTAAATCACACTTCACAATCCTGTCTGTGTACTGAGGTACATCACACTTCACAATCCTGTCTGCGTACTGAGGTACATCACACTTCACATTCCAGTCTGTGTACTCAGGTACATCACATTTCACAATCCAGTCTGTGTACTCAGGTCCATCACACTTCACAATCAAGTCTGTGTACTGAGGTACACCACACATCACAATCCATTCTGTGTACTCAGGAGCATCAAACTTCACAATCCAGTCTGTGAACTCAGGTACATCACACTTCACAATCCAGTCTGTGTACTCAGGTACATCACACTTCACAATCCAGTCTGTGCACTCAGGTACATCACATTTCATAATCCAGTCTGTGTACTCAGGTACATCACACTTCACAATCCAGTCAGTGGACTCAGGTACATCACCCTTCACAATCCAGTCTGTGTAATCAGGTACATCACACTAAACAATCCATTCTGTGTACTCAATTACATCACACTTCACAATCCAATCTGTGTACTCAGGTACATCACACTTCACAATATAGTCTGTGTACTCAGGTACGTCACACTTCACAATCCAGTCTGTGTACTCAGGTACATCACACTTCACAATCCAGTCTGTGTACTCAGGTATATCACGCTTCACAATCCAGTCTGTGTACTCAGGTACATCACATTTCACAATCCAGTCTGTGTACTCAGGTACATCACATTTCACCATCTAGTCTCTGTACTCAGATACATCACACTTCAAATTTCAGTCTGTGTACTCATGTACATCACATTTCACAATACAGTCCGTGTACTCAGCTACATCACACTTCACAATCCTGTCTGTGTACTGAGGTACATCACACTTCACAATCCTGTCTGCGTACTGAGGTACATCACACTTCACAATCCAGTCTGTGTACTCAGGTACATCACACTTCACAATCCTGTCTGTGCACTCATGTACATCACACTTCACATTCAAGTCTGCGTACTCAGGTGCATCGCATTTCACCATCTAGTCTCTGTACTCAGATACATCACACTTCACATTTCAGTCTGTGTACTCATGTACGTCACATTTCACAATACAGTCCGTGTACTCAGCTACATCACACTTCACAATCCTGTCTGTGTACTGAGGTACATCACACTTCACAATCCTGTCTGCGTACTGAGGTACATCACACTTCACATTCCAGTCTGTGTGCTCAGGTACATCACATTTCACAATCCAGTCTGTGTACTCAGGTCCATCACACTTCACAATCAAGTCTGTGTACTGAGGTACAACACACATCACAATCCAGTCTGTGTACTCAGGAGCATCATACTTCACAATCCAGTCTGTGTACTCAGGTACATCACACTTCACAATCCAGTCTGTGTACTCAGGTACAACACACATCACAATCCAGTCTGTGTACTCAGGAGCATCATACTTCACAATCCAGTCTGTGTACTCAGGTACATCACACTTCATAATCCAGTCCGTGTACTCAGGTACATCACACTTCACAATCCAGTCTGTGTACTCAGGTACATCACACTTCACAATCCAGTCTGTGTACTCAGGTACATCACACTTCACAATCCTGTCTGTGTACTGAGGTACATCACACTTCACAATCCTGTCTGCGTACTGAGGTACATCACACTTCACATTCCAGTCTGTGTACTCAGGTACATCACACTTCACAATCCAGTCTCTGTATTCAGGTACATTACACTTCAGAATCAAGCCTGTGTACTCAGGTACACGACACATCACAATCCAGTCTGTGTACTCAGGTTCATCACACTTCACAATGCTGTCTGTGCACTCATGTACATCACACTTCACATTCAAGTCTGTGTACTCAGGTACATCGCATTTCACCATCCAGTCTCTGTACTCAGGTACATCACACTTCCCATTTCAGTCTGTGTACTCAGGTACATCACATTTCACAATACAGGCCGTGTACTCAGGTACATCACACTTCACAATCCAGTCGGTCTACTGAGGTACATCACACTTCACAATCCAGTCTGTGTACTTATGTACACCACACTTCACATTCCTGTCTGTGTATTCAGGTACATCACACTTCACCATCCTGTCTGTGAACTCAGGTACATCACACTTCACAATCCAGTCTGTGTATTCAGGTACATTACACTTCAGAATCAAGTCTGTGTACTCAGGTACACGACAGATCACAATCCAGTCTGTGTACTCAGGTACATCACACTTCACAATCCTGTCTGTGCACTCATGTACATCACACTTCACATTCAATTCTGTGTACTCAGGTACATCGCATTTCACCATCCAGTCTCTGTACTCAGGTACATCACACTTCCCATTTCAGTCTGTGTACTCAGGTACATCACATTTCACAATACAGGCCGTGTACTCAGGTACATCACACTTCACAATCCTGTCTGCGTACTGAGGTACATCACACTTCACATTCCAGTCTGTGTACTCAGGTACATCACATTTCACAATCCAGTCTGTGTACTCAGGTCCATCACACTTCACAATCAAGTCTGTGTACTGAGGTACACCACACATCACAATCAAGTCCGTGTACTCAGGTGCATCAAACTTCACAATCAAGTCTGTGTACTCAGGTACATCACACTTCACAATCCAGTCTGTGTACTCAGGTACATCACACTTCACAATCCAGTCTGTGTACTCAGGTACATCACATTTCATAATCCAGTCTGTGTACTCAGGTACATCACACTTCACAATCCAGTCTGTGTACTCAGGTACATCACACTACACAATCCAGTCTGTGTACTCAGGTACATCACTCTTCACAATCCAATCTGTGTACTCAGGTACATCACACTTCACAATCCAGTCTGTGTACTCAGGTACATCACACTTCACAATCCAGTCTGTGTACTCAGGTACATCACATTTCACAATCCAGGCTGTGTGCTCAGGTACATCACATTTCACAATCCAGTCTGTGTACTCAGGCACGTCACACTTCACAATCCAGTCTGTGTACTCAGGCACGTCACACTTCACAATCCAGTCTGTGCACTTATGTACACCACACTTCACATTCCTGTCTGTGTATTCAGGTGCATCACACTTCACAATCCCGTCTTTGAACTCAGGTACATCACACTTCACAATCCAGTCTGTGTATTCAGGTACATTACACTTCAGAATCAAGTCTGTGTACTCAGGTACATCACACTTCACAACCCAGTATGTGTACTCAGGTACATCACACTTCACAATCCTGTCTGTGCACTCACGTACATCACACTTCACAATCTAGTCTTTGTACTCAGGTACATCACACTTCACAATATAGTCTGTGTACTCAGGTACATCACACTTCACAATCCAGTCTGTGTACTCAGGTACATCACACTTCACAATCCAGTCTGTGTACTCAGGTACATCAGAATTCACAATCCAGTCTGTGTACTCAGGTACATCACATTTCACAATCCAGTCTGAGTACTCAGGCACGTCACACTTCAAAATCCAGTCTGTGTACTCAGGCACGTCACACTTCACAATCCAGTCTGTGTACGTATGTACACCACACTTTACATTCCTTTCTGTGTATTCAGGTACATCTCATTTCACAATCCTGTCTGCGTATTCAGGTACATTACGCTTCAGAATCAAGTCTGTGTACTCAGGTACACGACACTTCGCAACCCAGTCTGTGTACTCAGGTACATCACACTTCACAATCCTGTCTGTGCACTCATGTACATCACACTTCACATTCAAGTCTGCGTAATTAGGTGCATCGCATTTCACCATCTAGTCTCTGTACTCAGATACATCACACTTCACATTTCAGTCTGTGTACTGAGCTACATCACACTTCACAAACCTGTCTGCGTACTGAGGTACATCACACTTCACATTCCAGTCTGTGTACTCAGGTACATCACATTTCACAATCCAGTCTGTGTACTCAGGTCCATCACAATTCACAATCAAGTCTGTGTACTCAGGTACAACACACATCACAATCCAGTCTGTGTACTCAGGAGCATCATAATTCACAATCCAGTCTGTGTACTCAGGTACATCACACTTCACAATCCGGTCTGTGTACTCAGGTACATCACACTTCACAATCCAGTCTGTGTACTCAGGTACATCACATTTCATAATCCAGTCTGTGTACTCAGGCACATCACACTTCACAATCCAGTCTGTGTACTCAGGTGCATCACACTTCACAATCCAGTCTGTCTACTCAGGTACATCACATTTCATAATCCAGTCTCTGTACTCAGGTACATCACATTTCACAATCCAATCTATGTACTCAGGTACATCAAATTTCACAATCCAGTCTGTGTACTCAGGTACATCACATTTCACAATCCAGTCTGTGTACTCAGGTATATCACACTGCACAATCCAGTCTGTGTACTCAGGTACATCACACTTCACAATCCAGACTGTGCACTCAGGTACATCACATTTCTTAATCCAGTCTGTGTACTCAAGTACATCACACTTCACAATCCAGTCCGTGGACTCAGGTACATCACACTTCACAATCCAGTCTGTGTAATCAGGTACATCACACGAAACAATCCATTCTGTGTACTCAGTTACATCACACTTCACAATCCAATCTGTGTACTCAGGTACATCACACTTCACAATATAGTCTGTGTACTCAGGTACATCACACTTCACAATCCATTCTGTGTACTCAGGTACATCACACTTCACAATCCAGTCTGTGTACTCAGGTATATCACGCTTCACAATCCAGTCTGTGTACTCAGGTACATCACACTTCACAATCCAGTCTGTGTACTCAGGTACATCACATTTCACAATCCAGTCTGACTACTCAGGCACGTCACACTTCACAATCCAGTCTGTGTACTCAGGCAATTCACACTTCACAATCCAGTCTGTGTAATTATGTACACCACACTTCACATTCCAGTCTGTGTATTCAGGTACATCACATTTCACAATCCTGTGTGTGAACTCAGGTTCATCACACTTCACATTCAAGTCTGCGTACTTAGGTACACCACACTTCACATTCCTGTCTGTGTACTCAGGTACATCACACTTCACAATCCTGTCTGTGAACTCAGGTACATCACACTTCATAATACAGTCTGTGTATTCAGGTACATTACACTTCAGAATCAAGTCTGTGTACTCAGATACACGACACTTCACAACCCAGTCTGTGTACTCAGGTACATCACACTTCACAATCCTGTCTGTGCACTCATGTACAACACACTTCACATTCAAGTCTGCGTACTCAGGTGCATCGCATTTCACAATATAGTCTGTGTACTCAGGTACATCACAATTCACAATCCAGTCTGTGTACTCAGGTACATCACATTTCACAATCCAGTCTGAGTACTCAGGCACGTCACACTTCACAATCCAGTCTGTGTACACAGGCACGTCACACTTCACAATCCAGTCTGTGTACGTATGTACACCACACTTCACATACCTGTCTGTGTATTCAGGTACATCTCATTTCACAATCCTGTCTGTGAACTCAGGTACATCATACTTCACAATCCAGTCTGTGTATTCAGGTACATTACACTTCAGAATCAAATCTGTGTACACAGGTACACGACACTTCGCAACCCAGTCTGTGTACTCAGGTACATCACATTTCACAATCCAGTCTGTGTACTCAGGTACATCACACTTCACAATCCAGTCTGTGTAATCAGGTACATCACACGAAACAATCCATTCTGTGTACTCAGTTACATCACACTTCACAATCCAATCTGTGTACTCAGGTACATCACACTTCACAATATAGTCTGTGTACTCAGGTACATCACACTTCACAATCCAGTCTGTGTACTCAGGTACATCACACTTCACAATCCAGTCTGTGTACTCAGGTATATCACGCTTCACAATCCAGTCTGTGTACTCAGGTACATCACACTTCACAATCCAGTCTGTGTACTCAGGTACATCACATTTCACAATCCAGTCTGACTACTCAGGCACGTCACACTTCACAATCCAGTCTGTGTACTCAGGCAATTCACACTTCACAATCCAGTCTGTGTAATTATGTACACCACACTTCACATTCCAGTCTGTGTATTCAGGTACATCACATTTCACAATCCTGTGTGTGAACTCAGGTTCATCACACTTCACATTCAAGTCTGCGTACTTAGGTACACCACACTTCACATTCCTGTCTGTGTACTCAGGTACATCACACTTCACAATCCTGTCTGTGAACTCAGGTACATCACACTTCATAATACAGTCTGTGTATTCAGGTACATTACACTTCAGAATCAAGTCTGTGTACTCAGATACACGACACTTCACAACCCAGTCTGTGTACTCAGGTACATCACACTTCACAATCCTGTCTGTGCACTCATGTACAACACACTTCACATTCAAGTCTGCGTACTCAGGTGCATCGCATTTCACAATATAGTCTGTGTACTCAGGTACATCACAATTCACAATCCAGTCTGTGTACTCAGGTACATCACATTTCACAATCCAGTCTGAGTACTCAGGCACGTCACACTTCACAATCCAGTCTGTGTACACAGGCACGTCACACTTCACAATCCAGTCTGTGTACGTATGTACACCACACTTCACATACCTGTCTGTGTATTCAGGTACATCTCATTTCACAATCCTGTCTGTGAACTCAGGTACATCATACTTCACAATCCAGTCTGTGTATTCAGGTACATTACACTTCAGAATCAAATCTGTGTACACAGGTACACGACACTTCGCAACCCAGTCTGTGTACTCAGGTACATCACATTTCACAATCCAGTCTGTGTACTCAGGTACATCACACTTCACAATCCTGTCTGTGCACTCATGTACATCACACTTCACATTCAAGTCTGCGTAATTAGGTGCATCGCATTTCACCATCTAGTCTCTGTACTCAGATACATCACACTTCACATTTCAGTCTGTGTACTGAGCTACATCACACTTCACAATCCTGTCTGCGTACTCAGGTACATCACACTTCACAATCCAGTCTGTGTACTCAGGTATATCACGCTTCACAATCCAGTCTGTGTACTCAGGTACATCACACTTCACCATCCAGTCTGTGTACTCAGGTACATCACATTTCACAATCCAGTCTGTGTACTCAGGTACATCACATTTCACAATCCAGTCTGAGTACTCAGGCACGTCACACTTCACAATCCAGTCTGTGTACTCAGGCAATTCACACTTCACAATCCAGTCTGTGTAATTATGTACACCACACTTCACATTCCTGTCTGTGAACTCAGGTTCATCACACTTCACATTCAAGTCTGCGTACTTATGTACACCACACTTCACATTCCTGTCTGTGTACTCAGGTACATCACATTTCACAATCCAGTCTGAGTACTCAGGCGCGTCACACTTCACAATCCAGTCTGTGTACTCAGGCAATTCACACTTCACAATCCAGTCTGTGTAATTATGTACACCACATTTCACAATCCTGTCTGTGAACTCAGGTACATCACACTTCATAATACAGTCTGTGTATTCAGGTACATTACACTTCAGAATCAAGTCTGTGTACTCAGATACACGACACTTCACAACCCAGTCTGTGTACTCAGGTACATCACACTTCACAATCCTGTCTGTGCACTCATGTACAACACACTTCACATTCAAGTCTGCGTACTCAGGTGCATCGCATTTCACCATCTAGTCTCTGTAATCAGATACATCACACTTCACATTTCAGTCTGTGTACTCAGGTACATCACATTTCACAATACAGTCCGTATACTCAGCTACATCACACTTCACAATCCTGTCTGTGTACTGAGGTACATCACACTTCACAATCCTGTCTGCGTACTGAGGTACATCAAAATTCACAATCCAGTCTGCATATTCAGGTACATCACATTTCACAATCCAGTCTGTATACTCAGGTCCATCACACTTCACAATCAAGTCTGTGTACTGAGGTACAACGCACATCACAATCCAGTCTGTGTACTCAGGAGCATCATACTTCACAATCCAGTCTGTGTACTCAGGTACATCACACTTCACAATCCAGTCTGTGTACTCAGGTACAACACACATCACAATCCAGTCTGTGTACTCAGGAGCATCATACTTCACAATCCAGTCTGTGTACTCAGGTACATCACACTTCATAATCCAGTCCGTGTACTCAGGTACATCACACTTCACAATCCAGTCTGTGTACTCAGCTACATCACATTTCATAATCCAGTCTGTGTACTCAGGTACATCACACTTCACAATCCAGTCTGTGTACTCAGGTACATCACACTACACAATCCTGTCTGTGTACTGAGGTACATCACACTTCACAATCCTGTCTGCGTACTGAGGTACATCACACTTCACATTCCAGTCTGTGTATTCAGGTACATCACACTTCACAATCCAGTCTGTGTATTCAGGTACATTACACTTCAGAATCAAGTCTGTGTACTCAGGTACATCACACTTCACAATCCAGTCTGTGTACTCAGGTACATCACACTTCACAATCCTGTCTGTGCACTCATGTACATCACACTTCACATTCAAGTCTGTGTACTCAGGTACATCGCATTTCACCATCCAGTCTGTGTACTCAGGTACATCACACTTCCCATTTCAGTCTGTGTACTCAGGTACATCACATTTCACAATACAGTCCGTGTACTCAGGTACATCACACTTCACAATCCAGTCTGTCTACTGAGGTACATCACACTTCACAATCCAGTCTGTGTACTCAGGCACGTCACACGTCACAATCCAGTCTGTGTACTTATGTACACCACACTTCACATTCCTGTCTGTGTATTCAGGTACATCACACTTCACATTCCTGTCTGTGAACTCAGGTACATCAGACTTCACAATCCAGTCTGTGTATTCAGGTACATTACACTTCAGAATCAAGTCTGTGTACTCAGTTACACGACACTTCACAACCCAGTCTGTGTACTCAGGTACATCACACTTCACAATCCTGTCTGTGCACTCATGTACATCGCACTTCACATTCAAGTCTGCGTACTCAGGTGCATCGCATTTCACCATCTAGTCTCTGTACTCAGATACATCACACTTCACATTTCAGTCTGTGTACTCAGGTACATCACATTTCACATTACAGTCCGTGTACTCAGGTACATCACACTTCACAATCCTGTCTGCGTACTGAGGTACATCACACTTCACTTTCCAGTCTGCGTACTCAGGTACATCACATTTCACAATCCAGTCTGTGTACTCAGGTCCATCACACGTCACAATCAAGTCTGTGTACTGAGGTACAACACACATCACAATCCAGTCTGTGTACTCAGGTACATCACATTTCACAATACAGGCCGTGTACTCAGGTAAATCACACTTCACAATCCTGTCTGTGTACTGAGGTACATCACACTTCACAATCCTGTCTGCGTACTGAGGTACATCACACTTCACATTCCAGTCTGTGTACTCAGGTACATCACATTTCACAATCCAGTCTGTGTACTCAGGTCCATCACACTTCACAATCAAGTCTGTGTACTGAGGTACAACACACATCACAATCCAGTCTGTGTACTCAGGAGCATCATACTTCACAATCCAGTCTGTGTACTCAGGTACATCACACTTCACAATCCAGTCTGTGTACTCAGGTACATCACACTTCACAATCCAGTCTGTGTACTCAGGTACATCACACTTCACAATCCAGTATGTGTACTCAGGCACGTCACACTTCACAATCCAGTCTGCGTACTCAGGTACATCACACTTCACAATCCAGTCTGTGTTCTCAGGTACATCACACATCACAATCCAGTCTGTATACTCAGGCACATCACATTTCACAATCCGTTTTGTGTACTCAGGTACATCACACTTCACAATCCAGACTGTGTACTCAGGTACATCACACTTCACAATTCAGTCTGTGTACTCAGGTACATCACACTTCACAATGCAGTCTGTGTACTCAGGCACGTCACACTTCACAATCCTGTCTGTGTACTGAGGTACATCACACTTCACAATCTTGTCTGCGTACTGAGGTACATCACACTTCACATTCAAGTCTGCATACTCAGGTGCATCGCATTTCACCATCTAGTCTCTGTACTCAGATACATCACACTTCACATTTCAGTCTGTGTACTCAGGTACATCACACTTCACAATACAGTCCGTGTACTCAGGTACATCACACTTCACAATCCTGTCTGTGTACTGAGGTACATCACACTTCACAATCCTGTCTGCGTACTGAGGTACATCACACTTCACATTCCGGTCTGTGTACTCAGGTACATCACATTTCACAATCCAGTCTGTGTACGCAGGTCCATCACACTTCAGAATCAAGTCTGTGTACTGAGGTACAACACACATCACAATCCAGTCTGTGTACTCAGGAGCATCATACTTCACAATCCAGTCTGTGTACTCAGGTACATCACACTTCACAATCCAGTCTGTGTACTCAGGTACAACACACATCACAATACAGTCTGTGTACTCAGGAGCATCATACTTCACAATCCAGTCTGTGTACTCAGGTACATCAAACTTCACAATCCAGTCCGTGTACTCAGGTACATCACACTTCACAATCCAGTCTGTGTGCTCAGGTACATCACATTTCATAATCCAGTCTGTGTACTCAGGTACATCACACTTCACAATCCAGTCTGTCTACTCAGGTTCATCTCACTACATAATCCAGTCTGTGTACTCAGGTACATCACACTTCACAATCCAGTATGTGTACTCAGGCACGTCACACTTCACAATCCAGTCTGTGTACTCAGGTACATCACACTTCACAATCCATTCTGTGTACTCAGGTACATCACACTTCACAATCCAGTATGTGTACTCAGGCACGTCACACTTCACAATCCAGTCTGCGTACTCAGGTACATCACACTTCACAATCCAGTCTGTGTTCTCAGGTACATCACACATCACAATCCAGTCTGTATACTCAGGCACATCACATTTCACAATCCGTTTTGTGTACTCAGGTACATCACACTTCACAATCCAGACTGTGTACTCAGGTACATCACACTTCACAATTCAGTCTGTGTACTCAGGTACATCACACTTCACAATGCAGTCTGTGTACTCAGGCACGTCACACTTCACAATCCTGTCTGTGTACTGAGGTACATCACACTTCACAATCTTGTCTGCGTACTGAGGTACATCACACTTCACATTCAAGTCTGCGTACTCAGGTGCATCGCATTTCACAATCTAGTCTCTGTACTCAGATACATCACACTTCACATTTCAGTCTGTGTACTCAGGTACATCACACTTCACAATACAGTCCGTGTACTCAGGTACATCACACTTCACAATCCTGTCTGTGTACTGAGGTACATCACACTTCACAATCCTGTCTGCGTACTGAGGTACATCACACTTCACATTCCGGTCTGTGTACTCAGGTACATCACATTTCACAATCCAGTCTGTGTACGCAGGGCCATCACTCTTCAGAATCAAGTCTGTGTACTGAGGTACAACACACATCACAATCCAGTCTGTGTACTCAGGAGCATCATACTTCACAATCCAGTCTGTGTACTCAGGTACATCACACTTCACAATCCAGTCTGTGTACTCAGGTACAACACACATCACAATACAGTCTGTGTACTCAGGAGCATCATACTTCACAATCCAGTCTGTGTACTCAGGTACATCAAACTTCACAATCCAGTCCGTGTACTCAGGTACATCACACTTCACAATCCAGTCTGTGTGCTCAGGTACATCACATTTCATAATCCAGTCTGTGTACTCAGGTACATCACACTTCACAATCCAGTCTGTGTACTCAGGTACATCACACTTCACAATCCAGTCTGTGTACTCAGGTACATCACACTACACAATCCAGTCCGTGTACTCAGGTACATCACACTTCACAATCCAGTCTGTGTTCTCAGGTACATCACACATCACAATCCAGTCTGTGTACTCAGGTACATCACATTTCACAATCCGTTTTGTGTACTCAGGTACATCACACTTCACAATCCAGTCTGTGTACTCAGGTACATCACACTTCACAATTCAGTCTGTGTACTCAGGTACATCACACTTCACAATGCAGTCTGTGTACTCAGGCACGTCACACTTCACAATGCAGTCTGTGTACTTATGTACACCACACTTCACAATCCTGTCTGTGTATTCAGGTACATCACACTTCACAATCCTGTCTGTGTATTCAGGTACATCACACTTCACAATCCAGTCTGTGTGCTCAGGTACATCAAACTTCACAATCCAGTCTGTGTATTCAGGTACATTACACTTCAGAATCAAGTCTGTGTACTCAGGTACACGACACTTCACAACCCAGTCTGTGCAGTCAGGTACATCACACTTCACAATCCAGTCTGTGTACTCAGGTACATCACACTTCACAATCCAGTCTGTCTACTCAGGTTTGTCACACTACACAATCCAGTCTGTGTACTCAGGTACATCACACTTCACAATCCAGTATGTGTACTCAGGCACGTCACACTTCACAATCCAGTCTGTGTACTCAGGTACATCACACTTCACAATCCAGTCTGTGTACTCAGGTACATCACACGTCACAATCCAGTATGTGTACTCAGGCACGTCACACTTCACAATCCAGTCTGCGTACTCAGGTACATCACACTTCACAATCCAGTCTGTGTTCTCAGGTACATCACACATCACAATCCAGTCTGTATACTCAGGTACATCACATTTCACAATCCGTTTTGTGTACTCAGGTACATCACACTTCACAATCCAGACTGTGTACTCAGGTACATCACACTTCACAATTCAGTCTGTGTACTCAGGTACATCACACTTCACAATGCAGTCTGTGTACTCAGGCACGTCACACTTCACAATCCTGTCTGTGTACTGAGGTACATCACACTTCACAATCCTGTCTGCGTACTGAGGTACATCACACTTCACATTCAAGTCTGCGTACTCAGGTGCATCGCATTTCACCATCTAGTCTCTGAACTCAGATACATCACACTTCACATTTCAGTCTGTGTACTCAGGTACATCACATTTCACAATCCAGTCTGTGTACGCAGGTCCATCACACTTCACAATCAAGTCTGTGTACTGAGGTACAACACACATCACAATCCAGTCTGTGTACTCAGGAGCATCATACTTCACAATCCAGTCTGTGTACTGAGGTACATCACACTTCACAATCCAGTCTGTGTACTCAGGTACAACACACATCACTATACAGTCTGTGTACTCAGGAGCATCATACTTCACAATCCAGTCTGTGTACAGAGGTACATCAAACTTCACAATCCAGTCCGTGTACTCAGGTACATCACACTTCACAATCCAGTCTGTGTGCTCAGGTACATCACATTTCATAATCCAGTCTGTGTACTCAGGTACATCACACTTCACAATCCAGTCTGTGTACTCAGGTACATCACACTTCACAATCCAGTCTGTGTATTCAGGTACATTACACTTCAGAATCAAGTCTGTGTACTCAGGTACACGACACTTCACAACCCAGTCTGTGTACTCAGGTACATCACACTTCACAATCCTGTCTGTGCACTCATGTACATCGCACTTCACATTCAAGTCTGCGTACTCAGGTGCATCGCATTTCACCATCTAGTCTCTGTACTCAGATACATCACACTTCACATTTCAGTCTGTGTACTCAGGTACATCACATTTCACATTACAGTCCGTGTACTCAGGTACATCACACTTCACAATCCTGTCTGTGTACTGAGGTACATCACCCTTCACAATCCTGTCTCTGTACTCAGATACAACACAATTCACATTTCAGTCTGTGTACTCAGGTACATCACATTTCACATTACAGTCCGTGTACTCAGGTACATCACACTTCACAATCCTGTCTGTGTACTGAGGTACACCACCCTTCACAATCCTGTCTGCGTACTGAGGTACATCACACTTCACTTTCCAGTCTGTGTGCTCAGGTACATCACATTTCACAATCCAGTCTGTGTACTCAGGTCCATCACACTTCACAATCCTGTCTGAGTACTGTGGTACATCACACTTCACAATTCTGTCTGCGTAGTGAGGTACATCACACTTCACATTCCAGTCTGTGTACTCAGGTACATCACATTTCACAATCCAGTCTGTGTACTCAGGTCCATCACACTTCACAATCAAGTCTGTGTACTGAGGTACAACACACATCTCAATCCAGTCTGTGTACTCAGGAGCATCATACTTCACAATCCAGTCTGTGTATTCAGGTACATCACACTTCACAATCCAGTCCGTGTACTCAGGTACATCACACTTCACAATCCAGTCTGTGTACTCAGGTACATCACATTTCATAATCCAGTCTATGTACTCAGGTACATCACAATTCATAATCCAGTCTGTGTACTCAGGTACATCACGCTTCACAATCCAGTCTGTGTATTCAGGTACATTACACTTCAGAATCAAGTCTGTGTACTCAGGTACACGACACTTCACAACCCAGTCTGTGTACTCAGGTACATCACACTTCACAATCCTGTCTGTGCACTCATGTACATCGCACTTCACATTCAAGTCTGCGTACTCAGGTGCATCGCATTTCACCATCTAGTCTCTGTACTCAGATACATCACACTTCACATTTCAGTCTGTGTACTCAGGTACATCACATTTCACATTACCGTCCGTGTACTCAGGTACATCACACTTCACAATCCTGTCTGTGTACTGAGGTACATCACCCTTCACAATCCTGTCTCTGTACACAGATACATCACACTTCACATTTCAGTCTGTGTACTCAGGTACATCACATTTCACATTACAGTCCGTGTACTCAGGTACATCACACTTCACAATCCTGTCTGTGTACTGAGGTACACCACCCTTCACAATCCTGTCTGCGTACTGAGGTACATCACACTTCACTTTCCAGTCTGTGTACTCAGGTACATCACATTTCACAATCCAGTCTGTGTACTCAGGTCCATCACACTTCACAATCCTGTCTGTGTACTGAGGTACATCACACTTCACAATTCTGTCTGCGTACTGAGGTACATCACACTTCACATTCCAGTCTGTGTACTCAGGTACATCACATTTCACAATCCAGTCTGTGTACTCAGGTCCATCACACTTCACAATCAAGTCTGTGTACTGAGGTACAACACACATCTCAATGCAGTCTGTGTACTCAGGAGCATCATACTTCACCATCCAGTCTGTGTACTCAGGTACATCACACTTCACAATCCAGTCCGTGTACTCAGGTACATCACACTTCACAATCCAGTCTGTGTACTCAGGTACATCACATTTCATAATCCAGTCTATGTACTCAGGTACATCACAATTCACAATCCAGTCTGTGTACTCAGGTACATCACACTTCACAATCCAGTCTGTGTATTCAGGTACATTACACTTCAGAATCAAGTCTGTGTACTCAGGTACACGACACTTCACAACCCAGTCTGTGTACTCAGGTACATCACACTTCACAATCCTGTCTGTGCACTCATGTACATCGCACTTCACATTCAAGTCTGCGTACTCAGGTGCATCGCATTTCACCATCTAGTCTCTGTACTCAGATACATCACACTTCACATTTCAGTCTGTGTACTCAGGTACATCACATTTCACATTACAGTCCGTGTACTCAGGTACATCACACTTCACAATCCTGTCTGTGTACTGAGGTACATCACCCTTCACAATCCTGTCTGCATACAGAGGTACATCACACGTCACTTTCCAGTCTGTGTACTCAGGTACATCACATTTCACAATCCAGTCTGTGTACTCAGGTCCATCACACTTCACAATCAAGTCTGTGTACTGAGGTACAACACACATCACAATCCAGTCTGTGTACTCAGGTACATCACATTTCACAATACAGGCCGTGTTCTCAGGTAAATCACACTTCACAATCCTGTCTGTGTACTGAGGTACATCACACTTCACAATCCTGTCTGCGTACTGAGGTACATCACACTTCACATTCCAGTCTGTGTACTCAGGTACATCACATTTCACAATCCAGTCTGTGTACTCAGGTCCATCACACTTCACAATCAAGTCTGTGTACTGAGGTACACCACACATCACAATCCAGTCTGTGTACTCAGGAGCATCAAACTTCACAATCCAGTCTGTGAACTCAGGTACATCACACTTCACAATCCAGTCTGTGTACTCAGGTACATCACACTTCACAATCCAGTCTGTGCACTCAGGTACATCACATTTCATAATCCAGTCTGTGTACTCAGGTACATCACACTTCACAATCCAGTCAGTGGACTCAGGTACATCACACTTCACAATCCAGTCTGTGTAATCAGGTACATCACACTTCACAATATAGTCTGGGTACTCAGGTACATCACACTTCACAATCCAGTCTGTGTACTCAGGAACATCACACTTCACAATGCAGTCTGTGTACTCAGGTATATCACACTTCAAAATCCAGTCTGTGTACTCAGGTACATCACACTGCACAATCCATTCTGTGTACTCAGGTACATCACATTCCACAATCCAGTCTGTGTACTCAGGTACATCACATTTCACAATCCAGTCTGAGTACTCAGGCACGTCAAAATTCACAATCCAGTCTGTGTACTCAGGCAATTCACACTTCACAATCAAGTCTGTGTAATTATGTACACCACACTTCACATTCCTGTCTGTGTATTCAGGTACATCACATTTCACAATCCTGTCTGTGAACTCAGGTACATCACACTTCATAATCCAGTCTGTGTATTCAGGTACATTACACTTCAAAATCAAGTCTGTGTACTCAGATACACGACACTTCACAACCCAGTCTGTGTACTCATGTACATCACATTTCACATTCAAGTCGGCGTGCTCAGGTGCATCACATTTCACCATCTAGTCTCTGTACTCAGATACATCACACTTCACATTTCAGTCTGTGTACTCAGGTACATCACACTTCACAATCCAGTCTGTGTACTCAGGTACATCACACTTCACAATCCAGTCTGTGTACTCAGGTACATCACATTTCACAATACAGTCCGTGTACTCAGGTACATCACATTTCACAATCCAGTCTGAGTACTCAGGCACGTCACACTTCACAATCCAGTCTGTGTACTCAGGCAATTCACACTTCACAATCCAGTCTGTGTAATTATGTACACCACACTTCACATTCCTGTATGTGTATTCAGGTACATCACATTTCACAATCCTCTCTGTGAACACAGGTACATCACACTTCATAATCCAGTCTGTGTATTCAGGTACATTACACTTCAGAATCAAGTCTGTGTATTCAGGTACATTAGACTTCAGAATCAAGTCTGTGTACTCAGATACACGACACTTCACAACCCAGTCTGTGTACTCAGGTACATCACACTTCACAATCCTGTCTGTGCACTCATGTACATCGCACTTCACAATTCTGTCTGCGTACTGATGTACATCACACTTCACATTCCAGTCTGTGTACTCAGGTACATCACATTTCACAATCCAGTCTGTGTACTCAGGTCCATCACACTTCACAATCAAGTCTGTGTACTGAGGTACAACACACATCACAATCCAGTCTGCGTACTCAGGAGCATCATACTTCACAATCCAGTCTGTGAACTCAGGTACATCACACTTCACTATCCAGTCTGTGTACTCAGGTACAACACACATCACAATCCAGTCTGTGTACTCAGGAGCATCATACTTCACAATCCAGTCTGTGTACTCACGTACATCACACTTCACAATCCAGTCCGTGTACTCAGGTACATCACACTTCACAATCCAGTCTGTGTACTCAGGTACATCACATTTCATAATCCAGGCTGTGTACTCAGGTACATCACATTTCACAATCCAGTCTGTGTACTCAGGTCCATCACACTTCACAATCAAGTCTGTGTACTGAGGTACAACACACATCTCAATCCAGTCTGTGTACTCAGGAGCATCATACTTCAAAATCCAGTCTGTGTACTCAGGTACATCACACTTCACAATCCAGTCCGTGTACTCAGGTACATCACACTTCACAATCCAGTCTGTGTACTCAGGTACATCACATTTCATAATCCAGTCTATGTACTCAGGTACATCACAATTCACAATCCAGTCTGTGTACTCAGGTACATCACACTTCACAATCCAGTCTGTGTATTCAGGTACATTACACTTCAGAATCAAGTCTGTGTACTCAGGTACACGACACTTCACAACCCAGTCTGTGTTCTCAGGTACATCACACTTCACAATCCTGTCTGTGCACTCATGTACATCGCACTTCACATTCAAGTCTGCGTACTCAGGTGCATCGCATTTCACCATCTAGTCTCTGTACTCAGATACATCACACTTCACATTTCAGTCTGTGTACTCAGGTACATCACATTTCACATTACAGTCCGTGTACTCAGGTACATCACACTTCACAATCCTGTCTGTGTACTGAGGTACATCACCCTTCACAATCCTGTCTGCATACAGAGGTACATCACACGTCACTTTCCAGTCTGTGTACTCAGGTACATCACATTTCACAATCCAGTCTGTGTACTCAGGTCCATCACACTTCACAATCAAGTCTGTGTACTGAGGTACAACACACATCACAATCCAGTCTGTGTACTCAGGTACATCACATTTCACAATACAGGCCGTGTTCTCAGGTAAATCACACTTCACAAACCTGTCTGTGTACTGAGGTACATCACACTTCACAATCCTGTCTGCGTACTGAGGTACATCACACTTCACATTCCAGTCTGTGTACTCAGGTACATCACATTTCACAATCCAGTCTGTGTACTCAGGTCCATCACACTTCACAATCAAGTCTGTGTACTGAGGTACACCACACATCACAATCCAGTCTGTGTACTCAGGAGCATCAAACTTCACAATCCAGTCTGTGAACTCAGGTACATCACACTTCACAATCCAGTCTGTGTACTCAGGTACATCACACTTCACAATCCAGTCTGTGCACTCAGGTACATCACATTTCATAATCCAGTCTGTGTACTCAGGTACATCACACTTCACAATCCAGTCAGTGGACTCAGGTACATCACACTTCACAATCCAGTCTGTGCAATCAGGTACATCACACTTCACAATATAGTCTGGGTACTCAGGTACATCACACTTCACAATCCAGTCTGTGTACTCAGGAACATCACACTTCACAATGCAGTCTGTGTACTCAGGTATATCACACTTCAAAATCCAGTCTGTGTACTCAGGTACATCACACTGCACAATCCATTCTGTGTACTCAGGTACATCACATTCCACAATCCAGTCTGTGTACTCAGGTACATCACATTTCACAATCCAGTCTGAGTACTCAGGTACATCACATTTCACAATCCAGTCTGTGTACTCAGGTACATCACATTTCACAATCCAGTCTGTGTACTCAGGCACGTCACAATTCACAATCCAGTCTGTGTACTCAGGCAATTCACACTTCACAATCAAGTCTGTGTAATTATGTACACCACACTTCACATTCCTGTCTGTGTATTCAGGTACATCACATTTCACAATCCTGTCTGTGAACTCAGGTACATCACACTTCATAATCCAGTCTGTGTATTCAGGTACATTACACTTCAAAATCAAGTCTGTGTACTCAGATACACGACACTTCACAACCCAGTCTGTGTACTCAGATACATCACACTTCACATTTCAGTCTGTGTACTCAGGTACATCACATTTCACAATACAGTCCGTGTACTCAGGTACATCACACTTCACAATCCTGTCTGTGTACTCAGGTACATCACATTTCACAATCCAGTCTGAGTACTCAGGCACGTCACACTTCACAATCCAGTCTGTGTACTCAGGCAATTCACACTTCACAATCCAGTCTGTGTAATTATGTACACCACACTTCACATTCCTGTATGTGTATTCAGGTACATCACATTTCACAATCCTCTCTGTGAACTCAGGTACATCACACTTCATAATCCAGTCTGTGTATTCAGGTACATTACACTTCAGAATCAAGTCTGTGTATTCAGGTACATTAGACTTCAGAATCAAGTCTGTGTACTCAGATACACGACACATCACAACCCAGTCTGTGTACTCAGGTACATCACACTTCACAATCCTGTCTGTGCACTCATGTACATCGCACTTCACAATTCTGTCTGCGTACTGATGTACATCACACTTCACATTCCAGTCTGTGTACTCAGGTACATCACATTTTACAATCCAGTCTGTGTACTCAGGTCCATCACACTTCACAATCAAGTCTGTGTACTGAGGTACAACACACATCACAATCCAGTCTGCGTACTCAGGAGCATCATACTTCACAATCCAGTCTGTGAACTCAGGTACATCAGACTTCACTATCCAGTCTGTGTACTCAGGTACAACACACATCACAATCCAGTCTGTGTACTCAGGAGCATCATACTTCACAATCCAGTCTGTGTACTCACGTACATCACACTTCACAATCCAGTCCGTGTACTCAGGTACATCACACTTCACAATCCAGTCTGTGTACTCAGGTACATCACATTTCATAATCCAGTCTGTGTACTCAGGTACATCACATTTCACAATTCAGTCTGTGTACTCAGGTACATCACACTACACAATCCAGTCTGTGTACTCAGGTACATCACACTTCACAATCGAGTCTGTGTACTCAGGTACATCACACTTCACAATTCAGTCTGTGTACTCAGGTACATCACACTTCACAATCCAGTCTGTGTACTCAGGTACATCACACTTCACAATCCAGTCTGTGTACTCAGGTACAACACACTTCACAATCCAGTCTGTGTACTCAGGTGCATCACACTTCACAATCCAGTCTGTGTACTCAGGTACATCACACTTCACAATCCAGTCTGTGTACTCAGGTACATCACACTTCACAATCCAGTCTGTGTACTCAGGTACATCACATTTCATAATCCAGTCTTTCTACTCAGGTACATCACATTTCACAATCCAGCCTGTGTACTCAGGTACATCACATTTCACAATCCAGTCTGTGTACTCAGGTACATCACATATCATAATCCAGTCTCTGCACACAGGTACATCACATTTCACAATCCAGTCTGTGTACTCAGGTACATCACATTTCACAATCCAGTCTGTGTACTCAGGTACTTCACATTTCACAATCCAGTCTGTGTACTCAGTTACATCAGACTTCAAAATCCATTCTGTGCACTCAGGTACATCACACTTCACAATCCAGTCTGTGTACTCAGGTACATCACACTTCACAATCCAGTCTGTCTACTCAGGTTCGTCACACTACACAATCCAGTCTGTGTACTCAGGTACATCACACTTCACAATCCAGTATGTGTACTCAGGCACGTCACACTTCACAATCCAGTCTGTGTTCTCAGGTACATCACACATCACAATCCAGTCTGTATACTCAGGTACATCACATTTCACAATCCGTTTTGTGTACTCAGGTACATCACACTTCACAATCCAGACTGTGTACTCAGGTACATCACACTTCACAATTCAGTCTGTGTACTCAGGTACATCACACTTCACAATGCAGTCTGTGTACTCAGGCACGTCACACTTCACAATCCTGTCTGTGTACTGAGGTACATCACACTTCACAATCTTGTCTGCGTACTGAGGTACATCACACTTCACATTCAAGTCTGCGTACTCAGGTGCATCGCATTTCACCATCTAGTCTCTGAACTCAGATACATCACACTTCACATTTCAGTCTGTGTACTCAGGTACATCACATTTCACAATCCAGTCTGTGTACGCAGGTCCATCACACTTCACAATCAAGTCTGTGTACTGAGGTACAACACACATCACAATCCAGTCTGTGAACTCAGGAGCATCATACTTCACAATCCAGTCTGTGTACTGAGGTACATCACACTTCACAATCCAGTCTGTGTACTCAGGTACAACACACATCACAATACAGTCTGTGTACTCAGGAGCATCATACTTCACAATCCATTCTGTGCACTCAGGTACATCAAACTTCACAATCCAGTCCGTGTACTCAGGTACATCACACTTCACAATCCAGTCTGTGTGCTCAGGTACATCACATTTCATAATCCAGTCTGTGTACTCAGGTACATCACACTTCACAATCCAGTCTGTGTACTCAGGTACATCACACTTCACAATCCAGTCTGTGTATTCAGGTACATTACACTTCAGAATCAATTCTATGTACTCAGGTACACGACACTTCACAACCCAGTCTGTGTACTCAGGTACATCAGACTTCACAATCCTGTCTGAGCACTCATGTACATCGCACTTCACATTCAAGTCTGTGTACTCAGGTACATCACACTTCACAATCCAGTCTGTGTACTCAGGTACATCACACTTCACATTCAAGTCTGCGTACTCAGGTGCATCGCATTTCACCATCTAGTCTCTGTACGCAGATACATCACACTTCACATTTCAGTCTGTGTACTCAGGTACATCACATTTCACATTACAGTCCGTGTACTCAGGTACATCACACTTCACAATCCTGTCTGTGTACTGAGGTACATCACCCTTCACAATCCTGTCTGCGTACTGAGGTACATCACACTTCACTTTCCTGTCTGTGTACTCAGGTACATCACATTTCACAATCCAGTCTGTGTACTCAGGTCCATCACACTTCACAAACCTGTCTGTGTACTGAGGTAAATCACACTTCACAATTCTGTCTGCGTACTGAGGTACATCACACTTCACATTCCAGTCTGTGTACTCAGGTACATCACATTTCACAATCCAGTCTGTGTACTCAGGTCCATCACACTTCACAATCAAGTCTGTGTACTGAGGTACAACACACATCTCAATCCAGTCTGTGTACTCAGGAGCATCATACTTCACAATCCAGTCTGTGTACTCAGGTACATCACACTTCACAATCCAGTCCGTGTACTCAGGTACATCACACTTCACAATCCAGTCTGTGTACTCAGGTACATCACATTTCATAATCCAGTCTGTGTACTCAGGTACATCACAATTCACAATCCAGTCTGTGTACTCAGGTACATCACACTTCACAATCCAGTCTGTGTATTCAGGTACATTACACTTCAGAATCAAGTCTGTGTACTCAGGTACACGACACTTCACAACCCAGTCAGTGTACTCAGGTACATCACACTTCACAATCCAGTCTGTGTACTCAGGTACATCACATTTCACAATCCAGTCTGTGTACTCAGGTACTTCACATTTCACAATCCAGTCTGTGTACTCAGTTACATCACACTTCAAAATCCATTCTGTGCACTCAGGTACATCACACTTCACAATCCAGTCTGTGTACTCAGGTATATCACACTTCACAATCCAGTCTGTCTACTCAGGTTCGTCACACTACACAATCCAGTCTGTGTACTCAGGTACATCACACTTCACAATCCAGTATGTGTACTCAGGCACGTCACACTTCACAATCCAGTCTGTGTTCTCAGGTACATCACACATCACAATCCAGTCTGTATACTCAGGTACATCACATTTCACAATCCGTTTTGTGTACTCAGGTACATCACACTTCACAATCCAGACTGTGTACTCAGGTACATCACACTTCACAATTCAGTCTGTGTACTCAGGTACATCACACTTCACAATGCAGTCTGTGTACTCAGGCACGTCACACTTCACAATCCTGTCTGTGTACTCAGGTACATCACACTTCACAATCTTGTCTGCGTACTGAGGTACATCACACTTCACATTCAAGTCTGCGTACTCAGGTGCATCGCATTTCACCATCTAGTCTCTGAACTCAGATACATCACACTTCACATTTCAGTCTGTGTACTCAGGTACATCACATTTCACAATCCAGTCTGTGTACGCAGGTCCATCACACTTCACAATCAAGTCTGTGTACTGAGGTACAACACACATCACAATCCAGTCTGTGAACTCAGGAGCATCATACTTCACAATCCAGTCTGTTTACTGAGGTACATCACACTTCACAATCCAGTCTGTGTACTGAGGTACAACACACATCACAATACAGTCTGTGTACTCAGGAGCATCATACTTCACAATCCATTCTGTGTACTCAGGCACATCAAACTTCACAATCCAGTCCGTGTACTCAGGTACATCACACTTCACAATCCAGTCTGTGTGCTCAGGTACATCACATTTCATAATCCAGTCTGTGTACTCAGGTACATCACACTTCACAATCCAGTCTGTGTACTCAGGTACATCACACTTCACAATCCAGTCTGTGTATTCAGGTACATTACACTTCAGAATCAATTCTATGTACTCAGGTACACGACACTTCACAACCCAGTCTGTGTACTCAGGTACATCAGACTTCACAATCCTGTCTGTGCACTCATGTACATCGCACTTCACATTCAAGTCTGTGTACTCAGGTACATCACACTTCACAATCCAGTCTGTGTACTCAGGTACATCACACTTCACATTCAAGTCTGCGTACTCAGGTGCATCGCATTTCACCATCTAGTCTCTGTACTCAGATACATCACACTTCACATTTCAGTCTGTGTACTCAGGTACATCACATTTCACATTACAGTCCGTGTACTCAGGTACATCACACTTCACAATCCTGTCTGTGTACTGAGGTACATCACCCTTCACAATCCTGTCTGCGTACTGAGGTACATCACACTTCACTTTCCTGTCTGTGTACTCAGGTACATCACATTTCACAATCCAGTCTGTGTACTCAGGTCCATCACACTTCACAATCCTGTCTGTGTACTGAGGTAAATCACACTTCACAATTCTGTCTGCGTACTGAGGTACATCACACTTCACATTCCAGTCTGTGTACTCAGGTACATCACATTTCACAATCCAGTCTGTGTACTCAGGTCCATCACACTTCACAATCAAGTCTGTGTACTGAGGTACAACACACATCTCAATCCAGTCTGTGTACTCAGGAGCATCATACTTCACAATCCAGTCTGTGTACTCAGGTACATCACACTTCACAATCCAGTCCGTGTACTCAGGTACATCACACTTCACAATCCAGTCTGTGTACTCAGGTACATCACATTTCATAATCCAGTCTGTGTACTCAGGTACATCACAATTCACAATCCAGTCTGTGTACTCAGGTACATCACACTTCACAATCCAGTCTGTGTATTCAGGTACATTACACTTCAGAATCAAGTCTGTGTACTCAGGTACACGACACTTCACAACCCAGTCTGTGTACTCAGGTACATCACACTTCACAATCCTGTCTGTGCACTCATGTACATCGCACTTCACATTCAAGTCTGCGTACTCAGGTGCATCGCATTTCATCATCTAGTCTCTGTACTCAGATACATCACACTTCACATTTCAGTCTGTGTACTCAGGTACATCACATTTCACATTACAGTCCTTGTACTCAGGTACATCACACTTCACAATCCTGTCTGTGTACTGAGGTACATCACCCTTCACAATCCTGTCTGCATACAGAGGTTCATCACACTTCACTTTCCAGTCTGTGTACTCAGGTACATCACATTTCACAATCCAGTCTGTGTACTCAGGTCCATCACACTTCACAATCAAGTCTGTGTACTGAGGTACAACACACATCACAATCCTGTCTGTGTACTCAGGTACATCACATTTCACAATACAGGCCATGTACTCAGGTAAATCACACTTCACAATCCTGTCTGTGTACTGAGGTACATCACACTTCACAATCCTGTCTGCGTACTGAGGTACATCACACTTCACATTCCAGTCTGTGTACTCAGGTACATCACATTTCACAATCCAGTCTGTGTACCCAGGTCCATCACACTTCACAATCAAGTCTGTGTACTGAGGTACACCACACATCACAATCCAGTCTGTGTACTCAGGAGCATCAAACTTCACAATCCAGTCTGTGAACTCAGGTACATCACATTTCATAATCCAGTCTGTGTACTCAGGTACATCACACTTCACAATCCAGTCTGTGTGCTCAGGTACATCACATTTCATAATCCAGTCTGTGTACTCAGGTACATCACACTTCACAATCCAGTCAGTGGACTCAGGTACATCACACTTCACAATCCAGTCTGGGTAATCAGGTACATCACACTTCACAATATAGTCTGGGTACTCAGGTACATCACACTTCACAATCCAGTCTGTGTACTCAGGAACATCACACTTCACAATGCAGTCTGTGTACTCAGGAATATCACACTTCAAAATCTAGTCTGTGTACTCAGGTACATCACACTGCACAATCCATTCTGTGTACTCAGGTACATCACATTTCACAATCCAGTCTGAGTACTCAGGCACGTCACACTTCACAATCCAGTCTGTGTACTCAGGCAATTCACACTTCACAATCAAGTCTGTGTAATTATGTACACCACACTTCACATTCCTGTCTGTGTATTCAGGTACATCACATTTCACAATCCTGTCTGTGAACTCAGGTACATCACACTTCATAATCCAGTCTGTGTATTCAGGTACATTACACTTCAAAATCAAGTCTGTGTACTCAGATACATCACACTTCACAATCCTGTCTGTGCACTCATGTACATCACACTTCACATTCAAGTCTGCGTGCTCAGGTGCATCGAATTTCACCATCTAGTCTCTGTACTCAGATACATCACATTTCACATTTCAGTCTGTGTACTCAGGTACATCACATTTCACAATACAGTCCGTGTACTCAGGTACATCACACTTCACAATCCTGTCTGTGTACTCAGGTACATCACATTTCACAATCCAGTCTGAGTACTCAGGCACGTCACACTTCACAATCCAGTCTGTGTACTCAGGCAATTCACACTTCACAATCAAGTCTGTGTACTGAGGTACAACACACATCTCAATCCAGTCTGTGTACTCAGGAGCATCATACTTCAAAATCCAGTCTGTGTACTCAGGTACATCACACTTCACAATCCAGTCCGTGTACTCAGGTACATCACACTTCACAATCCAGTCTGTGTACTCAGGTACATCACATTTCATAATCCAGTCTATGTACTCAGGTACATCACAATTCACAATCCAGTCTGTGTACTCAGGCACGTCACAATTCACAATCCAGTCTGTGTACTCAGGCAATTCACACTTCACAATCAAGTCTGTGTAATTATGTACACCACACTTCACATTCCTGTCTGTGTATTCAGGTACATCACATTTCACAATCCTGTCTGTGAACTCAGGTACATCACACTTCATAATCCAGTCTGTGTATTCAGGTACATTACACTTCAAAATCAAGTCTGTGTACTCAGATACACGACACTTCACAACCCAGTCTGTGTACTCAGATACATCACACTTCACATTTCAGTCTGTGTACTCAGGTACATCACATTTCACAATACAGTCCGTGTACTCAGGTACATCACACTTCACAATCCTGTCTGTGTACTCAGGTACATCACATTTCACAATCCAGTCTGAGTACTCAGGCACGTCACACTTCACAATCCAGTCTGTGTACTCAGGCAAATCACACTTCACAATCCAGTCTGTGTAATTATGTACACCACACTTCACATTCCTGTATGTGTATTCAGGTACATCACATTTCACAATCCTCTCTGTGAACTCAGGTACATCACACTTCATAATCCAGTCTGTGTATTCAGGTACATTACACTTCAGAATCAAGTCTGTGTATTCAGGTACATTAGACTTCAGAATCAAGTCTGTGTACTCAGATACACGACACATCACAACCCAGTCTGTGTACTCAGGTACATCACACTTCACAATCCTGTCTGTGCACTCATGTACATCGCACTTCACAATTCTGTCTGCGTACTGATGTACATCACACTTCACATTCCAGTCTGTGTACTCAGGTACATCACATTTTACAATCCAGTCTGTGTACTCAGGTCCATCACACTTCACAATCAAGTCTGTGTACTGAGGTACAACACACATCACAATCCAGTCTGCGTACTCAGGAGCATCATACTTCACAATCCAGTCTGTGAACTCAGGTACATCAGACTTCACTATCCAGTCTGTGTACTCAGGTACAACACACATCACAATCCAGTCTGTGTACTCAGGAGCATCATACTTCACAATCCAGTCTGTGTACTCACGTACATCACACTTCACAATCCAGTCCGTGTACTCAGGTACATCACACTTCACAATCCAGTCTGTGTACTCAGGTACATCACATTTCATAATCCAGTCTGTGTACTCAGGTACATCACATTTCACAATTCAGTCTGTGTACTCAGGTACATCACACTACACAATCCAGTCTGTGTACTCAGGTACATCACACTTCACAATCGAGTCTGTGTACTCAGGTACATCACACTTCACAATTCAGTCTGTGTACTCAGGTACATCACACTTCACAATCCAGTCTGTGTACTCAGGTACATCACACTTCACAATCCAGTCTGTGTACTCAGGTACAACACACTTCACAATCCAGTCTGTGTACTCAGGTGCATCACACTTCACAATCCAGTCTGTGTACTCAGGTACATCACACTTCACAATCCAGTCTGTGTACTCAGGTACATCACACTTCACAATCCAGTCTGTGTACTCAGGTACATCACATTTCATAATCCAGTCTTTCTACTCAGGTACATCACATTTCACAATCCAGTCTGTGTACTCAGGTACATCACATTTCACAATCCAGTCTGTGTACTCAGGTACATCACATATCATAATCCAGTCTCTGCACACAGGTACATCACATTTCACAATCCAGTCTGTGTACTCAGGTACATCACATTTCACAATCCAGTCTGTGTACTCAGGTACTTCACATTTCACAATCCAGTCTGTGTACTCAGTTACATCAGACTTCAAAATCCATTCTGTGCACTCAGGTACATCACACTTCACAATCCAGTCTGTGTACTCAGGTACATCACACTTCACAATCCAGTCTGTCTACTCAGGTTCGTCACACTACACAATCCAGTCTGTGTACTCAGGTACATCACACTTCACAATCCAGTATGTGTACTCAGGCACGTCACACTTCACAATCCAGTCTGTGTTCTCAGGTACATCACACATCACAATCCAGTCTGTATACTCAGGTACATCACATTTCACAATCCGTTTTGTGTACTCAGGTACATCACACTTCACAATCCAGACTGTGTACTCAGGTACATCACACTTCACAATTCAGTCTGTGTACTCAGGTACATCACACTTCACAATGCAGTCTGTGTACTCAGGCACGTCACACTTCACAATCCTGTCTGTGTACTGAGGTACATCACACTTCACAATCTTGTCTGCGTACTGAGGTACATCACACTTCACATTCAAGTCTGCGTACTCAGGTGCATCGCATTTCACCATCTAGTCTCTGAACTCAGATACATCACACTTCACATTTCAGTCTGTGTACTCAGGTACATCACATTTCACAATCCAGTCTGTGTACGCAGGTCCATCACACTTCACAATCAAGTCTGTGTACTGAGGTACAACACACATCACAATCCAGTCTGTGAACTCAGGAGCATCATACTTCACAATCCAGTCTGTGTACTGAGGTACATCACACTTCACAATCCAGTCTGTGTACTCAGGTACAACACACATCACAATACAGTCTGTGTACTCAGGAGCATCATACTTCACAATCCATTCTGTGCACTCAGGTACATCAAACTTCACAATCCAGTCCGTGTACTCAGGTACATCACACTTCACAATCCAGTCTGTGTGCTCAGGTACATCACATTTCATAATCCAGTCTGTGTACTCAGGTACATCACACTTCACAATCCAGTCTGTGTACTCAGGTACATCACACTTCACAATCCAGTCTGTGTATTCAGGTACATTACACTTCAGAATCAATTCTATGTACTCAGGTACACGACACTTCACAACCCAGTCTGTGTACTCAGGTACATCAGACTTCACAATCCTGTCTGAGCACTCATGTACATCGCACTTCACATTCAAGTCTGTGTACTCAGGTACATCACACTTCACAATCCAGTCTGTGTACTCAGGTACATCACACTTCACATTCAAGTCTGCGTACTCAGGTGCATCGCATTTCACCATCTAGTCTCTGTACGCAGATACATCACACTTCACATTTCAGTCTGTGTACTCAGGTACATCACATTTCACATTACAGTCCGTGTACTCAGGTACATCACACTTCACAATCCTGTCTGTGTACTGAGGTACATCACCCTTCACAATCCTGTCTGCGTACTGAGGTACATCACACTTCACTTTCCTGTCTGTGTACTCAGGTACATCACATTTCACAATCCAGTCTGTGTACTCAGGTCCATCACACTTCACAAACCTGTCTGTGTACTGAGGTAAATCACACTTCACAATTCTGTCTGCGTACTGAGGTACATCACACTTCACATTCCAGTCTGTGTACTCAGGTACATCACATTTCACAATCCAGTCTGTGTACTCAGGTCCATCACACTTCACAATCAAGTCTGTGTACTGAGGTACAACACACATCTCAATCCAGTCTGTGTACTCAGGAGCATCATACTTCACAATCCAGTCTGTGTACTCAGGTACATCACACTTCACAATCCAGTCCGTGTACTCAGGTACATCACACTTCACAATCCAGTCTGTGTACTCAGGTACATCACATTTCATAATCCAGTCTGTGTACTCAGGTACATCACAATTCACAATCCAGTCTGTGTACTCAGGTACATCACACTTCACAATCCAGTCTGTGTATTCAGGTACATTACACTTCAGAATCAAGTCTGTGTACTCAGGTACACGACACTTCACAACCCAGTCAGTGTACTCAGGTACATCACACTTCACAATCCAGTCTGTGTACTCAGGTACATCACATTTCACAATCCAGTCTGTGTACTCAGGTACTTCACATTTCACAATCCAGTCTGTGTACTCAGTTACATCACACTTCAAAATCCATTCTGTGCACTCAGGTACATCACACTTCACAATCCAGTCTGTGTACTCAGGTATATCACACTTCACAATCCAGTCTGTCTACTCAGGTTCGTCACACTACACAATCCAGTCTGTGTACTCAGGTACATCACACTTCACAATCCAGTATGTGTACTCAGGCACGTCACACTTCACAATCCAGTCTGTGTTCTCAGGTACATCACACATCACAATCCAGTCTGTATACTCAGGTACATCACATTTCACAATCCGTTTTGTGTACTCAGGTACATCACACTTCACAATCCAGACTGTGTACTCAGGTACATCACACTTCACAATTCAGTCTGTGTACTCAGGTACATCACACTTCACAATGCAGTCTGTGTACTCAGGCACGTCACACTTCACAATCCTGTCTGTGTACTCAGGTACATCACACTTCACAATCTTGTCTGCGTACTGAGGTACATCACACTTCACATTCAAGTCTGCGTACTCAGGTGCATCGCATTTCACCATCTAGTCTCTGAACTCAGATACATCACACTTCACATTTCAGTCTGTGTACTCAGGTACATCACATTTCACAATCCAGTCTGTGTACGCAGGTCCATCACACTTCACAATCAAGTCTGTGTACTGAGGTACAACACACATCACAATCCAGTCTGTGAACTCAGGAGCATCATACTTCACAATCCAGTCTGTTTACTGAGGTACATCACACTTCACAATCCAGTCTGTGTACTGAGGTACAACACACATCACAATACAGTCTGTGTACTCAGGAGCATCATACTTCACAATCCATTCTGTGTACTCAGGCACATCAAACTTCACAATCCAGTCCGTGTACTCAGGTACATCACACTTCACAATCCAGTCTGTGTGCTCAGGTACATCACATTTCATAATCCAGTCTGTGTACTCAGGTACATCACACTTCACAATCCAGTCTGTGTACTCAGGTACATCACACTTCACAATCCAGTCTGTGTATTCAGGTACATTACACTTCAGAATCAATTCTATGTACTCAGGTACACGACACTTCACAACCCAGTCTGTGTACTCAGGTACATCAGACTTCACAATCCTGTCTGTGCACTCATGTACATCGCACTTCACATTCAAGTCTGTGTACTCAGGTACATCACACTTCACAATCCAGTCTGTGTACTCAGGTACATCACACTTCACATTCAAGTCTGCGTACTCAGGTGCATCGCATTTCACCATCTAGTCTCTGTACTCAGATACATCACACTTCACATTTCAGTCTGTGTACTCAGGTACATCACATTTCACATTACAGTCCGTGTACTCAGGTACATCACACTTCACAATCCTGTCTGTGTACTGAGGTACATCACCCTTCACAATCCTGTCTGCGTACTGAGGTACATCACACTTCACTTTCCTGTCTGTGTACTCAGGTACATCACATTTCACAATCCAGTCTGTGTACTCAGGTCCATCACACTTCACAATCCTGTCTGTGTACTGAGGTAAATCACACTTCACAATTCTGTCTGCGTACTGAGGTACATCACACTTCACATTCCAGTCTGTGTACTCAGGTACATCACATTTCACAATCCAGTCTGTGTACTCAGGTCCATCACACTTCACAATCAAGTCTGTGTACTGAGGTACAACACACATCTCAATCCAGTCTGTGTACTCAGGAGCATCATACTTCACAATCCAGTCTGTGTACTCAGGTACATCACACTTCACAATCCAGTCCGTGTACTCAGGTACATCACACTTCACAATCCAGTCTGTGTACTCAGGTACATCACATTTCATAATCCAGTCTGTGTACTCAGGTACATCACAATTCACAATCCAGTCTGTGTACTCAGGTACATCACACTTCACAATCCAGTCTGTGTATTCAGGTACATTACACTTCAGAATCAAGTCTGTGTACTCAGGTACACGACACTTCACAACCCAGTCTGTGTACTCAGGTACATCACACTTCACAATCCTGTCTGTGCACTCATGTACATCGCACTTCACATTCAAGTCTGCGTACTCAGGTGCATCGCATTTCATCATCTAGTCTCTGTACTCAGATACATCACACTTCACATTTCAGTCTGTGTACTCAGGTACATCACATTTCACATTACAGTCCTTGTACTCAGGTACATCACACTTCACAATCCTGTCTGTGTACTGAGGTACATCACCCTTCACAATCCTGTCTGCATACAGAGGTTCATCACACTTCACTTTCCAGTCTGTGTACTCAGGTACATCACATTTCACAATCCAGTCTGTGTACTCAGGTCCATCACACTTCACAATCAAGTCTGTGTACTGAGGTACAACACACATCACAATCCTGTCTGTGTACTCAGGTACATCACATTTCACAATACAGGCCATGTACTCAGGTAAATCACACTTCACAATCCTGTCTGTGTACTGAGGTACATCACACTTCACAATCCTGTCTGCGTACTGAGGTACATCACACTTCACATTCCAGTCTGTGTACTCAGGTACATCACATTTCACAATCCAGTCTGTGTACCCAGGTCCATCACACTTCACAATCAAGTCTGTGTACTGAGGTACACCACACATCACAATCCAGTCTGTGTACTCAGGAGCATCAAACTTCACAATCCAGTCTGTGAACTCAGGTACATCACATTTCATAATCCAGTCTGTGTACTCAGGTACATCACACTTCACAATCCAGTCTGTGTGCTCAGGTACATCACATTTCATAATCCAGTCTGTGTACTCAGGTACATCACACTTCACAATCCAGTCAGTGGACTCAGGTACATCACACTTCACAATCCAGTCTGGGTAATCAGGTACATCACACTTCACAATATAGTCTGGGTACTCAGGTACATCACACTTCACAATCCAGTCTGTGTACTCAGGAACATCACACTTCACAATGCAGTCTGTGTACTCAGGAATATCACACTTCAAAATCTAGTCTGTGTACTCAGGTACATCACACTGCACAATCCATTCTGTGTACTCAGGTACATCACATTTCACAATCCAGTCTGAGTACTCAGGCACGTCACACTTCACAATCCAGTCTGTGTACTCAGGCAATTCACACTTCACAATCAAGTCTGTGTAATTATGTACACCACACTTCACATTCCTGTCTGTGTATTCAGGTACATCACATTTCACAATCCTGTCTGTGAACTCAGGTACATCACACTTCATAATCCAGTCTGTGTATTCAGGTACATTACACTTCAAAATCAAGTCTGTGTACTCAGATACATCACACTTCACAATCCTGTCTGTGCACTCATGTACATCACACTTCACATTCAAGTCTGCGTGCTCAGGTGCATCGAATTTCACCATCTAGTCTCTGTACTCAGATACATCACATTTCACATTTCAGTCTGTGTACTCAGGTACATCACATTTCACAATACAGTCCGTGTACTCAGGTACATCACACTTCACAATCCTGTCTGTGTACTCAGGTACATCACATTTCACAATCCAGTCTGAGTACTCAGGCACGTCACACTTCACAATCCAGTCTGTGTACTCAGGCAATTCACACTTCACAATCCAGTCTGTGTAATTATGTACACCACACTTCACATTCCTGTATGTGTATTCAGGTACATCACATTTCACAATCCTCTCTGTGAACTCAGGTACATCACACTTCATAATCCAGTCTGTGTATTCAGGTACATTAGACTTCAGAATCAAGTCTGTGTACTCAGATACACGACACTTCACAACCCAGTCTGTGTACTCAGGTACATCACACTTCAAAATCCTGTCTGTGCACTCATGTACATCGCACTTCACAATTCTGTCTGCGTACTGATGTACATCACACTTCACATTCCAGTCTGTGTACTCAGGTACATCACATTTCACAATCCAGTCTATGTACTCAGGTCCATCACACTTCACAATCAAGTCTGTGTACTGAGGTACAACACACATCACAATCCAGTCTGTGTACTCAGGAGCATCATACTTCACAATCCAGTCTGTGTACTCAGGTACATCACACTTCACAATCCAGTCTGTGTACTCAGGTACAACACACATCACAATCCAGTCTGTGTACTCAGGAGCATCATACTTCACAATCCAGTCTGTGTACTCACGTACATCACACTTCACAATCCAGTCCGTGTACTCAGGTACATCACACTTCACAATCCAGTTTGTGTACTCAGGTACATCACATTTCATAATCCAGTCTGTGTACTCAGGTACATCACATTTCACAATTCAGTCTGTGTACTCAGGAGCATCACACTACACAATCCAGTCTGTGTACTCAGGTACATCACACTTCACAATCGAGTCTGTGTACTCAGGTACATCACACTTCACAATTCAGTCTGTGTACTCAGGTACATCACACTTCACAATCCAGTCTGTGTACTCAGGTACATCACACTTCACAATCCAGTCTGTGTACTCAGGTACAACACACTTCACAATCCAGTCTGTGTACTCAGGTGCATCACACTTCACAATCCAGTCTGTGTACTCAGGTACATCACACTTCACAATCCAGTCTGTGTACTCAGGTACATCACACTTCACAATCCAGTCTGTGTACTCAGGTACATCACATTTCATAATCCAGTCTTTCTACTCAGGTACATCACATTTCACAATCCAGTCTGTGTACTCAGGTACATCACATTTCACAATCCAGTCTGTGTACTCAGGTACATCACATATCATAATCCAGTCTCTGCACACAGGTACATCACATTTCACAATCCAGTCTGTGTACTCTGGTACATCACATTTCACAATCCAGTCTGTGTACTCAGGTACTTCACACTTCACAATGCAGTCTGTGTACTTATGTACACCACACTTCACAATCCTGTCTGTGTATTCTGGTACATGACACTTCACAATCCTGTCTGTGAACTCAGGTACATCACACTTCACAATCCAGTCTGTGTATTCAGGTATATTACACTTCAGAATCAAGTCTGTGAACTCAGGTACACGACACTTCACAGCCCTGTCTGTGTACTCAGGTACATCACACTTCACAATCCTGTCAGTGCACTCATGTACATCGCACTTCACAATCAAGTCTGCGTACTTAGGTGCATCGCATTTCACCATCTAGTCTCTGTACTCAGATACATCACACTTCACATTTCAGTCTGTGTACTCAGGTACATCACATTTCACAATCCAGTCTGTGTACTCAGGTACATCACACTTCACAATCCAATCTGTGTACTCAGGTACATCACACTTCACAATCCAGTCTGTGTACTCAGGTACATCACACTTCACAATTCTGTCTGCGTACTGAGGTACATCACACTTCACATTCCAGTCTGTGTACTCAGGTACATCACATTTCACAATCCAGTCTGTGTACTCAGGTCCATCACACTTCACAATCAAGTCTGTGTACTGAGGTACAACACACATCTCAATCCAGTCTGTGTACTCAGGAGCATCATACTTCACAATCCAGTCTGTGTACTCAGGTACATCACACTTCACAATCCAGTCCGTGTACTCAGGTACATCACACTTCACAATCCAGTCTGTGTACTCAGGTACATCACACTTCACAATCCAGTCTGTGTATTCAGGTACATTACACTTCAGAATCAAGTCTGTGTACTCAGGTACACGACACTTCACAACCCAGTCTGTGTACTCAGGTACATCACACTACACAATCCAGTCTGTGTACTCAGGTACATCACACTTCACAATCGAGTCTGTGTACTCAGGTACATCACACTTCACAATTCAGTCTGTGTACTCAGGTACATCACACTTCACAATCCAGTCTGTGTCCTCAGGTACATCACACTTCACAATCCAGTCTGTGTACTCAGGTACATCACACTTCACAATCCAGTCTGTGTACTCAGGTACATCACACTCCACAATCCAGTCTGTGTACTCAGGTACATCACACTTCACAATCCAGTCTGTGTACTCAGGTACATCACATTTCATAATCCAGTCTGTGCACTCAGGTACATCACATTTCATAATCCAGTCTGTGTACTCAGGTACATCACACTTCACAATCCATTCAGTGGACTCAGGTACATCACACTTCACAATCCAGTCTGCGTAATCAGGTACATCACACTAAACAATCCATTCTGTGTACTCAGTTACATCACTCTTCACAATCCAATCTGTGTACTCAGGTACATCACACTTCACAATATAGTCTGTGTACTCAGGTACATCACATTTCACAATCCAGTCTGTGTACTCAGGTACATCACACTTCACAATCCAGTCTGTGTACTCAGGTATATCACACTTCAAAATCCAGTCTGTGTACTCAGGTACATCACACTTCACAATCCAGTCTGTGTACTCAGGTACATCACATTTCACAATCCAGTCTGTGTACTCAGGTACATCACATTTCACAATCCAGTCTGAGTACTCAGGCACGTCACACTTCACAATCCAGTCTGTGTACTCAGGCAATTCACACTTCACAATCCAGTCTGTGTAATTATGTACACCACACTTCACATTCCTGTCTGTGTATTCAGGTACATCACATTTCACAATCCTGTCTGTGAACTCAGGTACATCACACTTCATAATCCAGTCTGTGTATTCAGGTACATTACACTTCAGAATCAAGTCTGTGTACTCAGATACACGACACTTCACAACCCAGTCTGTGTACTCAGGTACATCACACTTCACAAACCTGTCTGTGCACTCATGTACATCACACTTCACATTCAAGTCTGCGTACTCAGGTGCATCGCATTTCACCATCTAGTCTCTGTACTCAGATACATCACACTTCACATTTCAGTCTGTGTACTCAGGTACATCACATTTCACAATACAGTCCGTGTAATCAGGTACATCACACTTCACAATCCTGTCTGTGTACTGAGGTACATCACACTTCACAATCCTGTCTGCGTACTGAGGTACATCACACTTCACATTCCAGTCTGTGTACTCAGGTACATCATATTTCACAATCCAGTCTGTGTACTCAGGTCCATCACACTTCACAATCAAGTCTGTGTACTGAGGTACAACACACATCACAATCCAGTCTGTGTACTCAGGAGCATCATACTTCACAATCCAGTCTGTGTACTCAGGTACATCACACTTCACAATCCAGTCTGTGTACTCAGGTACATCACACATCACAATCCAGTCTGTGTACTCAGGAGCATCATACTTCACAATCCAGTCTGTGTACTCAGGTACATCACACTTCACAATCCAATCTGTGTACTCAGGTACATCACACTTCACAATCCAGTCTGTGTACTCAGGTACATCACACTTCACAATCCAGTCTGCGTACTCAGGTACATCACACTTCACAATCCAGTCTGTGTCCTCAGGTACATCACATTTCACAATCCAGTCTGTGTACTCAGATACATCACACTTCACAATCCAGTCTGTGTTCTCAGGTACATCACACATCACAATCCAGTCTGTGTACTCAGGTACATCACACTTCACAATTCAGTCTGTGTAATCAGGTACATCACACTTCACAATCCAGTCTGTGTACTCAGGTACATCACACTTCACAATCCAGTCTGCGTACTCAGGTACATCACACATCACAATCCAGTCTGTGTACTCAGGTACATCACACTTCACAATCCAGTCTGTGTACTCAGGTACATCACATTTCACAATCCAGTCTGTGTACTCAGTTACATCACATTTTATAATCCAGTCTCTGTACACAGGTACATCGCATTTCATAATCCAGTCTGTGTACTCAGGTACATCACATTTCACAATCCAGTCTGAGTACTCAGGCACGTCACACTTCACAATCCAGTCTGTGTACTCAGGCACGTCACACTTCACAATGCAGTCTGTGTACTTATGTACACCACACTTCACAATCCTGTCTGTGTATTCTGGTACATGACACTTCACAATCCTGTCTGTGAACTCAGGTACATCACACTTCACAATCCAGTCTGTGTATTCAGGTATATTACACTTCAGAATCAAGTCTGTGAACTCAGGTACACGACACTTCACAGCCCTGTCTGTGTACTCAGGTACATCACACTTCACAATCCTGTCAGTGCACTCATGTACATCGCACTTCACATTCAAGTCTGCGTACTTAGGTGCATCGCATTTCACCATCTAGTCTCTGTACTCAGATACATCACACTTCACATTTCAGTCTGTGTACTCAGGTACATCACATTTCACAATCCAGTCTGTGTACTCAGGTACATCACACTTCACAATCCAATCTGTGTACTCAGGTACATCACACTTCACAATCCAGTCTGTGTACTCAGGTACATCACACTTCACAATCCAGTCTGCGTACTCAGGTACATCACACTTCACAATCCAGTCTGTGTACTCAGGTACATCACATTTCACAATCCAGTCTGTGTACTCAGATACATCACACTTCACAATCCAGTCTGTGTTCTCAGGTACATCACACATCCCAATCCAGTCTGTGTAATCAGGTACATCACACTTCACAATTCAGTCTGTGTAATCAGGTGCATCACACTTCACAATCCAGTCTGTGTACTCAGGTACATCACACTTCACAATCCAGTCTGTGTACTCAGGTACAGCACACATCACAATCCAGTCTGTGTACTCAGGTACATCACACTTCACAATCCAGTCTGTGTACTCAGGTACATCACATTTCACAATCCAGTCTGTGTACTCAGTTACATCACATTTTATAATCCAGTCTCTGTACACAGGTACATCGCATTTCATAATCCAGTCTGTGTACTCAGGTACATCACATTTCACAATCCAGTCTGAGTACTCAGGCACGTCACACTTCACAATCCAGTCTGTGTACTCAGGCACGTCACACTTCACAATGCAGTCTGTGTACTTATGTACACCACACTTCACAATCCTGTCTGTGTATTCTGGTACATGACACTTCACAATCCTGTCTGTGAACTCAGGTACATCACACTTCACAATCCAGTCTGTGTATTCAGGTATATTACACTTCAGAATCAAGTCTGTGAACTCAGGTACACGACACTTCACAGCCCTGTCTGTGTACTCAGGTACATCACACTTCACAATCCTGTCTGTGCACTCATGTACATCGCACTTCACATTCAAGTCTGCGTACTTAGGTGCATCGCATTTCACCATCTAGTCTCTGTACTCAGATACATCACACTTCACATTTCAGTCTGTGTACTCAGGTACATCACATTTCACATTACAGTCCGTGTACTCAGGTACATCACACTTCACAATCCTGTCTGTGTACTGAGGTACATCACACTTCACAATCCTGTCTGCGTACTGAGGTACATCACACTTCACATTCCAGTCTGTGTACTCAGGTACATCACATTTCACAATCCAGTCTGTGTACTCAGGTCCATCACACTTCACAATCAAGTCTGTATACTGAGGTACAACAAACATCACAATCCAGTCTGTGTACTCAGGTACATCACATTTCACAATACAGGCCGTGTACTCAGGTAAATCACACTTCACAATCCTGTCTGTGTACTGAGGTACATCACACTTCACAATCCTGTCTGTGTACTCAGGTATATCACACTTCACAATCCAGTCTGTGTACTCAGGTACATCACACGTCACAATCCAGTCTGTGTACTGAGGTACATCACACTTCACAATCCTGTCTGCGTACTGAGGTACATCACACTTCACATTCCAGTCTGTGTACTCAGGTACATCACATTTCACAATCCAGTCTGTGTACTCAGGTCCATCACACTTCACAATCAAGTCTGTGTACTCAGGTACATCACACTTCACAATCCAGTCTGTGTACTCAGGAGCATCAAACTTCACAATCCAGTCTGTGAACTCAGGTACATCACACTTCACAATCCAGTCTGTGTACTCAGGTACATCACACTTCACAATCCAGTCTGTGCACTCAGGTACATCACATTTCATAATCCAGTCTGTGTACTCAGGTACATCACACTTCACAATCCAGTCAGTGTGCTCAGGTACATCACACTTCACAATCCAGTCTGTGTACTCAGGTACATCACACTAAACAATCCATTCTGTGTACTCAGTTACATCACACTTCACAATCCAATCTGTGTACTCAGGTACATCACACTTCACAATATATTCTGTGTACTCAGGTACATCACACTTCACAATCCAGTCTGTGTACTCAGGTACATCACACTTCACAATCCAGTCTGTGTACTCAGGTATATCAAACTACACAATCCAGTCTGTGTACTCAGGTACATCACACTTCACAATCCAATCTGTGTACTCAGGTACATCACACTTCACAATATAGTCTGTGTACTCAGGTACATCACACTTCACAATCCAGTCTGTGTACTCAGGTACATCACAATTCACAATCCAGTCTGTGTACTCAGGTACATCACATTTCACAATCCAGTCTGAGTACTCAGGCACGTCACACTTCACAATCCTGTCTGTGTACTCAGGCACGTCACACTTCACAATCCAGTCTGTGTACTTATGTACACCACACTTCACATTCCAGTCTGTGTATTCAGGTACATCACATTTCACAATCCTGTCTGTGAACTCAGGTACATCACTCTTCACAATCCAGTCTGTGTATTCAGGTACATTACAGTTCAGAATCAAGTCTGTGTACTCAGGTACACGACACTTCACAACCCAGTCTGTGTACTCAGGTACATCACACTTCACAATCCTGTCTGTGCACTCATGTACATCAAACTTCACATTCAAGTCTGCGTACTCAGGTGCATCGCATTTCACCATCTAGTCTCTGTACTCAGATACATCACACTTCACATTTCAGTCAGTGTACTCAGGTAAATCACATTTCACAATACAGTCCGTGTACTCAGGTACATCACACTTCACAATCCTGTCTGTGTACTGAGGTACATCACACTTCACAATCCTGTCTGGGTACTGAGGTACATCACACTTCACATTCCAGTCTGTGTCCTCAGGTACATCACATTTCACAATCCAGTCTGTGTACTCAGGTCCATCACACTTCACAATCAAGTCTGTGTACTGAGGTACAACACACATCACAATCCAGTCTTTGTACTCAGGTACATCACACTTCACAATCCAGTCTGTGTACTCAGGTACATCACACTTCACTATCGAGTCTGTGTACTCAGGTACATCACACTTCACAATCCTGTCTGTGTACTCAGGTACAGCACATTTCACAATCCAGTCTGTGTACTCAGGTACATCACATTTCATAATCCAGTCTCTGTACTCAGGTACATCACACTTCACAATCCAGTCTGTTTACTCAGGTACATCACACTTCACAATCCTGTCTGTGAACTCAGGTGCATCACACTTCACAATCCAGTCTGTGTATTCTGGTACATTACACTTCAGAATCAAGTCTGTGTACTCAGGTACACGACACTTCACAACCCAGTCTGTGTACTCAGGTACATCACACTTCACAATCCTGTCTTTGCACTCATGTACATCACACTTCACATTCAAGTCTGCGTACTCAGGTGCATCGCATTTCACCATCTAGTCTCTGTACTCAGATACATCACACTTCACATTTCAGTCTGTGTACTCAGGTACATCACATTTCACAATACAGTCCGTGTACTCAGGTACATCACACTTCACAATCCAGTCTGTGCACTGAGGTACATCACACTTCACAATCCTGTCTGCGTACTGAGGTACATCACACTTCACATTCCAGTCTGTGTACTCAGGTACATCACCTTTCACAATCCAGTCTGTGTACTCAGGTCCATCACACTTCACAATCAAGTCTGAGTACTGAGGTACAACACACATCACAATCCAGTCTGTGTACTCAGCAGCATCATACTTCACAATCCAGTCTGTGTACTCAGGTACATCACACTTCACAATCCAGTCCGTGTACTCAGGTACATCACACTTCACAATCCAGTCTGTGTACTCAGGTACATCACATTTCATAATCCAGTCTGTGTACTCAGGTACATCACACTTCACAATCCAGTCTGTGTACTCAGGTACATCACACTTCACAATCCAGTCTGTGTACTCAGGTACATCACACTACACAATCCAGTCTGTGTACTCAGGTACATCACACTTCACAATCGAGTCTGTGTACTCAGGTACATCACACTTCACAATTCAGTCTGTGTACTCAGGTACATCACACTTCACAATCTAGTCTGTGTACTCAGGTACATCACACTTCACAATCCAGTCTGTGTACTCACGTACATCACACTTCACAATCCAGTCTGTGTACTCAGGTACATCACACTTCACAATCCAGTCTGTGTACTCAGGTACATCACACTTCACAATCCAGTCTGCGTACTCAGGTACATCACATTTCATAACCCAGTCTTTCTACTCATGTACATCACACTTCACAATGCAGTCTGTGTACTCAGGTACATCACATTTCCTAATCAAGTCTCTGTACTCAGGTACATCACATTTCACAATCCAGTCTGTGTACTCAGGTACATCACATTTCACAATCCAGTCTGTGTACTCAGGTACATCACACTTCACAATCCAGTCTGTGTACTCAGGTATATCACACTGCACAATCCAGTCTGTGTACTCAGGTATATCACACTGCACAATTCAGTCTGTGTACTCAGGTATATCACACTGCACAATCTAGTCTGTGTTCTCAGGAACGTCACGCTTCACAATCCAGTCTGTGTACTCAGCTACGTCACACTTCACAATGCAGTCTGTGTACTCAGGTACATCACACTTCACAATCCAGTCTGTGTACTCAGATACATCACACATCACAATCCAGTCTGTGTACTCAGGTACATCACACTTCACAATTCAGTCTGTGTACTCAGGTACATCACACTTCACAATCCAGTCTGTGTACTCAGGTACATCACACTTCACAATCCAGTCTGTGTACTCAGGTACATCACACTTCACAATCCAGTCTGTGTACTCAGGTACACCACACTTCACAATCCAGTCTGTGTACTCAGGTACATCACACTTCACAATCCAGTTTGTGTGCTCAGGTACATCACACTTCACAATCCAGTCTGTGTACTCAGATACATCACACTTCACAATCCAGTCTGTGTGCTCAGGTACATCACATTTCACAATCCAGTCTGTGTACTCAGGTACATCACATTTCATAATCCAGTCTCTGTACTCAGGTACATCACATTTCACAATCCAGTCGGTGTACTCAGGCACGTCACACTTCACAATCCAGTCTGTGTACTCAGGCACGTCACACTTCACAATCCAGTCTGTGTACTTATGTACACCACACTTCACATTCCTGTCTGTGTATTCAGGTACATCACACTTCACAATCCTGTTTGTGAACTCAGGTACATCACACTTCACAATCCAGTCCGTGTATTCAGGTACATTACACTTCAGAATCAAGTCTGTGTACTCAGGTACATCACACTTCACAATCCTGTCTGTGCACTCATGTACATCACACTTCACATTCAATCTGCGTACTCAGGTGCATCGCATTTCACCATCTAGTCTCTGTACTCAGATACATCACACTTCACATTTCAGTCTGTGTACTCAGGTACATCACATTTCACAATATAGTCCGTGTACTCAGGTACATCACACTTCACAATCCTGTCTGTGTACTGAGGTACATCACACTTCACATTCCAGTCTGTGTACTCAGGTACATCACACTTCACATTCCAGTCTGTGTACTCAGGTACATCACATTTCACAATCCAGTCTGTGTACTCAGGTCCATCACTCTTCACAATCAAGTCTGTTTACTGAGGTACAACACACATCATAATCCAGTCTGTGTACTCAGGAGCATCATACTTCACAATCCAGTCTGTGTACTCAGGTACATCACACTTCACAATCCAGTCTGTGTACTCAGGTACATCACACTTCACAATCCAGTCTGTGTACTCAGGTACATCACACTTCACAATCCAGTCTGTGTACTCAGGTACATCACACTTCACAATCCAGTATGTGTACTCAGGCACGTCACACTTCACAATCCAGTATGTGTACTCAGGCACGTCACACTTCACAATCCAGTCTGTGTACTCAGGTACATCACACTTCACAATCCAGTCTGTGTACTCAGGTACATCACACTTCACAATCCAGTCTGTGTACTCAGGTACATCACACTTCACAATCCAGTCTGTTGTCTCAGGTACATCACACTTCACAATCCAGTCTGTGTACTCAGGTACATCACACTTCACAATCCTGTCTGTGAACTCAGGTACATCACACTTCACAATCCAGTCTGTGTACTCAGGTACATCACACTTCACAATCCAGTCTGTGTACTCAGGTACATCACACTTCACAATCCTGTCTGTGTACTCAGGTACATCATACTTCACAATCCAGTCTGTGTACTCAGGTACATCATACTTCACAATCCAGTCTGTGTACTCAGGTACATCACACTTCACAATCCAGTCTGTGTACTCAGGTACATCACGCTTCAGAATCCAGTCTGTGTACTCAGGTACATCATACTTCACAATCCAGTCTGTGTACTCAGGTACATCACACTTCACAATCCAGTCTGTGTACTCAGGTACACCACCGCCGTCCTCACACGGATCTGAAGCTCCAGTTCCGGTTCCTCGAGGGACCAGAGTTTTGTGAGCACCTCATTCGTGAGTCACACCCCCATATACTCTGCTCCTGCCTTAGGTGTTGGTGAAAATTGCTACCGGAAGGTTCTGTGTAGACACGGCCTCCTGCTGAGTTCCCGTCTCACCCTCCTCGGTACAATGGACTGGGAACATGTGGTGTACCCTGAGAACTTGCAGCTAAAAACAATGTCTTCCCCACATGCAGCATCTCTTCCTGTATCTTCACCAACTTGAAACAACTCCTCCAAACACCCAGTCCTTCCACAAACTCAATCAGAACCAGGAGAAAGTCAGCAGGAACTCAGCTGCAGGTTGTTGATGGTCCCTTTAAATCTCACTGGTCTCTGGATCCCTCACACTGCTGAACCTGTACCAAATCTGCTTTACAATCTGACTGAGCTCACCATCTGCTGACTCTGTATCCTTCTGGAACACGCCTGTAACACGCGTGTTAATGCCCCTTCACCACGATGGGGTCCACTGTGGCCCAGACTGGAAGTGGGAAGAAACCTGCAGCCGCCATTTTGTTTCCATCGGGTTCCTGTCGTGTCGAAATTCCCGGGGTTATGGGAGCAAAATTTGTGGTCATCGTATTCACTGAACGTATAATCTTGTTTTATAGATTTTAAAGTCATTACTTGGTCGGGTTTAGCTGATAGGAGGATTCACTGAACTGTTTCTGGGTAAACTTACCCCTGCCGCTTCTCCTTGTGCGGTGATCGTCTCTTTGTGATTTTTTTCTCCTGTTCCAGTCGCCTCTCTCAGCAGCTGCTCTGTCACGTTTCAGTTTAAACCCTGAGGGTGTCTCCCATACTCTCCTCTCTCTCTCTCTCTCTCTCGAATATCTGAACCTGTTTATATCCCTTTGCAGTCTCTTTGTATCCTCCTCACAGCTTACTTTCCCAACCAGCTTTTTATTGTCAGTAGCCCTGACTGTGGGTGGAATTTTCTGTGCCGTGAGTGAACAATATGGCGAGAAGGCCAGAAATAGGCTTCACCCCACCTTGAAACCAATTTGCGATCGTCCGCTCAGCTGGTCAGTGGCGGGCTGCGTCTCCCACCATCGGACGTTGGGAGCCTCATTGTAACACATCTGCTATCAGAATAAGGCCAGCCCACCGGAATCATCCCCCCCGCACCCTCCCCTGGGCTGGATCGTCCACCCCCCTTGGCGTGATTGTGAGCTGCCGTCTTTCACAACAGCTTGTGCTTGGCGGGCTGCTCTCTGAGGGGGACGGGGAGGGGAGTTCCCAGTAACATTGTGCAGCACTCGCCAGGGGGGCCTGTTGGGCTTCAAGGGTGAGGCAGGTTGATGGGGGGTCAAGGGCGGCCCTGAAGCTGAGGCGACTTTGCAGGAGACAAAGGTTTGCCTCGTGACTGCGGCAGTTTGTGTGGCCAGGGGGCGGGGCCGTGGGGCGGGGCTGTGGGGCGGGGCTGGGGCCAGAGGGGGCGGGGCTCTGGGGCGGGGCTGGGGCCAGAGGGGCGGGCCCAGAGGGGAAGGGACCAGAGGGGCGGGGCTTAGATGCAGAGGGGAGGGGCCAGAGCCTGGGGCAGGAAGGGTGGTGCTTGGATGGGCAGCGCAGGGCCTGGGGGTGAAGGACCGGAGTTTTGGGTGGGTCTTGGAGGGGGCAAGGCCTCGGGGCCAGAGGGGAGGGGCCAGAGGGGGCCGGGCTTGCGGTGGGCCTGCTGATGGAGGTGCGGCCTGGAATGGGGGTGTGGCCTGTGTCAAGGCCAGGGGTGGGGGCGGGGAGGCAGGAGGGAGGGGAGGGGCAAAAGGGTGCGGGGCCTGCGGATGGGGGGGCGGTACCTGCAGTGGGGTGGGGGCGGGGCCTGGGAGCGGCGCCGGTTGTGAGGGGCAGCCTCTTTCAATGTTTGGGCCAGTCTCTCCCATGGTCCAAGCTAACAGAGCAGCCTTGCCGTGCGGGTTAGGTGAATGTCTGTGTCTGAGCTGAGAGCACAGCCTGCAGTCCAATGGGCAAAGCTGCCGCCAATCGGTCAGGTGGGGTGGGGCGGAGGAGGGTTGGGTTTCGGGCAGCCAATCAGGACACTAATCTCTGGCCACCCAAGTGGTGGACAGCACTCACCGGGATGTGTTAAGGGGCCTTCAGACTTAACCAGGACAGGTTCTTAGTGCACCCATGTTAACCACGTCTCTCTCTCTCTCATCCTGCAGGAGGAGTACAACAGGAACATGGACCTTGGTGACCTAGCTGTATTATTCATGGCTGACAGGGAGCAGAGACAAAGGAGAAGAGAGAGACGGAGGCTCCTGGAATTGCAGAGGGAGGAGCAGCACCCTCAGGAGAAGGGGCGGCTGGAGCTCCCACACAAGGTGCTGAAGAGCCACAGCCATCGCTGGTTGATGCCTAGTGACACCCAGGGTCTATAGACACCGCCTGTTATTCCTGTAGATGACTGAGAACCAGGGTCACTGAAGACAGCGCATGTCCAGGGAACTGGTCGCTCACATCTGCCACCTGCTGCAGGATTTGGTGCCACGGGGACATGGAGGGCATCCACTGCCAGTGGCTGTGAAAGTGACAGCGGTGCTCAGTTTTTACACTAGTGGCTCCATTCAGGGCTCCACAGGTGACCTCTGTGGGATCTCACAATCCACCACCCACAACTGCAACCATGTGGTCGCAGACGCCATCTTCTCGAGGACAATAACTTTGTGCATTTCGCCCGGGACCAGGACAGCCAGGATACAAAGGCCATTGGATTTTCCCAGATCTCAGGTTTCCCATACGTGCCAGGTGTGATCGACTTCATGCATGTGGTGCTCAGATCTCCCTCATAACACGGGGTCAACTACTTCAACCGCAAGGGCTTCCACTCGCTGAATGTGCAGCTGGTGTGTGACCACCACAAACACATAGAGTCATAGAGTCATAGAGATTTAGAGCCCAGAAAAAGGCCCTTTGGCCCATCGAGTATGCGCCAGTCAAACAAGTACCTAACTATTCTAATCCCATTTTCTAGCACTAGGCCCATAGCCTTGTCTGCCATGGCATCGCAAATGTACATCCAAATATTTCTTCACTTTATGAGGGTTTCTGCCTCTACCACCCTTTCAGGCAGTGAGTTCCACATTCCCACCACCCTCTGGGTGAAAAAATTCTTCCTCACATCCCCTCTAAACCTCCTGGCCCTTACCTTAAATCTATGGCCCCTGGTTATTGATCCCTCCACCAAGGGGAAAAGTTCCTTCCTGTCTATCCTATCTATGCCCCTCATAATGTTATACACCTCAATCATGTCCCCCCTCAATCTCCTCTGCTCCAGGGAAAATAACCCCAGTCAATCCAATCTCTCCTCATAACTAAAATTCTCCAGCCCAGGCAACATCCTGGTAAATCTCCTCTGCACTCTCTCTAGTGCAATCACATCCTTCCTATAATGCGGATTCCAGAACTGCACGCAATACTCTAGCTGTGGCCTAACCAGGGTTTTATACAGTTCCTGCATAACCTCCCTGCTCTTATATTCTATGTCTCGGCTAATAAAGGCAAGTATCCCACATGCCTTCTTACCCACCTTATCGACCTGTGCTGCTGCCTTAAGGAACTAGTGGACATGCACACCAAGGTCCCTCTGATACTCCCAGGGCCCCACCATTCATCGTGTATTCCTGTGCCTTGAATCTTTGCACGGTCACTGAGGGTTTAAGCTGACACTGTCCTTTCACGAGGTCGACTAGTTTGGTGAAGGATCTGGAATTTAGTGCGATCGGAGATGTTAAGCTACAGATTAGGTTATAGGTTTTACTTCCGTAGACACTCAGGAGAATTGCCTTCTGTATCTCCTGCGCTGTTATTTGGTTAGTTACAAAGGAGAACGCTAATCGCTCAATTTACTGACTCCAGTCGATGGATGAGTCGTACAGGTCAATTCCACCAAAGAGAGGCGTTGCTGGTGAGTCTCCCCTTAAAGTATCGGAACACTCACAGTCACGAGGCAGGGACCTGCACTGGGGCTTCTTTATCCTCATTGCCAATTATAATAAACTTGGAGAGTGCAGGACAGGATTGTGGTAAGAAACAGTAACATTTATTAACAGACTTCAGAGGAGAAGTCATATTTTAATAATGTTAATAAGCAATACTTTAAAATGTGCAATCCCGCCCATCTCTCTGGATGATCCAGCGCGGGCGGATGATTCCGGCGGGCAGGCGAGATGATGAGGTGTAAATACATTAAAATGAGGTTCCCAACACTGGGCGGTGGGAAAGGCAGCCCGCCATTGACAGGCAGGGTGGACAATCGCAAACTGGCTTCACCATGGCCAAAAAAAAATTTGATGCCTCCTCACCGTATTGTCCTCTAACAGCCGCCATGATGCCAAACGCCAACGGGAACGGGAATTTCCAGCTGCAGACTTTCAGTTGTCCCTTAAAGGATGGAAGTGATGTGGAGAAGGGGAGAGTTTGAGGGAGAGAATTCCAGAGTGAGGGGCCGAGGGAACTGAAGTACGGCCATGAATGGGGGATGGACGATGATTAGGAATGTACAAGAGAGCAGAATTAGAGATGCACAGATCTCTCGGAGGGTTGTAGGGCTGGTGGAGATTACAGAGATAGGGAGGGGCGAGGCAATGGAGTGATTGGAAAATATGAATGTGAATTTTAAAATCAGAATGTTGCTTGACCAGGAAACAATGTCGGTCAGTGAGCACAGGGGTGACAGGGGAACGGGACTCTCTGTGAGTTAGGACACGGGCAGCAGAGTTTTGGATGACCCCACGATTGTGGAGGGTAGAATGTGGGAGAGCAGCCAGGAGTGTATTGGAATAGTCACATCCAGAGGTAACCAAGGCATGGGTGAGGGCTTCAGCAGCTGATGAGCTGAGACTGGGGTGAAGTCGAGCGATGTTATGGAGGTGGAAATAGGCTGTCTTAGTGATGACACGAATATGAGGTCGGAAGCTCATCTCAGGGTCAGATGTGACCCCAAGGTTGTGAACAGACGGGTTTAATCTCAGACTGTTACCGGGGAGAGGGATGGAGTCAGGAGTTAGAGAACAGAGTTTGGAGTGGGGACTGAAAACAATGGCTTCAGCCTTCCCAATATTTAATTGGAGGAATTCCTGTTCACACAGTACAGGATGTGGGATAAGCAGTCTGATAATTTAGCAACAGTGGAGGAGTTGAGAGAGGTGGTGGTGAGGTCGAGCTGGGGGTCTTCAGCGTACATGTGAAAACTAACGCTATGCTTTCAGATGATGTGTCTGAGGGGCAGCATGTAGGTGAGAAATAGGAGGGGCCAAGGATCGATCCTTGGGGGACACCAGAGGGAACGGAGCAGGGACAGTTTTAGCAGATGAGAGGAGGAGCCGGGAGTGTTTGGAGCGTCCAGCCAGATCTGGCGGTGATGGATAAACCGGTTTCAAGTCTGCCTCCCTTGGATTGAGTGAGTGGAGATGAGGGTGGTAGCAGGGGGAAGGGCCAGGGTGAGGGAGAGGAATGGTTTTATTGGGGACTAGGATATGAAAGGTGGAGGTGAGGGTGAGGTTGTGTAAATCAGTAGCTGCAGAAATGTTGTGGTGATCGGAGGGCCAGAGACCAGATCGTTGGGATTGTGAAAGTGCAGTTGGAAGTGAATTGGGGAATAGGTTTTTCCAGGGATGGATACAGAAGGGGGTAGGGTTGGGCTGTGGAAGGGGGATGTGGGTGGGGAGTGATACAAGGAAGTGATCAGAGATGGTCTTATCTGTGATTGAAACTATGGGAGTAGCGAGACCACGTGAGATGGGAAGGTCACGGGGAGGTCGTGAATATGGTTTGGGGAATTGTGGTTGTGATGACTTTTTCCCAGCAATTACCAGATTCTTTTCTGTTTTTAATCTTGTAAATTCAAGAGATTCAGGATAAAACTGATCATTTTAAAATGATTAATAATTGTCTTTGAATCAAATCTTCTGTTGATGTGTCATTGATTGACAGGCCAACCAGCCAATCAGGACAATCACTTGCTGAAATGCAGCCAATCAGCTGATGGGGAGGTGGGACATTTCCAAAGCACTCACCAGACAGAGACTGAATATTCTTAATGTTTATTACCTTTTACACATTGACCTTTACAGAAAAAAGACTTGAATAAACAGCCCAGCCAGAGGGAGCTGGAGAAATTCACAGGGAGAATGGAGGTTTATTAAAACGCTTGTGGAGATTTTCTCCAGAACATGAGAATCCTGTCCCTTTAAACAGTGACTAAACCTTAAATTGTAACTGCAGGGTGAGCAGGAAGGGGTCTGGTTTACTGAAGCAGACACTTCGGAGGGTCACATTATTTTTGTACAGCTGACAGTCTTCAGCATCTTAGAGAGGTTTAACTTAGCATCACGAGATTAAACTGACCCATCAAACACTCCCAGGACAGGTGCTGCAGGGGGCTAGATACAGAGTAAAGGTCCCTCTACACTGTCCCCATCAAACACTCCCAGGACAGGTACTGCACGGGGTTAGATACAGAATAAAGGTCCCTCTACACAGTCCCCATCAAACACTCCCAGCACAGGTACAGCACGGGGTTAGATACAGAGTAAAGCTCCCTCTACACTGCCCCATCAAAAACTCCCAGGACAGGTACAGCACAGTGTTAGATACAGAATGAACCTCACTGTACACTGCACCAATAACGTGCGTTAACCCCTGACCCTCAGAAGTGTCTCAGAGCCGGTCCTGAGAAGGAAGAGAATTGTAATTTGGTGCTGACAATGACCTTTGCCCTCCCAGCTCACCCCTGTTCTATTTAAAGTTGTGTCTCCTCTGTGGACTGTCTCTAACACTCTACGCACATTCTGATCTCCTGATGCTCTTGCTGAGGGGAGAGGAAAGACTCTCGTGGGTGACGACACAGGAGAAGCTGGCGTTGGACTCCCAGCCGGAGCCAGAGAGGGTCAGCAGGCTGCTGACGCTGTAGGTGCTGTCTGAAGCTCGCAGGTAGTTGCTGGTCTGAACCCCGTCCGAAATGGCTGCACCGTCCTTCTTCCACTCCACCTTCACCTCATCGGGATAGAAGTGATTGGCAAGGCACACCAGGGTGGCAGTGCCCTTGGTCTTGACCTCCTCTGGGGAGGGGGGCAGCAGGGTCACTGTGGGTGGTGACTTCTCTCTGCCTGAAATGGAAGAGAAGGAAGTTTATTTCCCGTGTGCAGCCATTATGGTTTTATTTAGTGTTCGTTGTATCTTTAAGATTAATACCTGTTAGGTGAGATCACATGATCTGTAGTAACCAATAGGAGAGCAGCATGGGCTCCCTCAGCAGTCAGTGCAGAGATAGAGTTGGAGTTGAAAGCAGGCGGGTAGTTGCTGCTGAGCATATTGTGAATAAACTTAATGTTCCCACCCAGTAAGTGTCTGTATATCAACTCTATCAATAATAGCAGCCACTCGGCCACCCTTACAACACTGTGTATTTATCTTTTGTGTGTGTATATTTGTGTGTTCTGTGTATATTCCTGTGGTTCTGTGTCTTTCAGAATGAAGAGTCAGCATGGATTTTAAAAGGGAAAATTTTACTTGAACGACCTTCTTGAATTTTTGAGGAGGTAACAGAGAGAGTAGACACTGGTAATGTCATAGATGTCATTTATCTGGATTTGCAAAAGGCCTTTGATTAGATGCCCCAGAATAGACGAATGAATAAGGTCAGAGAATGTGGATTCAGGGGACAAGTGACAGAATGGATTGTTCCAAGACAGAAGGCAGAGACTGGGGGTAGAGGGTTGTTATTCAGAGTGGCAGAAGGTGGGAAGTGGAGTTCCACAAGGATCAGCGCTGGGATCACTGCTGTTCACAATTTACATTAAACATTTATCGTTTGGAATCCAAATTCCAATGTCTAACTTTGAGGATGAGATGAAATTGGGTGTGTGGGGTCAGTCAATACCGAGGAGAGCTGTATCAAAGAGCAGGTGGGCATTAATACACTTGCAGAATGGGGAAATAATTGGTGAATGAAGTTCAATCCAGATAAATGTGAGGTAGTCCGATTGATAGGAGGAATTGTGAGGTTCCTCATCATTTGGAAAGTGCAAGTCCAGACAAGATGATCAACTCTTGGGGAATAAGTCAGGAACACATTGGCATGGGGGTCTGTATGACCGGGGGGGAGGTGGGACACTGGGAAGACTGTGAAAACAAGCAGTGGGTAGGATGTGAATACTGCACATGCACAAAAACGTTAGTTCAGAAAAATGGGAGTAAGGCCAGGCCGACAGCTCCAATCCGGGATACGGAAAGTCTGCCTCACTTGTGGGACTGTCCCATAAAATCCGGGACATCTCATCACCCAGAGTCTGGGGGGGATAGAGGAAAAAAGGCATCTCGGAAAACAAATATATATCACCCGGAGTCTGGGCTGGAAAGAGGAACAAAGGGATTTTGGAATACAAATACATCAATAACCCAGACCCTGGGTGGAATAGTGATCTGGGAATACAAATACTTCAACCACCCAGAGTCCCGGGATATAAATATAACAATCAGTAAGGGCAGGATTTTTACCTTGTGTAGGTGCACAAATACAAATACAAATACACACACAAATATACACTGAGCACACAAATATACACAGAATGCACAAATATACACACAGCACACAAATATACACAGAACTCACAAAGATACACAGATACACAAATATATACAGTGCACTCAAATATATACAGTCAGATATACATAGAGCAAACAAATATAGACAGTCACAAAAATATACACTGGTACACAAATAAACACAGAGCACTCAAATACACACGGAGCACAAAAATACACAGACAGAAAACACAAATATAAACAGAACACACAAATACACAAATGTACAGAGGCGATTGGAGAACAGGATTGGGTGGGAGTTAGGACAGGGGCAGTTTGGGATGTGAACAATGGGTGAGGGTCAGAGTCAGGAATCTCCAATCTCAATGGAAGAATTACATTGCTATAGCCACTGTCATCACTTCAGTGTGTCCCTAACTGCATGATAGCCATGCACAGCAAGATCCCAGACAGAAGAATGATAATGAGATAATCAGATGTACAATGATGTTGATTGAGGGATAAATATTGACCAGGACACTGGGGAGAAATCCCCTGCTTGTCTTCCAAGAGTATCATAAGACCTTTTACATCCCTCTGAGATGTCAGACCTCAGTTTGTCTCATCTGAAAGACGGCTCCTCTGACAAATAACCAGGGAGTGGAGAGAGCAGAGTTCAAGCTGGGGGAGGTGGGACCTCGGTGTCTCACTGTGCTGGTGCTGTGATCAGTTATATCAGAGACTGTGAGAGGGAGCCGGAGCTCATATCAAACTCTGCCCGTGTCTGTCACACTGAGACTGACAGGAGTCTAGTGAGTGATTTCAGTCCATGGTGCAGCAATGTCAGCACAGTCTGCAAACATCCAGATCTCCTCTAGACGGTGGGTAAAAGTTGGTTATTTCTATCTTGCTGCTTAAAGGGGGGAATGTAATGAAAGAAATACAGCTGGGCACCCTGTTATACACAGTGTTGTTCACTGAACCATTTCATTCACTGCAGCTCCTCACTAACACCTTCAACTATTCAGCATTAGTGTTTGAGAAAGTTTCAGTATTGAAAGGGTTAATAAGGGAGGATTGGGGTTTACTTACTCAGTCTGAGTTTGGTTCCTTTACCGAACGTAACCCACACTGAGATCTTCCAGTGCAGGGGCTGTACAAAAACCTCAGCTCTCTGCTTCACTCAGTCACTCTCACCCTCTCTCTGTATCCCACTCACACTCACCTTTAACTCACTCTCACCCTCTCTCTGTCTCTCACTCACACTCACCTTTAACTCACTCTCACCCTCTCTCTGTCCCTCACTCACACTCAACTTTAACTCACTCTCACCCTCTCTCTGTCTCTCACTCACACTCACCTTTAACTCACTCTCACCCTCTCTCTGTCTCTCACTCACACTCACCTTTAACTCACTCTCACCCTCTCTCTGTCTCTCACTCACACTCACCTTTAACTCACTCTCACCCTCTCTCTGTCTCTCACTCACACTCACCTTTAACTCACTCTCACCCTCTCTCTGTCCCTCACTCACACTCAACTTTAACTCACTCTCACCCTCTCTCTGTCTCTCACTCACACTCACCTTTAACTCACTCTCACCCTCTCTGTCTCTCACTCACACTCACCTTTAACTCACTCTCACCCTCTGTCTCTCACTCACACTCACCTTTAACTCACTCTCATCCTCTGTCTCTCACTCACACTCACCTTTAACTCACTCTCACCCTCTCTCTGTCTCTCACTCACACTCACCTTTAACTCACTCTCACCCTCTCTCTGTCTCTCACTCACACTCACCTTTAACTCACTCACACCCTCTCTCTGTCTCTCACTCACACTCACCTTTAACTCACTCGCACCCTCTGTCTCTCACTCACACTCACCTTTAACTCACTCTCACCCTCTGTCTCTCACTCACACTCACCTTTAACTCACTCTCACCCTCTGTCTCTCACTCACACTCACCTTTAACTCACTCTCACCCTCTCTCTGTCTCTCACTCACACTCACCTTTAACTCACTCTCACCCTCTCTCTGTCTCTCACTCACACTCACCTTTAACTCACTCTCACCCTCTCTCTGTCTCTCACTCACACTCACCTTTAACTCACTCTCACCCTCTCTCTGTCTCTCACTCACACTCACCTTTAACTCACTCTCACCCTCTCTTTGTCTCTGTGCCTCTCTCACTCACTCAAATCTTTCTTTTTCTCTCTCTCTGTCTCTCAAAGTCCCTGTGTTTTGTTGGGAGAGTTGAGATTTCCAATTTTACATGCTAGATCTTCCAGCTGTACTTCAAATGTGCACAGGTAGAATTGAGGCCGTCAGTGAGTGGTGGACACCACAGGGACTGGAGTGTGTAGTGGACAGTGAAAATAATTTGTTCAGTTTCCTTTCTTGTGTTTATTATATATTCTGTCTAACCGTGTCAATGCAGCAGATGGGACTATGTGTCCATTATAATATATTCCATGTAACTGTGGGATGTGTCAGTACAGGAGGTGGTGCTGTGTGTCCATTATTATATATTCTATATAACTGTCGGGTGTGTCAGTACAGGAGGTGGGACTGTGTGTCCATTATCATATATTCTATATAACTGTGGGATGTGTCAGTACAGGAGGTGGGACTGTGTGTCCATTATTTTATATTCTATATAACAGTGGGATGTGTCAGTACAGGAGGTGGGACTGAGTGTCCATTATTATATATTCTATATAACTGTGGGATGTGTCAGGACAGGAGGTGGGACTGTGTGTCCAGTTTATATATTATATCTAACTGTGGGATGTGTCAGCACAGGAGGTGGTGCTGTGTATCCATTATTATATATTATATATAACTGTGGGATGTGTCAGTACAGGAGGTGGGACTGAGTGTCCATTATTATATATTCTATATAACTGTGGGATGTGTCAGGACAGGAGGTGGGACTGTGTGTCCAGTTTATATATTATATCTAACTGTGGGATGTGTCAGTACAGGAGGTGGTGCTGTGTGTCCATTATTATATATTCTATATAACTGTGGGATGTGTCAGTACAGGAGGTGGGACTGTGTATCCATTATTATATATTATATATAACTGTGGGATGTGTCAGTACAGGAGATGGTACTGCCTGTCCTTTATTATATATTATATATAACTGTGGGATGTGTCAGTACAGGAGGTGATGCTGTGTGTCCATTATTATATATTCTATATAACTGTCGGGTGTGTCAGTACAGGAGGTGGGACTGTGCGTCCATTATTATATATTCTATATAACTGTGGGATGTGTCAGTACAGGAGGTGGATCTGTGTGTTCATTATTATATATTATATATAACTGTGGGATGTGTCAGTACAGGAGGTGGGACTGTGTGTCCATTATTATATATTATATATAACTGTGGGATGTGTCAGTACCGGAGGTGGGACTGTGTGTCCATTATTATATATTCTATATAACTGTGGGATGTGTCAGTACAGGAGGTGGTGCTCTGTGTCCATTATTATATATTCTATATAACTGTGGGATGTGTCAGTACAGGAGGTGGGACTGTGTGTCCATTATTATATATTCTATATAACTGTGGGATGTGTCAGTACAGGAGGTGGTGCTGTGTGTCCATTATTATATATTCTATATAACTGTGGGAAGTGTCAGTACCGGAGGTGGGACTGTGTGTCCATTATTATATATTCTATATAACTGTGGGATGTGTCAGTACCGGAGGTGGGACTGTGTGTCCATTATTATATATTCTATATAACTGTGGGATGTGTCAGTACAGGAGGTGGTGCTGTGTGTATTGAGGTTTTTGTCAGGCTCTGTATCACTGTGTAGGGGGAGCTTTGCCACTGCTGACAGTAATAATCAGCGACATCCTCATTCTGTACATTGCTGATTGTCAGGGTGAATTGAGTGCCAGATCCACTGCCGGTGAATCGCTCGGATGTTCCTGTGAATCGGTTTTTAGCCCAATAGATCAGGAGAGTAGGTTTCTGTCCTTCTCGCTGCTGGTACCAACTCAGTTCATTACTAACAGACTGACTGGCCGTACAGGTGATGGTGGCGGTCTGGCCCAGGCTCACTGACACCGGGGGAGACTGGGTCATGGTGATGTCCCCACTGATACCTGAGGGGTAATAGAGAAACAGAGTGAAGTAAGAACTGTCACACAAAGAGCCTGTAAAATGAGATATTGTTAGAGACAGTGACCGTTCCTCTGCTTTCAGCATTTTCCCGTTAATCACAAATCAGTCGAATTGGCTGGAAATGGAGAGCAGGAAAATATTCACGGTGGAAGGAGAGAGATTTGTACCTGCGATGCAGAATGCCAGAGGCCAGATCAGCTGGATGGCTGAAATCATGGTGTCTGCTCCTGTCCCTGTGCCTGGTCACTGATAAACTCTCCCTTCACTGGGCTCAGCTTTATACAGCTGCAGCCTGTCAGAGTCTCACTGGCTGTTCCTCAGTATGTAAATGGTATCACCCAGAGAGAACCACGTCAGCACCTCTCACTTCCTCTCCATCTTTCTCTCTCCCTCTATTTGCCTCTGTTTCACAGTCTCTCTCTCTCCTCTCTCCCTCTCTCTGTATGCCTACTTATCTCTCTCTCCCTTTCTCTCCCTCCCTTTCTCTCCTCTCTCAATCTCTGTCTCTGCCCCCCATACTCCATCGTTATGGAATTTTCTAAGTGATCTCTATAAGAGGCGTAATTCCTGGATGTGGAGGTGATGGTGTAGTAATAGTGTTGCTGGAGTCGTAATCCAGAGACCGAGGGTAATGTTCTGGGGACCCAGGGTAATGTTCTGGGGACCCAGGGTAATGTTCTGGGGACCCAGGGTAATGTTCTGGGGACCCAGGGTAATGTTCTGGGGACCCAGGGTAATGTTCTGGGGACCCAGGGTAATGTTCTGGGGACCCAGGTTTGAATCCTGCCAGATGGTGCAATTTGAATTCATTAAGAACCTGTAATTAAAACTCTTTTGATGACCAGGAAACCATTGTCAATTGTTGTAAAAACCCATCTGGTTCACTAATGTCCTTCATGGAAGGAAATCTGCTGGTCTGGCCTACATGTGAGTCCAGACCTACAGCAATGTGGTGCACTCTGAAATGGCCCAGCAATCCACTCAGTTGTAATGACCCCCTTCAAGCCACAAAAACGGGATGAAACTGGACGGACTGTTCAGCATCAGCCTGGGCACCGGAAACGACAATGGCAATCTCAACCCTGCTAAGTCCTCCTCGTTAACATCTGGGGGCTAGTGCCAAAAGTGGGAGAGACATCTCACAGATTAGTCAAGCACATAGTCATCCTCACAGAATCATACCTTACATAAAATGTCCCAGACTCCACCGTCACCATCCCTGGGAAATCCTGTCCCACCAGCAGGACAGGCCCAGCAGAGGTGGTGACACAGTGGTATACAGTCAGGAGGGAATTGCCCTGGGAGTCCTCAACATTGACTCCAGACTCCATGAAGTCTCATGGCATCAGGTCAAACAGGGGCAAGGAGACCTCCTGCTGATTACCACGTACCGCCCTCCCTCAGCTGATGAATCAGTGCTCCTCCATGTTGAACACCACTTGGAGGAAGCACTAAGGGTGGCAAGGGCACAGAATGTACTCTGGGTGGGGGACTTCAATGTCCATCACCGAGAGTGGCTCGGTAGCACCACTACTGACCGAGCTGGCTGAGTTCTAAAGGACATAGCTGCTAGACTGGGTCTGCAGCAGGTGATGAGGGAACCAACAAGAGGGAAAAACATATTTATCCTCACCAACCTGCCTGCTACAGATGCATCTGTCCATCACCTTATGGGAAGGAGTCACCACCGCACAGTCCTTGTGGAGGTGAAGTCCCGCCTTCATGTTGAGGATACCCTCCATCATGATGTGTGGCGCTACCATTGTGCTAAATGGAATAGCTTGTGAACAGGCCTAGCAACTCAATGAGGATCCATGAGTCACTGTGGGCCATCAGCAGCAGCAGATTTGCACTCGAACACAATCTGTAACCTCATAGCCCAGCATACCCCCCACTCTACCATTATCATCAAGCCAGGGGATCAACCCTGGTTCCATGAAGAGTGCAGGAGGACATGCCAGGAGCAGCACCAGGCATACCTAAAACTGAGATGCCAACCTGGTGAAGCTATAACAAAGGACTACTTGCAAGCCAAACAGCATAAGCAGCAAGTGATAGACAGAGCTAAGCGATCCCACAACCAACAGATCAGATCTAAGCTCTGCAGTCCTGCCACATCCAGTTGTGAATGGTGGTGGACAATTAAACAACTCACTGGAGGAGGAGGCTCCACAAATATCCTCATCCTCAATGATGGGGGAGCCCAGCACATCAGTGCAAAAGATAAGGCTGAAGTATTCACATTAATCTTCAGCCAGAAGGGCCGAGTGGATGATCCAATTCGGCCTCCTCTGGAGGTCCCGAGCATCACAGATGCCAGTCTTCAGCCAATTCGATTCACTCCACGTGATATCAAGAAGCGGCTGAAGGCACTGGATACTGCACAGGCTATGGGCCCTGATAATATTCCGGCAATAGTACTGAAGACTTGTGTTCCAGAACTTGCTGTGCACCTAGCCAAGCTGTTCTAGTACAGCTACAACACTGGCATCTACCCGGCTATGTGGAAAATTGCCCAGGTATGTCCTGTACACAAAAAGCAGGACAAATTCAACCCGGCCAATTACCGCCCCATCAGTCTACTCTCCATCATCAGTAAAGCAATGGAAGGGGTCATCAACAGTGCTATCAAGCAGCACTTGCTCAACAATAACCTGCTCACAGATAACCAGTTTGGGTTCCACCAAGGCCACTCAGCTCCTGACCTTAATGCAGCCTTGGTTCAAACATGGACAAAAGAGCTGAACTCCCGAGATGAGTTGAGAGTGACTGCCTTGACAGCATTTGACTGAGCATGGCATCAAGGAGCCCTAGCAAAACTGGAGTCAATGAGAATCAGGGGGAAAGTTCTTTGCTGGTTGGAGTCATACCTAGCAGAAAGGAAGATGGTTGTGGTTGTTGGAGGTCAGTCATCTCAGCTCCAGGACATCACTGCAGGAGTTCCTCAGGATAGTGTCCTCGGCCCAACCATCTACAGCTGCTTCATCAATGACCTTCCTTCCATCATAAGGTCAGAAGTGGGGATGTTCGCTCATGATTGCACAATGTTCAGCACCATTCGCAACTCCTCAGATACTGAAGCATTCCATGTCCATATGCAGCAAGACATGGACAATATCCAGGCTTGGGCTGACAAGTGACAAGTAACATTCGTGCCACAAAAGTGCTGGCAATGACTATCTCCAACAAGAGAAAATCTAACCATTGCCCCTTGATGTTTAATGGCATTATCATCACTGAATCCCCCACTATCAACATCCTGGGGGTTACCATTAACCAGAAACTGAACTGGACTAGCCATACAAATATCCTGGCTACAATAGCAGGTCGGGGGATAGGAATTGTGCGATGAGTAACCCACCTCCTGACTCCCCAAAGCCTGTCCACCATCTACAAGACACAAGTCAGGAGTGTGGTGGAATACTTTCCACTTGCCTGGATGAGTGCATCTCCCACAACACTCAAGAAGATCAAAACCAGGATAAAGCAGCCAGCTTGATTGGCACCCCTTCCACAAACATTCACTCCCTCCACCACCGATGTACAATAGCAGCAGTGTGTACCATCTACAAGATGCACTGCAGGAATTCACCTCAGCTCCTTAGACAGAACCTGCCAAACCAACGGTCCCTACCATCTAGAAGGACAAGGGGAGCAGATAGATGGGAACACCACCACCTGGAAGTTCTCCTACAAGCCACACATAATGTCCTGACTTGGAAATATATCACCATTCCTTCACTGCCGCTTGGTCGAAATCCTGGAACTCCCTCCCTAACAGCACTGTGGGTGTACCTATACCACATGAACTACAGCAGTTCAAGAAGATAGCTCACCACCATCTTCTCAAGTGCAACTAGGGATGGGCAATAAATGCTGGCTCAGCCAGCGAAGCCCACATCCCATGAATGAATAATAAAAAATAAATATTGGAACACTTTGAGTCCTGGTGCAGCAGTTAAATGCTTCCGTCTCTCTCTCACTCAGTCTCACAGACTCGACAACATTGTCCGTCTCTACACTACATCAGACCCTTGACCACAGAAACCCTTATCCCTGTTTGTCTTGCCTCCTGACTCCATTATTCCAATATCCTCTCCAAGCTCCATAAACCCCAAATGATCCGAAATGCAGTGTTCCAAACCCTGTCCTACACAAAGTGTTGTTCCTACACTACCCCTGACCTCACTGACCTGTTACTCCTGACCTCACTGACCTCCAATTCCCTCCATGGCATCACTCTTCCTTACCTCTGCATCCTGCTGCAGACTCACATTCCCTCCCTCACCCATCCACCTTCTGACTCTGCTCTCCTGCCCATCGCTGCTTCTTTCATCCCAACATTGACAGCAGAGCCTTCAGATGCCTAGGCCCAGCTCCCTGAACTCCTGTTCTCTGGGTATCTCCCTCCTGAAAACTCTATCCTTTCACTCAAATATTCAATTGCTTTCCTTAAGTTCCTCCACCCCCTCCCCCATTCCTATTATTGCTGCTCTGTGAAACATCTTGGGATGTTTGAATGTTAAGGCACTATATAAATTCAAGCTATATGTTTTTCAGGTGGGGACAGAATTAGATACAGTGGTGATGGCTCCTGCAGTCAAATATCCTGCTGACAGGGTCCAGGCTTCCACACAGTGAATGGGGAAGTGATTGAGGCAGGAATGTGCTGACAGGGTCCATGGAAATGTTTCCCAGCCTGAAATGTCCCTCAGGAGTGGAGAGGTAATGTTTGGAGATCTGAGCTCCATTTCCCACCCCGGGCATTTTGTCTTCCAATGAATGAATGAGATGCCAATTTCGAGCCCAGGTTCGGGACAGTCTCGAAAGATTTGCTGGGTTATGGGGACAGAGAGTGGGAGTGGGACTCACTGGGTAACTCACAGGCAGGATGGGCTGAATGGCCTCCTTCTGTGCTGTAAGATCTAGGTAGTGGACACGGTTCACAGTTTTCTCCCGTGTCAGTAACAAACATCCAGCTGCTCTGAGCTCCTTCTTTCACTTCCTCTCTTGGTTACGTTTCAATCTTGCGATCGGACAATCTTTGCAGTTATTTTTTACACTGGGGGTTTCTGCTGTGGTCTGAATCTGTAATAATAACTGTCCGATCAGTGAAAAGCACAGCAGCTAAGAGCAGTCAGGACTGAGGAGGCAGGCTCACTGGGAAACACATTGGGAAGATCAAAGCCATCGTCTTCAGCTCCCGATACAAACTCCATCCCTCTCCCTGAGCACTGTCTGCTGCTGAACCAGACTCCTTACAACCTTGGCCTCATCTTTCTGCTCCTCCACAGCTGCCAGCATCTCACCATTTACAAATTACTCTGATCCATCTTTCTTTGGTCCAAAGTGGATGATTTCACACTCCCCACGTTGAGCTCCATCTGCCATTGTCTTCAGTCCCCATCACAAACTCTGTTCCCTCATCACCGATTCCATCCCTCTCCCTGGGTCTGTCTGACACTGAACCACACAGTTCACAGCCATGGTGTCCAGTTTGACCCTGAGATGAGCTTCTGACCACATCATCCGCTCCATCACTAAGAGAGCCTATTTCCACCTCGGTAACATCGCCCGAGTCTGGCCTGCCTCAGACCATCTGCTGCTGAGAATCTCCTCCATGTCTTTGTTCCCTGAAACGTGACGATTCCAATGCTGCCCTGGCCGGAGTCACACCTTCCACACTCCGTAAACATGAGCTCATCCCAAACTCTGCTGCCCGGATCTGAACTCACACCAAGTCCCGTTCACCCATCACCCCCTTGTGCTCACTGACCTCCCAGCCCAGCAATGTCTCGATTTTAAAATTCTCATCCTTGTTCTCAAATCCCTCTCGGTCCTCGACACTCCCCATCTCTGTAACCTCCTCCAAGCCGCCTAACTTAGTGTCATCAGCAATCTTGGATATATGGCTCTCTATTTCTTCATCCAAATCATTGATAAATATTGTGGAAAGCTGAGTCTCCAGCACAGATCCCTGGGGACATCACTATTCACATCTTGCTCATTGGAGCACATACACATTATCCCTTCTCTCTGTCTCCTGCCTCCTAACCAGTTCCTTATCCATGGCAACAGGTTTCCTCAAATTCCATCTGCTTCCATTTTTATTCACAGTCTCTCATGTTGAATTTTCTCGAATGTCTTCTGGAAATCCATATCAATCACTTCCATATACATTCCCGAATCTACCACATTAGTGACCTCCTTAAAAAACGTAACCAGGTTAGTTAAAGATGTCTGACCCTTTTTAAATCCATGCTGACTCTCTCTGATCAGTTCATATTTATCACTCATTCTGTCTCTAATAACAGGTTCCAGTCACTTCCCCATTACAGACATTAAACTGAGAGGTTAGTTCTGAATGATCCGAGTGCACAGCTAGCACAGACACAAGGGGCTGAATGGCCTCCTCCTGTGCTATAGGCTTATCAGGCTCCTTGACTGAAACATATGGATGGGAACAGGAGGTGGGCTGGAGCTTAAACAATGAGTTAAATGTAGACAGAGTGTCATTAGTGGGTAATGTACAGTGTACATTGTGTCCATGAGCCTCTCGAAAAGATGTCTTTCTCTTTTTCCCTTTTCAGCTCCAGGCCTCTCATTAAGGAGCTGAAAGAATATTTAGTGAAGAAGTTTGCGGAGTGTGCGGGCTGTGTGAAGGATTTCGGCAGTGACTGATGATTGCAGCTCCTTGTTCAGTCTGCTCCTCCCTCACCACTGAACAAGACATGTAACCTCGTGTCACACTGAGTGAGATTACAATCAATATCATAGCGTCAGTCACAGAAAACAACAGCATCACAGTCTGAGACACTGGGACAGATATCACTGCGTCACGTCAAAGAACAGAGCCCTGATCCCCTCCCACCATGCTCAGAAACCATAGAGCATCGAAAATATACTGACAAACACCCCCTTATATTCAACACTCACACCCAGAGAACATCTACAGAGGGACAAGGCAGGATAGAGATAGAGAGACTGAGAGAGAGAGAGGAAGAGAGAGAGAGACGGGGGGAGAGAGATATAGAGTGAGAGAGAGAGAGAGGGAGAGAGAGAGAGAGAAGGAGAGAGAAAGAGAGGAAGAGAGAGATGGAGAGTGACATGGAGAGATAGGGCAAGGGAGAGCGACAGAGAGTGTGAGAGAGAGATAGAGAGAAAGAGACAGAGTGAGGGAGAGACAGGGAGATGGAAAGAGAGACAGAGCGAGAGAGAGGGACAGTGAGGTGGATAGATAGGTATAGAGGGAGAGCGACAGAGAGTGTGAGAAAGAGAGAGATAAAGTGAGAGATAGTGAGAGAGAGGGATTGGTTAGTGTGAGTGAGAGAGAGAGAGAGGGAGAGAGAGAGTGAGAGAGAGGGATGTGTTTGTGTGAGTGAGAGAGACTCTGTGTCAGCTCCTGTACCTGTCAGAGTGAAGAAGTCTTATTATAATTCTATCGGACATCGGTGAGACCACAGCTAGATTACTGTGTACAGATTCGGTCTCTTTACCTAAGGAAGGATATACCAGCCTTGGAAGAGATTCCCCAGAGTGATTCCTGGGATGAGGGGATTGTCCGATGAGGAGAGATTGAGTAGACTGGGACATTATTCCCTGGAGTTTAGAAGAATGAGAGGAGATCCCATTGAAACATATAAAATTCTTAAAGTGATTGACAGGGTAGAGAGTGAGAGGGTGAGACCGGCAGCTTCCCTCACTGAGTCCCTTGTGTTTTACAGCAATCCAGCAGGATTTATGGACAATTTCTGCAGCCAGAACACAAATGATCAGATTGATCCAATTCCATTTCACTATTTCCCATCCTGGGATTTGAATACATCCCCTCTGGGTTACTGGCTCAATCCCATTCCCTACAGGGAAGAAGTGGTGGTGTGGATTAAGAGAGGCTGAAAGGCAGGGAGCAAGGGGATTGCATTAACCGGGGATCCACAGAGCAACAGGTTAGTCTGCACCAAACTGCAGCACAGGTGGAGAGAATGGACAGTAACCTCGTTCCACCTGATCTCCATCCCTCCCTCTGAGTGTCCGACCTTCCTCTCAGATACACACCTCCCTGATCTCCATCCCTCCCTCTGATTGTCTGAGCTTCCTCTCAGATACACACCTCCCTGATCTCCATCCCTCCCTCTGAGTGTCACACCTTCCTCTCAGATACACACCTCCCTGATCTCCATCCCTCCCTGAGTGTCTGACCTTCCTCTCAGATACACACTTCATTGACCCCCATTTCTCTCTGTATCTGAATTCCATCCTTCTCTCTATCTGACCTCCATCCCTCTCTCTATCTGACCACTATCCCTCTCTCTACCTGACCTACATGTCTCTCTCTCTCTCTACCTGACTACCATCCCTTTCTCTATTTGACCTCCACCCCTCCCTCTATCTGACCTCCATCCCTCTCTCTGTTTTAGCTGCTGACGCTCAGATCTGACTCAATTACTGTTAATCCCATTACGAACAGTGTCGGCCTATTTGGAAGGTCAGTTTGATGGAGTCAGTTTGATGAAGTCAGTTTGAGCCATTACTCCAAGGACATCACAGATGGTTTGTACATAGGGTAACCCACGAAACAGAGAATTGTGTCAGTAAACACAGAGAGAATGAAAGATACAATTAAAACTTTATTAATATGGTTATCAGAGCTGTGGCACTACATAGTTAAAACGTTAGTGAAGATATAACCTGCCGAGTAATATATAGAGAAGCCTGAGTGATAAGTAATAGATACCATATCATATTACATTACACCTTAAAATAATACATTATATTACAAATATACATTGTCTAGAGACAGAAATATATGCAGACAAGATTATTGTGCCAATGTATAAAGTTCTATGAAAAGCTACAATAAAAACTTTATTAATATGATGTTCTGCAAAATGACATTATTATCATTTAACAATGGCTCCTTACATTTGAAGTTACAATTAACAATCCAGTCTGTGTACTCAGGTACATCACACTTCACAACCCAGTCTGTGTACTCAGGTACATCACACTTCACAATCCAGTCTGTGTATTCAGGTACATCACACTTCACAACCCAGTCTGTGTACTCAGGTACATCACACTTCACAACCCAGTCTGTGTACTCAGGTACATCACACTTCACAATCCAGTCTGTGTACTCAGGTACATCACACTTCACAATCCAGTCTGTGTATTCAGGTACATCACACTTCACAACCCAGTCTGTGTACTCAGGTACATCACACTGCACAATCCAGTCTGTGTACTCAGGTACATCACACTTCACAATCCAGTCTGTGTACTCTGGTAAATCACACTTCACAATCCAGTCTGTGTACTCTGGTAAATCACACTTCACAATCCAGTCTGTGTACTCAGGTACATCATATTTCACAATCCAGTCTGAGTACTCAGGTACATCACACTTCACAATCCAGTCTGTGTGCTCAGGTACATCACACTTCACAATCCAGTCTGAGTACTCAGGTACATCATATTTCACAATCCAGTCTGAGTACTCAGGTACATCACAATTCACAATCCAGTCTGTGTACTCAGGTACATCACATTTCACAATCCAGTCTGTGTACTCAGGCACATCACAATTCACAATCCAGTCTGAGTACTCAGGTACATCACATTTCACAATCCAGTCTGTGTACTCAGGTACATCACACTTCACAATCCAGTCTGTGTACTCAGGTACATCACACTTCACAATCCAGTCTGAGTACTCAGGTACATCATATTTCACAATCCAGTCTGAGTAGTCAAATACATCAGACTTCACATTCCAGTCTGAGTACTCAGGTACATCACACTTCACAATCCAGTCTGAGAACTCAGGTACATCACACATCACAATCCTGTCTGAGTACTCAGGTACATCATATTTCACAATCCAGTCTGTGTACTCAGGTGCATCACACTTCACAATCCTGTCTGTGTACTCAGGCACATCACACTTCACAATCCAGTCTGAGTACTCAGGTACATCACACTTCACAATCCAGTCTGTGTACTCAGGTACATCACACTTCACAATCCAGTCTGTGTACTCAGGTACATCACATTTCACAATCCAGTCTTTGTAATCAGGTACATCACACTTCACAATCCAGTCTGTGTACTCAGGTACATCATATTTCACAATCCAGTCTGTGTACTCAGGTACATCATATTTCACAATCCAGTCTGTGTACTCAGGTACATCACACTTCACAATCCAGTCTGAGTACTCAGGTACATCATATTTCACAATCCAGTCTGTGTACTCAGGTGCATCACACTTCACAATCCTGTCTGTGTACTCAGGCACATCACACTTCACAATCCAGTCTGAGTACTCAGGTACATCACACTTCACAATCCAGTCTGTGTACTCAGGTACATCACACTTCACAATCCAGTCTGTGTACTCAGGTACATCACATTTCACAATCCAGTCTTTGTAATCAGGTACATCACACTTCACAATCCTGTCTGAGTACTCAGGTACATCATATTTCACAATCCAGTCTGTGTACTCAGTTACATCACACATCACAATCCAGTCTGTGTACTCAGGTACATCACACTTCACAATCCAGTCTGTGTACTCAGGTACATCACACTTCACAATACAGTCTGTGTACTCAGGTACATCACACTTTACAATCTGAGGCTGCAGATGGTGGCTGGTCCAGGGAGGCAGGTGATCTTTATTGTGCATATCACCCGGAACCGGGACAGCCAGGATACAAAGGCCATTGGATTCTACCAGATCTCAGCTTTCCCATACGTGCCGGGTGCGATCGACTTCATGCATGTGGTGCTCAGATCTCCCTCATAACACGGGGTCAACTACTTCAACTGCAAGGGCTTCCACTCGCTGAATGTGCAGCTGCTGTGTGACCACCACAAACACATCCTGCGCACGGTTTCCAGGGAGTGTCCATGACTCCTACATCCTGAGTCGCTCACAGATCCCTGACATCTTCCAGGGTCCACAGAGTCTGCAGGATTGGCTCCTCGGGGACAAGGGCCACCCACAGAGGCCGTGGCTGATGACACCCGTGCAGCGGCCTCAGACTGAAGCAGAGCGACGCTACAATGAGGCTCATGCTGCAACTCACAACCTGGTAGAGCAGACCATCTGAAGATGAGGTTCCAGTGCCTGGACCGGTCTGGTGGAGCCCTGCATTACAGCCCACAGAGGGTGTCACACATCATCGTCATCTGCTGCACCCTTTACAACCTGGCACTCCAACAGGGAGTGGAGATGCCTGAGGAGGAGGTGGAGGAGCTGGAGGTCTCCTCCGATGAGGAGGATGTGGACGGGGATGAGGGTGAGGAGGTCCTTGAAGGTGAGAATGATGGGGATGAGGCCCTCATACTGGCCAGACGAGGCAGGAACACTCAGGAGTCCCTCATAGCTGCTCGATTTGTGGAGGGTGATGACGACATGTAGTGAGGAGACTCCACAGATCCTCTTATCACATCTGTGAATGTCTGACTCCTGTCTGGCTGATGGCAGTGCACATACCCTCTGTGATAAGGGTCTTTTCATGGAGACACAGTGGATGCCAATATTCCCGACCTTCCAGGAGAATGATGATGACATGCAGTGAGGAGGCTCCACAGATCCTCATATCACATCTGTGAATGTTTGACTCCAGTCTGGCTAAAGGCATTGCCAATAACCACTGTGAGAATTCTCCTGTTTGGAGACGCAGTGGAGGCCCCTATTAGTCGCTCGATCGCAGGAGGATGATGACAACATGCAGTGAGGAGACTCCATGGATTTTCACACAGCCCCTGTGAATGTCTGACTCCTGTCTGGCCGAGGGCAGCTTGCTTGCGCTCCGTGATCAGGGTCATCTCATAGAGACGCAGCCATGAAACTTTAAATGTACCTGGTCATAGAGTCATAGAGTTATAGAGGTTTACAGCACAGAAAAAGGCCCTTTGGCCCATCGAGTATGCGCCAGTCAAACAAGTACCTAACTATTCTAATCCCGTTTTCCAGCACTAGGCCCATAGCCTTGTCTGTCATGGCATCACAAGTGTACATTCAAATACTTCTTAAAAGTTATGAGAGTTTCTGCCTCTAACACCCTTTCAGGCAGTGAGTTCCACATTCCCACCACCCTCTGGGTGAAAAAATTCTTCCTCACATCCCCTCTAAACCTCCTGGCCCTTACCTTAAATCTATGGCCCCTGGTTATTGATCCCTCCACCAAGGGGAAAAGTTCCTTCCTGTCTACCCTGTCTATGCCCCTCATAATGTTATACACATCAATCATGTCCCCCTCAATCTCCTCTGCTCCAGGGAAATTAACCCCAGTCTTTCCAATCTCTCCTCATAACTAAAACTCTCCAGCCCAGGCAACATCCTGGTAAATCTCCTCTGCACTCTCTCTAGTGCAATCACATCCTTCCTATAATGCGGATTCCAGAACTGCACGCAATACTCTAGCTGTGGCCTAACCAGGGTTTTATACAGTTCCAGCATAACCTCCCTGCTCTTATATTCTATGTCTCGGCTAATAAAGGCAAGTATCCCATATTCCTTCTTACCCACGTTATCTACCTGTCCCGCTACTTTAATGGACCGATGGACATGCGCACCCAGGTCCCTCTGATCCCTGGTACTTCCCAGGGTCCTACCCTTCATCGTGTATTCCTGTGCCTTGTTTGTCCTGCCCAAGTGCATCACCTCACACTTATCAGGATTAAATTCCATTTGTCACTGACCAGCCCATCTGACCAGCCCGTCTATATCCTCCTGGAATCTAAGGCTATCCTCCTCACTATTTACCACCCCACCAATTTTCATGTCATCTGCAAATTACTGATCAACATCCTACATTCAAGTCTAAATCGTTTATATATATCACAAACAGCAAAGGACCCAACACCGATCCCTGTGGAAACCCACTGGCATCCAGTCACTAAAACACCCCTCGACCATCACCCTCTGCTTCCTGTCTCTCAGCCAATCCTCGATCCAAACTGCCAAACTGCCTTTGTTATCAGTCTCCCATGCGGGACCTTATCAAAAGCCTTGCTGAAATCCAGGTAGATTATTTCAAATGCATTGTCCACCTTCAGTTGCCTCGCATCTCTCTCGCATTGACACTGTTGGAGGTCAACTATGGCGTCAGTGATGGAGTTGAGCCTGTGCAGCAGTGCAGGACCAATGTCCTGGACCAAGGTCTCCATGGCAGCCGCCATCCTACCAGTGTTGATCTCGGTGCGTTGCAATGCTGGCGCTATCACCTCAGCCTGAAGACGGATGGACTCCTCCACCTTGCCTTGCAATCTGAGGGGTGCAGCGGACATCCCTTCCTGATGTTCCCGAGTTTGCCTTTGCAGCTCCAGCAACTGTGACATGACCGAGTCCAGAGGCTCCTCATCTGACTCGGACTCAGCAGATTTCTGGCCTCCAGCTGCCCTCCGAGTGCCGGGGACCTGGGAAGTCCCTGTCTCCGCCTGCTGTGGATCAGACAGTGGGATGTGCTCCCCAGATTGTGATCCCGAGGATACTCAAAATCTATGTCCCACCGAAGCCTGTGTCTCTGCGCTGGTGGAGGGAGTGGGTGAGGCTGTGACAGGTCTTCAATGAAGGTGCCTTCAGATTCCTCTTCAGAGGTTTCTTCAGAGCTTGTTTGGAGGCCCTGATTCATGGACTCTGTCGGCTGCTTTCCAGATGTGCCTGTGGAAGCGAGGAGAGATAATTAGTGTGTGGCAGTGGCCTGTGAAAGAGGACACATCACTCACAGCATGGCTGTCTGATGGATGTTTCACTGCTGGATCCTCACTTGTTAGAGCAGCGCCGACCTCACTGTCAGCACAGCAACAGTCCTGGTCATCACCGGCCAGCTGGATAGCTCTGTTTTCATGGTCCATGAGGACCTTGATTTCAGACATTCCTCCACCAGTCTGTGTCCTCTCCCTGTTGTTGTATCCCAGTTTGTCCTGCATGGATAGAGATAGAGAGAGTGTAAGCAGGATGCCTGCCAGGCCAGATGATAAGTGTGCCTGGTCTGTGTGGGTGGTGAGTGGTGCCATGGACAGGATGAGGACAATGATGGTGAGTGTGAGAGAGTGAATGGTGATGTCCCCTGAACTGGCAGTGAGGTTGGGCCCTGTGGGTGTGTGATGGGTTTGTGAGTGTGTGAGTTGAGAGTGATGAGAAGAGTGACTTACCCTGGCGGAACGGAAGAGATTATTCATCCTCTTTCGGCACTGGGTGGCTATTCTCTTTTGCAGGGCATTGGCACTGACCACCGCTGCCACCAGCTCCCAAGCCAGATTGGTGATGTCACTGCCCCTCCTGTGGTCAGAGCGAGGATAGAGGACATCACGGCGAACCTCCATGGCATCCAAAAGGCACTCGAGGGAGGCCTCATTAAACCTGGGGGCTGCCATCTTCTTGCCTTTCGGGGCCATGTCTTCCATGCAGCAGCCCTGGGCTGGAAGCGTTGAGAGGTCTGCGCACGGCTGCTCTTTAATTATGGCGCCCGTAAGCAATGAGCCCTAATCTTGTGTCACAATCTCCCGTGTGGAATCTTATCCAGTGTCTCCGGAAAATCCAAATATACCGACTCGATGGTTCCTCCGTATCGACCCTGCCAGTTACACACTGAAAAATCTACAATCCTTCAGTCAGACATGATTCCCTTTCATAAATCCCTGTTGACCGAGTCTAATCAAGGCCGGGATTCTCCCTGAAATGTGCAAACTCGGTTCATGGGCAGGAAAAATTGCGTCTCACATGGCGGCCGCAATGACATCATCTTGGAATGAATTGTCCGCATCACAGCTGATTAATTATTCATGCACAGGGCCGTTCCGCTGGTGCGCAGCATCTGATTCGCCCATCCCGCCGTGACATCAGCGCTCCCTAACTCCAGGTGCCATATTTAACCGGTGCCCCCTCACAGCGCTCGCACTCTCTGCAGCAACTCCAGTGAAGACATGGCTCCCAAAGGGAGAAGGCACTCAGTGTCACCTCACTAGAGCACAGCTGAGGCCCACCGCAATCTCCTCAACCCCCACTCTGGCCGCAGGCCTTCCACCAAGGTAACCAATCCGGCTTGGGGGTTTGTTTGCAGCAGTGGTCAGTGCAAACGCCCTGCAGAAGAGGTCAGCTGCTCAGTGCAGGAAGAGGATGAACGATCTAACCCTTTCCGCCAGGGTAAGTCAACAACCTCTTCACTCTCAAATCTCACACACTCCAGCCCATCACACACTCACAAGGATCTCACTCGCTGCCACCTCGAGGGGCATCACCAGATCGAAGGCTTGTAGGCACTAGTTCACTGAGGGTGGTGCAAGTGCCCCTTCATCTTGTCGGGTGCTGGTGTGACTGGGCTGCTGGGTGGACATGTGAAGAGGCAGCACTTTCTGGTGTCTGATTCCGAGATGCCCTCCTCCAGGTGGCACCTCATCTCAGCACGGGCACATGCCCTCGAGGCTTTCCCATCCTTCACAGCATCAGGGTTACGTGACCATTCTGTGTGGCGATGCGCTGTCACCTGGAAGTTCATGGGTGAATTCGAGGAGGAGCTGGTGGCCATGCTGGCCCATGATGGAGGACAGTTGTCCATGAGGACCCTCGGGGCATCTTGTCATCCTCCTCCTGAAATCTGCTGGCAGTGAGAGCCTCACGAGCACGCCTGCCTCGTCTGGCCCCTACAATGGCCTCTCCGCCTGCATCCTCGAATTCCAAGACCTCATCATCCTCATCCCCTTCGAGGTCCTCCTCATCGGAGGAGACGAACAGTTCCTCCATCTTGTCATCTGCCAAGTCCTCCCCACTTTGTAGCGCCAGATCATGTACTGGGAAAAAAAGCCACAATGATGTGTGAGCCCCTCTGGGGGGGTTTAATGGAGTGCTCCGTCAGATCTGCCCAGGCATCGGGACCACATTTTCAGGATCCCTACGGTGTGCTGCAGCAATGCCCGGGATGCAGCCTGGGCCTTGTTGTACCTTCTCTCTGCAGGAGTCCGAGGCTGCAACACGGGCATCATCAGTCATGTCCTTTGTGGGTAATCCTTAACCCCGAGGTACCAGCTCTGCATCGTGTGTGGTCCCTCGAAGATGCCAAGGACCTGAGGCCTACTCAGGATGTACGAGTGTGGACACCAACTGGGAACTTGGTGCACACCCGCACGGTCAGTTTGTTATGGTTACACACCAGCTGCACATTGAGCGAGTGGCAGCCTCTCCATTGGATGGACTGGACTGCCTGTTGCCAGGCAGATTTTACAGCCACATGAGTGCAACTGATGGCACCCTGCACCTGTGGGAACCCGGAAAGCTCTGTAAAGCCCAGTGCTCTGGCGTCCTGTCTCGCTTGGTGTTAACCGGGGGTCATCAGTAACGGTTATTGGTTTAGTACAAAGAGGTGAAGAGTCAATTCTCTCTTAATTCTCAATTTGCTTTATTCACGTCATTAGATCATATACATATAGCTTATATGTCTCCCCCCTTAACCCTGCTGTCGTACCTGCTTTGAGACAGAGAAACATAGAAAATAGGAGCAGGAGCAGGTCATTCAGTCCTTCCACCCTGCTCCACCATTCAATATGACCATAACTGACCCTTTATCTCAACACCATTCTCCCGCTCTCTCCATACCCCTTGATACCTTTAGAGTCCAGAAATCTATCTATTTCCTTCTTAAATATATTCAGTGACTTGGCCCCCACAGCCTCTGTGGTGGAGAATTCCACAGGTTCACCAGCCTCTGAGTGAAGCAGTTTCTCCTCATCTCAGTCCTAAATGGTCTACCCTGTATCCTGAGATTGTGACCCCTTGTTCTAGACTCCCCTCCCCAGCCAGAGGAAACATCATCCCTGCGCCCAGTCTGTCCAGCCCTGTCAGAATTTTATACGTTTCAATGAAATCTCCTCTCATTCTTCTAAACTCCAGTGAATACAGGCCTAGTCGGCCCAATCTCTCCTCATACAACAATCCTGCCATCCCAGGAATCAGTCTGGTGAACCTTTGCTGCACTCCCTTTGTGGCAAGTATATCCTTTCTTAGTTAAGGAGACCAAAACTGCACACAATACTCCAGGTGTGGTCTCACCAAGGCCCTGTACAGCTGCAGTAAGACATCCTTGCTCCTGTACTCTTGTCCTCTCACAAGGAAGGCCAACACACTATTTGCCTTTTCACCTGCTTGCTGCACCTGCATGCTTGCTTTCAGTGATTGGTGTACAAGGACACCCAGGTCCCTTTGTACATCAACATTTCCCAATCTATCACCATTTAAATAATACTCTGCCATTCTGTTTGTCCTGCTGAAGTGGATAACTTCACACTTACCCACGTTACACTGCACCTGCCATGTATTTGTCCACTCACTCAACCCGTCCAAATCACCTTGAAGCCTCTTAACACCCTCCTCATCGCTCACAATCCCATCAAGTTTCATGTTGTCAGCAAACTTGGGAATATTACATTTGGGTTCCCTCATCCAAAGCATTGATATATATAGTGAATAGCTGGGGCCCAAGCACTGATCCCTGCCAAACCCCACTAGTCACCGCCTGCCACTCCGAAAAAGACCCAGAAGAGACCCTCCTGAAGCTGATGTGGTGCAGCCTGTGAAGTCTGGCACTGACCCTGGTGAGCTCACCTCGGGGTCAGGAATGAAGTGCAGCTTTCCAGCTCCACCTGGTTTCAATCCTGTTGTGAAACACGTGGTTCTAACCGCACGCCTTTCAGGTGGTTTCCTGATCCGTGTGGAACATCACAGCTCCACGCCTTCAGATTCTTTTGCAGGAACCACGTCCTCTGGAACCGCATTAATATCAGGTACCTCATTAGACACATGCAGTTCAGTGTCTCCCACTCCGACAGAGACATCGGCCATGTCTGCCCTAGGTTGAGCAAATTCAACAAGAACCAGTGGTTCGGTAATGACTATCGGTGGAACAATGTCCTATCGTTTTATTTCTCCTATTACAGTGGTAAATTGCAGGTTTTTTCTCCTACAAGTGCTCAGGAGGATCGCTCTCCTCTTCTCTTCCTCTGTGATTTTGTTTGCTTGAAAGAAGAACTCAAGACATTATAAATATTGTGACCAATCATCAGTGGCTGGCTCAAAGGGATCGATTCTGAAAAACTGGCATTTTGAATGCGTATACCTGCTGTTATTTCAAACAAACATAGAGATTCACAATCGCTGGGTGAGGTACAGAACCAATTCTGATTTATCCTCATCGCCAGTTTGTTATAGAGTTGATCTTCAGGCAACTTTCCTTCGTGGAAACATTTGACTTTGCTTACGGGACAGAGCAGCAGCAAATACCTGTGAGCATCCAACAGCACGAATACAGAAGTACTCTCTCTGTACACGTTCCCATGCTGCTAGCACACTGGTTTAGAGAGATCAGGTGATCTTATAGCATGGGATTATTCTTATAGCTGCAGTCCAACAGTCACCAAATTTATCATCACCAAAGCATGAGTGTAAATTCACAACTTTTATTACTGTTTATTTGGATGGAAAAAAATGCAAAACAAAGTTAATTATTGTTTAGTCAATCCCGTCTGTTTTTAATTGTACAATATTTAAGAACAACTCACTCCCTGGAGAGCTCATGTAAATACTGAGCCCCTCCTGGAGCCTAATGTTATGGGAGGGAAACAGAGGAAATTCAGAACGAGTGGTTCAAGAGTGAAACTCGGCAGCTTTAATTCAGAGGGGCATGATCTCACAATATTGTTAGATGCTGAACACAAAAATACTGCTCCCTGTACCCTCCAATACTGCCAGATCGCTACTCTATCCAACTCTACCAGCTCCCTGCACACTCCAATAATGCCAACTCCCTGTTCCCTCCAAAACTACCAGCTCCCTGCACCCTCCAATAATGCCAACTCCCTGTTCCAAAACTACCAGCTCTCTTTACCCTCCAATAATGCCAACTCCCTGTTCCCTCCAACACTACCAACCCAATGCAGTCCCCAATAATGACAGCTCCCTGCTCTCCCCAATACCGTCAGCTCCCTGCTCCCTCCACAACTGCCTCCTTACTGCTTCCTCTAATACTGCCGACTCTCTAGCCCCTCCCTGCTCTCTCCAACAAGACCAGCTACCTGCTCTCTCCAACAAGACCAGCTCCCTGCTCTCTCCAACAAGACCAGCTCCCTGCTCTCTCCAACAAGACCAGCTCCTTGCTCTCTCCAATTCTGCCAGCTCCCTGCTCTCTCCAACAAGACCAGCTCCTTGCTCTCTCCAACAAGACCAGCTCCCTGCTCTCTCCAACAAGACCAGCACCCTGCTCTCTCCAACAAGACCAGCTCCCTGCTCTCTCCAACAAGACCAGCTCCCTGCTCTCTCCAATTCTGCCAGCTCCCTGCTCTCTCCAACAAGACCAGCTCCCTGCTCTCTCCAACAAGACCAGCATCCTGCTCTCTCCAATTCTGCCAGCTCCCTGCTCTCTCCAATTCTGCCAGCTCCCTGCTCTCTCCAACAAGACCAGCTCCCTGCTCCATCTCCACTGCCAGCTCCCTGCTCTCTCCAATTCTGCCAGCTCCCTGCTCTCTCCAAAAAGACCAGCTCCCTGCTCTCTCCAACAAGACCAGCTCCCTGCTCTCTCCAACAAGACCAGCTCCCTGCTCTCTCCAACAAGACCAGCTCCCTGCTCTCTCCAACAAGACCAGCTCCCTGCTCTTCCAACAAGACCAGCTCCCTACTCTCTCCAATTCTGCCAGCACCCTGCTCTCTCCAACAAGACCAGCTCCCTGCTCTCTCCAATTCTGCCAGCTCCCTGCTCTCTCCAACAAGACCAGCTCCCTGCTCCATCTACCACTGCCAGCTCCCACAAATAATGCCAGTTACCTGCTTTTTCCAATACTGCCAGCTCCTTGCCCCCTCAACTGTTGCTAGCTCTCTGCTCCCTCCACTACTGCCAGTTCCCTGCTCCCTCCAATATTACCAGCTCCCTGAACTACACAATACTGCCAGCTCCTTGCCCTCTTCAATAATCCCGACTCCCTGTTCCCTCAAACACTACCAGCTCCCTGCAGTCTCCAATAATGCATATTCCCTGCTCTCTCCAAAACTGCCAGTTCCCTGCACCCTCCAATACTGCCAGCTCCCTGCACCTTCCAATAATGCCAGCTCCCTGCTCCGTCCAATACTGCCAGCACCCTGCACCCTCCAATACTGCCAGCTCCCTGCACCTTCCAATAATGACAACTCCCTGCACCTTCCAATAATGCCAGCTCCCTGCACCTTCCAATAATGCCAGCTCTCTTCTCCCTCCAAAACTGCCAACTGCCCGCTCCATCTAATACTGCCAGATCGCTATTCTCTCTGACAATTCCAGCTCCATTCGCACTCCAATATTGTCCGATCGCTACTCTCTCCAAGAATGCCAGCACCCCGCTCCCTCCAATACTGCCAGCTCTCTGTTTCCAATACTGTCAGGTCCCTGCTCTCTCCAATAATGCCAGCTCCCTGTTCCCTCAAAAACTATCAGCTCCCTGTGGCCTCCAATAAAGCATGCTGCCCACTCTTTCCAATACTGTCAGCACCCAGTACCCACCAGTACCGCCATCTCCCTGCTCTCTCGAATACTGCCAGTTCCCAGCTCCCGCCAATACTGCCAGCTACCTGCTCCCTCTAAACTGCCACCTCTCTGCTCCCTCCAGTATCTCCACCTCCCAGCTCCCTCCAACACTGCCATCTCCCTGCTCCCTCCAACACTGCCATCTCCCTGCTACCTCCAATAATGCCAGTTCCCTGATCCCTCCATTACTGCCAGCTCTCTCCTCCCTCCAATACTGCCAGCTGCTTGCTCTCTCCAATACTGCCAGCTCCCTCCAATACTGCCACCTCTCTACTCCCTCCAATACTGCCAGCTGCTTGCTCTCTCCAATACTGCCAGCTCCCTCCAATACTGCCACCTCTCTACTCCCTCCAATACTGCCAACATCCCTGCACTCTCCAATACGCCCAGATCCTTACTCCCTCTAATACTGCCACCTCCCTGCTCCCTCCAATACTGCCAGCTCCCTCCTCCCTCTGAAACTGCCCATTTCCTGTGGTCAGAGGTTGTCCTCAATGCCAATTATGCCCCCAAGTATGTGAATTGGTTCAGCCTCAAGTAGTTCCCTGCTTTCATTAAACACTGTTTCCCATTGCTGGAACCTCGATTTAATCGGAATTATTTTTCTATTGATAGTTCCTGGGAGTGAACAATGTCTCTGGAAGGTGGAGGGAGGGAAGTTGAATCATCGCCACACTAACTGGCACTGGGAAAATGTCACTGGCTTCACGGGGCAGATCTGGTGGCTCGTGACTCCCAGGGGGTTATTTTAGGGACAGGGTGAAAACAGACAGTCAGGGGGGCTGCGTTAGTCAGAAACTCCTGTTTGAAAGTCTGGATTTCACACCCAATTGTGGAGCTTACTGAGGATTCCCATGATGTAAACCTGCCTCCGGCTGCTAAAAGGGACACCTGCACCTTTAACACTCAAACACTGATTGGAAGCGATGTTTCTGGAGATGGATATGTAACCGGCACTAACCCACTTCCACTGAAGATGTGGAGTGTGCTGACTGGGAGGGAAGTGAGAGTTACAGGATGTCTCAGTGACCCAGTGAGAGGGTCCACAGCTTCTCAGATGTGACTCTGGAGGCCCTGGTGTGGGAGGTCCAGAGGAGAAGGGATGTCCCTCACCCACAGGGAGTGGGGAAGGAGGTTACAGAGGCAGCTCATGCAGTGAATATGGAGGGAGATCACCCAGGAGGTGACAGCCCAGAGCACTGTCCCCAGGACATGGATATAGAGGATTGGATGAGGAAAAAAAGGAGGCTTATGGCAGATACAGAGGGCTGAAAACAGCAGAAGCCCTCGAGGAGTATAGAAAGTGGAGGGGGGTACTTAAAAAAATAATTAGGAAAGCAAAGAGGGGCATGAGAAAACACTGGCAGGCAAGGTAAAGGAAAATCCTGAGGCATTTTATAAATATATTAAGGGCAAGAGGATAACCAGGGAAAGAGTAGGGCCTATTCGGGACCAAAGTGGCAATCTGTGTGTGGAGCTGGAGGACGTGGGTGAGGTTTTAAATGATTACTTTTCATCTGTGTTCACTATGGAGAAGGACAATGTAGCTGTAGAAATCAGGGAGGGGGACTGTGATACACTTGAACAAATGAGCATTGAAAGGGAGGAGTATTAGTGCTTTTAGCTGGCTTAAAAATGGATAAATCCCCAGTCTGAGATGAGATGTACTCCAGGCTGCTGTGTGAGGCAAAGAGAGGAGATTGTAGGGGCTCTGACACTAATTTTCAAATCCTCTCTGGCCACAGGAGAGGTGCCAGGGGACTGGAGGACTGTGAATGTGGCACCGTTATTCAAGCAGGGTAGTAGGGATAAACCAGGTAACCACAGGCCAGTGAGTCTAACATCAGTGGGAGGGAAATTATTGGGAAAAGTTCTGAGGGACAGGATTAATCTCCACTTGGAGAGGCAGGGATTAATCTGGGATAACCAGCATGGCTTTGTCAGGGGGACATCATGTCTAACACATCTGATTGAATTTTTTGAGGAGTTAACTAGTTGTGTAGATGAGGGTGCTGCAGCTGATGTAGTTTACATGGACTTCAGTAAGGCTTTTGACAAGGTCCCACATGGGAGAATGGTCAAGAAGGTCAGAGCTCAAGGGATCCAGGGCAATTTGGCAAATTGGATCCAAAATTGGCTGAGTGGCAGGAGGCAAAGGGTCATGTTCGAAGGTTGTTTTTGTGACTGGAAGCCTATGGCGAGTGGTGTACCGCAGGGATCGGTGCTGGGACCCTTGCTGTTTGTAGTGTACATTAATGATTTAGATGTGAATATAGGAGGTATGATAGGAAGCTCGACGGTGACAGAAAAATTGATGGTGTAAATAGTGAGGAGGAAGGCCTTAGATTACAGGATGATATAGATGGACTGGTCAGATGGGCAGGGCAGTGACAAATGGAATTTAATCCTGGGAAGTGTGAGATGATACATTTTTGGAGGACTAACATGACAAGGGAACACATGATGAATGGTAGGACCCCAGGAAGTACAGAGGATCAGAGGGACCTCGGTGTACATGTCCATAGATCCCTGAAGGCAGCAGCACAGGTAGATAAGGTGGTTAAGAAGGCATATGGGATACTTGCCTTTATTAGCCGAGGCATAGAATATTAGAGCAGGGAGGTTATGTTTGGAGCTGTATAAAATGCTAGTTAGGCCACAGCTGGAGCACTGTGTGCAGTTCTGGTCATCACATTATAGGAAGGATGTGCCTGCACTGAAGAGGGTGCAGAGGAGATTCACCAGGATGTAGCCTGAGCTGGAGTGTTTCAGCTATGAAGAGAGGCTGGATACGTTAGGGTTGTTTTCCTTAGAGCAGAGAAGGTTGAGGGGGGAGCTGATAGAGGTGTACAAATTATGAGGGTCGTAGATAGGGTAGGTAGGAAGAAACTTTCCACTTAGCAGAGGTGTGAATAACCAGGGGACATAGATTTAAGGTGAGGGGCAGGAGGTTTAGAGGGGATGTAAGGAAAGATGTTTTCACCCAGAGGATGGCTGGAATCTGGAACTCACTGCCTGAGGGGGTGGTAGAGACAGGAACCCTCACAACACTTAAGAAGTATTTAGATGAGCACTTGAAATGCCAGAACATACAGTGCTATGGGACAAGTGCTGGCAAATGGGATTAGAATAGACAGGTGTTTGATGGCTGGCATGGACACGATGGGCCGAAGGGCCTGTTTCTGTGCTGTATAATTCTATGTCTCTATGACCCAATGGCTCCAGTGTCAATAAACTACAACAACCAGAATATCTTGTGTTTATATAGTGCGTGGAACTGAATATAATGTCTGAATGCACTTTACAGGAATGTTATCAACTAAAAACTGATGCTGTATTAACAAAGGAGATATTAAGACAGACGAGCAACAGCTTCGAAAGAGGCAGGTTTGAGGAATGTGTTAAAGGGGACAAAGAGGGGTTGGGAATTGGAGAGGTTTAGGGAAGGAATTCCGGAGTTTAGAGATTTGGGAGTTAAATTTTCTGTGGAGTGGTGAAGTTCCTCACAGAAGTTGCAGTCGTCTTGTACAGCAGAAGGGGCTCCGCTCCGGTGTGTGGTCCAGCCAGTTTGCACAACCTGCTGCAGTTTCTCAGGACGACATCCTTCTTGGTCACTTCCCTGATCTCAGTCAGTTTGGTTCCAGCCACAGGAAAGTTCTTTGTCAGCGTGTGAACCTGTGCTGCCCTTTCTTTATTCTCTTGCTCCGTGATGGGTGGGTATGCACGTGACAGAGAGTCTGCGATGTACATTTCCATGTCTGGTTTCTATTTAACTCTGGCCTGGTACTTCTGCAGACACATTAATAATCTTTGGATTCTTGGTGGTGCACAGTTTAAGGATTTTTAAGTGCAGCTTCCAAAGGCTTATGATCAGACTCTGCCTCCATGTCTTTGCCAAACTGATGGAAACATTCTAGGTCAAACACAATTGCTAACATTTCTTTCTCTATTTGGACACCCCGCTGCTGTGTTTCAGTCGTTGCCTTTGAAGCCGATGCCACTGGGGCCTCATTTTGCAAGAGGACAGTTCCCAGGCCAGTCTTTGAAGCATCCACTGAGATCTTGACCGGGTGACTGACATCGTAACACTTTAACCCTGGTGCATGGGTCAGTGTTCTGTGCAGACTGGTCAAAGCTTCCTGGTGACTTTGTTCCCAGTGCAATTCCACATCATTTTGTGGAAGTTCTCTGAGAGGTGCTGTCAGGTCTGATACGTTTGAAATGAATTTCCCAGGATAGCTCACCATTCCCTAATACCTCTCCAAGTCTTTCTTACATCCTGGGAGTGGCATGTTCACAACTGCTTCGATTTTACTCGGGTCCGGTTTCAGTCCCTCACTTGTTGGCACATGTCCCAAGTACTTGATTTCATGAAGACCTATTTTGTACTTTTCCTTCCTCAACTTGAGGCTCCTTTCTCCAGCTCTGGCCAGTACCTGCCTCAGTCTGTGGTCGTACTCTTCTCGTGAGTCTCCCCAGACCAGCACATCATCGATATAGGTTTCACTGCCCTCTAACCCTTCAAACAGCCCCTTCACTGCTCTGTGGAAAACCTCCGGAGCCGAATTAATACCAAAAGGTCAGCGTAGAAACCTGTTTGACCCGTATGGTGTGTTCAAGGTACAGAGACAGGAGCAGCGTTCATCCAGCTTGACCTGCCAGAAGCACAAACTCACATCTGAGACTGAATAGTATTTAGCATCAGCAACTATACACGCGATCTCTTCTACACATGATCTCTGAATAGTATTCAGCATCAGGTACTTTACACATGATCTCTTCTACACGTGATCTCTGAATTGTATTTAGCATCAGCTAGTTTACACGTGATCTCTTCTACACGTGATCTCTGAATAGTATTCAGCATCAGGTACTTTACATGTGATCTCTTCTGCATGTGATCTCTGAACATTATTTAGCATCAGCTAGTTTACACGTGATCTCTTCTATACGTGATCTCTGAATATTATTTTGTATCAGCTGGTTTCACACGTGATCTCTTCTACATGTGATCTCTGAATAGTATTTAGCATCAGCTTGTTTACACATGATCACTTCTAAATGTGATCTCTGAATAGTATTTAGCATCAGATAGTTTACACGTGATCTCTTCTACACCTGATCTCTGAATAGTATTTAGCATCAGCTACTTTACACAAGATCTCTTCTACACGTGATCTCTGAATAGTATTTAGCATTATATAGTTTATACGTGATCTCTTCTACACGAGATCTATGAATAGTATTTAGCATCAGCTTTTTTACACGTGATCTCTTCTACACCTGATCTCTGAATAGTATTTAGCATCAGCTTGTTTACACGTGATCTCTTCTACACCTGATCTCTGAATAGTATTTAGCATCAGCTTGTTTACATGTGATCTCTTCTATACCTGATCTCTGAATAGTATTTAGCATCATATAGATAAGCCAAGGAACTATAGGCCAGTGAGTCTCACATCAGTGGTAGGGAAACTATTGGAGAAAGTTCTGAAGGAGAGTATCTATCTCCACTTGGAGAGGCAAGGTTTGATCAGGGATTGTCAGCATGGCTTTGTCAGAGGGAGGTCATCCCTAACAAATTTGATTGAATGTTTTGAGGAGGTGACCAGGTGTGTAGATAAGGGTAGAGCAGATGATGTAGTTTATATGGATTTCAGCAAAGCCTTTGACAAGTTCCCACATGGGAGAATTATAAAGAAGGCAAATGGACATGGGATACAGGGTAATTTGATAAGATGGATTCAAAATTGGTTTAGTTGTAGGAGACAGAAGGTGATGACAGAAGGATACTTTAGTGACTGGAAGCCAGTGTCCAGTGGCGAACCACAGGGATCTGTGCTGGGTCCCCTATTATTCGTCATTTATATAAACAACATAGATGACTATGTGGGGGTAGGATTAGTAAGTTTGCGGATGACACAAAGATTGGCCGAGTGGTTAACAGTGAGGCTGAGAGTCTTGGGCTACAGGAAGATATAGACAGGATGGTCAAATGGGCAGATAAGTGGCAGATGGAATTTAACCCTGAAAAGTGTGAGGTGATACATTTTGGAAGGAGTAATTTGACAAGGAAGTATTCAATGAATGGCATGACACTAGGAAGTTCTAAGGAACAAAGGGACATTGGCGTGAGTGTCCATAGATCTCTGAAGGCGGAGGGGCATGTTAGTGGGGTGGTGAAAAAGACATATGGGACACCTGCCTTTATCAATTGAGGCACAGATTACAAAATTTGGGAGGTCATGTTGGAGTGTATAGAACCTTGGTGAGGTCACTGCTGGAGTACTTTGTGCAGTTCTGGTCGCCACAATATAGGAAGGATGTGATAGCGCTGGAGGGGGTGCAGAGGAGATTCAACAGGATGTTGCCTGGGATGAAACATTTAAGATATGAAGAGAGGTTGGATAGACTTGGGTCGTTTTTGTTGGAGCAGAGAAGACTGAGTGGTGACCTGATCGAGGTGTACAAGATTATGAGGGGCATGGACAGGGTGGATAGGGGGCAGCTGTTCCCCTTAGTTGAAGGGTCAGTTATGAGGGGACATAAGTTCAAGGTGAGGGGCAGGAGGTTTAGGGGGGATGTGAGGGGAACATTTTTTACCCAGAGGGTGGTGACAGTCTGGAATGCATTGCCTGGGAGGGTGGTGCAGGCGGGTTGCCTCACATCATTTAAAAAGTACCTGGATGAGCCCTTGGCATGTCATAACATTCAAGGCTATGGGCCAAGTGCAGGTAAATGGGATTAGGTAGGAAGGTCAGGTGTTTCTCACATGTCAGTGTAGACTCGATGGGCTGAAGGGCCTCTTCCCCACTGTGTGATTCTGTGATTCTCTGATTGTGTGAATAGTCTTGTTATAAACGAACCGTTCCGATGAGTGACCATAATGTGATAGAATTTACATTATGTTTGGAAATGTACAGACTGGATTGTGAAGTGTGATGTACCTGAGTACACAGACTGGATTGTGAAGTGTGATGTACCTGAGTATACAGACTGGATTGTGAAGTGTGATGTACCTGAGTACACAGACTGGATTGTGAAGTGTGATGTACCTGAGTATATAGACTGGATTGTGAAGTGTGAAGTACCTGGGTACACAGACTGGATTGTGAAGTGTGATAAACCTGAGTACACAGACTGGCTTGTGAAGTGTGATGTACCTGAGTACACAGACTGGATTGTGATGTGTGTTGTACCTGAGAACACAGACTGGATTGTGAATTGTGATGTACCTGAGTACACAGACTGGATTGTGAAGTGTGATGTACCTGAGTACACAGACTGGATTGTGAAGTGTGATGTACCTGAGTACACAGACAGGATTGTGAATTGTGATATACCTGAGTACATGGACAGGATTGTGAATTGTGATGTACCTGAGTTCACGGACTGGATTGTGAAGTGTGATGTACCTGAGTACACAGACTGGATTGTGAAGTGTGTTGTACCTGAGTACACAGACTGGACTGTGAAATGTAACATCACCAATAAGTAGCCATTGTTAAACAATATTAATGACATTTTGCTGAGCTTCATATTAATAAAATTTTATTGTAGCTTTTTGCAGATCTTTATATATTGGCACAATAATCTGGTCTGCATATATTACTGTATATTGATAACATATGTTTGTAATACATATTTTATTTCATATAATATGATACATATGACTTATTACTCAGGTTTCTCTATATATTACTCAGCAGGATATATCATCACTAACATTTTAACTATGTAGTGACACAGCTCTGATAACCATATTAATCAAGATTTAATTGTATCTTTCATTCTCTCTGTGTTTACTGACACAATTCTCTGGTTCGTGGGTTACCCTATGTACAAACCATCTGTGATGTCCTTGGAGTAATGGCTCAAACTGACTTCATCAAACTGACATTCCAAATAGGCCGACATTGTTCATAACGGGATTAACTGTAATTGGCTCAGATCTGAGCATCAGCAACTAAAATAGAGAGAGGGATGGAGGTCAATTAGGGGGAGAGGTGAAAGTCAAATAGAGAAGGGTTGGAGGTCAGATAGACAGAGAGGTGGAGGTTAGGTAGAGAAAGGGATAGAGTTCAGATAGAGGGTTGGAGGTCAGATAGAGAGAGTGATGGAGGTCAGATAGAGACAGGAATGAGGTGCTGAAACGCAGAGTGATGGAGGTCAGATAGAGACAGGAATGAAGGGCTGAAACGTAGAGTGATGGAGGTCAGATGGAGCGAGGGATGGCTGGAGCTCAGGTAGAGAGAGGAGTGGAGGTCAGATAGAGAGAGATATGGAGGTCAGATTGGGATAGGTGTGGAGGACAGGTAGAAAGAGGGATGGAGCTCAGATAGAGAGAATGATGAAGGTCAGTTAGAGAGAGGGATGGAGCTCAGATAGAGAGAGAAATGAAGGTCTGAAATACAGAGTGATGGAGGTAAGATGGACCGAGGAATGGAGGTCAGGTGGAGAGATGGCTGAAGGTCAGATAGCGAGAGGGATGAATGTCTGAAATGCAGAGTGAGGGAGGTCAGATGGAGCGAGGGATGGATGCCAAATGGGGAGAGGGATGGAGGTCAGATAGAGAGAGGGATGGAGGTCAGAAAGAGAGAGGGATGGAGTCAGATAGAGAGAGGGATGGAGGTCAGAAAGAGAGAGGGATGGAGATCAGATAGAGAGAGGGATAGAGGTCAGATAGAGAGAGGGATGGAGTCAGATAGAGAGAGAGATGGAGTCAGATAGAGAGAGGGATGGAGGTCAGATAGAGAGAGGGATGGAGTCAGATAGAGAGAGGGATGGAGGTCAGAAAGAGAGAGGGATGGAGATCAGATAGAGAGAGGGATAGAGGTCAGATAGAGAGAGGGATGGAGTCAGATAGAGAGAGAGATGGAGTCAGATAGAGAGAGGGATGGAGTCCGACAGAGAAAGGGATGGAGTCACATAGAGAGAGGGATGGAGTCAGATAGAGAGAGGGATGGAGTCAGATAGAGAGAGGGATGAAGGTCAGATAGAGAGAGGGATGGAGGTCAGATAGAGAGAGGGATGAAAGTCGGAAATGCAGAGTGGGGGAGGTCAGATGGAGCGAGGGATGGAGGCCAAATGGGGAGAGGGATGGAGGTCAGATAGAGAGAGGGATGGAGGTCAGATAGAGAGAGGGATGGAGGTCAGATAGAGAGAAGGATGAAGGTCAGATAGAGAGAGGGATGGAGTCCGATAGAGAAAGGGATGGAGTCACATAGAGAGAGGGATGGAGTCAGATAGAGAGAGAAATGAAGGTCAGATAGAGAGAGGGATGGAGTCAGATAGAGAGAGAGATGAAGGTCAGATAGAGAGAGGGATGGAGGTCAGATAGAGAGAGGGATGAAAGTTGGAAATGCAGAGTGAGGGAGCTCAGATGGAGCGAGGGATGGAGGCCAAATGGGGAGAGGGATGGAGGTCAGATAGAGAGAGGGATGGAGGTCAGATAGAGAGAGGGATGGAGGTCAGATAGAGAGAGGGATGGAGGTCAGATAGAGAGAGGGATGGAGTCAGATCGAGAGAGGGATGGAGGTCTGAAACGCAGAGTGATGGAGGTCAGATGGAGCGAGAGATAGAGGTCAGGTGGAGAGATGGCTGGAGCTCAGGTAGAGAGAGGGATGGAGGTCAGATAGGGAGAGGGGTGGAGGACAGGTAGAGAGAGAGATGGAGGTCAGCTAGAGGGATGGCTGGAGTCCAGATAGAGAGTAGGCTGGAGATCAGAAAGAGAAGAGTAGAGGTCAGATGGAGAGAGGGATGGAGGTTGGAGAGAAAGACGGATGGAGGTTGGAGAGAAAGACGGATGGAGATCAGACAGAGAGAGGGATGGAGGCCACATAGAGAGAGGGATGGAGGTCAGATAGAGAGAGGGATGGAGGTCAGAGCGAGAGGGATGGAGGTTGGATATAGAGTGGAATAGAGGTCAGATAACTACAGGGATGGAGGTCAGAGAGAGAGAGATGGAGGTCAGATAGAGAGAAGGTGGAAGTCAGATAGAGAGAGATGGAGGTCAGATAGAGAGAGGGATGGAGGCCTGTTCAGGAGAGGCATGGAGCTCGGATACACCGAAGGGTGAAGCTCAGTGAGGTGTGTATCTGAGAGGAAGTTCGGTCCCTCAGGGAGAGGGATGGTGATCAGGGAGGTGTATATCTGAGAGGAGGGTCGGACACTCAGAGGGAGGGATAGAGATCAGGGAGGTGTGTATCTCAGAGGAAGGTCGGACACTCAGAGGGAGGGATGGAGATCAGGGAGGTGTGTATCTGAGAGGAAGGTCGGACACTCAGAGGGAGGGATAGAGATCAGGGAGGTGTGTATCTCAGAGGAAGGTCGGACACTCAGAGGGAGGGATGGAGATCAGGGAGGTGTGTATCTGAGAGGAAGGTCGGACACTCAGAGGGAGGGATAGAGATCAGGGAGGTGTGTATCTGAGAGGATGGTCGGACATTCAGAGGGAAGGATGGTGATCAGGGAGGTGTGTAACTGAGAGGAAGGTGGGACACTCAGAGGGAGGGATGGAGATCATGGAGGTGTGTTACTGAGAGGAAGGTGGGACACTCAGAGGGAGGGATGGAGATCAGGGAGGTGTGTTTCTGAGAGGAAGGTCGGACACTCAGAGGGAGGGATGGAGATCAGGGAGGTGTGTATCTGAGAGGAAGGTCGGACACTCAGAGGGAGGGATGGAGATCAGGGAGGTGTGTATCTGAGAGGAAGGTCGGACACTCAGAGGGAGGGATGGAGATCAGGGAGGTGTGTATCTGAGAGGAATTTCGGACACTCAGAGGGAGGGATGGAGATCAGGGAGGTGTGTATCTGAGAGGAAGGTCGGACACTCAGATGGAGGCTTGCAGATCAGGGAGGTGTGTATCTGAGAGGAAGGTCGGACACTCAGAGGGAGGGATGGAGATCAGGGAGGTGTGTATCTGAGAGGAAGGTCAGACAATCAGAGGGAGGGATGGAGATCAGGTGGAACGAGGTTACTGTCCATTCTCACCACCTGTGCTGCAGTTTGTTGCAGACTAACCTGTTGCTCTGTGGTTCCCCACTTAATGCAATCCCCTTGCTCCCTCCCTTTCAGCCTCTCTCAATCCACACCACCACTTCTTCCCTGTAGGGAATGGGATTGAGCCAGTAACCCAGAGGGGATGAGTTCAAATCCCAGGATGGGAATTAGTGAAATGGAATTGGATCAATCTGATCATTTGTGTTCTGGCTGCAGAAATTGTCCTTAAATCCTGCTGGATTGCTGTAAAACACAAGGGACTCAGTGAGGGAAGCTGCCGGTCTCACCCTCTCACTCTCTACCCTGTCAATCACTTTAAGAATTTTATATATTTCAATGGGATCACCTCTCATTCTTCTAAACTCCAGGGAATAATGTCCCAGTCTACTCAATCTCGCCTCATCGGACAATCCCCTCATCCCAGGAATCACTCTGGGGAATCTCTGCTGCACTCCTTCCAAGGCTGGTATATCCTTCCTTAGGTAAGGAGACCGAATCTGTACACAGTAATCCATGTGTGGTCTCACCGAGGTTCGATAGAATTATAATAAGACTTCTTCACTCTGACAGGTACAGGAGCTGACACAGAGTCTCTCTCTCTCACGCGAACCCATCCCTCTCTCTCACTCTCTCTCTCGCTCTCTCCCTCTCTCTCAATCTCTGTCGATCTCTCCATCTCCCTCCCTATCACTCACACTAACTCATTCATCTCATCCCTCTCTCTCACTCTCTGTCTCTCACTCTCTCTCTCTCTCTCTCTCTCTCTCGCTCTCTCTCTCTCTCTCTCAATCTCTGTCGCTCTCTCCATCTCCCTCTCTCTCACTCACACTAACCCATCCCTCTTTCCAGCTCTCTCGCTCTCAATCTCTGTCGATCTCTCCATCTCCCTCCCTATCACTCACACTAACTCATTCATCTCCTCCCTCTCTCTCACTCTCTGTCTCTCACTCTCTCTCTCTCTCACTCTCTCTCTATCTCTCTGCCTCTCTCTCCATCTCCCTGTCTCTCTCTCACTCTCTCTCTCTCTCACTCTCTCTCTCTCTCACTCTCTCTCAATCTCTATCCTGCCTTGTCCCTCTGTAGATGTTCTCTGGGTGTGAGTGTTTAATATAAGGGGGTGTTTGTCAGTATATTTTCGATGCTCTATGGTTTCTGAGCATGGTGGGAGGGGATCAGGGCTCTGTTCTTTGACGTGACGCAGTGATATCTGTCCCAGTCTCTCAGACTGTGATGCTGTTGTTTTCTGTGACTGACGCTATGATATTGATTGTAATCTCACTCAGTGTGACACGAGGTTACATGTCTTGATCAGTGGTGAGGGAGGAGCAGACTGGAACCTGTTATTAGAGACAGAGTGAGTGATAAATATGAATTGATCAGAGAGAGTCAGCATGGATTTAAAAAGGTTCAGACATCTTTAACTCACCTGGTTACATTTTTTAAGGAGGTCACTAATGTGGTAGATCAGGGAAAGTCTATTCTATTGATATGGATTTCCAGAAGGCATTTGAGAAAATTCAACATGAGAGACTGTGAATAAAAATGGAAGCAGATGGAATTTGAGGAAACCTGTTGCCATGGATAAGGAACTGGTTAGGAGGCAGGAGACAGAGAGTAGGGATAATGTGTATGTGCTCCAATTAGCAAGATGTGAATAGTGATGTCCCCAGGGATCTGTGCTGGAGCCTCAGCTTTCCACAATATTTATCAATGATTTGGATGAAGAAATACAGAGCCATATATCCAAGATTGCTGACGACACTAAGTTAGGCGGCTTGGAGGAGGTTACAGAGATGGGGAGTGTCGAGGACTGAGAGGGATTTGAGAACAAGGATGAGAATTTTAAAATCGAGACATTGCTGGGCTGGGAGGTCAGTGAGTACAGGGGGTGATGGGTGAACGGGACTTGGTGTGAGTTCAGATCCGGGCAGCAGAGTTTGGGATAAGCTCATGTTTACGGAGTGTGGAAGGTGTGACTCCGGCCAGGGCAGCATTGGAATCGTCACGTTTCAGGGAACAAAGACATGGAGGAGATTCTCAGCAGCAGATGGTCTGAGGCAGGCCGGACTCGGGCGATGTTACCGAGGTGGAAATAGGCTCTCTTAGTGATGGAGCGGATGATGTGGTCGGAAGCTCATCTCAGGGTCAAACTGGACACCATGGCTGTGAACTGTGTGGTTCAGTGTCAGACAGACCCAGGGAGAGGGATGGAATCGGTGATGAGGGAACAGAGTTTGTGATGGGGACTGAAGACAATGGCAGATGGAGCTCAACGTGGGGAGTGTGAAATCATCCACTTTGGACCGAAGAAAGATGGATCAGAGTAATTTGTAAATGGTGAGATGCTGGCAGCTGTGGAGGAGCAGAAAGATGAGGCCAAGGTTGTGAAGAGTCTGGTTCAGCAGCAGACAGTGCTCAGGGAGAGGGATGGAGTTTGTATCGGGAGCTGAAGACGATGGCTTTGATCTTCCCAATGTGTTTCCCAGTGAGCCTGCCTCCTCAGTCCTGACTGCTCTTAGCTGCTGTTCTTTTCACTGATCGGACAGTTATTATTACAGATTCAGACCACAGCAGAAACCCCCAGTGTAAAAAATAACTGCAAAGATTGTCCGATCGCAAGACTGAAACGTAACCAAGAGAGGAAGTGAAAGAAGGAGCTCAGAGCAGCTGGATGTTTGTTACTGACACGGGAGAAAACTGTGAACCGTGTCCACTACCTAGAATCTTACAGCACAGAAGGAGGCCATTCAGCCCATCCTGCCTGTGAGTTACCCAGTGAGTCCCACTCCCCCTCTCTGTCCCCATAACCCAGCAAATCTTTCCTTTTCAGGGAGATTTCCAATTCCCTCTTGTAGACCTGGGTCCACAGCTCGAGACTGTCCCGAACCTGGGCTCGAAATTGGCATCTCATTCATTCATTGGAAGACAAAATGCCCGGGGTGGGAAATGGAGCTCAGATCTCCAAACATTACCTCTCCCCTCCTGAGGGACACGTCATGCTGGGATACATTTCGATGGAACCCGGGAGCACAACACGGGGGAGGCTGTGGGGTAGCAGCAATGTTACTGGACCAGTAATCCAGAGGTCCAGGGTAACGCTCTGGGGTCACACCTTCAAATCCCACCCCGGCAGCTGGTGGAATTTAAATTGAATTAATAAATCCAGAATTAAAAGTTAGTCTCCGTCTGCAGCAGAACACAGAGGTAGGGAGGAGCGAGGCCATGGAGGGAATTGGAGGGCCATGAGGTCAGGGGTTACAGATCAGTGAGGTCAGGGATAATCTGGGAACAACACTTCATGTGGCACAGGGTATGGAACGCTGCATTTCGGACAATTGGGATTTATGGAGCGTGGATGAAGGAAGGCGGGAGAGGACATCGGAATAATGGAGTCCGGGGACGAGACAAACAGGGCTAAGGGTTTCCGTGGTCAAGGGGCTGATGTAGTGTAGAGACGGACAATGTTGTGGAGATGGAAATGAGAGGCTTACGGGTTGGAGAGATGTGGAGTTTGAAGCTCAGATACTGGAGGCCCAATGGGAAGGAGGCCCATGTTTACTGGTCCCTATTGGAGGCTCCAGTGGGAAGGAGGCCCATGTTTACTGGTCCCTATTGGAGGGTCCAGTGGGAAGGAGGCCCATGTTTACTGGTCTCTATTGGAGGCTCCAGTGGGAAGGAGGCCCATGTTTACTGGTCCCTATTGGAGGGTCCAGTGGGAAGGAGGCCCATGTTTACTGGTCCCTATTGGAGGGTCCAGTGGGAAGGAGGCCCATGTTTACTGGTCCCTATTGGAGGTTCCAGTGGGAAGGAGGCAGAGAGAGGGAGAGAAAGATAGAGAGCGATGGACAGAGGGAGGGAGATAAAGACAGCGTGACGGACAGACATTGAGAGAGACAGTGACTGACAGACTGGTACTGAGAGAGGGAGAGAGTGACAGAGAGTGATGGCAGATTCTGAGAGAGAGAGAGACAGAGAGTGATGGACAGACACTGGGACAGGGAGAGAGAGACAGAGTGTGATGGACAGATACTGAGAGAGGGAGGGAGAGAGTTGAAGAGGAAGTGAAAGGTGCTGACGTGGTTCTCTCTGGGTGATACCATTTACATACTGAGGAACAGCCAGTGAGACTCTGACAGGCTGCAGCATTATAAAGCTGAGCCCAGTGAAGGGAGAGTTTATCAGTGACCAGGCACAGGGACAGGAGCAGACACCATGATTTCAGCCATCCAGCTGATCTGGCCTCTGGCATTCTGCATCGCAGGTACAAATCTCTCTCCTTCCACCGTGAATATTTTCCTGCTCTCCATTTCCATCCAATTCGACTGACTTGTGATTGAAGGGAAAATGCTGAAAGCAGAGGAACGGTCATTGTCTCTAACAATATCTCATTTTACAGGCTCTTTGTGTGACAGTTCTTACTTCACTCTGTTTCTCTATTACCCCTCAGGTATCAGTGGGGACATCACCATGACCCAGTCTCCCCTGGTGTCAGTGAGCCTGGGCCAGACCGCCACCATCACCTGTACGGCCAGTCAGTCTGTTAGTAATGAACTGAGTTGGTACCAGCAGCGAGAAGGACAGAAACCGACTCTCCTGATCTATGATGCAACAACTCGATTCACAGGAACATCCGAGCGATTCACCGGCAGTGGATCTGGCACTCAATTCATCCTGACAATCAGCAATGTACAGAATGAGGATGTCGCTGATTATTACTGTCAGCAAACTGACAGCTTCCCCTACACTGTGATACAGAGCCTGACAAAAACCTCAATACACACAGCACCACCTCCTGTACTGACACATCCCACAGTTATATAGAATAAATAATAATGGACACACTGTCCCACCTCCTGTACTGACACATCCCACAGTTATATAGAATATATAATAATGGACACACTGTCCCACCTCCTGTATTGACACATCCCACAGTTATATAGAATATATAATAATGGACACACAGTCCCACCTCCTGTACTGACACATCCCACAGTTATATAGAATATATAATAATGGACACACAGTCCCACCTCCTGTACTGACACATCCCACAGTTATATAGAATATATAATAGTGGACACACAGTCCCAGATCATGTACTGACACATCCCACAGTTATATTTAATATATAATAAAAGACACACAGTCCAACCTCCTGTACTGACACATCCCACAGTTATATAGAATATATAATAATGGACACACATTCCCACCTCCTGTACTGATACATCCCATAGTTATATAGAATATATAATAATGGACACACAGTCCCACCTCATGTACTGACACATCCCACAGTTATATAGAATATATAATATGGACACACAGTCCCACCTCCTGTACTGACACATCCCACAGTTATATAGAATATATAATAAAGGACACACAGCATCAAATCCTGTACTGACACATCCCACAGTTATATAGAATATATAATAACGGACACACAGTCCCACCTCCTGTACTGACACATCCCACAGTTATATAGAATATATAATAATGGTCACACAGTCCCACCTCCTGTACTGACACATTCCCCAGTTATATATCGTATATAATAATGGACACACAGTCTCACCTCCTGTACTGACACATTCCACAGTTATATAGAATATATAATAATGGACACACAGTCCCACCTCCTGTACTGACACATCCCACAGTTATATAGAATTTATAATAATGGTCACTTTACCTCTTACCCTACATGTCCACATATGAAGAGCAGCTGAAAGATTTATCATATAAAATTGGGATTCTCAATTCTCCCAACAAAAAAAAGACATTGAGAGGAAGAGAGAGGGAAAGAGAGAGTGTTAAAGGTGAGTGTGAGTGAGAGACAGAGAGAGGGTGAGAGTGAGTTAAAGATGAGTGTGAGTGAGAGACAGAGAGAGGGTGAGAGTGAGTTAAAGGTGAGTATGAGTGAGAGACAGAGAGAGGGTGAGAGTGAGTTAAACTAGAGTGTGAGTGAGAGACAGAGAGAGGGTGTGAGTGAGTTAAAGGTGAGTGTGAGTGAGAGACAGAGTGAGGGTGAGAGTGACTGAGTGAAGCAGAGAGCTGAGGTTTTTGTACAGCCCCTGCACTGGAAGCTCTCAGTGTGGGGTTCGTTCGGTAAAGGAACCAAACTCAGACTGAGTAAGTAAACCCCTATCCTCCCTTATTAACCCTTTCAATACTGAAACTTTCTCAAACACTAATGCTGAATAGTTGAAGGTGTTAGTGAGGAGCTGCAGTGAATGAAATGGTTCAGTGAACAACACTGTGTATAACAGGGTGCCCAGCTGTATTTCTTTCATTACATTCCCCCCTTTAAGCAGCAAGATAGAAATAACCAACTTTTACCCACCGTCTAGAGGAGATCTGGATGTTTGCAGACTGTGCTGACATTGCTGCACCATGGACTGAAATCACTCACTAGACTCCTGTCAGTCTCAGTGTGACAGACACGGGCAGAGTTTGATATGAGCTCCGGCTCCCTCTCACAGTCTCTGATATAACTGATCACAGCACCAGCACAGTGAGACACCGAGGTCCCACCTCCCCCAGCTTGAACTCTGCTCTCTCCACTCCCTGGTTATCTCTTGGCAAATTTCTGATGACAAACAGGTAGAGCAGGGCCCACAATCCAGTGGCTTCAGTGTTCCAGGGTATTGGGGAGACTCTCCGTTTCCCCCGAATGTTTAAATGTCACCCTCTAGACTCCAGGCCTCCCGGAATCTGCTCTCCATCTCTCTCCTGAAGACACTGTCTCTGACTGGGGAACAGCTCCACCCTCCCCAAGTGGGCTCATTCCTCCAAGTGACTTGAGCACATAATCCAGGCTGAGACTCCAGTGCAGTATTGAAGGAGGGCAGCACTGTCAGAGGAGCCGTCTTTCAGATGAGACAAACTGAGGTCTGCCCTCTCAGGGGGATGTAAAAGTTCCCATGGCGCTGTGAGAAGAAGAGCAGGGGAGTTCTTGCGCATTTTCTGTTTAGTATTTATCACGCAAACAACATCACAAAAAAACCTGACTTTCTGGCCATCATCACTCTACTGACTGGGATCTTACTGTGTACAGTTAGCTGTAAAAATCCTGAGATGATGACTGGTGCTATAGAAATGCAAGTATTGAGACTGAAGGTTCCTAATCCTGACCCTCGCACTCTCACTTTCCATGGTTCATGGGGTCATTCGGAGTCGTGACCTTGTCTGACCCCCAGACTCTGAGACTAATTGTAGCCTCACCCTTGACCTCTCTCCAGTGCTGGGTGGCAAGGTTTGAAATGAAATCTAGAACCTTCTATACTGAGACCCAATCTGAATCCTTTCTGAAGTGGGTTGATCCAAGTGTGCTCCAACATTCTGGGATAAAGTTCTCTCGATGTGTGTGTGATCTGAGGATTGTTAATGTGAACCTGTTTCCCCCGGACAGGCTGATCAATAGTCAGAGCTTCCTGACAGCTTAACAGTGTCTTAGAGGGACACTGAGTCTTTAAACACTCTTACTATTAACCATTTCAGTGCTGAATTTGTGGTAACCCTCTTTACAAATGTCTAAATAACAGCCCAATATGATTTAACCAGCTTAACATCAAACCTTTACCTCCTGCCACTCAACCAATTTGAAACACAACTTGCTCCTTTCCCTGGCATCCAATGAGTTTTAACTTTCTGACCAGTCTGTCCATGTCAGAAGTCTTGCTAAAATCCACATCGATTACATCAAACTCGCTATCGTTGTCAACCCTTCTTGTTACCTCCTCATGATGATGAGAATTTCTCTTAGAAAGATTTCTGACATTTGCCCACCACTGAGGTTAGAGTGACTGGTCTGTAATTTCTCAGTCTATCCCTTCCTCCCTTTTTAAACAACATTATCAGTCCTCCAGCCCTCTGACACCACACCCCTATCCAGAGAGGATTGGGAAATAATGGTCAGAGCCTCTGCTATTTCTTCCCTTGTTTCCTTTCTTGCCTGGGATACAATTCATCCGGGTCTGGGGATTTATCCACTTTCCAAGATGCTGAACACATTAATATCTCCTCTCTCACCATGTTTATCCCATCCAATATTTCACAATTCTGCTCCTCCTCAACTAGAATGTCCGCATTGTCCCTCTCTTGTGTGAAAACAGATGTAAATTATTCATTCAGAACCATCTATGTGCTTCCAACCCCACCCCCTCCCCCCAATACAGAGAGTGAGTGAGACGGAGGGAGGGAGAGAGAGAGGGAGAGTGAGAGGGAGAGTGAGAGGGAGAGAGAGAGAAGGAAACAGAGAGAGAGTCAGAGGGAGAGAGAGAGGGAGAGTGAGAGGGAGAGTGAGAGGGAGAGAGAGAGGGAGAGTGAGAGGGAGAGTGAGAGGGAGAGAGAGAGGGAGAGTGAGAGGGAGAGTGAGAGGGAGAGAGAGAGAAGGAAAGAGAGAGAGAGTCAGAGAGTAAGGAGGAGAGAGAAGGAGGGAAAGAGGGGGAGAGGGAGGGAGAGAGAGGGAGAGTGTGACAGAGTGACAGAGAGAGAGAGTGGGTGAGAAAGAGATACAGGGGGAGTCAGGAAGAGTGACAGAGAGTGAGTGAGAGAGATCTGCTTTTTTGGTCTCCAATTGGCCTTACTCAATCTTTAGTTATCCTCTTGCAATGTCCCACGCTATTTCTTTGTGTGAAGATATTTGTTCTGAGCCCATTTTATATCTTTCCTGAATGTTTCCCATTGCTCTGACACTGATTTATCTTCAGGTTTCTGTTTCCTGTCCATTTTGGCAAATTGGCCTTTCCCTAATGTACAAATTTTACACTTGGTCTATCTTTATCCTTTTCCATAACTGCTCTAAATCTAACTGAATTATGATCACTATTAGCCAAATACTCTCCCACTGATACACCTTCCACCTGGCCAGATTCATTCCCTGAAATTGTCCAAAACTGTCCCTTCTCTTGCTGAGTTTGTTATGTTCTGCCGAAAAAAAATCACCTGGATGGATTATAAGAATTTTACATCATCTAAACATTTACACAGATTTGATCCCAGTTAATATTCGGGAAGTTGAAATACATTATAATGACAGTGATTAAAATTCCTTCTCTTCCATTTCAGGCAGAGAGAAGTCACCACCCACAGTGACCCTGCTGCCCCCCTCCCCAGAGGAGGTCAAGACCAAGGGCACTGCCACCCTGGTGTGCCTTGCCAATCACTTCTATCCCGATGAGGTGAAGGTGGAGTGGAAGAAGGACGGTGCAGCCATTTCGGACGGGGTTCAGACCAGCAACTACCTGCGAGCTTCAGACAGCACCTACAGCGTCAGCAGCCTGCTGACCCTCTCTGGCTCCGGCTGGGAGTCCAACGCCAGCTTCTCCTGTGTCGTCACCCACGAGAGTCTTTCCTCTCCCCTCAGCAAGAGCATCAGGAGATCAGAATGTGCGTAGAGTGTTAGAGACAGTCCACAGAGGAGATACAACTTTAAATAGAACAGGGGTGAGCTGGGAGGGCAAAGGTCATTGTCAGCACCAAATTACAACTCTCTTCCTTCTCAGGACTGGCTCTGAGACACTTTTGAGGGTCAGGGGTTAACGCACGTTATTGGTGCAGTGTACAGTGAGGTTCATTCTGTATCTAACACTGTGCTGTACCTGTCCTGGGAGTTTTTGATGGGGACAGTGTAGAGGGAGCTTTACTCTGTATCTAACCCCGTGTTGTACCTGTCCTGGGAGTGTTTGATGGGGACAGTGTAGAGGGACCTTTACTCTGTATCTAGCCCCCTGCAGCACCTGTCCTGGGAGTGTTTGATGGGTCAGTTTAATCTCGTGATGCTAAGTAAAACCTCTCTAAGATGCTGAAGACTGTCAGCTGTACAAAAATAATGTGACCCTCCGAAGTGTCTGCTTCAGTAAACCAGACCCCTTCCTGCTCACCCTGCAGTTACAATTTAAGGTTTAGTCACTGTTTAAAGGGACAGGATTCTCATGTTCTGGAGAAAATCTCCACAAGCGTTTTAATAAACCTCCATTCTCCCTATGAATTTCTCCAGCTTCCTCTGGCTGGGCTGTTTATTCAAGTCTTTTTTCTGTAAATGTCAATGTGTAAAAGGTAATAAACATTAAGAATATTCAGTCTCTGTCTGGTGAGTGCTTTGGAAATGTCCCACCTCCCCATCAGCTGATTGGCTGCATTTCAGCAAGTGATTGTCCTGATTGGCTGGTTGGCCTGTCAATCAATGACACCAACAGAAGATTTGTTTTAAAGCCAATTATCAATCATTTTAAAATGATCAGTTTTATCCTGAATCTCTTGAATTTACAAGATTAAAAACAGAAAAGAAACTGGAAGTTGCTGGGATTAAATCATCACAACCACAATTAAGTCAGGAGTGCAAACTGTAGCCAGTCCAGGAGATGTGCTCTCAGGCCCTGTGCTACTTTTACACTCGATCCTGTTGCAATAACCACCAACATTCCATCTACCTTCCGAATCACTTGCTGCATCTGCAAACCGACTTTTTGTGATTCATGCACCAGGACACCCAGATCCCTCTGGATCGCAGAGTTCTGCAGCCTCGTTCCATTCAAATAATTTACTGCTTTTCTATTCTTCCTACCAAACGGACAATACACATTCTCCCACATTATTCCCCACCTGCCAAATATTTCCCCACTCGCTTAACCGCTCTAAATCCCTTTATTGGCCCATTCTGTCCTCTTGACAACTTACTTTCCAAGCAATATTTCTGTCATCAACAAGTCTATTTATTTTTTATTCATTTATGGCTTGTGGGTGTCGCTGACTAGGTCAGCATCTATTGCCCATCCCTAATTGCCCTTGAGAATGTGGTGGTGAGCTGCCTTCTTGAATCATGCTGTCCATGTGGTGTAGGTACACCCACAGTGCTGTTAGGGAGGGAGTTCTAGGATTTTGACCCAGAGACAGTGAAGGAACAACAATATATTTCCAAATCAGGATGGTGAGTGGCTAGTAGGGGAACTTCCAGGTCGTGGTTTTCCTACCTACCTGCTGCCCTTGTCCTTCTAGATATCGGTAGTCGTGGGTTTGGAAGGTGCTGTCTAAGGAGACTTGGTGTGTTTCCGCATTGCATCGTGTAGATGGTACACACTGCTGCCACTGTGTGTCGGTAGTGGAGGGAGTGAATGTTTGTGGATGTGGTGCCAATCAAGTGGGCTGTTTTGTCCTGGATTGTGTCAAGCTTCTTGAGTGTTGTAGGGGGTGGAGGGGTGGGGGTGGGTGATGCCGTGGGTGGAGGTGGAGGGTGATGCCGGGGTTGGGGGTGTTGGTGATGCCGGGGTTGGGGGGGGTGGGTGATGCCGGGGCTGGGGGGGGGTGGGTGATGCCGAGGGTGGGGGGTATGTGATGCCAGGGGGTGGAGGTGTGGGTGATGCCTGGGGTAGGGGGTATGTGATGCCGGGGGGTGGGGGTGTGGGTGATGCCGGTGGTGAAGGTTGGGTGATGCCGGGGGTGGGTGCGCGTATGATGCCGTGGGTGGGGGGCTGGGTGATGCCGAGGGTGGGGGGCTGGATGATGCCGAGGGTGGAGGCTGAGGCACCCATGGGTGGGGGCGTTGGGTGATGCCGGGGGTGAGGGTAATGCCGGAGGTGGGGGGCTGGGTGATGCCAGGAGTGGTGGGTGGGTGTTGTGGGTGATGTCGGGGATGATGGGGTGGGTGATGCCAGTGTTGGGGGTGTGGATGCTACTGGGGGATGGGCTGGTGGGTAACGCCGGGGACGGGGGTTGGGGGTTGTCGTGTGTGGGAGGGGTGGGCGATGCCATGGGTGGGGAGGGTAGGTGATGCCGGTGTTGAGGGGGTGGGTGATGCCGGGAGTGGAAGGGGTGGGTGATGCCGGTGGTGGGCGTGAGGATGATGCAGAGGATGGGAGGGTGGGTGATGCCACGGTTGGGGCGTGGGGTGATGCTTGGGATGGGGGGGGTGGGGGAATAGGTGACATCGAGTGAGGAGGGTGTGGGTGATGCCGGGGTTGTGGGCATTGGTAATGCGTGGGGTAGGGGGTGGTTGATGTCTTTGTTGGGGGCCTGGGTGATGCTGGGGGTGGGGGAGTGGGTAATGTCAGAGGTGGGGGTGTGGGTGATGCCGGTGGTGGGGGTTGGGTGATGCCGGGGGTGGGGACACGGATGATGCCGTGGGTGGGGGGGCCAGGTGATGGCGGGGTGGGGGGGTGGGTGATGCCGGGGTTGTGGGGGGGTGGGTGATGCTGCTGGTGGGGGGTGAGGGACCTATGAGTGGGGGTTTGGGTGATGCTGGAAGTGGGGCTGGAGGTTGTGGGTGATGCCGGTTGTTGTGGGGTGGGTGATGCCGGCAATGGGGGGTGTGGGTGATGTCAGCGTTGCGGGTGTGGGTGTTGTTGGGATTGGGGGTGGTGGATGATGCCATGGGTGGCGGGGGGTGGGTAATGCCTGGGATGGGTGATGCCAGGGTTATGGGCTGCGTAATGCCAGGTGTGGGGGGGTAGTTGATTCCGGTGATGAGGGGGTGGATGTTGGGGTGTATGGGGCTGGGTGATGCCCGGGGTTGAGAGGGTGGTTGATGCCGGAAGTGGGGGCTTGAGTGATGCCGGGTGTGGGGGGGTGGGTGATGCCGGGGTGATGGGCGTGGATGATGCCTGGGGTAGGGATGGTGGGTGATGCAGGGGGTGGAGAAATGTGTGATGTTCTGGGTGGTGGGGTGGGGGATGCCGAGCTTGAGGGTGTGTGTGATGCCGGGGTTGTGGGGGTGGGTGACGCCTGGCATAGGGGGTGCGTGATGCTGAGGGTGGGGTTGGTTGATGCCTGGGATGGGGGCCTGGATGATGCCGGGGGTGGGAGAGTGAGAAATGCCAGAGCTGGGGGTTGGGTGATGCCAGGGCTGGAGGGTGAGGGACCCATGGGTGGGGGATTGGGTGATGCTGGGTTGAGGGAGTGGGTAATGCCGGATGGTGGGGTGCTGGGAGAAGCCGGGGATGGAGGAGTGTGTGATGCCGGGCGTGACAGGGTGGTGATGCCGAGGTAGGGGGTGAGGGTGATGCCGGAGTGTGGGTGGGGGTTGTGGGTGATGCCAGTGTTGGCAGTGTGGGTGTTACTGGGGGTGGGGGGTGGTGGGTGATGCCGGGGGTGGTGGGGTGGATGATGCCGGGACTGGTGGTTGAGGGTAATGCCCGTGTTGGGTGTGTGGGTGTTGCTGGGGGTGAGGGGGCAGGTGATACCGGGGGTGGGGGAATAGGGGATGCCGGGGGGTGGGGGGCTTGGGTGATGCCGGGCGTGGGGGCGCGGATGATGCCAGAGGTGGGGGTGGGGTTTGTGGGTGATATCAGGAGTGTTGGGGTGGGTGATGCCAGTGTTGGCGGTGTGGATGCAGCTGGGGGATGGGCTGGTGGGTGATGCCAGGGGTAGAGGGGGGAGTAGAATGCCGGGGATGGGGGTTGAGGGTTGTCGGGGGTGGGAGGGGTGGGTGATGCCATGGATGAGGTTTGGGTGATGCCGGGGTGGAGGGGGTGGGTGATGCCGGAGGTGGGGGCGTGGGTGAAACCGTGGGTGGGGGGGTTGGGTGATGCTGGTGGTGGGAGTGTGGAAGATGCAGAGGATGGGGGGTGGGTGATGCCACGGTTGGGGGGATAGGTGCTGCTTGGGATGGGGAGGTGGGGGAATAGGTGATGTCGAGTGTGGAGTGGGTGGGTGGTGCCGGGGGTGGGATGGTGGGTAATGCCGGGGCTGGGGGAATAGGTGATGCCAGTGGGTGGTGGGGTGGTTGATGTCGTTGATGCAGGTGTGTGTGATACCGGGGTTGTGGGCGTGGGTGACGCCTGGGGTAGGGTGTGGGTGATGTCGGGGGTGGGGGCAATGTTGATGCCTGGGATGGGGGCCTGGGTGATGCCGGGGGTGGGGGAGTGGGTAATGCCAGAGGTGGGAGTGTTGGTGATGCCGGTGGTGGGGGTTGGGTTTTGCCTGGGGTGGGGGTTGTTTGATGCCGGGAGTGGGATGGTGGGTGATGCCACGGGTGGGGGTTGGCTGATGCTGGGGGTGGGGGTGAGGGACTCATGGGAGGGGTTTTGGGTGATGCTGGGTTTGAGGGAGTGGGTAATGCCGGATTGGGGGGGCTTGATAATGCCAGGTGTGGGGGAATGGATGATGCCGGGCGTGAGGTGGTGATGATGCCCGGGTAGGGGGTATGGGTGATGCCGGGAGTGGATGTGGGGTTTGTGGGTGATGCTCAGGGTGGTGGGGTGGGTGACGCCGGGAGTGACTGATACCAGTGTTGGCTGTGTGTGTGTGGCTGGGTGTGGGGGTGGTGGGTGATGCCATGGGTGGGGGAGTGGTTGATGCCGGGGCTGCAGTGGTGGGTGATGCCCAGTGTAGTGTGTTGGGTGATGCCAGGAGTGGGGTTGGTGGTTGATGCCGGAGGTGGGGGTGCGGATGATGCCATGGGTGGGGTGCCAGGTGATGCCGAGGGTGGGGGTGGGTAATGCCTGCGGTGGGTGATGCCAGGGTTGGGGGCTGCGTGGTGCTGGGTGTGGGGGGGTGGTTGATTCTGGGGATGGTGTGGGTGGATGGTGGTGCGGGTGGGGGGGTGTGGATGATGCCAGGGATGGGAGGGGTGGGTGATGCCATAGATGGGGGGGTGGGGGATGCCGTGAGTTGGGGGGTGGGTGATGCTGGGGTTGGTGGTTGGTTGATGCCGGGGGTGGGGGGCTGGATGATGCCGGTGGTGGGGGTGTGGGTGATGCAGGGGTTGGGGTGGTGGGTGATGCCATGGGTTGGGGGGTGGGTGAAGCCAGGGGTGGAGAATGTTGGTGATGCCGGGGTTGGGGGAATAGGTGATGTTAGGGGTGTTGGGATGGGTGATGCCGGGCGTGAGGGGGTGTGTGATGCCGGGGTTGTGGGCGTGTGTGATGCCTGGGGTGGGGTTGGGCGATGCTGAGGGTGGGGGTTGGTTGACGCCTAGGATGGGGGCCTAGGTGATGCCGGGGGTGGGGGAACGCGAAATGCCAGAGGTGGGGGTGTGGGTGATGCCGGTGGTGGGGGTTGGGTGATGCCGATGTAGAGGGTGAGTGTGATGCCGGAGTGTGGATGGGGGTTTGGGTGATGCCGGGGCTGGTGGTATGGGTGATGCCGGGACTGTGTGAGGCCAGTGTTGGCAGTGTGGGTGTTGCTGGGGGTGGGGGTGGTGGGTGATGCCGGGGTTGGTGGGGTCGATGATGCCGGGAGTGGTGGGTGAGGGTAATGCCCATGCTGGGGGTGTGGGTGCTGCGGGGGGTGAGGGGGCATGTGATACCGGGGGTGGGGGCTGAGGGAGCCATGGGTGGGGGATTGGGTGATGCTGGGTTGAGGGAGTGGGTAATGCCGGAGGGTGGGGTGCTGGGTGATGCCGGGTGTGATGGGGTGGTGATGCCGGGGTATGGGTTGTGGGTGATGCCGGAGTGCGGGTGGGCGTTGTGGCTGATGCCAGGGGTGGTGGTGTGGGTAATGCCGGGAGTGGTGGGTGAGTTTAATGCCCCTGTTGGGGGTGTGGGTATTGCTGGGGGTGAGGGGGCAGATGATACCGGGGGTGGGCGTGCTGGGTGATGCCGGGGTTGAGATGGTGGGTGATGCCGTGGGTGGGAGAATAGGGGATGCCGGGTGTGGGTGATGCCGGGGGTGAGGGGGTGTGTGATGCCGGTGTTGTGGGCGTGGGTGACACCTGGGTTAGCGGGTGGGTGATGCTGGAGGAGGAAGGGTGGTTGATGCCTGGGATGAGGGCCTCGGTGATGCTGGGGGTGAGGGAGTGTGTAATACCAGAGGTGGGAGTGTGGGTGATGCCGGCGGTGGGGGTTGGGTGATGCCATGGGTGGGGGTTGGCTGATGCTGGGAGTGGGGTGGTGGGTGATGCCGCGGGTGGGGGTTGGCTGATGCTGGGGGTGGAGGTGAGGGAAACATGGGTGGGGGGTTGGTTGATTCTGGGGTTGAGGGACTGGGTAATGACGGAGGTGGGGGGGTGGGTGATGCCGGGGATGGGGGAGTGGGTGCTGCCGGGAGTGAAGGGGTCGTGATACCGGGGTAGGGAGTATGGGTGTCGTGGGTGTTGCCATAGGTGGGGGAGTGGTTGCTGCCGTGGTTACGGCGGTGGTGATGCCGGGTATAGCATGATGGGTGATGCCGGGGGTGGTTGTGGTGGGTGATGCCGGGGGTGGGGGCAGGGATGTTGCCGTGGGTGGGGTGCCAGGTGATGTCGAGAGTGGGTAATGCCAGGGTTGGAGGCTGCGTGATGCTGGGTGTGGGGGGGTGATTGATTCCGGCGATGGGGGAATGGATGGTGGGGTGGGTGAGGGGTGGATGATGCCGGGGGTATGGGGTGGGTTTTGCCCGGGGTGGGGTGGTTGTCGTTGCAGGGGTGGGAGGGGTGGGTGATGCCATGTGTGGGGGGGGGTGGGTGATGCTGGGGTTGAGGTGGTAGGTGATGCCGGTGGTGGAGGGAATGGTTGATGCTGGGGGTGGAGTGGTGGGTGATGCCGTGGATGGGTGTTGGGTGATGCTGAGGTTGAGGGAATGGGTAATGCCGGACGTGCGGGGTTGGTGATGCCGGGGTAGAGGATGTGGGTGATGCCGGGAGTGGATGTGGGGGTTGTGGGTGATGCTGAGGGTGGTGGGGTGGGTGATGCCATGGGTGGGGTGTGGGCGTTGCAGGGGGTAGGGGCGACTGGGTGATGCCATGGGTGGGGGGGGTGATGCCAGGGGTGGAGGAGGTTGTTGATGCCGGGGGAGGGGCAATAGGTGATGTCGAGGGTGGTGTGGAGGGTGATGCCGGGCGTGAGGGGGTGTGTGATGCCAGGATTGTGGGCGTGAGTGATGCCTGGGGTAGGGGTTGGGTGATGCCGAGGATGGGGGTTGGTTGATGCCTAGGATGGGGGCGTAGGTGATGCCGGGGGTGGGGGAGTGCGAAATGCCAGAGCTGGGGGTGTGGGTGATGCCGGGGCTGGGGGCCTGTGTTATGCCAGGTGTGCGGAAGTGGGTAATACCAGAGCTGGGGGTGTGGGTGATGCCGGTTCTGGGGGTTTGGCTGATGCCGGGGGTGGGGGTGTGGGACCCATGGGTGGGGGGTTGGGTGACACTGGGGGCGAGGGAGTGGGTAATGCCGGAGGTGAGGGGCTGGGAGATACTGGGGGTGGAGGAGTGGGTGATGCCGGGCGTGTGGGGATGGTGATGCCGGGGTAGGGGTTGTGAGTGATGCCGGGAGTTGGGTTGGGGTTTGTGGGTGATGCCGGGGGTGGTGGTGTGGGTGATGCCGGCAGTGGGTAGTGCCATTGTTGGCAGTTTGGGTGTTGCTGGGAGTGGGGTTGGTGGGTGATGGCGGGTTAGTGGGATGGGTGATGCCCGGAGTGGGGGGTGTGGGTGATGCCACTGTTGGCAGCGTAGGTGTTGCTGGGGGTGAGGTGGGAGGTGATACCGGGGGTCGGGGCGCTGGGTGATGCCAGGGTTGGGCGAGTGGGTGATGCTGGGGTTGGGGGAATAGGTGAAGTTGGGTGTGGTGGGGGGGTGGCTGGTGCCGGTGGTGAGGGGGTAGGTGATGCTGGGGGTTAGAGGGAGTGTGATGTCTGGGGTAGGGGGAGGGTAATGCTGGGGCTGTGTGGTGGCAGGGTTGGTGGAGTGGGTGTTGCTGGCGGTAAGGGGGTGGGTGATGCTTGGAGTGGGTGTGGGGGTGGTGGGTGATGCTGGGGGTGGGTGTTGGCACGGTTGGAGGGGTGGGTGATGACGGGTGTGGGGAGGCGTGTGATGCCGGGGAGGTGGGTTGTTGCGTGAAGCTGGGGTTGGGGGTAGTTCGTGTTGCCGGGGGTGGTGGGTGTGTGTGATGCAGGGGATGGGGGGTTGGGTGATGCCGGGGGTGGTGGGGTGGCTGATACCTGGAGTGGGGGCTGTGGGTGATGCCAGTGTTGGGGTTGGGATGGTGAGTAATGCCATTGGTGGGGGTGTGGGTGATGCCGGGGGTGAGTGGATGTGTGATGCCAGGGTTGTGGGTGTGGGTGATGCCTGGGGTGAGTGGATGTGTGATGCCGCGGGTGGGGATTGGCTGATGCTGGGGGTGGGGGTGAGGGACCCATGGGTGGGGGTTTGAGTGATGCTGGGGGTCAGGGATTGGGTGATGCCGGGAGTGGGAGGGTGGCTGATGCCGGGGTTGAGGGGTTGGGTGATGACGAGGGTGGACAGCGTTGGTGATGCCGGGGATGGGGGAGTGGCTGATGCCTGGGGTGGGCGAGTGCTTGATGCCAGGTGCGGGAAGGTGGTGATGCCTGTGGTGGGGGAGGTGGGTGATGCCAGGGGTGATGTGATTGGTGATGCTGGGGTTGAGGCGGTGCGTGATGCAGGGGGTGGGGGGGTTGGTGATACCAGGTGTGAGGGGCTGTGTGATGCCGGGGTTGCGGGAGTGGGTGACACCTGGGGTATGGGGTGGGTGATGCCGGGGTGGGGGGGGCGGTTGATGTCTGGGATGGGGGCCTGAGTGATGCCGGGTGTTGGGGGAGTGGGTAATGCCTGAGGTGGGATTGGGTGATGCCAAGCGTGGGGGTTGGTGATGCTGGGGGTAGGGGTGAAGGACACATGGTTGTGGGGTTGGATAAAGCTGGATGTGTGGGAGAGGGTAATGCCGGAGGTGGGGGGCTAGGTGATGCCAGGGTTGGAGATGTATGTGATGCCGGGGGGCTGGGGATGTAGGTGATGCCAGGGTTGGGGGGGTGGGTGATGCCGGGGTTGGGGTGGGGGTTGTGGGTGATGCCGGGAGTGGTGGGGTGGGTTAGCCGGGAGTGGGGTGGTGGTTGTTGCCAATGTTGGGGGTGTGGGTGTTGCTGGGAGTGGTGGGGGTGGGTTAGCCGGGAGTGGGGTGGTGGTTGTTGCCAATGTTGGGGGTGTGGGTGTTGCTGGGGGTGAGGGGGTGTGTGATTCCGGGTTTGGGAGTGATAGGTGATGCCAGGTGTGGGGGGAGTTGGGTGATGCCAGGGCTGGTGACGCCACGGTTGATGGTTGTGTGATGCTGGGGATGGTGGGGGGTGTGGATGATGCCGGTTGGATTGGGTGTTTGGTGGAGCCAGGGCTGAGGAGGTGTGTGATATTGGGGGTGAGGGTGGTGGGTTTTGCCTGGAGTGGGAGGGTGGGTGATGCTGGGGGTAGGTGATGCCTGGGGTGGGGGGAGTGGTGATGCTGGTTATGGGGTGGTGGGTGGTACCGGGATGATGGGGTGTGGGTGACGCCTGGGGTAGGGGGGCGGGTGATGCTGGGGGCCGGGGGGCGGTTTATGCCTGGGATGGGGGCCTGGGTGATGCCGGGGGTCGGGGAGTGGGTAATGCCAGAGTTGGGGGTGTGGTTGATGCCGGTGCTTGAGGTTGGGTGATCCCAGGGGTGGGGTTTGGCTGATGCCTGGGGTCGGGTGCTGGGTGATGCCGCGGGTGGGGGTTGGCTGATGCCGGGGTTGGGGGATGAGGGACCCATGGGTGGGGGGATGGGTGATGTTGGCGGTGAGGGAGTGGGGTAATGCCGGAGGTGGGGGGCTGGGTGATGCCGGTGGTCGAGTAGTGAGTAATGCCAAAGGTGGGGGTGTTGATGATGCCGGGGGTGGGGGTAGGGTGATGCTGGGGGTGGGGGAGTGGGTAATGCCAATGTTGGGGGTGTTGGTGATGCTGGTGCTGGGTGTTGGGTGATTGCCGTGGGTGGGGTTGGCAGATGCCAGGGGTCGGGTGGTGGGTGATAACACGCGTGGCGGTTGGCTGATGCTAGGGGTGGGTGATGAGGGCCCATGGGTGAGGGGTTGGTGGATGCTGGGTGTGAGGGAGTGGGTAATGCCGGAGGTGGTGGTTCTGGGTGATGCCGGGGTTGGGGGAGTGGGTGATGCTGGGGTAGGGGGTTGTGGGTGATGCCATGAGTGGGGGTTGGTGTTGTGGGTGATGCCGGGGGTGGTTGATGCCAGTGTTGGCGGTGTGGGTGTTGCTGGGGGTGAGGGGGCAGGTGATACTGGGGGTGGGGGGTGGGGGTGAAGCCGGTGGTTCGTGGGGGTGGGTGATGCCGTTATTGGGGCAGTGGAAGATGCCGGGTGTGGGGGTTGGTTGATGCCGGGGCTGGGGTGTGGGTGATGCCGGGGGTGTGGGTGAGTGTGATGCCTGAGGTAGGGGGGTGGGTGATGCCAGGGTTATGGGTTGGGTGATTCCATGTGTGGGAAGGTGGGTGGTGCCGTGGGTGGAGGAATAGATGATGTCGGGGCGGGGGGTTTGGTGGTGCCAGGTTTGAGGGGGTGGATGATGACTGGGGTAGGGGAGTGTTTGATGCCGGGGTTGGGATGGTGGGTGTTGCCGGGGTGGGGGAATAGGTGATGCTGGGGGTGGGGGGGGGGGGTGGGTGATGCCGGTAGTGAGGGGGCTGTGTGATGCCGGGGGTGGGGGGGTGGTTGATGCCTGGGATGGGGGCCTGGTTGATTCTGGGGGTGCGGAGATGGGTACTGCCAGAGGTGGGAGTGTGGATGATGCCGGTGGTGGGGATTGGGTGATGCCGCGGGTGGGTATTGGCTGATACCGGGGGAGGGGGTGAGGGACCCATGGTTGGGGTTGGGTGATGCTGGGGGTGAAGGAGTGGGTAATGCCGGAGGTGGGGGTTTGGGTGATGTTGGTGGTGGCGGAATGGGTGATGCCGGGCGTGAAGTGGTGGTGATGCCGGTGTAGGGGGTGTGTGTGATGCTGGGAGTGGTGGTGGCGGTTTTGTGTGATGCCGGGCGTGGTGGGCTGCGTGATGCTGGGAGTGGATGATGCCAGTGTTGGCGGTGTGGGTTTTGCTGGGGGTGGGGTTGGTGGGTGTTGCCAAGGATTAGTGGGTGTGTAATGCCGGGGATGGGTGATGCCAGGGGTGGTGGCTGCATGATGCCGGGTGTAGGGTTGGTTGATGCCGGAGACGGGCGGGTGGATGATGGCGGGGGTGGGGGTGGGGTGTGGTGGATTATTTCGGGGGGGGCGGTAGAGGGTGGGTAATGCCGGGGCAGGGTGATAGCAGGGTTGGTGGTGTCGGTGTTGCTGGCGGTGAGGGGGTGGGTGATGCTGGGTGTGGGGGTGGTGGGTGTTGCCAAGGATTATGGGGTGTGTAATGCCGGGGATGGGTGATGCCAGGGGTGGTGGCTGCATGATGCCGGGTGTGGGGTTGGTTGATGCCGGAGATGGGCGGGTGGATGATGGCGGGGGTGGGGTGGGGTGTGGTGGATTATTTCGGGGGGGGCGGTAGAGGGTGGGTAATGCTGGGGCAGGGTGGTAGCAGGTTTGGTGGTGTCGGTGTTGCTGGCGGTGAGGGGGTGGGTGATGCCGGGTGTGGGGTTGGTGGGTGATGCTGGGGGTGGGTGTTGGCAGGGTTGGAGGGATGGGTGATGATGGGTGTGGGTGGGTGTGGGTGGATGACCCCGTGAGTGGGGGTGTGTGTGATGCCGGGGAGGTGGGGTGTTGGGTGAAGCCAGGGGTTGGGAGTTGTGTGATGCCGGAGGTGGGTGATGCTGGGCAATGGGTAATGGCGAGGGTGAGAGGGTGGGTGATGCCGGTGGAGGGGGATGTGGGTGATGCTGTGGGTGGAGGGGGGTTGGTGGTGATGCCAGGAGTGAGTGGGTGGTGATATCGGGGGTGGTTGGGTGGGTGATGCCGAGGGTGGTTGGTGTTGATGCTGGGGTTGAGGTTGTGGGTGATGCCGGGGTTGGTGGTGGGAGTTGTGGGTGATGCCGGGGATGGTGGTGTGGGTGATGCCGGGGTGGGGGGGTTGGTGATGCCGGGGTTGAGAGTGGGGGTTGTGGGTGATGCCGGGGGTGATGGGGTGGGTGATGCCGGGAATGGGGGATTGGGTGATTCCAATGTTGGGGGTGTGGGTGTTGCTGGGGGTGAGGGGGTGTGTGATGACAGGGGTGGGGGTGATAGTTGATGCCGGGGGTAGGGGTCTGTGTGCTGCCGGTGGTGGGTGATGCCGCGGTTGAGGGTTGGGTGATGCTGGGGATGGGGGGGAGTGGGTGATGTGGGAGTCGGGGAGTGGGTGATGCCGGTGGGGTGTTTGGTGAAGCCAGGTGTGAGAATGTGCATGATATTAGGGTGGTGAAGGGTGTTGCCTGGGGTGGAGGGGGTGGGTGATGCTGGGGGTGGGGAATGCCGGGGGTTGGGGGGGGTTAGTGATGCCAGAGTTGGGTGGGTGGGTGATGCCGGGGGTGGGGGGGAGTGGTGAATCTGGGTATGGGGGAGTGGATAATGCCGGTGGTGAGGGGATGGATGATGCCCGGGTTTGGGGGGGTTAGTGATTCCGGGGCTGGGGCAATGCTTCATGGCATGGGTGTGGTTTGGATGCTTCCGGCGGTGGGGGGGGGCGGTGCGGGTGATGCTGGGGTTGGGGGGTGTGGTGATGTCGATGGTGATGGGATGGTGATGCCAGGTAAGGGGGGGTGGGTAATGTCGGGGGTGGGTGATGGCAGGGTTGGGGGGGATGTGTGATGCTAGGGGTGGGGGTGGGGTGGATGACGCCAGGAGTGGGGGGTTGGGTGATGCCGGGGGTTGGGATGTTGGGTGAAGCCAGGGGTGACGGGGTGTGTGATGCTAGGGGTGGTGGTAGTTGCTGTTGCCAGGGGTGGGGGTGTGGGCGATGCCGGGGGGAGGTGATGCCGGGGATTGGGGAGGTTGGTGATGTCGGGGGTGTGGGGATGAGTCATGACTGTGCGTGGGGGGGTGGGTGATGCCGGCGGTGGGGGGTTGGGTGATGCCAGCGGTGGTGTGGGGGGGGTTATAGTGTCGGGGGTGAGAGGTTGGGTGATGCCGCGGGTGGGGGTTGGTTGATGCCTGGGGTGAGGAGGTGGGTGATGCCAGGGATGGTAGAGTGGGTGATTCTGGGAGTGAGAAGGTGGGTGATGCCGGGCTGGAGGTTTGAGTGATGCCGGGGATGGGTGTGTGTGCGATGCCAGGGGGAGGTGATGCCAGGGATTGGGGAGGTTGGTGATGTCGGGGGTGGGGCGATGAGTCATGTCTGTGCGTGGGGGGGTGGGTGATGCCGGCGGTGGGGGGGTTGGGTGATGCCAGCGGTGGGGTGGGGGGGGGGTTATAGTGTCGGGGGTGAGAGGTTGGGTGATGCTGCGGGTGGGGGTTGGGTGATGCCTGGGGTGAGGAGGTGGGTGATGCCAGGGATGGTAGGGTGGGCGATTCCGTGAGTGAGAGGTTGGGTGATGCCGGGCTGGAGGTTTGAGTGATGCCAGGGTTGAGGGTGTGGGTGATGCCGGGGTTGGGGTTGTGGGTGGTGCTAAGGGTGGGGATGTGGTGATGCCGGGGTTGGGGGTGGCTGTTGTGGGTGATGCCGGGGGTGGTGGGGTGAGTGATGCCGGGATTGGGAGCTGGTTGTTGCCATGGGATAGGAGGTGTGTAATGCCGGGGATGGGGGATGCCAGGGGTGGGGGCTGCGTGATGACGGGTATGTGGTTGGTTGATGCAGAAGATGAGCGGTTGGATGGTGGCGGATGTGGGGTGCGGTGGATGATTCTGGGGGGCGGTAGGGGGTGGGTAATGCCGGGGCAGGGTGCTTGCAGGGTTGGTGGTGTCGGTGTTGCAGGCGGTGAGGGGGTGGTTGATGCTGGGTGTGGGGGTGGTGGGTGATGCCCGGAGTGGGTGTTGGCAGGGTTGGAGGGGTGGGTGATGATGGGTTTGGGTGGGGGGGTGGATGACACGGGGAGTGGGGGAGCACGTGATGCCGGGGAGGTGGGGTGTTGTGTGAAGCCTGGGGTTGGGGGGGTGTGTGATGCCGGGGGTGGCTGATGCCGGTGACTGGAGGGTTTGGTGATGCCTGGGGTGGGGTGATGGGTAATGGCGAGGGTGGAGAGGTGGGTGATGCTGGTGGTGGGGGACGTGGGTGATGCCGGGGGTGGAGGGGTGTGATGCCGGGGGTGAGGGGGTGGGTGATGCCGAGGTTGCAGGTGTGGGCCATGCCGGGGAAGGGGGGGGATGGTGATGCCAGGGTTGGTGGTGTGGGTGATGCCGTGGGTGGGGAGTTTGGTGATGCCAGGGTGTGGGTGGGGGTTGTTGGTGATGCCCGAAGTGGTGGGGTGGATGGGTGATGCCGGAGTTGGGGGCTGGTTGGGTGATGCCGGGGTTGGTGGTTTTGGTGATGCCAAGGGTGTGGGTGTTGGTGATGCCGGGGTTGAGGGTGGGGTTCTGGATGATGCCGAGGGTGTTGGGGTGGGTGATGCCGGGAGTGGGGGGTTAGGTGATTCCAATGTTGGGGCTGTGGGTGTTGCTGAAGGTGAGTGGGTGTGTGATGCCGGGGGTAGGGGGGTTGTGTGAGGCCGGGGGTGTGTGATGCCACGGTTGAGTGGTGGGTGATGCGGGAGTAGGGGAGGGAGTGATGTCGGTGGTGTGTTTGGTGAAGCCAGGGGTGAGGAGGTGTGTGCTATTTGGGGTGGGGGTGGTGGGTGTTGCCTGGGGTGGGGGGCTGGGTGATGCTGGGGGTGGCTGATGCCAGGGGTGGGGGGGTTTGGTGATGCCAGAGTTGGTGGGGTGGGTGATGCAGGGGTGGGGGGAGTGGGTATGGAGGGGTGGATAATGCCGGTGGTGAGGGGATGGATGTAGCCGGGGTTTGGGGCGGTTAGTGATTCCGGGGGTGGGGCGATGGTTCATGCCATGGGTGGGGGTTGGGTGCTTCCGGCGGTGGGGGTTGGAATGCGGGTGATGCTGGGGTTGGGGGGGGTGGTGATGTCGATGGTGATGGGATGGGTGATGCCAGGTATGAGGGGGTGGGTAATGTCGGGTGTGGCGGGAGTGGTGATGCTGGGTATGGGGGGGGTGGATAATGCCGGTGGTGAGGGGGTGGGTGATGCCGGGGGTTGGGGGGGTTAGTGATTCAGGGGGTAGGGCGATGGTTCATGCCATGGGTGGGGGAGTGGGTGATTCCGTTGGTGGGGGGGCAGGTGATGCCGGGGTTGGGGGGGGTGGTGCAGTCGTGGGTGCGATGGTGGGTGATGTCGTGGGTGGGGGGGGTTGATGCCTGGGGTTGGAGTGGGGCGCTGATGCCGAGGATGATTGGGTGGGTGATGCCCGGTATGGGGTGTGGGTAATGTCGGGGGTGGGTGATGGCAGAATTGGGAGTGCTGGGTGATGCTGGGGGTGGGGGTGGGGTGGATGACGCCGGGACTGGGGGGGTGGGTGATGCCGGGGGTTGGGATGTTGGGTGAAGCCAGGGGTGATGGGTGTGTGATGCTGGGGGTGGTGGTAATTGCTGTTGCCTGGGGTGGTGGTGTGGGCGATGCCGGGGGTGGGTGATGCCGGGGATTGGGGATGCTGGTGATGCCGGGGGTGGGGCGATGGGTCATGCCTGTGCGTGGGGGTGTTGGGTGATGCCAGCGGTGGTGGGGGGGGGGTCGTGGTGTCGGGGAAGAGAAGTTGGGTGATGGCTGGGGTGAGGAGGTGAGTGATGCCAGGGATGGTAGGATGGGTGATTCTGGGAGTGAGAGGGTGGGTGATGCCGGGCTGGAGGTTTGAGTGATGCCGGGGTTGAGGGTGTGGGTGATGCCGGGGGTGGGGTTGTGGGTGGTGCTAGGGGTGGGGATGTGGTGATGGCGGGGTTGGGGGTGGGTGTTGTGGGTGATGCCGGGGGTGGTGGGGTGTGTGATGCCGGGGTTGGGGGGGGGTGGGTGATGCCGGGGTTAGGGGGTATGTAATGCCGGGGGTGGGTGATTCCAGGGTTGGGAGCTGGGTGATGCCGGGTGTAGGTGGGTGGTTGATGCCGGGAATTGGGGGGGGGTGCATGGTGGCACTTTGGTTTGGGGGAATGGTGCCGGGGATGCGGCGGTGGGGGATGCCGGGTGTAGCATGATGGGTGATGCCGGAGGTAGGGGATGGGGTGTGATGCAGGAGGTAGGGGGTGGGTAATGCCGGGGGTGGGTGATGCCATGGGTGGGGGCTGCATGATTACGGGTCTGGGGTTGGTTGATGCCGGAGATGGGCGGGTGGATGGTGGCATGTGTGGGGTGGGGTGGATGATTCCGGGGGGCGGTAGGGGCTGGGTAATGGCGGGGCAGGGTGATGGCAGGGTTGGTGGTGTCGGTGTTGCTGGCGGTGAGGGAGTGGGTGATGCTAGTTGTGGGGGTGGTGGGTGATGCCGGGAGTGGTTGTTGGCAGGGTTGGAGGGGTGGGTGATGATGGGTGTGGGTGGGTGGATGGGTGACACGGGGAGTGGGTGTGCGTATGATGCTGGGGAGGTGGGGTGTTGTGTGAAGCCAGGAGCCAGGGGTTGTGGGGGTGTGTGATGCCGGGGGTGGGTGATGCCGGTGACTGGAGGGTTTGGTGATGCCGGTTGTTGGTGATGCTGGTGGTGGGGGGGTGGGTGATGCTGGGGGTGGCTGATGCCGGGGGTTGGGGGTGTTGGTGATGCCAGAGTTGGTGGGGTGTGTGATGCCGGGGGAGGCGGGAGTGGTGATGCTGTGTATGGGGGTGTGGGTAATGCCGGTGGTGAGGGGGTGGGTGATGCCAGGGGTTGGGGGGGTTAGTGATTCAGGGGATAGGGCGATGGTTCATGCCATGGGTGGGGGAGTGAGTGATTCCGTTGGTGGGGGGGGCGGGTGATGCCGGGGTTGGGGGGGGTGGTGATGTCGTGGGTGAGATGGTGGGTGATGCCGTGGGTGTGGGAGGGGTTGATGCATGGGGTTGGAGTGGGGCGCTGATGCCAAGGAAGATTGGGTGGGTGATGCCTGGTATGGGGGTTTGGGTAATGTCGGGGGTGGGTGATGCCGGGAGTGGGGGGTTGGATGATTCCAATATTGGGGGTGTGGGTGTTGCTGGGGGTGAGTGGGTGTGTGATGCCAGGGCTAGGGGGGTTGTGTGAGGCCGGGGGTGTGTGATGCCATGGTTGAGTGGTGGGTGATGCGGGAGTGGGAGAGTGAGTGATGCCGGTGGTGTGTTTGGTGAAGCCAGGGGTGAGGAGGTGTGTGATATTTGGGGTGGAAGTGGTGGGTGTTGCCTGGGGTCGGGGGCTGGGTGATGCTGGGGGTGGCTGATGCCAGGGGTTGGGGGTTTTGATGATGCCAGAGTGGGTGCGTGGGTGATGCCAGGTATGGGGGGGTTCGTAATGTCGGGGGTGAGGGGAGTGGTGATGTTGTGTATGGGGGAGGTGGGTAATGCCGGTGGTGAGGGGGTGGGTGATGCCGGGGGTTGGGGGGGTTAGTGATTCTGGGGGAGGGGCAATAGTTCATGCCATGGGTGGGGGGGTGGCTTATTCCGTTCGTGGGGGGGCGGGTGATGCCGGGGTTGGGGGGGGTGGTGATGTCATGGGTGAGATGGTGGGTGATGCCGTGGGTGGGGGGGGGTTGATGCCTGGGGTAGGAGTGGGGCGCTGATGCTGAAGATGATTGGGTGGGTGATGCCTGGTATGGGGGTTTGGGTAATGTCGGGGGTGGGTCATGGCAGGATTGGGGCGGCTGGGTGATGCTGGGGGGGTGGGCGTGGGGTGGATGACGCCGGGAGTGGGAGGGGGTGGGTGATGCCGGGGTGATGGTCGTGGGTGATGCCTGGGGTAGGGGGTGGGTGATGCGGGGGGGTGGGATGGTGGGTCCATGCCGAGGTTGGGGGAATAGGTGATGCCAAGTTTGTGGACGTGGGTGACGCCTGAGTTAGTGGGTGGGTGATGCCGGTGGTTGGGGGGGGGTGGTTGATGCCTGGGATGGGGGCCTGTGTGATGCTGGGGGTCGGGGAGTGAGTAATGCCAAAGGTCGGGGTGTTGATGATGCCGGGGTTGGGGGTTGGGTGATACGGGGGGTGGGGGAGTGGGTAATGCCAAAGGTGGGGGAGTTGGTAATGCTGGTGCTGGGTGTTGGCTGATGCCGTGGGTGGGGTTGGCAGATGCCAGGGGTCGGGTGGTGGGTGATACCGCGCATGGCGGTTGGCTGATGCTGGGGGTGGGGGATGAGGGCCCATGGATGGGGGGGTTGGTGGATGCTGGGTGTGAGGGAGTGGGTAATGCCGGAGGTGGTGGTTCTGGCTGATGCCGGGGTTGGGGGAGTGGGTGATGCCGGGGTAGGGGGTTTTGGGTGATGCTGGGGGTGGTTGATGCCAGTGTTTGCGGTGTAGGTGTTGCTGGGGGTGAGGGGGCAGGTGATACCGGGGTTGGGGGTGGGGGTGTGGGTGATGCCGGTGGTTCGTGGGGGTGGGTGATGCCATTGTTGAGGGAGTGGAAGATTCCGGGTGTGGGGGTTGGTTGATGCCGGGGATGGGGTGTGGGTGATGTCAGGGGTGTGGGTTGGGTGATTCCAGGTGAGGGAAGGTGGGTGATGCCGTAGGTGGGTGATGCTGGGGGTGGAGGAATAGGTGATGTCGGGGCAGGGGGTTTGGTGGTGCCGGGGGTGAGGTGGTGGATGATGCCAGGGGTAGGGGAGTGTTTGATGCCGGGGTTGGAATGGTGGGTGATGCCAGGGTGGGGGAATAGGTGATGCTGGGGGTGGGGGGGGTGGTGGATAATGCAGGTGGTGAGGGGGTGTGTGATGCCGGGATTGTGGGCGTGGGTGACGCCTGGGGTAGTGGGTGGGTGATGCTGGGGGTAGGGGGGTGGTTGATGCCTGGGCTGGGGGCCTGGTTGATGCTGGGGGTGCGGATGTGGGTACTGCCAGAGGTGGGAGTGTGGATGATGCCGGTGGTGGGTGTTGGGTGAGGGATGCATGGTTGGGGTTGGGTGATGCTGGGGGTCAAGGAGTGGGTAATGCCGGAGGTGGGGGTTTGGGTGATGTCGGTGTTGGCGGAGTGGGTGATGCCGGACGTGAAGGGGTGGTGATGCCGGTGTAGGGGGTGTGTGTGATGCTGGGAGTGGTGGTGGCGGTTTTGGGTGATGCCAGGGCTGACGGGGTGGGTGATGCCGGGGATAAGGGGGTGGGTGATGCATGGGGTAGGAGGGTGGATGATGCCGGGGGTGGAGGAGTTGGGTGATGCCGGGGATGGGAGGGTGGGAGATGCCGGGTTTGTGGGCATGGGTGATGCCTGGGGAAGTGGGCTGGGTGATGCCGGGGATTGGATGGTGGGTGATGTCGGGGGTGATGCCGGGGTGGGTGATGCCGGAGATGGGGGGCTGGGTGATGCCGGGGGTGGGGGAGTGGGTAATGCCAGAGGTGGGGGTGCGGGTGATGCCGGTGGTTGGGGTTGGGTGATGTCGGTGAAGTGGGTCTGGATAATGGCATGGGTGGGGGGGGGCTAGGTGATGCTAGGGGTGGGGGGGTGATTGGTGATGCCGGGAGTGGGGCAGTGGGTGAAGCCAAGGGGGTGGGCTGTTTGGTGAAGCCAGTGGTGAGGATGTGTGTGATGATTGGGGGTGGGGATGGGGGGTGTTACCTGGGGTGGGGGGGTTGGTGATTCCAGAGATGGGGGGCAGGGTGATGCCGGGGATGGGGGAGTGGGTGATGCCGGGGTTGAGGGGGTGGGTGATGCCCGGGGTGGATGGGTTGGGTGATGCCGGGGGTGGGAGGGTGGGTGATGTCGGGTTTGTGGGCATGGGTGATTCCTGGAGTGGGGGGTGTGGATGATGCCTGTGTTGAGTGTGTGGGTAATGCTGGGGGTCGGGGGTGGTGGGTGATACCAGGGGATTGGGCCTGGATAATGCTGTGTTTGGGGGGCTAGGTAATGCCGTGGGTGAGGCTCTAGGTGTTGCCGGGGTTGGGAGGGTGTTTGATGCCGGGGATGGGGGGCTGGGTGATGTCGGATGTGGGGCGGGGTGGTGGGTGATGCCGGCGGTGAGGGGGGTGAGTGATGCTGGTGTTGTGGGCATGGGTGATGCCTGTGTTAGGGTGGTGGGTGATGCCGGGGATGGTATGGTGGGTGATGATCAGGGTGGGGGAATAGGTGATGCGGTGGGTGGGGGGGTGGGTGATGGTGGGGGTGAGGGGGTGAGTGATGCCGGGGGTAGGGGGTGGTTGAAGCCAGGTGTTGGGGGTGTTTTTGATGCCGGGGATTGGGGGCTGGGTGATGCCGGGGTTGGCGGAGCGGGTAATGCCAGAGGTGGGGGTATGGGTGATGCCATTGGTTGGGGTTGAGTGATGCCGGGGGAGGGGGTCTGGATAATGCCATGGGTGGGGGGCTAGATGATGCCGGGATTGGGGGCTGGTGATGCCGGGGTTGGGGGGGGGGGGGGGGGGTGATGCCGGGAGTGGGGTGTGTGGATGATGCTGGTGGGGTGGGGTGTTTGGTGTAGCCAGTGGTGAGGTGTGTGATGTTGTGGGTGGGGGTGGTGGGTGTCGCCTGGGGTTGGGGTTGGATGATGCTGGGGGTGGGTGATGCCATTGTTAGGGGGGGTTGGTGATGCCAGAGGTGGGGCGGTGGGCGATGCCGGGGTTGGGGGTATTGGTGATGGCGGGTATGGGGGATGTGGGTAATGCCGGTGCTGTGTGGTTGGCTGATGCTGGGGGTGTAGGCGTGGGTGATGCCGGGGGTGGTGGGGTGTATGATACCGGGGTTGATGGGGTGGGTGATACCAAGTATGGGGGTAGTGAGTAATGTTGGTGGTGGGTGAAGGCAGGGTTGGGGGTGAGGGTGTTGCTGGCAGTGAAGGGGTGGGTGATGCTGGGGCCAGGGGTGGTGGGTGATGCCGGGGATGAGGGGTTGGGTGCTGCCGTGTTTGAAGATGTGGTTGATGCCAGGGGTGAGGGGGTGATTGATACCATGGCTGGTAGGGTGTGTGATTCTGGGTGTGAAGGGGTGGGTGATGCTGGGCTGGGGGTTTGAGTGATGCTGGTGGTGAGGGTGTGGGTGATGCTGGGGGTGTGGGTGTGGGTGTTGACGGGGTTCGGGGGTGTGGTGGTGTCGGAGGTGAGATGCCGGGGGTGGAGGTGTTGGATGATGCTGGGCATGGGGAGGTGCGTGATGCCGGGGTAGTGGGCATGGGTGATGCCTGGGGTAAGGGGGTGGGTGATGCCAGGGATGTGTTGGTGGTTGATGCCGGGGCTGGGGGAATAGGTGATGCTGCGGGTGGGCGGTGGGGGCGCGGGTGGGTGATGCCGGGGGTGGATGGGTGGTTGATGTTGGGGATGGGGGTGGTAGGGTAATGCCAGGGGTAAGGGTGGGGTGATGCCGGGGATAAGGGGATGGGTAATGCATGGGGGAGGGGGGTGGATGATGCCGGGGTTGGGGAGGTGAGTGATGCCAGGAGTGGGGAGGTGGGTGATGCCGGGGGTGACGTGATGTCTGATGCCGGGGTTGAGGGGTTGGTTGATGCCGGGGGTGGAGGTTTTGGATGATGCCGGGCATGGGGAGGTGGGTGATGCCGGGGTTGTGGATATGGGTGATGCCTGAGGTAAGGGGCTGGGTGATGCTGGGGCTGGGGGAATAGGTGATGCCGGGGGTGGGGGGGGTGCGGGTGTGTGATGCCGGGGGTGAGGGGGTGAGTGATGCCTGTGTTGTGGACGTGGGTGAATCCTGGGGAAGGGGGGTGGGTGATGCCGGGGATGTGATGGTGGGTGATGCCGGGGCTGGGGGAAAAGGTGATGCCGGGAGTGGGGGGGTGGTTGATGCCGGGGGTGAGGGTGTGGATGGGTGATGCTGGTGGTGGGGCGGGGTGCAGTGGTTGATGCCGGGAATGGGGGGGACCGGTGATGCTGGGCGTGGAGGTGGTGGGTGATGCCGGGTGTGGGTGAGTGGGTGATGCCGGGGTTGTGGGCATGGGTGATGCCTGGGTTAGGGGGTGAGTGATGCCGGGGATGGGATGGTGGGTGATGCCGAGGGTGAGGGAATAGGTGATGCCGGGGTTGAGGGGGTTTTAGATGCCGGGGGTAGGGGGTGGTTGAAGCCGGGTGTTGGGGGGTTTTTGATGCCGGGGATTGGGGGCTGGGTGATGCCGGGGTTGGGGGAGTGGGTAATGCCAGAGGTGGGGGTATGGGTGATGCCATTGGTTGGGTTTGGGTGATGCCGGGGGAGGGGGCCTGGATAATGCTGTGGGTGGGGGGCTAGATGATGCCGGGTGTGGGGGCTGGTTGATGCCGGGGGTGGGGGAGAGAGTGATGCCGGGAGTGGAGTGTGTGGGTGATGCCAGTGTTGGGGGTGTGGGTGATTCTGGGGGGGGGGTGAGGTGGTGGGTGATGCCAGGAGTGGGGGAGTGGGTGATGCTGGTGGCGTGGGGTGTTTGGTGTAGCCAGTGGTGAGGAGGTGTGTGATGTTGTGGGTGGGGGTGGTGGGTGTCGCCTGGGGCCTGTGTTTCATGCCGGGGATGGGGCTGTGTGTGATGCCGGGGGTGGAGGTGGTGGTTGGTGCCGGGTTTGGGTGTGTGGGTGATGCCGGGTGTGGGGGTGGGGGTGTGGATGATGCTGGTGGTTCAGGGGCTGGGTGATGCCGGGGGTGGGCAAGTGGGTGGTGCCGGGGTTGGATGGGTGGTTGATGTCGGGGATGGGGGTGGTTGGGTAATGCCAGGGGTAAAGGTGGGGTGATGCCGGGGTTAAGAGTGTGGGATGCAAGGGGTGGGGAGGTGGGTGATGCCGGGGGGTGACGTGATGTCTGATGCCGGGGTTGAGGGGGTGGGTGATGCCTGGGGTGGAGGGGTTGGATGATGCCTGGGGTAAGGGGGTGGGTAATGCCAGGGATGTGATGGTGGGTGATGCCGGGGTTGGGGGAATAGGTGATGCCGGGGATGGGGGGGGGGGTGGGTGATGCCGGTGGTGAGGGGGTGAGTGATGCTGGTGTTGTGGGCATGGGTGATGCCTGTGTTAGGATGGTGGGTGATGCCGGGGATGGGATGGTGGGTGATGACGAGGGTTGGGGGTGAGGGTGTTGTTGGCAGTGAAGGGGTGGGTGATGCTGGGGCCAGGGGTGGTGGGTGATGCCGGCGATGAGGGGTTGGGTGCTGCCGAAGTTGAAGAGGTGGGTGATGCCAGGGGTGGTGGGGTGTGTGATGCCAGGGGTGACGGGGTGATTGATACCATGGCTGGTAGGGTGTGTGATTCTGGGTGTGAAGGGGTGGGTGATGCCGGGCTGGGGGTTTGAGTGATGCTGGTGGTGAGGGTGTGGGTGATGCTGGGGGTGTGGGTGTGGGTGTTGACGGGGTTGGGGGCTGTGGTTGTGTCGGAGGTGAGAGGGTGGGTGATTCTTGTGGTGTGGGTGTGTTATGTCGTGGGTGAGGGTGTGGGTGATGCCGGGTTTTGGAGTGGGGGGGGGGTGATGCCAGCGGTGAGGGGATGTGTGTTGCCGGGTATGGGGGGGTGGGTATTGTCAGTGGTGCGGGGTTGGGTGCTGCCAGCAGTGAAGTATTGGGTGATGCCGGGGTTGGTGGTGTGTGTGATTCCGGGAGTGAGGGGCTGGGTGATGCCGGGCTGGGGGTTTGAGTGATGCCGGTGGTGAGGGTGTGGGTGATGCCGGGGGTGAGGATGTGGGTGGTGTTGGGGGTGCGAGGGTGGGTGATACCGGGGGTGGGGGTGATAGGTGATGCCGGAGTTCGGGTCGTTGGGTGATGCCGGGGGTGAGAGGGTGGGTGATGCTGGGGGTGAGAGAGTGGGTGATGCCGGGAGTGGGGGAGTTGGTGATACCGGTGGGGTGCGGTGTTTGGTGAAGCCAGGGGTGAGGAGGTGTGTGATGTTGGGGGTGGGGGTGGGGGTGGTGGGTGATGCCGGTGGTGGTGGGGTGGGTGACACCGGGATTGGGGGTGTGGTTGATGCCAATATTGGGGGTGTAGTGGTTGCTGGGACTGAGGCCGGGGTTGGGGGTGATAGGTGATGCCTGGGGTGGGGGGGTGGGGGATGCCGGTGTTCGGCAATGCCACGGTTGGGTGTTGGGTGATGCTGGGGGTGGGTTAGTGGGTGTTGCCGGGAGTGGGGGAGTTGGTGATGCCGGGAGTGGGGTGTGTGGGTGATGCCAGTTTTGGGGGTGTGGGTGATGCTGGGGGTGGGGGGTGGTGGGTGATGCCGGGAGTGGTGGAGTGGGTGATGCCGGTGGGGTGGGGTGTTTGGTGAAGCCAGTGGTGACGAGTTGTGTGATGTCGGGGGTGAGGGTGTGGGTGATGCCGGGTGTGGCAGGAGTGGTGATGGCGTATATGGGGGGTGGGTAACGCAGGTGGTGAGGGGTGGGGTGATCCTGGGATTATGGCGGTGGGGTGTGTGATGCCGAGGTTGAGGGGGTGAGTGATGCCGTGGGTGGGTGGGTGGGTGGGTGGGTGATGCCGGGAGTGAGTGTTTGTGTGATGCCGGTGTGGGGGTTTGGTAGGGTGATGCTGGGGGTGGGGGGGAGAGTGGTTGATGCCTGGGATGGGGGTGTGGGTGATGCCGTGTGTGAGGGTGTGGGTATGGCTGATGTTGGTGGTTCGGGGGGTGGGTGATGCCGGGGGTGGTCAAGTGTGTGGTGCCGGGGTTGGATGGGTGGTTGATGTCGAGGACAGGGGGTGGCGGTTGGGTGATGCCAGAGGTGAGGGTGGGGTGATGCCGGAGGTAAGGGGGTGGGTGAGGCTGAGGTTGGGGTGGTAAGTGAGGCCAGGCGTGGGGGGGTGGGTGGTGCCGGGGGTGACATGATGTGTGATGCCGGGGGTGAGGGGTGGGAGGTGATGCTTGGGGTGAGGATGTGTGTGATGCCGGGTATGGGTAATGTCAGGGGTGTGGGGTTGGGTGCTGATGGGGGTGGTGGGGTGTGTGATGCCGGGGGTGAGGGGGTGGGTGATGACATGGGTGGTAGGCTGGGTGATTCTGGGAGTGAGGGGGTGGGTGATGCCGGCCTGGGGGTTTGAGTGATTCCGGTGGTGAGGGTGAGGGTGATGCCGGGGGTGAGGGGTGGAGGGTGATGCCGGGAGTGGGGGAGTGGGTGATGCTGGGGGTGGGTGATGCCGTTGTTTGCTGATGCCAGAGGTGGGCGGGTGTGCAATGCCGGGGGTGGTGGTAGTGGTGATGGCAGGTATGGGGGAGTGGGTAATGCCGGTATTGTGTGGTTGGATGATGCTGGTTGTATAGGTGTGGATGATGCCGGGGTTGGGGGGAGTGGTGATGGTGGGTATGGGTGAGTAGGTAATGCCGGTGTTGTGCGGTTGGGTGATGCTGTGGGTATAGGTATGGATGATGCCGGGGGTGGTGGGGTGTGTGATGCCGGCGTTGATGGGGTGGGTGATAGCAAGTATGGGGGCATGGGTAATGTCAGGTTGTGAGGGTGTTGCTGGCAGTGAAGGGGTGGGTGATGCTGGGGCCGGGGGTGGTGGGTGCTGCCGGGGATGAGGGCTTGCTTTGCTGCCAGGATTGAAGGGGTGGGTGATGCCAGGGGTGGTGGGGAGTGTGATGCCGTGGGTGAGGGGGTGAGTGATGCCATGGGTGGTAGGCTGGGTGATTCTGGGAGTGAGTGGGTGGGTGATGCTGGGCTGGGTGTTTGAGTGATGCCGGTGGTGAGGGTGTGGGTGATGCCAGGGGTGGGGGTACGGGTGATGCCTGGGGTGGGGGTTGGTGGGTGATGCCAGGAGTGTGTGGGGCTGGTGGTTTGGGGTGTTTGGTGAAGCCAGTGGTGAGGCAGTGTGTGATGTTTGGGGTGGGGGTGGTGGGTGTTGCCTGGGGTGGGGGGTGAGTGATACTGGAGGAGGGTGATGCCATTGGTTGGGGGGGTTGGTGATGCCAGAGTTGGGGGTGTCGGTGATGCCAGGGGTACGGGGAATGGTGATGCCGGGTATTGGGGGTGTGTGTATTGCCAGTGTTGAGGGGTTTGCTGATGCTGGGGGTGTGGGGGTGGGTGATGCCAGGGGTGGTTGGGTGTGTGATGCCAGGGGTGATGGGTTGGGTGATACCAGGTATGGGGGCGGTGGGTAATGTCGTGTTTGGTTGATGGCAGGGTTGGCGGGATGGGTGTTGCAAGCAGTGAAGGGGTGTTTGATGCCGGGGGTGGTGGGGTGTGAGATGCCATGGGTGGTAGGCTGGGTGATTCTGGGAGTAAGGGGGTGGGTGATGCCAGGCTGGGGGATTGAGTTACGCCGGTGGTGAGGGTGTGGGTGATGCCGGGGGTTGGAGTGGGGTGGTGATGCAGGGGCTGGGGGTGCGGGTGATGCCGTGGGGGGGAAATGGGGGATACAGGTGTTGGGGGGTGTGGTGGTGTCGGGGGTGAGAGGGTGGGTGATGCCAGTGGTTGGGGGGATGTGATGCCAGGGGTGTGGGGATGGGTTATGCTGGGTGTGAGGGTGTGGGTGATGCCGGGGATTGGAGTGGGGTGATGATGCAGGGGGTGAGGTTTTGGGTGATGCCAGGGGTGAGGGGGTGTGTGTTGCCGAGTATGGGAGGGTGGGTATTGTCGGGGGTGCGGGGTTGGGTGCTGCCGGCGGTGAAGTGCAGGGTGATGCCGGGGGTGATGTGGTGTGTGATTCCGGGACTGACGGAGTGGGTGATGCCAGTCTGGGGGTTTGAATGATGCCAGGGGTGAGGGTGTGGGTGATGCCGGGTTTGTGGGTGGGGTTTGTAAGTGATGCCGGGGGTGGTGATGTGGGTGAATCCGGGGATGGGGGGCTGGGTGATGCTAGGGGTGGGGGAGTGGGTAATGCCAGTGGAGGGGGTGAGGGTGGTGCCGGTGGTTGGGGTTGGGTGATGGCCTGGGTGGGGACCTGGATAATGCCATGGGTGGGGAGCTAGGTGACACCAGGTGTGGGGGGGGTGCTGGGTGATGCCGAGGGTGGTGCGGTGGGTGATGACGGGAGTGGGGTGTTTGGGTGATGCCAGTGTTGGGGGTGTGGGTGTTGCTGGGGGTGAGGGTGTGGGTGAAGCCAGGGGTGGGGATGGTGGGTGATGCCCAGGATAGGGGGTGTGTGTGATGCCGGAGTGGGTGATACCAGGGTTGGTGGGGTGGCTGATGCTGGGGGTGGGGCTGAGGGAACCGTGGGTTGGGGTTGGGTGATGCCAGGGGTGAGGGAGTTGTTAATGCTGGAAGTCGGGGAGTGGGTGATACCGGGCATGAGTTGGTGTGTGATGCCGGTGTAGAGGGTGTGGGTGATGCTGGGTGTGGGGGAATAGTTGAGACCGGTGTTGCCCTTGTCCTCATTTATCACCCCACCAGCCTCCGCATTCAAAGGATCATCCTCCGCCATTTCCGCCAACTCCAGCATGATGCCACCACCAAACACATTTTCCCTTCACCCCCACTATCGGCATTCCGTAGGGATCGCTCCCTCAGGGACACCCTGGTCCACTCCTCCATCACCCCCTACTCCTCAACCCCCTCCTATGGCACCACCCCATGCCCACGCAAAAGATGCAACACCTGCCCCTTCACTTCCTCTCTCCTCACCGTCCAAGGGCCCAAACACTCCTTTCAAGTGAAGCAGCATTTCACTTGCATTTCCCCCCAACTTAGTCTACTGCATTCGTTGCTCCCTATGTGGTCTCCTCTACACTGGAGAGACCAAACGTAAACTGGGCGACCGCTTTGTAGAACACCTGCGGTCTGTCCGCAAGAATGACCCAAACCTCCCTGTCGCTTGCCAGTTTAACACTCCACCCTGCTCTCTTGCCCATATGTCTGTCCTTGGCTTACTGCATTGTTCCAGTGAAGCCCAACGCAAACTGGAGGAACAACACCTCATCTTCCGACTAGGCACCTTACAGCCTTCCGGACTGAATATTGAATTCAACAACTTTAGGTCGTGAGCTCCCTCCCCCATCCCCACCCCCTTTCTGTTTCCCCCTTCCTTTTTTTTCCAATAAATTATAAAGATTTTCCTTTTCCCACCTATTTCCATTATAAAAAAAACACCCCCATTAGAGCTGTACCTTGAGTGCCCTACCATCCATTCTTAATTAGCACATTCGTTTAGATAATATCACCAACTTTAACTTTAACACCTATGTGTTCTATTGTACCATTGTCGCTGACATCTTTTGATGATCTGCTTCTATCACTGCTTGTTTGTCTACACAACCACCTCTCTCTCTCTCTATCTCTCCGCCCCCCACACACACACCTTAAACCAGCTTATATTTCAACTCTTTCTTGGATTTGAACTCAAGTTCTGTTGAAGGGTCATGAGGACTCGAAACGTCAACTCTTTTCTTCTCCGCCGATGCTGCCAGACCTGCTGAGTTTTTCCAGGTAATTCTGTTTTTGTTTTGTGAGAAGGTGGGTGTTGCCGGGGTTGGGGTTGATAGGTGATGCAAGGGGTAGGGGGGGTGGTTGATGCCAGGGGTCGGCAATGCCACGGTTGAGTTTGGCTGATGCTGGTGATGCGGGCGTGGGTGATGCTGGGAGTGGGGGAGTTGGTGATGCCGGTGGCATGGGGTGTTTGGTGAAGCCAGGGGTGAGGAGATGTGTGATGTTGGGGGTGGGGGTGTTGGGTGCTGCATGGGGTGAGGGGGTGGGTCGTGCCGGGGTTGGATGGCTGTTTGATGTCAGGGATGGGGACGTTGGTTGAAGCCTGGGGTGACGCGGTGGGTGATGCCGGGGGTAAGGGGGTGGGTGATGGCGGCTATGGGCGGGTGGGTAATGCCAGTGGTGTGGGGTTGGGTGATGCTGGGGGTGTAGGTGTGGTGATGCCAGGGGTGGGGGTTTGGGTGACGCCAGGGTTCAGGGGGTCGGTGATGCCGGGGGTGGAGGGGTTGGTTGATGCCAGTGGTGGGGGTGTGGATGATGCCAAGTGTGAAGGTTTGTGTGATGCCTGGGTGGGGGTTTGAGTGATGCCGTGGGTGGGGGTGTGGATGGGTGATGCCGGTGTTGGGGGGGCGGTGGTTGATGCCGGGGATGGAGGGGGGTGGTTGATGCTGGGGTTGTGGGCATGGGTGATGCATGGGTTAGGGGGGTGGGTGATGCCGGGGATGGGATGGTGGGTGATGCCGGGTGTGGGGGAATAGGTGATGCTGTGGGTGGGGGGTGGGTGATGGTGGAGGTGGGGGAGCGGGTAATGCCAGAGGTGGGCGTATGGGTGATGCCGGTGTTTGTGGTTGGGTGATGCTGGGGGAGGGGGACTGGATAATGCCGTGAGTGGGGGGCTAGGTGATGCCAGGTGTGGGGGCTGGGTGATGCCGGGGGTGGGGGGTTGGGTGATGCCGGGAGTGGGGTGTGTGGGTGATGCCAGTGTTAGGGGTGTGCGTGATGCTGGAGGTGTGTGGTGTTGGGGGTGGGGGTGGTGGGTGTTGCCTGGTGTGGGGGGTGGGTGATGCTGGGGGTGGGTGATGCCGTTGTTTGAGGGAGTTGGTAATGCCAGAGTTGGGGGGGGGTGTGCGATGCCAGGGGTGGGGTTAGTGGTGATGGCGGCTATGGGCGGGTGGGTATTGCTGGTGGTGTGGGGCTGGTTGATGCTGGGGGTGTAGGTGTGGTGATGCTCGGGGTGGTGGGGTGTGTGATTCCGAGGTTGATGGGGTGGGTGATACCAGGTATGGGGGGGTGGGCAATGTCGGGGGTGGGTGATGGCAGGGTTGGGGGTGTGGGTGTTGCTGGGCTTCTGGCCATAGGTGATGCATGGTTTAGGGGGGTGGGTGATGCCGGGGATGGGATGATGGGTGATGCCGGGGGCGGGGGAATAGGTGATGCTGTGGGTGGGGGGTGGGAGATGCCGGGAGTGGGGTGTGTGGTTGATGCCAGTGTTGGGGGTGTGGGTGATGCTGGGGGTGTGGGGTGGTGGGTGATGCCGGGAATGGGGGAGTGGGTGATGCCGGGGGTGGTGGTTTGTTTGGTGTAGCCAGTGGTGAGGAGGTGTGTGATGTTGGGGGTGGGGGTGGTGGGTGTTGCCTGGTGTGGGGGGTGGGTGATGCTGGGGTGGGTGATGCCGTTGTTTGAGGGGGTTGGTGATGCCAGAGGTGGGCGGGTGTGCAATGCCGGGGGTGGGGGTAGTGGTGATGGCGGGTATGGGGGAGTGGCTAATGCTGGTGTTCTGTGGTTGGGTGATGCTGGGGTTGATGGGGTGGGTGATAGCAGGTATGGGGGGATGGGTAATGTCGGGGGTGTGAGTGTTGCTGGCAGTGAAGTGGTGGGTGATGCTGGGGCCGGGGATGGTGGGTGATGCCAGGGATGAGGAGTTGGGTGCTGCTGGGATTGAAGGGGTAGATGATGCCGGGGGTGGTGGGGAGTGTGATGCCAGGTGGTGAGGGGGTGAGTGATGCCATGGGTGGTAGGCTGGGTGATTCTGGGAGTGAGTGGGTGGGTGATGCCGGGCTGGGTGTTTGAGTGATGCCGGTGGTGAGGGTGTGGGTGATGCCGGGGGTGGGGGTACGGGTGATGTCAGGGGTGAGGTTGTGTGTGATGCCGGGAGTGGGGTGTGTGGGTGATGCCAGTATTGGGGGTGTGGGTGATGCTGGGGGTGTGGGGTGGTGGGTGATGCCAGGAGTGTGTGAGGCTGGTGGCTTGGGGTGTTTGGTGAAGCCAGTGGTGAGGCAGTGTGTGATGTTTGGGGTGGGGGTGGTGGGTGTTGCCTGGGGTGGGGGGTGGGTGATACTGGGGGAGGGTGATGCCATTGGTTGGGGGGGTTGGTGATGCCAGAGTTGGGGGTGTTGGTGATGCTGGGGGTATGGGGAATGGTGATGTTGGGTATTGGGGCGGTGTGTAATGCCAGTGTTGAGGGGTTTGCTGATGCTGTGGGTGTGGGGGTGGGTGATGCCGGTGGTGGTTGGGTGGGTGATGCCAGGGGTGATGGGTTGGGTGATACCAGGTATGGGGACGGTGGGTAATGTCGGGTTTGGTTGAAGGCAGGGTTGGGGGGATGGATGTTGCAAGCAGTGAAGGGATGTTTGATGCCGGGGGTGGTGGGGAGTGTGATGCCGGGGGTGGGGGTGGGGGTGCAGGTAATGCCAGGGGTGAGGGGGTGTGCGTTGCCGGGTATGGGGGGATGGGTGTTGTCGGGGGTAAGGTGTTGGTTCCTGCCGGCGAAGTGCTGGGTGATGCCAGGTTTGATGTGGAGTGTGATTCCAGGAGTGAGGGAATGGGTGATGCCGGGAGTGGGGTGTGTGGGTGATGCCAGGGGTAGGGGGTTGGGTGATGCCGGGGTTGGGTGATGCCAGGGTTGGGAGGGTTGGCTGATGCTGGGGTTGGGGGTTAGGGAACCATGGGTGGGAGTTGGATGATGCCAAGGGGTGATGGAGTTGTTAATGCCGGAAGTGGGGGTGTGGGTAATGCCGGTGGTTGGGGTTGGGTGATGCCGTGGGTGGTGCGCTGGGTGATGCCGGGAGTGGGGTGTGTCGGTGATGCCTGGGGTAGGGGGGGTGGGTGATGCCAGGGGTGGGTGATGCCAGGGTTGGGGGGTGTGGCTGATGGTGGGGGTGGGGTTGGGGGTGAGGGAACCATGGGTAGGGATTGGCTGATGCCAAGGGGTGATGGAGTTGTTAATGCCGGAAGTGGGGGTGTGGGTAATGTCGGGGATAGGGGAGCGGGTGATACCGGGCGTGAGGGGGTGGGTGATGCTGGATTAGGGGTTGTGGGTGATGCCAAATGTGGGGAAATAGGTGAGGCTGAGTGTTGGGGGGTGGGTGATGCCGGGGGTGAGGGGGTGGGTGATGCTTGGCGTAGGGTGTTGGTGATGCCTGGGGTGCAGGGGGTGGGTGTGCCAGGGGTGGGGCAATGCCGAGGGTGGGGGTAGTGGTGATGGCAGGTATGGGAGAGTGGGTAATGCCGGTGTTGTGTGGTTGGGTGATGCTGGGGGTGGGGGTGATACCTGAGGTGGGGGGAGTGGTGATGTCGGGTATTGGGAGGGTGTGTAATGCCGGTATTGAGGGGCTGGCTGATGTTGTGGTTATGGGGGAGGGTGATGCTGGGGGTGGTGGGGTGTGTGATGCCGGGGTGATAGGGTGGGTGATACCAGGTATGGGGGGGTTGGGTAATGAAAGGGGAGGGTGATGGCAGGGTTGGGGGGGTGGGTGTTGCTGAAGGTGTGTGATGTTGGGGGTGGGGGTGGTGGTTGTTGCCTGGTGTGGGGTGTGGGTGATGCTGGGGGTGGGTGATGCCGTTGTTTGAGGGGGTTGGTAATGCCAGAGTTGGGTGTGGGTGGGCAATGCCGGGTGTGGAGGTAGTGTTGATGGCGGCTATGGGCGGGTGGGTAATGCCGGTTGTGTGGGGTTGTGTGATGCTGGGGGTGGGGCAAAAGGTAATGCCAGGGGTGGTGTGGGTGGGTGTTGCCGGGGGTGAGAAGGTGGCTGTTGCCGGGGTTGGGGTTGATAGGTGATGCCGGGGGTAGGGGAGGTGGGTGACGCCGGGGGTCGACAATGCCACGGTTGGGTTTGGCTGATGCTGGTGATGGGGGCGTGGGAGATGCCGGAAGTGGGGGAGTAGTTGATGCATGGGGTGTTTGTTGAAGCCAGGGGTGAGGAGATGTGTGATGTTGGGGGTGGGTGTGTTGGGTGCTGCATGGGGTGAAGGGGTGGGTCGTGCCGTTGTTGGATGGGTGTTTGATGTCAGGGTTGGGGGGGTTGGGTGATGCCTGGGGTGACGCGGTGGGTGATGCCGGGGTTTTGGGGGTGGGTGATGGCTGGGGTAGGGGGGTGGATGTTGCCGAGGTTGGGGGGGTGGGTAAGACCGGTGGTGGGGGTGTTGGTGATGCCCGATGTGGGGAGGTGAGTGATGCCGGGGTTGGGGGAGTGGGTGATGCTGGGCGTGGGGGTTTGGGTGATGCCAGGGTTGAGTGGGTCGGTGATGCTCGGGGGGTGGAGGGTTTGGGTGATGCCAGTGGTGGGGGTATGGGTGATGCCAAGTGTGAAGTTTTGTGTGATGCCGGGGTGGGGGATGAGTGATGCCAGGGGTGAGGGTTTGGGTGATGCCGTGGCTGGGGGTGTGGATGGGTGATGCCGGTGGTGGGGGGTGGGGGGGCGGTGGTTGATGCCGGGGATGGGGGAGGTTGTTGATGCTGGGGTTGTGGGCATGGGTGATGCATGGGTTAGAGGGGTGGGTGATGCCGGGGATGGGATGGTGGGTGACGCCGGGTGTGGGGGTATAGGTGATGCTGTGGGTGGGGGGTGGGTAATGGTGGGGGTGGGAGAGCGGGTAATGCCAGAGGTGGGCGTATGGGTGATGCCGGTGTTTGTGGTTGGGTGATGCTGGGGGCGGGGGACTGGATAATGCCATGGGTGGGGGGCTAGGTGATGCCAGGTGTGGGGGCTGGGTGATGCCGGGGGTGGGGGGTTGGGTGATGCCGGGAGTGGGGTGTGTGGGTGATGCCAGTGTTGGGGGTTTGGGTGATGCTGAAGGTGTGTGATGTTGGGGGTGGGGCTGGTGGGTGTTGCCTGGTGTGGGGGGTGGGTGATGCTGGGGGTGGGTGATGCCGTTGTTTGAGGGGGTTGGTAATGCCAGAGTTGGGTGTGGGTGGGCGATGCCGGGTGTGGAGGTAGTGTTGATGACGGCTATGGGCGGGTGGGTAATGCCGGTTGTGTGGGGTTGTGTGATGCTGGGGGTGTAGGTGTGGATGATGCCGGGGGTGGTGAGGTGTGTGATACCGAGGTTAATGGGGTGGGTGATATCAGGTATGGGGGGATGGGCAATGTCGGGGGTGGGTGATGGCAGGGTTGGGGGTGTGGGTGTTGCTTGGCTTGTGGCCATGCGTGATGCATGGTTTAGGGGGGTGGGTGATGCCGGGGATGGGATGGTGGGTGATGCCGGGGTCGGGGGAATAGGTGATGCTGTGGGTGGGGGGTTGGGAGATGACGGGGGTGAGGGGATTTTTGATGTCAGGGATGGGGGGCTGGGTGATGCTGTGGGTGGGGGAGCGGGTAATGCCAGAGCTGCGGGTATGGCTGATGCCGGTGGTTGGGTTTGGTGATGCCGGGGAGGGCGACTGGATAATGCCGTGGGTGGGGGGCTAGGTGATGCCAGTTGTGGGGGCTGGGTGATGCCAGCGGTGGGAGGGTGGGTGATGCCGGGAATGGGGTGTGTGGTTGATGCCAGTGTTGGGAGTGTGGGTGATGCTGGGGGTGTAGGGTGGTGGGTGATGCGAGGAGTGGGTGAGTGGCTGATTCCGGTGGTGTAGGTTGTTTGGTGTAGCCAGTGGTGAGGAGGTGTGTGATGCTGGGGGTGGGGGTGGTGGGTGTTGCCTGGGGGAGGGTGATGTCGTTGTTTGAGGGGTTTGGTGATGCCAGAGGTGGGCGGGTGTGCAATGCCTGGGTGGGGGTAGTGGTGATGGCGGGTATGGGAGAGTGGGTAATGCCGGTGTTGTGTGGTCGGGTGATGCTGGGGTTGAGGGTGAGGGAACCATGGGTGGGGGTTGGTTGATGCCAAGGGGTGATGGAGTTGTTAATGCCGGAAGTGGGGGTGTGGGTGATGCCGGTGATTGGGGTTGGGTGATGCCGTGGGTGGTGGCCTGGATAATGCCATGGGTGTGGGGCTAGGTGTTGCCGGGTGTGGGGAGGGGGTGGGTGATGTCGAAGGTGGTGCGGTGTGTGATGCCAGGAGTGGGATGTGTGGGTGATGCCCGGGGTAGGGGGGTGTGGGTGAGGCCAGGGGTGGGTGATGCTGGGGGTGGGGGTGAGGGAACCATGGGTGGGGGTTGGTTGATGCCAAGGGGTGATGGATTTGTTAATGCCGGAAGTGGGAGTGTGGATGATGCCGGGCGTGACGGGGTGGGTGATGCCGGATAAGGTGGTGTGGGTGACGCCAGATGTGAGGGAATAGGTGAGGCTGAGTGTTGGGGGGTGGGTGATGCCAGGGGTGAGGGGGTGGGTGATTTTGGTGTTGTGGGCATGGGTGATGCTTGGCCTAGGGGATGGGTGATGCCGGGGTGGGGGCGTGGTTGATGCCGAGGGTGGGGGTGTTGGTGATGCTGGGGGTGGTGGGTGAGGGACCCGTGGGGGGAGATTGTGTGGTGCCGGAGGTGATGGAGTGGGTAATGCCGGAAGTGGGGCTGTGGGTGATGCCGGGCGTGAGGGGGTGCGTGGTGCCAGGAGTGGGTGTGGAGTTGGGGGTTTTGGGTGATGCCGGTGGTGGTAGGTTGGGCGATGCCAGTGTTGCGGGTGTGGGTGTTGCTGGGGGTGTTGCCGTGGTTGGGATTGATAGGCGATGCCGGGGGAAGAGGGTGGTGGGTGATGCCGGGGGTCGGCGATGCCACGGTTGGGTTTGGCTGATGCTGGGGATGGGGGCGTGGGTGATGCCGGGAGTGGGGGAGTTGGTGATGCTGGGCGTGGGGGGGAGTTTGATGCCAGGGATGGGGGGCTGGGTGATGCCGGGGGTGGGAGAGCGGTTAATACCAGAGGTGAGGGTGTGGGTGATGCTGGTGGTTGGGGTTGGGTGATGCCGGAGGAGGGGGCCTGGTTAATGCCGTGGGTGGGGTGCTAGGTGATGCCGGGGGTGAGGGGGTGGGTGATGCCGATGGGGTGGGGTGTTTGGCGAAGCCAGTGGTGAGGAAGTCTGTGATGTTGGGGGTGGGGGTGGTGGGTGTTGCCTGGGGTGGGGGGCTGTGTGATACTGGAGGTGGGTGATGCCATTGGTTGGGGGGGGGTTACTGATGCCAGAGGCTGGGGGGTTGGTGATACCTGAGGTGGGGGGAGTGGTGATGTCGGGTATTGAGGGGCTGGCTGATGTTGTGGTTATGGAGGAGGGTGATGCTGGGGGTGGTGGGGTGTGTGATGCCGGGGTGATAGGGTGGGTGATACCAGGTATGGGGGGGTTGGGTAATGAAAGGGGAGGGTGATGGCAGGGTTGGGGGGGTGGGTGTTGCTGACAGTGAAGGGGTGGGTGATGCTGGGAGTGGGGGTGCTGGGTGATGCTGGGTGTGAGGGGTTGGGTGCTGCCGGGGGTAGTGGTGCGGTTGGGTGATTACGGGGGTGGGGGAACTGTGGTTGATGCAGGGGATGGTGGGGGGGGGTGATACCGGGGGTGGAGGTGTTGGTTTATGCCGGGTTTGGGTGTGTGGGTGATGCCGGGGGTGGGGGTGGGGGTGGGGGTGTGAATGATGCTGGTGGTTCGGGTGCTGGGTGATGCCGGGGGTGGGCGGATGGGTGTTGCCGGGGATGAATGGGTGGTTGATGTCGGGGAGGGGGGTGGATGGGTAAAGCCAGGGATAAATGGGGGGCGATGCCGGGGGTAAGAGGGTGGGTGATGCATGGAGGAGGGGGGTGGATGATGCCAGGGTTGGGGAGTTGGGTGATGCCGGGTGTGGCGGGGTTGGATGGTGCCGGGGTTGTGGGCATGGGTGATGCCTGGGGTAAGGGGGTGGGTGATGCTGGGGGTGGGGGTGGGGGAAGAGGTGATGCCGGGTGTGGGGAGGGGGGTTGGGTGATGCCAGTGGTGAGGGGTTGAATGATGCCGGTGTTGTGGGTGTGGGTGATGCCTGGGGTAGGGGGGTGGGTGATGCCGGAGATGGGGGGGTGTGTAATGCCGGTGTTGATGGGGTGGGTGATAGCAGGTATGGGGGGAATGGGTAATGTCGGGTTGTAAGGGTGTTGCTGGCAGTGAAGGGGTGGGTGATGCTGGGGGCAGGGGTGGTGGGTGATGCCGGGGATGAGGGGTTGGGTGCTGCCGGGATTGAAAGAGTGTGTGATGCTGTGGGTGATGGGGAGTGTGATGTCGGGGATGAGGAGGTGAGTGATGCCATGGGTGGTAGGCTGGGTGATTCTGGGAGTGAGGGGGTGGGTGATGCCGGGCTGGGTGTTTGAGTGATGCCGGTGGTGAGGGTGTGGGTGATGCCGGGGTTGGGGCTATGGGTGATGCCAGGGGTGGGGGTATGGGTGATGCCGGGGTTGCGGGGTGTGATGGTGTCGGGGGTGAGAGGGTGCGTAATGCAGTTGTTGGGAGGATGTGATGCCGAGAGTGGGGTGTGTGGGTGATGCCAGTATTGGGGGTTTGGGTGAAGCTGGGGGTGGGGGGTGGTGGGTGATGCCAGAAGTGTGTAAGGCCGGTGGTTTGGGGTGTTTGGTGAAGCCAGTGGTGAGGCAGTGTGTGATGTTTGAGGTAGGGGTGGTGGGTGTTGCCTGGGGTGGGGTTGGGTGATACTGGGGGACAGTGATGCCATTGGTTGGGGGGGTTGGTGATGCCAGAGTTGGGGGTGTCGGTGATGCCGGGGGTACGGGGAATGGTGATGCCGGGTATTGGGGGGGTGTGTAATGCCGGTGTTGAGGGTTTGGCTGATGCTGGGGGTGTGGGGGTGGGTGATGCCGGGGGTGGTTGTGTGTGTGATGCCAGGGGTGATGGGTTGGGTGATACCAGGTATGGGGGCGGTGGTTAATGTCGGGTTTGGTTGATGGCAGGTTTGGCGGGGTGGGTGTTGCAAGCAGTGAAGGGGTGATTGATGCCGGGGGTGGTGGGGAGCTAGGTGATGCCGGGGGTGGGGGGGTGGTGGGTGATGCCAAGGGTATTGCGGTGAGCGATGACGGGAGTGGGGTGTGTGGGTGATGCCAGTGTTGGGGGTGTGGGTGTTGCTGGGGGTGAGGGTGTGGGTGAAGTCTGGGGTGGGGATGGTGGGTGATGCCAGATTGGGTGATGCCAGGGTTGGTGGGGTGGCTGATGCTGGGGGTGGGACTGAGGGAACCGTGGGTGGGGGTTGGGTGGTGCCAGGGGCGAGGGAGTTGTTAATGCCGGAAGTGGGGGCCTGGGTGATACCAGGCGTGAGTTGGTGTGTGTTGCCGGGGTAGAGGGTGTGGGTGATGCCAGGGGTGGTGGTGTGGGTGATGCTGGGGTTGAGGGGTGTGATGATGTTGGGGGTGAGAGGGTGCGTGATGCAGTTGGTGGGGGGATGTGATGCCGAGAGTGGGGTGTGTGGGTGATGCCAGTATTGGGGGTGTGGGTGATGCTGGGAGTGGGGGTTGGTGGGTGATGCCGGGAGTGTGTGAGGCCGGTTGTGTAGGGTGTTTGGTGAAGCCAGTGGTGAGGCAGTGTGTGATGTTTGGGGTGGGGGTGGTGGGTGTTGCCTGGGGTGGGGTTGGGTGATACTGGGGGAGTGTGATGCCATTGGTTGGGGGGGTTGGTGATGCCAGAGTTGGGGGTGTCGGTGATGCCGGGGGTACGGGGAATGGTGATGTCGGGTATTGGGGGGGGTGTGTAATGCTGGTGTTGAGGGGTTGGCTGATGCTGTGGATGTGGGGGTGAGTGATGCCAGGGGTGATGTGTTGGGTGATACCAGGTATGGGGGTGGTGGGTAATGTCGGGTTTGGTTGATGGCAGGGTTGGGGGGATGGGTGTTGCAAGCAGTGAAGGGGTGTTTGATGCCGGGGGTGGTGGGGAGTGTGATGCCGGGGGTGAGGGGGTGAGTGATACCGGGCTGGGGGTTTGAGTGATGCCGGTGGTGAGGGTGTGGGTGATGCCGTAGGAGGGGGTGCGGGTGATGCCAGGGGTGAGGGGGTGTGTGTTGCCGGGTATGGGGAGGTGGGTATTGTCGGGGGTGAGGTGTTCGTTCCTGCCGGCTGGGTGATGCCGGGGTTGATATGGTGTGTGATTCCGTGAGTGAGGGAGTGGGTGAAGCCGGGCTGGTTTTTGAGTGATGCCGGTGGTGAGGGTGTGGGTGATGCCGGGGTTGGGGCTATGGGTGATGCCAGGGGTGGGGTTGTGGGTGATGCCGGGGTTGCGGGGTGTGATGGTGTCGGGGGTGAGAGGGTGCGTGATGCAGTTGTTGGGAGGATGTGATGCCAGGAGTGGGGTGTGTGGGTGATGCCAGTATTGGGGGTGTGGGTGAAGCTGGGGGTGGGGGGTGGTGGGTGATGCCAGAAGTGTATGAGGCTGGTGGTTTGGGGTGTTTGGTGAAGCCAGTGGTGAGGCTGTGTGTGATGTTTGGGGTAGGGGTGGTGGGTGTTGCCTGGGGTGGGGTTGGGTGATACTGGGGGAGGGTGATGCCATTGGTTGGGGGGGTTGGTGATGCCAGAGTTGGGGGTGTCGGTGATGCCGAGGGTACGGGGAATGGTGATGCCGGGTATTGGGGGTGTGTGTAATGCCGGTGTTGTGGGGTTGGCTGATGCTGGGGGTGTGGGGGTGGGTGATGCCGGGGGTGGTTGGGTGTGTGATGCCAGGGGTGATGGGTTGGGTGATACCAGGTATGGGGGCAGTGGTTAATGTCGGGTTTGGTTGATGGCAGGGTTGGCGGGATGGGTGTTGCAAGCAGTGAAGGGGTGTTTGATGCCGGGGTTGGTGGGGAGCTAGGTGATGCCGGGGGTGGGGGGGTGGTGGGTGATGTTGGGGGTGGGGGTGTGATTGATGCTGGGGTGGGGTGGTGGGTGATGCCAGGGGTGGGGGAGCGGGTAATGCCTGTGGAGGGGGTGAGGGTGGTGCCGGTGGTTGGGGTTGGGAGATGCCCTGGGTCGGGGACCTGGATAATGCCGTGGGTGGGGAGCTGGGTGATGCCGGGTGTGGAGGGTGGTGGGTGATGCCGAGGGTGTTGCGGTGGGTGATGATGGTATTGGGGTGTGTGGGTGATGCCAGTGTTGGGTTTGTGGGTGTTGCTGGGGGTGAAGGTGTGGTTGAAACAATGGGAGGGGATGGTGGGTGATGACCGGGGTAGGGGGTGTGGGTGATGCCGGGGTGGGTGATGCCAGGGTTGGTAGGGTGGCTGATGCTGGGGGTGGAGCTGAGGGAACCATGGGTGGGAGTTGGGTGATGCCAGGGGTGAGGGAGTTGTTAATGCCGGAATTGAGGGTGTGGGTAATGCCGGGGATGGGGGAATGGGTGATACCGGGCGTGAGTGGGTGGGTGATGCCGGATTAGGGGGTGTGGGTGATGCTGGGTGTGGGTGAATAGGTGCGGCTGAGGGTTGGGGGGTGGGTGATGCCAGGGTTGGGGCAAAAGGTAATGCTGGTGGTGGGGTGGGTGGGTGTTGCCGGGGGTGAGAAGGTGGGTGTTGCTGGGGTTGGGGTTGATAGGTGATGCCGGGGGTATGGGTGGGTGAGTGATGCCGGGGGTCGGCGATGCCATAGCTGGCATGGGTGTTTGGTGAAGCCAGGGGTGAGATGTGTGATGTTGGGGGTGGGGGTGTTGGGTGCTGCATGGGGTGAGGGGGTGGGTCGTGCCATGGTTGGATGGGTGTTTAATGTCAGGGATGGGGGGTTGGGTGATGCCTGGGGTGACGCGGTGGGTGATGCCGGGGGTGGGGGTAGTGGTGATGGCGGGTATGGGGGAGTGGGTAATGCCTTATTTTGTGGTTGGGTGATGCTGGGGGTGTAGGTGTGGATGATGCCGGGGATGGTGGTGTGTGTGATGCCGGGGTTGATGGGGTGGGTGATACCAGGTATGGGGGTTTGGGCAATGTCGGGGGTGGGTGATAGCAGGGTTGGGGATGTGGGTGTTGCTGGGCTTGTGGCCATGGGTGATGCATGGTTTAGGGGGGTGGGTGTTGCCGGGGGCGGGGGAATAGGTGATGCTGTGGTTGGGGGGTGGGAAATGACGGAGGTGTGGGGGTTTTTGATGCCAGGGATGGGGGGCTGGGTGATGCTGCTGATGGGGGAGTGAGTAATGCCAGAGGTGCGGGTATGGCTGATGCCAGTGGTTGGGGTTGGGTGATGCCGGGGGAAGGCGACTGGATAATGCCGTGGGTGAGGGGCTAGGTGATGCCGGGTGTGGGGGCTGGGTGATGCCGGGGTTGGGCTGGTGGGTGATGCCAGGAGTGAGGGGGTGGGTGGATGGGTTGGGGGGATGGGTGTTGCAAGCAGTGAATGGGTGGGTGAGGCTGGGGGTGAGGGTTTTGGTGTTGCTAGGGGTGGGTGATGCCGGGGGTGGTGGGGTGAATGATTCTGGGAGTGAGGGGGTGTTTGATGCTGGGCTGGGGGTTTGAGTGATGCCAGTGGTGAGGGTGTGGGTGATGCCGGGTGTGGGGCTGTGGGTGATGCCAGGGTTGAGAGGAAGTGGTGGTGTCGGGGGTGAGAGGGTGGGTGATCCCGGGGGTGGGGGTGGCGGATGATGCCCAGGGTAGGGGGTTGGGTGATGCCAGGGGTGGGTGATGCCAGGCTTGGGGGCTGTGGCTGATGCTGGGGGTGGGGGTGAGGGAACCATGGGTGGGGGTTCGGTGATGCCAAGTAGTGATGGAGTTGTTAATGCCGGACGTGGGGGTGTGGGTGATGCCGGTGGTTGGGGTTGGGTGATGCCATGGGTGGTCGCCTGGATAATGCCATGGGTGGGGGGCTAGGTGTTGCCGGGTGTGGGGACGGGGTGGGTGATGTCGAAGGTGGTGCGGTGTGTGATGCCGGGAGTGGAGTGTGTGGGTGATTCCCGGGGTAGGGGGGGTGGGTGATGCCGGGAGTGGGTGATGCCAGGGTTGGGGTGGGGGTGGTTGATGCTGGGGGTGGGGGTGAGGGGACCATGTGTGGAGATTGTGTGCTGCCAAGGGGTGATGGAGTTGTTAATGCCGGAAGTGGGGGTGTGGGTGATGCCGGGTGTGAGGGAATAGGTGAGGCTGAGGGTTGGGGAGTGGGTGATGACGGGGGTGAGGGGGTGGTTGATTTTGGGGTTGTGGGCATGGGTGATGCTTGACGTAGGGAGTGCGTGATGCCGGGGTGGGGGCGTGGTTGATGCCGAGGGTGGGGGTGTTGGTGATGCGGGGGTGGTGGGTGAGGGACCCGTGGGTGGGGTGTTGTGTGATGCTGGGGGTGATGGAGTGGGTAATGCCAGAAGTGGGGGTGTGGGTGATGCTGGGCATGAGGTGGTGCTGGGATAGTGGGTGTGGGTGGTGCCAGGAGTGGGGGTGGAGGTGGGGGTTTTGGGTGATGCCGGTGGTGGTGGGGAGGGCGATGCCAGTGTGGGGGGTGTGGGTATTGCTGGGGGTGAGAAGGTGGGTGTTGCCTGGGTTGGGGTTGATAGGCGATGCCGAGGATAAGGGGGTGGGTGATGCCGGGGGTCAGCGATGCCACGGTTGGATTTGGCTGATGCTGGGGATGGGGGCGTGGGGGATGCTGGGAGTGGGGGAGTTGGTGATGCCGGTGGGGTGGGGTGTTTGGTGAAGCCAGCGGTGAGGAGGTGTGTGATGTTGGGGGTGGGGAAGGTTGGTGCTGCCTGTGGTGAGGGGGTGGGTGATACTGGGGGTGGGTGATGCCATTGGTTTGGGGGGGTTGATGATGCCAGATTTCGGGGTGTCGGGTCAGGTATGGGGGGGTGTGTAATGCCGGTGTTGAGTGGCTGGCTGATGCTGGGGGTGTGGGGGTGGGTGATGCCGGTGTGATAGGGTGGGTGATACCAGGTATGGGGGGGGGGGGGTTGGGTAATGACAGGGGAGGGTGATGGCAGAGTTGGGGGGGTGGGTGATGCTGTGGGTGGGGGTGCTGGGTGATGCTGGGTGTGAGGGGTTTGGTGCTGCCTGGAGTGAAGCGGTGGATGATGCCGTGGGTAGTGGTGTTGTTGGGTGATGCCGGGGGTGGGGGGACTGTGGTTGATGCAGGGGATGGGGGGGTGTGTGATGCCGGGGGTGGTGGTGGTGGTTTATGCCGGGTTTGGGCGTGTGAGTGATGCCGGGGGTGGGGGTGGGGGTGGGGGTGTGGATGATTCTGGTGGTTCGTGTGCTGGGTGATGCCGGGGGTGGGCGAATGGGTGTTGCCGGGGATGGATGTGTGGTTGATGTCGAGGATTGGGGTGGATGGGTAAAGCCAGGGATAATGTGGGGGGGGCGATGCCAGGGGTAAGAGGGTGGGTGATGCATGGAGGAGGGGGGTGGATGATGCCAGGGTTGGGGAAGTGGGTGATGCTGGGTGTGGCGGGGTTGGATGATGTCGGGGTTGTGGACTTGGGTGATGCCTGGGGTAAGGGGGTGGGTGATGCTGGGGGTGGGGGAAGAGGTGATGCCGGGTGTGGGGACGGGGGTTGGTTGATGCCAGTGGTGAGGGGTTGAGTGATGCCGGTGTTATGGGTGTGGGTGATGCCTGGGGTAGGGGGTGGGTGATGCCAGGGATGGGGGGCTGGGTGATGCCAGGGGTGGGGGGGGCGTGATAGTTTTGGGGGTGAAAGGGTGGGTGATGCTGGGGGTGGGGGGTGGGTGATGCCAGGGGTGAGGGGGTGGCTGATGCCGGGGGTGAAGAAGTGGGTGATGCTGGGGTTTGGAGTATTGGGGTGATGCCAGGGGTAAGGCGGTGAGTGATGCCGGGTATGGGGGAGTGGGTAATGTCGGTGGTGAGGGTTTGGTTGCTGCCGAGGGTGAAGGGGTGGGTGATGCTGGGGGTGGTGGGGTGTGTGATGCCGGTGCTGAGGGTGTGGTTAATGCCAGGGTTGGGGGTGTGGTTGATACCGGGGGTGTGAGTGTGAGTGATGCCGGTGTTGGGGGGGTGGGGGTGCTAGTGTCGGGGTTGAGAGGGTGGGTGATGCCGGGGGTGGGAAGGGTGATGCCGGGGATTGGAATGGGGGGTGATGCCGGGGGTGAGGTGGTGGGTGATGCCAGGGGTGAGGGGGTGTGATACCGGGTATGGGGGGGTGGGTATTGTCAGGTGTGAGGGGTTGGGTGTTGCCGGGGTTGGTGGCGTGTTTGATGCCGGGTGTGTGGGGGTTGGTGATGCCATGGGTGGTAGGGTGGGTGATTCCAGGAGTGAGAGGGTGGGTGATGCCGGGCTGGGGGTTTGAGTGATACCGGGGGTGAATTTGCAGGTGATGCCGGGGGTGGGGGTGTGGGTGATGCCATGGTTGGGTGGGTGGTCAATGACGGGGTTGGGGGTGGGGGTTGTGGGTGTTGCCAGGGGTGGTGGGGTGGGTGATGCCGGGAGTGGGGTGGTGGGCATGCCAATTTTGGTTGTGTAGTTGGTGCTGGGACTGAGGGGTGGTTGACGCCGTGGGTGGGGGTGATAGGTGATGCTGGGGTTGGGTGTGGGGGTTGTGGGTGTTGCCGGGGGTTGGGGGGGGGGTGGGTGATGCCGGGGGTCGGCGGTGCCACGGTTGGGGTTTGGGTGATGCTGGGGGTGGGGGGGTTCGTGATGCTGGGAGTGGGGGAGTTGGTGGTGTGGGGTGTTTGGTGAAGCCAGGGGTGAGGAGGTGTGTGATGTTGGGCGTGGGGGTGGTGGGTGTTGCCTGGGGTGGGCGGGTGGGTCGTGCCGGGGTTGGATGGGGTGTTGATGTCAGGGACGGGGGTGTTGGGTGATGCCAGGGGTGACGGTGTGGGTGATGCATGGGGTAAGGGGGTGGGTGATGCATGGGGTAGGGGGGTGGGTGATGCATGGGGTAAGGGGATGGGTGATGCAGGAGGTAAGGGGGTGGGTGATGCCATGGGTGGGTGGGTGGGTGATGCCAGGAGTGAATGTTTTGTGATGCCGGTATGGGGGTTTGAGTGATGGCAGGGGTGAGAGGTGGTTGATGCCGTGGATGGGGGGGTTGGATGATGCCAGGGGTGGAGGTGGTGGATTATGCCAGGGGTGGGGGTGTGGGTGCTGCCGGGTGTGGTGGTAGGGGTGTGGCTAATGCTGGTGGTTCGGGTGGTGGGTGATGCCGGGGGTGGGCAAGTGGGTGGTGCCAGGGTTGGATGGGTGGTTGATGTCAGGATGGGGGTGGGTTGGGTGATGCCAGGGGTGAGAGTGGGGTGAAGCCGGGGTTAAGGGGATGGGTGATGCCGGGGTTGGGGAGGTGAGTGATGCCCGGTGTTGGGGGTGGTGGGTGGTGCCGGGGGTGAAGTGATGTGTGATGCCGGGGCTGAGGGGGTGGGTGATGCCGGGGGTGAGGATGTGGGTGATGCCAGGGTTGAGGGGGTGTGTGATGCCGGGTATGGGGGGGGTGGGTAATGTCGGGGGTGAGGGTTTGGGTGCTGCCGGGGGTAAAGGTGTGGGTGATGCCGGCGGTGGTGGGGTGTGTGATGCCGGGGTGAGGGTAGAGTGATGCCGGGGGTAAGGGGGTGGGTGATGCCGGGGTTGGGGAGGTGAGTGATGCCAGGTATGGGGGGTGGTGGTTGGTGCCGGGGGTGATGTGATGTGTGATGCCAGGGCTGATGGTGTGGGTGATGCCGGGGGTGAGGTGGTGGGTGATGCGAGGGGTGAGGGAGTGTGTGATGCTGGCGGTGGTGGGGTGTGTGATGCTGGAGGTGAGGGGCTGGGTGATGCCATGTGTGGTAGGGTGGGTGATTTGGGGAGTGAGAGGGTGGGTGATGCCGGTCTGGGTGTTTGAGTGATGCCAGTGGTGAGGGTGTGGGCGATGCCAGAGGTGGGGCTGTGGGTGATGCCGGTGTTGGGGGTGGTGGTGTCGGGGTGAGAGGGTGGGTGATGCCGTGGGTGGGAGGTGATGCCGGGTGTGTGGGGGTGGGTGATGCCGGGGATGAGGATGTGGGTGATGCCAGGGGGTGGGGGAGTGGTGATGCTGGGATTGTGGGGGTGGTTGATGCCGGTGGTGGGTGGATGGGTGATGCCGGGAGTGAGAGTTTGTGTGATGCCGGGGTGGGGGTTTGAGTGATGCCTGGGGTGAGGGGGTGGTTGATGCCGGGGATGGGGAGGTGGGTGATGCCGGGGTTGTGGGCATGGGTGATGCCTGGGGTAAGGGGGTGGGTGATGCCGTTGATGTGATAGTGGATGATGCCGGGGGGTGGCGGAATAGGTGATGCCGGATGTAGGGGTGGTGCGTGATGCCGGGGGTGAAGGGGTGAGTGGTGCCGGTGTTGTGGGCGTGGGCGATGACTGGTGTAGGGGGGTGGGTGATGCCGGGGGTGAGGGGGTGGTTGATGCCGGGAATGGGGGGCTGGGTGATTCCAGGGGTAGGAGAGTGGGTAATTCCAGGGGTGTTGTGGTGGGTGATCCCGGGAGTGGGGTGTGTGGGTGATGCCAGTGTTGGGGGTGTGGGTGTTGCTGGGGGTGAGGGTGTGGGTGAAGCCAGGGGTGGGGTTGGTGGGTGATGCACGGGGTAGGGGGTGTGGGTGATGCCGGGGGTGGGTGATGCCAGGGTTGATGGGGTGGCTGATGCTGGGGATGGGGCTGAGGGAACTGTGGGTGGGGGTTGGATGTTGCCAGTGGTGAGGGAGTTGTTAATGCCAGAACTGGGGGGGTGGGTGATACCGGTCGTGAGTTGGTGTGTGATGCCGGGGGGTGGGGCAATAGGTAATGCTGGGGGTGGGGTGGGTGGGTGATGCTGGGAGAAGGGGGTGTGGGTGTTGCTGGCAGTGAGGGGGTGGGTGATGCTGAGGGTGGGGCAATAGGTAATGCCATGGGTGTGGTGGGGGTGATGCCTGGGGTAGGGGGTGGGTGATGCCGAGGGATTGGGCGTGGTTGATGCCGCGGGTGGGGGTGTTGGTGATGCCAGGGGTGGTGGGTGAGGGACCCGTGGGTGGGGGTTTGTTTGATGCCGGGTTTGATGGAGTGGGTAATGCCAGAGGTGGGGCGTTGGGTGATGCCTGGGGTGGATGGGTGGGTGATCCCGGGCATGAGGGTTTGAGTGGTACAGGGGTAGGTGGTGTGGATGGTGCCAGGAATGGGGGAGGGGGTGGGGGTTTTGGGTGATGCCAGTGGTGTTGGGGTGGGTGATGCCAGTGTTGGGGGTGTGGGTGTTGCTGGGGATGAGAGGGTGTGCGATGCCGGGGCTGGGGGTGGTGGGTGATGCTGGGTGTAGGGTGGTGGGTGATGCCGGGATTGTGTGATGCCAGGGTTGGTGGGGTGAATGATGCCGGGTGTAGGGGGGTGGGTGATGCCGGGGTTGTGTGATGCCAGGGTTGGTGGGGTGGGTGATGACGGGTGTGGGGGTGTGGGTTGTGGGTGATGCCGGTGGTGGTGGTGTGGATGATTCTGGGAGAAGGAATGGTGGGTGATGCCGGGAGTGGGTGATGGCAGTGTTTTGGGGGGTGGGTGATGCTGGGGGTGGGGGGGGATTTATGATGCCGGGAGTGGGGTGGTGGGTGATGCTGAGGTTGAGGGGGTATGTGATGCTGGGGTTGGGTGTGGTGGGTTTTGCCGGAGGTGGAGGGTTGGTGATGTCGGGGGTGGAGCGATGGGTTATGCCGGGGGTGGGTGATGCTTGGGGTAAGGGGGGGTGATGCCGGGGTGGGGGGGTGGGTGATGCCGGGGTTGAGGAGGTGGGTGATGCTGGGTTTGTGGGCGTGGGTGTTGCCTGGTGTAGGGGGTGGGTGATGCCGTGGGTGGGGGTTTTGGTGATGCCAGGCATGGTGGGTGAGGGGCCCGTGGGTGGGGGGAGTGATGCCAGGGGTGAGGGGATGAATGATGCCGGTGTTGTGGGCATGGGTGATGCTTGGGGTAGGGGGGTGGGTGATGCCAGATGTGGGGGGGTGGTTGATGCCGGTGTTGTGAGGTGGGTGTTGCCTGGTGTAGGGTGTGGGTAATGCTGGGGTGAGGGGGTGGTTGATGCCAGGGGTGAGGTGGTGTGTGATGCCAGGTATGGGGTGGTGGGTAAAGTCGGGGGTGCAGGGTTGGGTGATGCCAGGGACAGTGGGGGGTGTGATGCCGGGAGTGAGGGGCTGGGTGATGCTGGGGTGGGGGTTTGAGTGATGTCAGGGGTGATGGGGTGGATGATGCCGTGTTTTGGGGGGTGGGTGGGTGATGCCGGGGGTGGGGGCGTGTGTGATGCCGGGGGTGAGGGTGTGGGTGATGCTGGGGCTGAGATGGCGGGTGATGCTGTGGGTGGTTGATGCCAGGTTTAGGGGGGTGGCTGATGCTGGGTGTGGGGTTGAGGGAACTATGGATGGGGGTTGGGTGATGCAGGGTTGAGGGAGTTTTTAATGCCGGAAGAGGGGGAGTGGGTGATGCCGTGGGTGGGGTTGTGGGTGATGCCGGGCGTGAGGGGGCGGGTGATGCTGGAGTAGGGGGTGTGGGTGAAGCCGGGAGTGGGGGTGGGTGTTGTGGGTGATGCCGGGGTTCAGGGCTTGACCGATGCCGGGGGTGTAGGCGGTGGGTGATGCCGGGGTTGTGGGCGTGGGTGATGCTTGGGGTAGGGGTTGGGTGATGCCAGGGGTGGGGCAATAGGTTATGCCGGGGGTGGGGTGTGTGGGTGATGCCAGGGGTGGGGGCGTGGTTGATGCCGAGGGTGGGTGTGTTGGTGATACCAGGGGTGATGGAGTGGGTAATGCCGGAGATGGGGTGTTGGGTGATGCCGGTGGTTGGGGTTGGGTGATGCCATGGGTAGGGAGCTTGGTGATGCCGGGTGTGGGGGGGTGGTGGGTGATGCCGAAGGTGGTACGGGGGTGATGTCAGGAGTGGGGTGTGTGGGTGATGCCAGTGTTGGGGGGTGGGTGTTGCTGGGGGTGAGGGTGTGGGTGATGCCGGTGGTGGTGTTGTGGGTGATGCTGGGAGTGGGGGGGGGGGTGCGGTGGGTGATGCCAGTGTTGGGGATGTGGGTGTTGCTGGCGGTGAGGGGTGGGTGCTGCTAAGGGTGGGGGTGGTGGGTGATGCTGGGGTTCTGGGGTGTTGGGTGAAGCCCGGGGTGAGGGGTTATTTGATGCCGTGGTTGGGGGTGGTGGGTGATGCCGGAGGTGGGGGGTGGGTGTTGCCGGGGGTGAATGATGCCAGAGGTTGGGGGGTTGGTGATGCTGGGGCTGTGGTGATGGGTCATGCAGGAGATGGGTGATGCCCGCGGTGGTGGGGGGGGGGGGGGGGGGGGGTGGTGGATGATGCCGGGGGTGGGGTGTATGGTGATGCCGGGGCTGAGATGGTAGGTGATGCTGGGGGTGAGGCCGTGGGTGATGCCAGGGGTGAGGTGGTGTGTGATGCCAGGTATGGGGTGTTGGGTAATGTCGGGGGTGTGGGGTTGGGTGATGCCGGGGCGGTGGGGTGTGTGATGCCAGGAGTGAGTGGGTGGGTGATGCTGGGGTGGGGGTTTGACTGATGCCAGGGGTGGGGTCGTGGGCCATGCTGGGGTTGGAGGGGCAGGTGATGCCGGTTGTGAGGGGTGTTGTGATGCCGGTGTTGATAGTGTGGGTGGTGCTGGAGCTGAGATGGTGGGTGAGGCCCGGCGTGGGTGGGTGATGCTCGTGTTGGGGGTGTAGGTGTTGCTGGGGGTGGCTGATGCCAAGTTTGGGTGGCTGATGCTGGGGGTGTGGGTGAGTAAACCGTGGGTGAGGGTTGGGTGATGCCAGTGGTGAGGGAGTTGTTATTGCCGGAAGTCGGGGGGGAGTGGGTGATACCGGGCATGAGGGGGTGGGTGATGCCGGAGTAGGGGTGCGGGTGATGCCGGGTGTGGGGAAATAGGTGAGGCCGGAGGTGAGGGGCTGGGTGATGCCGGGGGTGAGGGGGTGGGTGATGCCAGGGGTGGGGCAATAGGTTATGCTGGGGGTGGGGTGGATGGGTGATGCCAGGTTTGTGAGCGTGGGTGTTGCTTGGTGTCGGGGGTGGTGATACCGGGGGTGAGGGGGTGAGTTATGCCGGTGTTGTGGGCGTGGGTGATGCCGGGGGTGGGCATGGGGTTGTGGGTGATGCCGGGTGTGAGGGGGTGGGTGATGCCGGAGTAGGGGGTGTGGGTGATGCCGGGAGTGGTGGTGGGTGTTGTGGGTGATGCCGGGGTTCAGGGTTTGGCTGATGCTGGGGATGTAGGGGGTGGTTGATGCCGGGTGTGGGGAAATAGGTGAGGCTGGGGGTGAGGGGCCGGGTGATGCCGGGGGTGAGGGGGTGGGTGATGCCGGTGTTGTGGGCATGGGTGATGCTTGGGGTAGGGGGTGGGTGATATCGGGGTTGGGGGAATAGGTGATGCCAGGGGTGGGGTGGGTGGGTGATGCAGGGGTTGAGGGGGTGGGTGATGCCGGGTTTGTGGGCATGGGTGTTGCCGGGGGTAGGGGGTGGAGACGTGGTTGATGCCAAGGGTTGGGGTGTTGGTGATGCCAGGGGTGGTGGGTGAGGGATCCGTGGGTGGGGGTGTTGTGTGATGCCGGGGGTGATGGAGTGGGTAATGCCGGAGATGGGGTGTTGGATGTTGCCGTGTGTGAGGGGGTGGATTATGCCGGGGTAGGGGGTGTGAGTGTTGCCTGGGATGAGAAGGTGGGTCATGACGGGTCTGGGGGTGGTGGGTGATGCCAGGTTTAGGGGGGTGGTTGATGCCGGGAGTGGGTGATGCCAGGGTTGGTGGGGTGGGTGATGCCGGGAATGGGGGTGGATGTTGTGGGTGATGCCGGTGGTGGTGGGGTGGCTGATGCCAGGGATGGGATGGTGGGTAATGCCGAGGGTGAGGGGGTGGGTGATGCCGGGGGTTGGGGGTTGGGTGATGCCGGGGGTTGGGGGCTTGTTGATGCCGGGGGTGAGGGGCTGGGTGATGCCGGGGGTGAGGGGTGGGTGATGCCGGGGGTGAGGGGGTGGGTGATGCTGGAGGTGGGGTTTGGGTGATTCCGGTGTTGGGGGGGTGGGTGATGCCGGGTGTGAGGGGGTGGGTGATGCCGGGGGTTTGGGGGGGGTGGGTGATGCCGGGGGTGAGGGGGTGGGTGATGACGGGGGTGGGGAATGTGGGTGATGCCGGGGGTGGTGGGGTGGGTGATGCCGGGGGTGAAGGGGGTGGGTGATGACGGTGGTGGTGGGGTGGGTGGTCCTACCGGTGACCGTTAAGGCAGAGCTAGAGTCCATTATTAAGAAAGAAATAGCAGGACATTTAGACAAGCTTAAAGCAATCAAATAGAGACAACATGGTTTTGTGAAGGGAAATCAGGTTTGACAAATTCGCTAGAGTTCTTTGAGGATGTAACAAGCAGATTTGATAAAGGGAAACCGGTAGATGTCGTGTATTTGGATTTCCAGGAGGCATTTGATTAGGTGTCACATAAAAGGTCATTGCACATGATAGGAGTAACACACCCACACACAGAGACACACACCTACAGGCAGTACTGGGTAACAGTCACACCCACACTCAGAGACACACACCTACAGACAGTACTGGGTAACACACCCACACTCAGAGACACACACCTACAGACAGTACTGGGTAACACACCCACACTCAGAGACACACACCTACAGACAGTACTGGGTAACACACCCACACTCAGAGACACACACCTACAGACAGTACTGGGTAACACACCCACACTCAGAGACACACACCTACTGACAGTACTGGGTAACACACCCACACTCAGAGACACACACCTACAGACAGTACTGGGTAACACACCCACACTCAGAGACACACACCTACAGACAGTACTGGGTAACACACCCACACACAGAGACACACACCTACAGGCAGTACTGGGTAACACACCCACACACAGAGACACACACCTACAGACAGTTCTGGGTAACACACCCACACACAGAGACACACACCTACAGACATTACTGGGTAACACACCCACACTCAGAGACACACACCTACAGACAGTACTGGGTAACACACCCACACTCAGAGACACACACCTACAGACAGTACTGGGTAACACACCCACACACAGAGACACACACCTACAGACAGTACTGGGTAACACACCCACACTCAGAGACACACACCTACAGACAGTACTGGGTAACACACCCACACACAGAGACACACACCTACAGGCAGTACTGGGTAACACACCCACACACAGAGACACACACCTACAGACAGTTCTGGGTAACACACCCACACACAGAGACACACACCTACAGACATTACTGGGTAACACACCCACACTCAGAGACACACACCTACAGACAGTACTGGGTAACACACCCACACTCAGAGACACACACCTACAGACAGTACTGGGTAACACACCCACACACAGAGACACACACCTACAGACAGTACTGGGTAACACACCCACACTCAGAGACACACACCTACAGACAGTACTGGGTAACACACCCACACTCAGAGACACACACCTACAGACAGTACTGGGTAACACACCCACACTCAGAGACACACATCGACAGGCAGTACTGGGTAACAGTCACACCCACACACAGAGACACACACCTACAGACAGTACTAGGTAGCACACCCACACTCAGAGACACACATCGACAGGCAGTACTGGGTAACAGTCACACCAACACTCAGAGACACACACCTACAGACAGTACTGGATAACACACCCACACTCAGAGACACACACCTACAGACAGTACTGGGTAACACACCCACACACAGAGACACACACCTACAGACAGTACTGGGTAACACACCCACACTCAGAGACACACACCTACAGACAGTACTGGGTAACACACCCACACTCAGAGACACACACCTACAGACAGTACTGGGTAACACACCCACACTCAGAGATACACATCGACAGGCAGTACTGGGTAACAGTCACACCCACACTCAGAGACACACATCGACAGGTAGTACTGGGTAACAGTCACACCCACACACAGAGACACACACCTACAGACAGTACTAGGTAGCACACCCACACTCAGAGACACACATCGACAGGCAGTACTGGGTAACACACCCACACTCAGAGACACACATCGACAGGCAGTACTGGGTAACAGTCACACCCACACACAGAGACACACACCTACAGACAGTACTGGGTAACACACCCACACACAGAGACACACACCTATAGACAGTACTGGGTAACACACCCACACTCAGAGACACACACCTACAGACAGTACTGGGTAACACACCCACACACAGAGACACACACCTACAGACATTACTGGGTAACACACCCACACACAGAGACACACACCTACAGACAGTACTAGGTAGCACACCCACACTCAGAGACACACATCGACAGGCAGTACTGGGTAACACACCCACACTCAGAGACACACATCGACAGGCAGTACTGGGTAACAGTCACACCCACACACAGAGACACACACCTACAGACAGTACTGGGTAACACACCCACACACAGAGACACACACCTATAGACAGTACTGGGTAACACACCCACACTCAGAGACACACACCTACAGACAGTACTGGGTAACACACCCACACACAGAGACACACACCTATAGACAGTACTGGGTAACACACCCACACTCAGAGACACACACCTACAGACAGTACTGGGTAACACACCCACACTCAGAGACACACACCTAGCAGCGGTGGTCAGTGCCAATGCCCTGCAAAAGAGGACAGCAACCCAGTGCCACAAGAGGATGAATAATCTCCTCCGTTCCGCCAGGGTATGTTCCTCTTCTCATCACTCTCAACTCACACACTCACAAACCCATCACACACCCACAGGGCCCTCACTCACTGCCTGTTCAAGGGACATCACCATTCAGTCTCTCACACTCACCGTCATTGTCCTCATCCTGTCCATGGCACCACTCACCACCCACACAGACCTTATCATCTGACCTGGCAGGCATTCTGCTAACATTCTCTCTATCTCAATCCATGCAGGACCTACTGGTACACAAGCCTCTGACATGTCTTCCTTCTTCCTTAACCAAGGTTTTCCACACACAGTGGTTGACAGGGCCCTCAACCGTGTCCGGCCCATCTCCTGCACATCCGCCCTCACGCCTTCTCCTCCCTCCCAGAAACATGATAGGGTCCCCCTTGTCCACACTTATCACCCCACATTCAAAGGATCATCCTCCGCCATTTCCGCCAACTCCAGCATGATGCCATCACCTAACACGTCTTCCCTTCACCCCCCCACCCCGGCGGCATTCCGTAGGGATCATTCCCTCCAGGACACCCTGGACCACTCCTCCATCACCCCCAACACCTCAATCCCCTCACACGGCACCTTCCCATGTAACCACAGAAGGTGCATCACCTGCCCCTTTACTTCCCCCCTCCTCACTGTCCAAGCGCCCAAACATTCCTTTCAAGTGAAGCAGCATTTCACTTGCACTTCCCTCAATTTAGTCTAATGCATTCTCTGCTCCCAATGCGGTTTCCTCTACATTGGAGAGACCAAACGCAGACTGGGTGACCGCTTTGCAGAAAACCTTCGGTCTGTCAGCAGACATGACCCAGACCTCCCTGTCGCTTGCCATTTCAACACACCACCCTGCTCTCATGTCCACATGTCCATCCTTGGCCTGCTGCAATGTTCCAGTGAAGCCCAACACAAACTGGAGGAACAGCACCTCATCTTCCGACCAGGCACTTTACAGCCTTTCGGACTGAATATTGAGTTCAACAATTTCAGATCATGAACTCTCTCGTCCATCCCCACCCGCTTTCCTATCCCCCTTTTTCCAATAATTTATAATTTAAAAAAGTTTATATTTTTCTTTTCCCACCTATTTTTAAATTTATTTCGATCTATTGTTTTATCTCCACCTTTGAGCCCATTTCCATCCCCTCCCCACACCCCACCCCCACTAGGGCCATCTGCCACTAGCTTGTCCTGCTTGCTACTCTTAATGTCCCCATTAGCACATTCCTTAGGTAATAACACCAACATCAACCCCCCTTTGTCCTTTTGTCTATGACATCTTTGGCAATCTCTTCTTTGCCTCCGCCTATCACTGGCCCCCTATCCAGCTCTACCTGTGCCCCCCACCCCCCTCTACCAGCTTATATTTCACCTCATTTCTCTATTTCGTTAGCTCTGATGAAGAGTCATGTGGACTTGAAACGTTAACTGTATTCCTCTCTGCAGATGCTGTCAGACCTGCTGAGTTTTTCCAGGTATTTATGTTTTTGTCCCTTGTATCTTAACTGGCCTATAATTTCTATGCCTTCGTGACTCAGTTGCTCTCTCTTCGAAATTTGGCTGTGCACCTCCCCCTGCTGAATCTAATCTCAGGATCCCAACCCCCTGCCAAGTTATTTTAAACCCTCCCCATCAGCACTAGCAAAACCCCCGCAAGGATGTTGGACCCATTTCGGTTCAGGTGCAACCCATCCACCTTGTTACAGGTCCCATCGCCCCCAGAAACCGTCCCAATGTCCCATAAATCTAAAACCCTCCCTCCTGCTCCACCTTTCCATCCACACGTTCATCTGGACTAACCTCCTATTTCTATACTCACCAGCGCTGTAGAGTGTCAAGTAAGTGGGCGAGGGTGTAGAGTGTCAAGTAAGTGGGTGAGTGGATAGAGTGTCAGGTAAGTGGGTGAGGGGGTGAAGTGTCAGGCAAGTGGGTGAAGGGGCAGAGTGTCAGGTAATTGGGCGAGGTGGTAGAGTGCCAGCTAAGTGGGCGAGGGGTTAGAGTGTCAGGTGGGTGGGGGAGGGGGTAAAATGTAAGGTGGGTGGGTGCGGGGGTAGTGTGTCAAGCAAGTGGGTGACGGTGTAGCAGGACAGGCAGGCAACTGGGTGGGGGGGTAGTATGTCCGGCAAGTGGGTGAGGGGGTAGATTGTCAGGAATGAAGGTGAGGGTGTACTGTGTCAGGTAAGCTGCTGAGGGGGTAGAGTGTCAGGCAGGTGGGTGAGGTGGAAGAGTGACAGACAAGTTGGTGAGTAAGTAGGGTGGCAGGCAAGTGAGAGATGAGGTAGAGTGTCAGGCAATTGGTGAGGGGGCGGAGTGGCAGGTAAGTGGGTGAGGGGGTATATGTCAAGTACATTTATGAGGAAGTAGTGTGTCAGGAAAGTGGGCAAGGGGGTAGATTATCAGGTAAGTGGGTGAGGGGGAAGGGTGTCAGGCAATTGGGTGAGGGGGTATAATGTCAGGCAAGTGGATGAGGCAGTAGGGTGGCAGGCAAGTGGATGGGGGGTGTAGGGTGCCAGGCAAGTGGGAGAGGGGGCAGAGTGTCAGGACATTGGGTTAGGTTGTAGGGTGGCTGGCAAGTGGGTGAGGGGGTCGTGTGTCAGGCAAGTGTGTGAGGGGGTAGAGTGTCAGGTAAGTATGTGAGGGGTTATGTTGACAGGTAAGTTTGTGATGGGGTAGTGTAGCAGGCAAGTGGGTGAATGGATAGATTGTCAGGCAGATAGGTGAGGGGGTAGATTTTCAGGTAAGTGGGTGACGGGGTAGGGTGACAGGAAAGTGTGTGACGGGGTAATGTGTCTCGATAAGTATGCGAAGGTGTAGGGCGGCATGAATGTGGGTGAGGGGGTAGAGTGTTAAGTAAGTGGTGAGGGATTAGACTGTCAGGCAAGTGAGCAAGGGGGTAGACTGTCAGGTGGGTGGGTGAGGGTGTACAATGTCAAGCAAGTGGGCAAGGGGGTAGAGAGTCAGGCAAGTGGGTAAGTGGGTAATGTTCAGGGAAGTGTGTGAAGGAGTAGCGTGTCAGGTTAGGGAGTGACGGGCTAGTGTGTCAGGTAAGTGGGTGAGGCGATAGGATGGCAGGCAAGTGGGTAAGGGGTTAAAGTTTCAGGAAAGTGGGTGAGGGTGTAGGGTGGGTGACAAGTGGTTGAGTGGGTAGGGTGTCAGGCAAGAGGGGGAGGGGTAGAGTGTCCGGCAAGTGGTGGAGGGGTTAGAGTTTCAGGTAAGTGGGTGAGGGGGTAGTGAGTTAGGTAAGTAGATGAGGGGGGAGGGTGTCAGGTAAGTGGGTGAGGGGGTAGTGAGTTAGGTAAGTAGATGAGGGGGGAGGTTGTCAGGTAAGTGGGTGAGGGGGGTAGTGAGTTAAGTAAGTGGATGGGGGGTGGGGGGGTGTCAGGTAAGTTAGCCAGGGGGTGGGGTGGCAGGCAAGTGGCTGAATAGGTAGAGTGTTAGGCAAGTTTTCGAGGGGGTAGATTGTCAGGCAAGTGGGTGAGGGGGTAGTGAGTTAGGTAAGTGGGTGAGGGGGTAGTGAGTTAGGTAAGTGGGTGAGGGGGGTAGTGTGTCAGGAAATTGGGTGAGTGGGTAAGGTGTCAGGTGAGTTAGCCAGGGGGTGGGGTGGCAGGCAAATGGCTGAGTAGGTGGAGTGTTAGGCAAGTGGGCGAGGGGGTAGATTGTCAGGCAAGTGGGTGAGGGGGTAAAGTGTAAGTTTAATGAGTGAGTTGTTAGTGTGTCAGGTAAGTGGTTGAAGTGGTAGAGTGTCAGGTAAGAGGATGAGGGGGTAGAGTATCAGGTATGTGGGTGAGGGGATAGAGTGTCAGGTAGGAGGGTGAGGGGTAGGGTGACAGGCCATTGGGTGACGGGGTAGATTGTCAGGCAAGTGGATGAGGCAGTAGAGTAGCAGGAAAGTGGATGAGGGGGTAGAGTGTCAGGTAAATGGGTGAGGGGATAGAGTGTCAGGTAAATGGGTGAGGGGTTAGAGTGTCTCGATATGTAGGCGAGGGGATAAGGGCAGCATGAATATGGGTGAGGAGGTAGATTGTCAGGTAAGTGGGTGAGGGGGTAGAGTGTCAGGTAAGTGGGTGAGGGGATAGAGTGTCAGGTAAGTGAGTGAGGGGATAGAGTGTCAGGTAAGTGGGTGAGGGGGTAGAGTGTCAGGTAAGTGAGTGAGGGGATAGAGTGTCAGGTAAGTGGGTGAGGGGGTAGAGTGTCAGGTAAGTGTGCGAGGGTGTAGAGTGTCAGGTAAGTGGGTGAGGGGTTAGGGTGTCAGGTAAGTGGGTGAGGGGTTAGGGTGTCAGGTAAGTGGGTGAGGGGTTAGGGTGTCAGGTAAGTGGGTGAGGGGTTAGGGTGTCAGGTAACTGGGTGAGGGGGATCAGTGTAAGGCATGTGGGTGAGGGGATAGAGTGTCAGATAGGTGGGTGAGGGGATAGCGTGTCTCGATATGTAGGCGAGGGGATAGGGGCAGCATGAATGTGGGTGAGGGGGTAGATTGACAGGTAAGTGGGTGAGGGGGTAGAGTGTCAGGTAGGTGGGTGAGGGGGTAGATTGTCAGGTAGGTGGGTGAGGGGGTAGAGTGTCAGGTAAGTGGTTGAGGTGTTAAGTGTCAGTCAATTGGGTGAGTGGGTAGAGTGCCAGGTGGTGATTGAGAGGGTAGAGAGTCAGATAGGTGGGTGAGGGGGTAGACTGTCAGGTAAATGGGTGAGGGGGTAGAGTGTCAGCTAAGTTGGTGAGGGGGTAGAATGTCAGACAAGTGGGTGTGGGTCTAAAGTGTCAGGTAGGTGAGTGAGGGGTTCGGGCATCAGGCAAGTGGGTGAGGGGGGTGGGTTTCAGACAAGTGTGTGAGGGCGTAGAGTGTCAGACAAGTGAGTGAGGTGGTAGAGTGTCAGGTAGGTGGGTGAGGAGGGTAGGGTAGAAAGCATTTGGGTAAGGGGTAGAGGGTCAGTCAAGTCTGCATGGGGTAGAGTGGCGGGTAAGTAGGTGAGGGGTTTTTTGTGGCAGGCAAGTGGGTGAGGGGATAAGGTATCAGATAAATGGGTGATGAGGTAGGATGGCAGGTAAATGGGTGAGGGGGTGGGGTGTCAGGTAAGTGGGCGAGGGTGTAGGGTGTCATGTAAGTGGGTGAGGGTGTAGGGTGTCAGGTAAGTGGGTGAGGGTGTAGGGAGTCAGGTAAGTGGGTGCGGGGGTATGGTGGCAGGTAAGTGGGCGAGGGTGTAGGGTGTCAGGTAAGTTGGTGAGGGGGTATGGTGGCAGGTAAGGTGAAGATGGGGTAGGGTGGTAGGCAAGTGGGTGAATGGGTAGAGTGTCAGGTAAGTGGGTGAGGGGGTGGGGTGTCAGGTAAGTGGGTGAATGGGTAGAGTGTCAGGTAAGTGGGCGAGGGGGTAGAGAGGCAGGTATTTGGGTGAGAGGGCAGAGTGGCAGTTAAGTTGGTGAGGGGGTAGATGTCAATTAAGTTTGTGAGGAAGCAGGTTGTCAAGCAAGTGGGTGAGGGGGTAGGGTGTCAGGCAAGAGGGAGAGGTGTTATATTGTCCGGTAATTGGGTGAGGTGTTAGGGTGGCAGGCCAATGCGCAAGAGGGTAGAGTGCCAGGTAATTGGGTGAGGCGAAAGTGTGGCAGGCAAGTGCGTGAGGGGTTAGAATGGCAGGCATGTGGGTGAGGGGGTAGGTTGGCAGGCAAGTGGGTGAGGGTTTAGGGTTGCAGGAAAGTGGTTGAGGGGGTAGAGTGTCAGGAAAGTGGGTGAGGTTGTAGGGTGGCTGGCAAGTGGTTGAGGGGGTCATGTGTTAGGTAAGTGGGTGAGGGGGCAGAGTGTCAGGTAAGTGGGTGAGGGGGTAGAGTGGCAGGTAAGTGGGTGAGGGGTTAGGGTGGCAGGCAAGTGGGTTGGGGGTATTGTGGCAGGCAAGTGGGGGCGGGGGTAGAGTGTCTCAATAAGTGGGCGAGGGTTTAGGGCGTCATGAATGTGGGTGAGGGAGTAAAGTGTCAGGTAAGTGGTTGAGGGGTTAAGTGTCAGGCAATTGGGCGAGTGGGTAGAGTGCCAGGTGGGTGGTTGAGGGGTAGAGTGTCAGGTATGTGGGTGAGGGCGTAGGGCGACAGGAAAATGGGTGAGGGATTAGAGTGTCAGTCAAGTGGGTGTGGGTCTAAAGTGCCAGGTAAGTGGGTGAGGGGGGAGGGTGTCAGGTAAGTGGTTAAGGTGGTAGAGTGTCAGGTAGGTGGGTGAAGGGGTAGAGTGTCAGGTAGGTGGGTGAAGGGGTAGAGTGTCGGGCAATTGGGCGAGGGGGCAGAGTGTCTGGCAAGTGGTAGATTGGGTAGAGTATCAGGTAAGTTGGTGAGGGGTTAGAGTTTCATTGTAAGTGGGTGACGAGGTAGAGTGTCAGGTATGTGGGTGAGCTGGTGCAGTGTCAAGTAAGTGGATGAGGGGTTAGTTGGTCAGGTACGTGGATGAGATGGTAGAGTAAAAACAGAATTACCTGGAAAAACTCAGCAGGTCTGGCAGCATCGGCGGAGAAGAAAAGAGTTGACGTTTCGAGTCCTCATGACCCGTCAACAGAACTGAGTGAATATTAGGAGAGGGGTAAAATATAAGCTGGTTTAAGCTGGTGGGGTGTGGCGGTGGGGGGAGAGAAGTGGGGGCGTTGTGGTTGTAGGGACAAGCAAGCAGTGATAGGAGCAGATAATTAAAAGATGTCACAGACAAAAGAACAAAGAGGTGTAGAAGGTGGTGATATTATCTAAATGAATGTGCTAATTAAGAATGGATGGCAGGACTCACAAGGTACAGCTCTAGTGGGGGTGGGGTGGAAAGGCTAATAGGGCATAAAAGATATAGATATAGAAGATATAAAAGTTGGTAGAGTGTCAGGGAAGTGGGTGAAGGGTTAGAGTGTCTCAATAAGTAGTTGAGGGGTTAGGGCAGAATGAATGTGGGTGAGGGAGTAGAGTGTCAAGTAAGTGGTTGAGGGGTTAAGTGTCAGGCAATTGGGTGAGTGGGTAGATTGTCAGGTGGGTGGTTGAGTCGTAGAGTGTCAGGTAGGTGGGTGAGGGCGTAGGGCAACAGGAAAATGGGTGAGGGGGTAGAGTGTCAGGCAAGTGGGTGAGGGGATAGAGTGTTAGGTAAGTGGGTGTGGCAATAGGGTGGCAGGCAAGTGGGTAAGGGGGTAGGGTGTCAGATAAGTGAGTGAGGGGCACGGTGTCAGGTAAGTGCATGAGGGGGTTGGGGGGCAGGCAAATGGGTGAGGGGGTAACTTGGCAGGCAAATGAGTTAGGGGGTAGTGTGGCAGTTAAGTGGGTGAGGGGGTAGAGTGGCAGGCATGTGGGTGAGGGGGTAGAGTGTCAGGAAAGTTGGTGAGGGTGTAGGGTGTCAAGCAAATGGTTGATGGGGTAGTGTGTCAGGTAAGTGTGTGAGGGGGTTGGGTGTCAGGTAAGTGGGTGAGGGGGTAGAGTGTCAGTTAATTGGGTGAGTGGGTAGAGTGTCAGTTAAATGAGTCAGGATAGGGGGTAGTGTGTCAGGTAAGTGGTTGAGAGGGTAGGGTGTCAGGGAAGTGGGTGAGGGGATAGAGTGTCAGTTAAATGGGTCAGGATAGCGGGTAGTGTGTCAGGGAAGTTCTTGAGGGGGTACGGTGTCAGGGAAGTGGGTGAGGGGATAGAGTGTTAAGGATGTGTGTGAAGGAGTAGATTGTCTGGCAAGTGGTTGAGGGGGTAGGGGGGCAGCCAGGTGGGTGAGGGGGTAGAGTGTCAGGAAAGTGGGTGAGGGGGTAGAGTGTCAGGTAAGTGTGCGAGGGGGTAGAATGTCAGTCAAGTGGGTGTGGGTCTAAAGTGTCAGGTAGGTGGGTGAGGGGGTAGAGTGTCAGGAGAGTGGGTGAGGGTGTAGAGTGGGTGGCAAGTGGTTGAGAGGGTAGTTTGTCAGGCAAATGGTTGATGAGGTAGTGTGTCAGGTGGGTGGAGTGGAGGGTGTCAGGTTAGTGTATGAGGGGATAGAGTGTCAGGTAAGTGGGTGAGGGGGTTGAGTGTCAGGTCAGTGGGTGAGGGGGATAGGCCAGCAGGCAAATGTGTGAGGGGGTAGGGTGGCAGGCAAGTGGGTGAGGAGGTATGGTAGCAGGTATGTGGGTGAGGAGGTAGTGTGGCATGCATGTGGGTAAGGGGGTAGAGTGTCAGTCAAGTGTGCAAGGAGATAGAGTGGCGGGTATGTGGGTGAGGGGACTTTTGTGGCAGGCAAGTGGGTGAGGGGATAAGGTGCCAGGAAAGTGGGTGAGGGGGTAGGTTGTCTGTTAAGTGAGTGATGTGTTAGCGTGTCAAGTAAGTGGTTGAGGTGGTAGAGATTCAGCTAAGAGGATGAAAGGATAGAAGAGTATCAGGTAAGTGGGCGAGGGTGTAGGGCATCATGTAAGTGGGCGAGGGTGTAGGGTGTCAGGTAAGTGGGTGAGGAGGCATGGTGGCAGGTAAGGTGACGATGGGGTAGGGCGGTAGGCAAGTGGGCGTAGGGGTCGAGTGTCAGGCAAGTGGGCGAGGGGATAGAGTGTCAGGCAATTGGGTGAGGGGGTAGAGTGTCAAGTAGATGGGTGAGGGTCTAGGATGGCAGGCAAGTGGGTGAAGGAGTAGGGTGTCAGGCAAGTGGGTGAGGGATAGAGTGTCAGGTAAATGCATCAGCGTTAGAGTGGCAGGCAAGTTGGTGAGCAGGTGGGGTGGCAGGCAAGTGGGTGAGGGGGTAGATTTTCAGGAACGAAGGTGAGGGTGTACTGTGTCAGATATGTGGGTGAGGTGGTAGGGTGTCAGTCAAGTGGGTAAGGGGATAGAGTGGCGGTTAAGTGGGTGATGGGGTAGAGTGCCATGTAAGTGGGTGAGGGGTTTGGGTTGCAGGTAATTGGGTGAGGGGGTATGGGAGCAGGTAATTTGGCCAGGGGGTAGTGTGGCAGGCAAGTGGATGAATATGTAGAGTATCAGGCAAGTGGGTGAGGGGTAGAGCGTCAGGTAAATGGTTCAGGGGGTAGAATGTCAGGGAAGTTGGCCAGGGGTTAGGGTGGCATGTAAGTTGGTGATTGGGTAGAGTGTCAGGCAAGTGGGTGAGGGGGCAGAGTGGCAGTTATGTTGGTGAGGGTGTAGACGTCAAATAAATTTGTGAGAAGCAGCATGTAAAGCAAGTGGACAAGGGGTTAGATTGTCAGGTAAGTGGTTGAGGTGGTAGAGTGTCAGCTAAGAGAATGAGGGTGTAGAGTATCAGGTACATGGGTGAGGGGGTAGAGTGTCAGGCAATTGGGCGAGGGGGTAAATTGTCAGATAAGTGGGTGAGGGTGTAGAGTGTCAGGTAGGTGGGTGATGGGTAGGGTGGCAGGCCGTTGGGGGAGGGGGTAGAATGTCAGGCAAGTGGATGAGGCAGTAGGGGACAGGAAAGTGGGTGAGGGGGTTGGGTGGCAGGCAAGTGGATTGGGGGCATAGGGTGGCAGGCAAGTGGCAGAGGGGTAGAGTGTCAGGAAATTGTGTTAGGTTGTACGGTGGCTGGCAAGTGGTTGAGGGGGTAGGGTGGCACCCAAGTGGGTGAGGCTGTCATGTATCAGGTAAATGTGTGAGGGGGCATGTTGGCAAGTCTGTTGGTGATGGGGTCGGGTGGCACGCAATTAGGTGAATGGATAGAGTGTTAGGCAAGTGGGCGAGGGGTTAGAGTAGCAGGTAAGTTGGTGAGGGGCTAGATGTCAAGCAAGTGTAAGAAGTAGGGTATCAGGCACGTGGGCGAGGGGGTAGATATTCAGGTAAGTGGGCGAGGGGGTAGATATTCAGGTAAGTGGGTGAGGGGGTAGAGTGTCTCTATAAGTAGGCAAGGTGTTAGGGCAGCATGAATGTGAGTGAGGGGCTAGAGTATTAAGTCAGTGGGTGAGGGGGTTGAGTGTCAGGTAAGTGGGTGAGGGGGTAGAGTGTCAGGTAAGTGGGTGAGGGGGTAGAGTGTCAGGTTGGTGGGTGAGGGTGTAGATTGTCAGGTAAATGGGTGAGGGGATAGACTGTCAGGTTGGTGGGTGAGGGGTAGGGTGGCAGGCCATTTTGTTGGGGGGTAGAATGTCAGGCAAGTGGATGAGGCAGTAGGGTAGCAGGAAAGTGGGTGAGAAGGTGGGGTGGCAGGCAAGTGGATGGGGGGTGTAGGGTGGCAGGCAAGTGGGAGAAAGGGTAGAGTGTCAGGAAATTGGGTTAGGTTGTAGAGTGGCTGGCATGTGGTTGAGGGGGTAGGGCGGGAGCCAATTGGGTGAGGGGGTCGTGTGTCAGGGGTAAGTGGGTGAGAGGGTAGGGTGGCAGGTAAGTTGGCGATGGGTGAATGGATAGAGTGTCAGGCAAGTGGGCAGGGGGTTGGGTGTCAGGTAAGTGGGTGAATGGCTAGAGTATGAGGCAATTAGGCGAGGGGCTATTGTAGCAGGTAAGTTGGTGAGGGGGTAGATGTCAAGTAAGTGTGTGAGGAAGTTGGGTATCAGGCACTTGGGTGAGGGATTAGAGTGTCTCAACAAGTAGGAGAGGGTTTAGGGTGGCATGAATGTGGGTGAGGGTGTAGAGTGTCAAGTAACTGGGTGAGGGGGTAGAGTGTCAGGCAAGTGGGTGAGGGGGTAGAATGTCATTTAAGTGAGTGAGGTGTTAGCGTGTCAGGTAAGAGGCTGAGAGGGTAGAGTATCCGGTACGTGGGTGAGGGGATAGAGTATCAGATACGTGGGTGAGGGGGTAGAGTGTCAGGCAAGTGGGCGAGGGGGGTAGAGTGTCAGATAAGTGGATGAGGGGGTAGAGTATGAGGTAGGTGGGTGATGGGTAGGGTGGCAGGCCATTGGGGGAGGGGGTAGAATGTCAGGCAAGTGGATGAGGCAGTAGGGTGGCAGGAAAGTGTGTGAGGGGGTAGGGTGGCAGCCAAGTGGATGGGGGGTGTAGGTTGGCAGGCAAGTGGGAGAGGGGGTAGATGTCAGGAAATTGGCTTAGGTTGTAGGGTTGTTGAGGGGGTAGGGTGGCATCCAGATGGGTGAGGGGGTCGTGTGTCAGGTAAGTGTGTGAGGAGGTATGTTGGCTGGTCTGTTGGCGATGGAGTCAGATGGCAGGCATGTAGGTGAATGGATAGAGTGTCAGGTAAGTGGGTGAGGGTGTAGGGCATCAGGTAAGTGGATGAGGGTGTACGGTGGCAGGTAAGTTGACGATGGGGTAGGGCGGTAGGCAAGTAGGTGATTGGGTAGAGTGTCAGGCAAGTGGGCGAGGTGTAGAGAGGCAGGTATTTGGGTGAGAGGCAGAGTGTCAGTTAAGTTGGTGAGGGGGTAGATAGGGTGAGGAAGCAGGGTGTCAAGCATGTGGGTGAGTGGGTGGGGTGGCAGGCAAGAGGGAGAGGTGTTACATTGTCAGGTAATTGGGTGAGGTGTTAGGGTGGCAGGCCAATGCACGAGAGGGTGGAGTGCCAGGTAATTGGGTGAGGGGAAATTGTGGCAGGCAAGTGGGTGAGGGGATGTAATGGCAGGTAAGTAGTTGAGGGGGTAGGTTGGCAGGCAAGTGGGCGAGAGTGTAGGGTTGCAGGAAAGTGGGCGAGGGGGGTAGGGTGGCAGGCAAGTGGGTGAGTGGGTAGAGTGTGAGGAAAGTGGGTTAGACGGTAGAGTATCAGGTAAGTGGGTGATGGGTTAGGGTGTGAGTCAAGTGGGTGAGGGGGCAGAGTGTCAGGTAAGTGGGTGAGGGGTTTGGGTTGCAGGTAATTGGGTGAGGGGGTATGGGAGCAGGTAATTTGGCCAGGGGGTAGTGTGGCAGGCAAGTGGGTGAATATGTAGATTATCAGGCAAGTGGGTGAGGGGGCAGAGTGTCAGGTAAGTGGGCGTGGGGGGAGAGTGTCAGGTAAGTGGGCGTGGGGGGAGAGTGTCAGGTAAGCAGGTGAGGGGGTAGAGTGTCAATTAAGTGGGTGAGGGGGTAGGGTGGCAGGCAGGTGGGTTGGGGTATTGTGGCAGGCAAGTGGAGGCGGGGGTAGAGTGTCAGTTAAGTGGGTAAGGGTGTAGTAGGTCAGGTAAGTCAGTGAGATGGTAGAGTGTCAGTTAAGTGGGTGAGGGGGTAGTGGGTCAGGTAAATGGACAAGGAGGGATGTTGTCAGGCAAGTGGGTGAGGGGTAGAGTGTCAGGTAAATGCGTCAGGGTTAGGGTGGCAGGCAAGTTGGTGAGGAGGTGGGGTAGCAGGCAAGTGGGTGAGGGGGTAGATTGTCAGGAACGAAAGTGAGGGTGTACTGTGTCAGATATGTGGGTGAGTTGGTAGGGTGTCAGTCAAGTGGGTAAGGGGATAGAGTGGCGGTTAAGTGGGTGAGGGGGGTAGAGTGGCGGTTAAGTGGGTGAGGGGGTAGAGTGCCATGTAAGTGGGTGAGGGGTTTGGGTTGCAGGTAATTGGGTGAGGGGGTATGGGAGCAGGTAATTTGGCCAGGGGGTAGTGTGGCATGTAAGTCGGTGATTGGGTAGAGTGCCAGGCAAGTGGGTGAGGAGGCAGAGTGGCAGTTATGTTGGTGAGGGTGTAGACATCAAGTAAATCTGTGAGAAGCAGCATGTAAAGCAAGTGGACAAGGGGTTAGATTGTCAGGTAAGTGGTTGAGGTGGTAGAGTGTCAGCTAAGAGAATGAGGGTGTAGAGTATCAGGTACATGGGTGAGGGGGTAGAGTGTCAGGTAGGTGGGTGATGGGTAGGGTGGCAGGCCGTTGGGGGAGGGGGTAGAATGTCAGGCAATTGGATGAGGCAGTAGGGGGGCAGGAAAGTGGGTTAGGTGGTTGGGTGGCAGGCAAGTGGCAGAGGGGTAGAGTGTCAGGAAATTGTGTTAGGTTGTCCGGTGGCTGGCAAGTGGTTGAGGGGGTAGGGTGGCATTCAAATGGGTGAGGGGGTTGAGTGTCAGGTAAGTGGTTGAGCGGTTAAGAGTCAGACAATTGGGTGATTGGGTAGAGTGCCAGGTGGGTGGTTGAGGGGGTAGAGTGTCAGGTAGGTGGATGAGGGGGTAGGGCAACAGGAAAATTGGTGAGGGGGTAGAATGTCAGGCAAGTATGTGAGGGGATAGAGTATCAGGTAAGTGGGTGAGGCGAAAGGGTGGCAGGCAGGTGGGCAAGGGGTAGGGTGCCAGGTACTTGGGTGAGGGGCATGGTGTCAGGTAAGTGGGTGAGGGGGTAGGGTGCCAGGTACTTGGGTGAGGGCCATGGTGTCAGGTAAGTGGGTGAGGGGGTTCAGTGTAAGGCAAGTGGGATAGGGGATAGAGTGTCAGGTAAGTGGGTGAGGGGTTAGGGTGGCAGGCAAGTGGGTCAGGGGGAATTATGGCAGGCAAGTGGGGGAGGGGCTAGTGTGTCTGGTAGGTGGGTGAGAGGGGAGGGTGACAGGCAAGTTGGTGAGTGGGTAGTGTGTCAGGTAAATGGGTCAGGGTTAGGTTGGCAAGCAGGTTGTTTAAGGTATAGCATGACAGGCAAGTGGGTGAGAGGGTAGGATGGCAGGCAAGTGGGTGAGGGGGTAGTGTGACAGGTAAGTGGGTGAGGTGTTAGGGTGGCAGTCAAGTGGGTGAGGGGTTAGAATGGCGGGCAAATGGTTGAGGGGTTAGTGTAGCAGGCAAGTGAGTGATGGGGTAGGGTGGCAGTCAAGTGGGTAACTGGGTAGGTTGGCAGGCAAGCAGATGAGGGGGTAGAGTGTCAGGAAATTATGTGAGGGTATAGAGTGGGTGGCAAGTGGTTGAGAGGGTAGGGTGTCAGGCAATTGGTTTACTGGGTAGTGTGTCAGGTAATGGGTGAGGGGCAGAGTAACAGGTAAGTCTGTGAGGGGATAGAGTATCAGGTAAGTGGGTGAGGGGGTAGGGTGTCATGTAGTTGGGTGAGGGGCATGGTGACAGGTAAGTGGGTGAGAGGGTTCAGTGTAAGGCAAATGGGATAGAGAATAAAGTGTCAGGTAAGTGGGTGAGGGGTTAGGGTGGCAGGCAAGTGGGTGAGGGGCTTGAGTTTCAGGTAAGTGGGTGAGGAGTTAGGGTGGCAGGCAAGTGGGTCATGGGGGTATTATGGCAGGCAAGTGGGAGAGGGGGTAGTGTGTCAGGTAAGTGGGTGAGTTGGTATAGTGTCAGGTAAGTGCATGATGGGTTAGTGGGTTAGCTAAGTGGATGAGAGGGGAGGGTGACAGACAACTTGGTGAGGGGATAGAATGTCAGGTAACTGGGTGAGGGGGGTAGAGTGTCAGGTAAGTGGGTCAGGGTTAGGTTGGCAGGCAGGTTGGTGAGGGGTGGGGTGGAGGGCAAATGGGTGAGTGGTTAGTGTAGCAGGCAAGTGAGTGAGAGGGTAAGGTGGCAGGCAAGTGGATGAGGGGGTAGAGTATTAGGAAATTATGTGACGGTGTAGGGTGGGTGGCAAGTGCTTGAGAGGGTAGGGTGTCAGGCAATTGGTTGATGTGCTTTTGCGTCAGGTAATGGGTGAGGGGCAGGGTGTCAGTAGTCCGTGAGGGGATAGATTATTAGGTAAGTGAGTGAGGGGTTAGAGTGGCATGCAAGTGGGTGAGGGGTTAAGAGTCAGGCAACTGGGCGAGTGGGTAGAGTGCCAGGTGGGTGGTTGAGGGGGTAGAGTGTGAGGTAGGTGGATGAGGGGGTAGGGCGACAGGAAAATTGGTGAGGGGGTAGTGTGTCAGGTAATTGGGTGAGGGGGTGGAGTGTCAGGTAAATGGGTCAGGTTTAGGTTGGCCAGCAGGTTGGTGAGGGGGTGGGTGGCAGGCACGTGGGTGAATGGGTAGAGTAGAGTGTCAGATAGGTGGGTGAGGCCGTAGCATGAGAGGCAAGTGGGTGAGGGGGTAGGATGGCAGACAAGTGTGTGAGGGGGTAACGTGACAGGTAAGTGGGTGAGGTGATAGGGTGGCAAGTCGTTGAGGGGGTAGGGTCGCAGGGAAGTGGGTGAAGGGATAGTATGACAGGTAAGTGGATAAGGGGGTAGAGTGTCTCGATAAGTAGGCGAGGGGGTAGGGTGGCAGGTATGTGGGTGAGGGGGTATTGTGGTAGGCAAGTGGTAGAGAGGGTAAAGTATCAGGTAATTGCGTGAGGGGGTAGGGTGTCAGGCAAGTGGGTGAGGGCGTATCATGGCAGACAATAGGGAGAGGGGTTAGTGTGTCAGGTTAGTCGATGAGAGGTTAGGGTGGCAGGAAAGTAGGTGAGGGAATAGTAGGTGAGGTGGTAGGGTGGCAGGCAAGTGGGTGAGGGGGTAGGGTGGCAGGCAAGTGGGTGAGGGGGTAGGGTGGCAGAAAATGGGTGAGGGGGTAGTGGGTCAGGAAATCGGTGAGGGGCTATGGTGCCAGGCAAGTAGGGAAAGGGGTAGAGTGTCAGGTAATTTGGTGAGGGGGTAGAATGTCAGGTAAATGGGTCCGGGTTAGGGTGGCAGGCGATAGGGTCGGGTGTCAGGCAAGTGGGTGAGAGGGTAGATTGTTCGGTAAGTGGGTGAGAGGGTAGATTGTTCGGTAAGTGGATGAGGGGGTAGATTGTTCGGTAAGTGGGTGAGAGGGTAGATTGTTCGGTAAGTGGGTGAGGGGGTAGATTGTTCGGTAAGTGGGTGAGGGGGTAGATTGTTCGGTAAGTGGGTGAGGGGGTAGATTGTTCGGTAAGTGGATGAGGGGGTAGATTGTTCGGTTAGTGGGTGAGGGGGTAGTGTGTTACGTAAATGGGTCAGGGTTAGGGTGGCAGGCGAAAGGGTCGGGTGTCAGGCAAGTGGGCAAAGGGGTAGATTGTCAGGAACTAATGTGATGGGTACTGGGTCATGTAAGTGGGTGAGGGTGGCAGGCGAGGGTGTTGAGTGGCAGTTAAGTGGGTGAGGGAGTAGAGTGACAGGCAAGTGGGCGAGGGTATAGAATGGCGGGTAAGTGGGTGAGGGGGTAGAGTGGTTGGTAAGTTGGCCAGGGGGTAGGGTGGCAGGCAAGTGGGTGAGTGGGTAGAGTGGCAGGTAATTGGATGAGGTGTCAGAGTGGCAGTCAAGTGGGTGAGGGGATATATTGTCAGATAGGTGGGTTAGTGGGTAGAGTGACAAGCATTTAGGTGAGGGGGTAGGGTGTCAGGTAAATGAGGGAGGCAGTAGGGTGGCAGGCATATGGGTGAGGGGTTAGATTGTCAGGGAAGTGGGCGAGGGGGTAGAGTATCAGGTAAGTGGTGGAAAGAGAAAAGAATCTGGTAAGTGGGTGAGGGAATGGGGCATCAAGTGGGTGAGGGGGTAGAGTGTCAGGTTTGTCTGCGAGGGAGTAGAGTGTCAGGTAAGTGGTAGAGAGAGTAGAGTATCTGGTACGTGGGTGAGGGAATGGGGCATCAAGTGGGTGAGGGGGTAGAGTGTCAGGTTTGTCTGCGAGGGAGTAGAGTGTCAGGTAAGTGGTAGAGAGAGTAGAGTATCTGGTACGTGGGTGAGGGAATGGGGCATCAAGTGGGTGAGGGGGGTAGAGTGTCAGGTTTGTCTGCGAGGGAGTAGAGTGTCAGGTAAGTGGTAGAGAGAGTAGAGTATCTGGTACGTGGGTGAGGGAATGGGGCATCAAGTGGGTGAGGGGGTAGAGTGTCAGGTTTGTCTGCGAGGGAGTAGAGTGTCAGGTAAGTGGTAGAGAGAGTAGAGTATCTGGTACGTGGGTGAGGGGTTCAGAGTGCCAGTCAAGTGGGTGAGGGGAGAGTGTGTCAGGTTAGTGGGCGAGGGGGTAGAGTGTGTGGTAAATGAGTGAGGGAGTAGTGTGTAAAGGAAGAGGATGAGGGGGTAGAGTGTCAGGTAGGTGGATGAGGGCGTGGGGCAGCAGGCAAGGGGATGAGCGGGTAGGGTGGCAGGGAATTGGTTGAGGGGGTATTGTGGTAGGCAAGTGGGTGAGGGGGTAAAGTGTCTGGCAAGTGGACAAGGTGATAGAATGGTGGGTAAGTGGGTGAGGGGGTAGAGTGGCAGCTAAGTTGGCCAGAGGGTAGGATGGCAGGCATGTGAGTTCATGGGTAGAGTGGCAGGTAATTGGGTGAGGGGTTAGAGTGTCAGTTTAGTGGGTGAGGGGTTAGAGTGTCAGTTTAGTGGGTGAGGGGGTAGTGAGTCAGCTAAATGAGTGAGGGAATAGATTGGCAGTTAAGTGGGTGAGGGGGTGGAGTGTCACGAAAGTGGGTGAGGGTGTAGGGTGGCTGGCAAGTGTTTGAGGGGTAGGGTGGAAGGTAAGTGGGTGAGGGGGTATTGTGTCAGGTAAGTGCTTGAGGGGGTACAGTATCAGGCAAGTGGGATAGAGGTTAGAGTGTCGGGAAAGCAGGTGAGTGGTTAGGGTGGCTGGTAAGTGGGTGATGGAGTAGGGTGGCAGTCAAGAGCGTGAGGGGGTACTGTGTCAGGTGAGTGGGTAAGTGGGTAGGTTGTCAGGCAAGTGGGTGAGGGGGGAGGGTGTCAGGCAAGTGAGTGAGGAGATAGAGAGTCAGGTAATTGGGTTAGTGTTAGGGTCACAGGCAGGTTGGTGAGGGGATGGGGTGGCAGGTAAACGTGTGATGAAGTAGTGTGTCAGTCGATTGGGTGAGGGGTTAGAGTGCCATGTAAGTGGGTGAGATAAGTTGGCCAGGGGGTAGGATGGCAGGCACATGGCTGCCTGGGTAGGTAAGTGGGTGAGGGGTTAGAGTGTCAGGTAAGTGGGTGAGTGGGTAGGGTGTCAGACAAGTGGGCAAGGGGGTATTTTGTCGGGTAAGTGGGTGGGGGGTAGAGTGTCAGGTAGTTGGGTGAGGGGGTAGGGCATCAGGCAAGTTGGTGAGGGGTTTGAGTGTCAGGTAAGTGGGTGAGGGGTTAGAGTGTCAGGTAAGTGTGTGAGGGGGCAGGTTGTCAGGCAAGTGGGTGAAGAATAGTGCGTCAGGCAAGTGTGTGAAGAGATAGAGGGTCAGGTAATTGGGTCAGGGTTAGGGTGGCAGGCAAGTTGGTGAGAGGGTGGGGTGGCAGGCAAGTTGGTGAGAGGGTGGGGTGGCAGGCAAGTGGGCGAGGGGGTAGAGTGTCAGGTAGGTGGATGAGGGGGTAGGGCGGTAGGTATGTTGTTGAGGGGTTAGAGTATCTGCTATGTGGGTGAGGGGTTAGAGAGTCAGGCAAGTGAGGAGGAGCGTAGAGTGTCAGGCAATTGGTAGAGAGTTTAAAGTATCAGCTAAGTGTGAGAGGGGGCAGGGTGTCAGGTAAGTGTGTGAGGGTTTACAGTATCAGGTAAGTGAGCGAGCGGGTAGGGTGGCAGGAAAGTAGGTGAGGGGGTAGGGTTGCAAACAAGTTGCTGAGTGGGTAGAGTGTCAGGAAAGTGGGTGAGGGGATAGGGTGGCAGGCAAGTGGGTCAGGGGGTAGTATGTCAGGTATGTGGGGGGGGGGGGTAGTGTGTCAGGTAAGTGGGTGAGGGGGTAGAGTGTCAGATAAATGGGTCAGGGATAAGGGTGGCAGGTGAGGCAGTGGGGTGGCAGGCAAGTGGGTGAGGGGGTAGTGTGTCACATAAATGGGTCAGGGTTAGGGTGGCAGGCAAAAGGGTGAAGGGGTAGATTGTCAGGAACTAATGTGATGGGTACTGGGTCATGTAAGTGGGTGAGGGTGGCAGGCGAGGGGGTTGAGTGTCAGGCTAGTGGGTGAGGTAGTTGTTTGGCTGACAAGTGTGTGAGCAGGTAGGGTGCCAGTTAAGTGTGTGAGAGGGTAGGGTGGCTGGTAAGTTGGCCAGCGTGTAGGGTGGCAGGCAAGTGGGTGAATGGGTAGAGTGGCAGGTAAGTGGGTGAGGGGTCAGAGTGACAGGTAAGTGGGCGAGGTGGTAGAATGGCGGGTAAGTGGGTGAGGGGGTAGAGTGCCATGTAAGCAGGTGAGTTGTTAAGGTGGCAGGTAAGTTGGCCAGGGAGTAGGCTGGCAGGCACATGGGTGCGTGGGTGGAGTGGAGTGGCAGGTAAGAGGCTGAGGGGTTAGGGTGTCAAGTATGTTGGTGAGTGGGTAGGGTGGCAGGAAAGTGGTTGAGGGGTTAGTGTGTCAGGTAAGTGCTGAGGTGGTACAGTGTCAGGTAAGTGTGTAAGTGGGTAGATTGTCAGGCAAGTGGGTGAGGGGGTAGTGGGTCACTAAGTGGTTGAGGGGGTAGTGTGTCAGGTAAGTGCTGAGGTGGTACAGTGTCAGGTAAGTGTGTAAGTGGGTAGATTGTCAGGCAAGTGGGTGAGGGGGCAGTGGGTCACTAAGTGGGTGAGGGGGGAGGGTGCCAGGCAAGTGGGTGAGGGGGTAGTGTATCAGATAAGTAGGTGAGGGGGTAGGGTGACAGGCAAGTGTATGATGGTGTAAGGTGGCAGGAATGTGGTTCAGTGGGGTAGGGTGGCAGGCAAGTTGGTGAAGGGGTAGAGTGTCAGGCATTTGGGCGAGGGGCAGTGTGTCAGGTAAGTGGGTGAGGTTGTAAAGTATCAGGTAACTGGACGAGGGGGTAGAGTGTCAGGCAAGTGGATGAGAGTGTAGAGTGGCAGGTAGATGTGTGAAGGGGTAGGGCATCAGGCAAATAGGTGAGTGTGTAGGGTATCAGACCAGTGGATGAGGGCGTAGCTTGGCAGGCAAGTGAGTGTGGGGGTAGTGTGGCAGGCAAGGGGGTGAGTAGGTAGTGTGTCAGGTAAGTGGGTGAAGGGGCAAGATTGTCAGGTAAATGGGTGAGGGGGTAGAGTGTCAGGCAAGTGGGTGAGAAGATAGGGTGGCAGGCAATTCGGTGAGGGGTTGGAATGGTAGGAAAGTGGGTGAGGGGGTAGGGTGGCAGGCAAGTGGGTCAGGGGGTAGTATGTCAGGTATGTGGGGGGGGGGTAGTGTGTCAGGTAAGTGGGTGAGGGGGTAGAGTGTCAGATAAATGGGTCAGGGATAAGGGTGGCAGGTGAGGCAGTGGGGTGGCAGGCAAGTGGGTGAGGGGGTAGTGTGTCACATAAATGGGTCAGGGTTAGGGTGGCAGGCAAAAGGGTGAAGGGGTAGATTGTCAGGAACTAATGTGATGGGTACTGGGTCATGTAAGTGGGTGAGGGTGGCAGGCGAGGGGGTTGAGTGTCAGGCTAGTGGGTGAGGTAGTTGTTTGGCTGACAAGTGTGTGAGCAGGTAGGGTGCCAGTTAAGTGTGTGAGAGGGTAGGGTGGCTGGTAAGTTGGCCAGCGTGTAGGGTGGCAGGCAAGTGGGTGAATGGGTAGAGTGGCAGGTAAGTGGGTGAGGGGTCAGAGTGACAGGTAAGTGGGCGAGGTGGTAGAATGGCGGGTAAGTGGGTGAGGGGGTAGAGTGCCATGTAAGCGGGTGAGTTGTTAAGGTGGCAGGTAAGTTGGCCAGGGAGTAGGCTGGCAGGCACATGGGTGCGTGGGTGGAGTGGAGTGGCAGGTAAGAGGCTGAGGGGTTAGGGTGTCAAGTATGTTGGTGAGTGGGTAGGGTGGCAGGAAAGTGGTTGAGGGGTTAGTGTGTCAGGTAAGTGCTGAGGTGGTACAGTGTCAGGTAAGTGTGTAAGTGGGTAGATTGTCAGGCAAGTGGGTGAGGGGGTAGTGGGTCACTAAGTGGTTGAGGGGGTAGTGTGTCAGGTAAGTGCTGAGGTGGTACAGTGTCAGGTAAGTGTGTAAGTGGGTAGATTGTCAGGCAAGTGGGTGAGGGGGTAGTGGGTCACTAAGTGGGTGAGGGGGGAGGGTGCCAGGCAAGTGGGTGATGGTGTAAGGTGGCAGGAATGTGGTTCAGTGGGGTAGGGTGGCAGGCAAGTTGGTGAAGGGGTAGAGTGTCAGGCATTTGGGCGAGGGGCAGTGTGTCAGGTAAGTGGGTGAGGTTGTAAAGTATCAGGTAACTGGACGAGGGGGGTAGAGTGTCAGGCAAGTGGATGAGAGTGTAGAGTGGCAGGTAGATGTGTGAAGGGGTAGGGCATCAGGCAAATAGGTGAGTGTGTAGGGTGTCAGACCAGTGGATGAGGGCGTAGCTTGGCAGGCAAGTGAGTGTGGGGGTAGTGTGGCAGGCAAGGGGGTGAGTAGGTAGTGTGTCAGGTAAGTGGGTGAAGGGGCAAGATTGTCAGGTAAATGGGTGAGGGGGTAGAGTGTCAGGCAAGTGGGTGAGAAGATAGGGTGGCAGGCAATTCGGTGAGGGGTTGGAATGGTAGGAAAGTGGGTGAGGGGGTAGGGTGGCAGGCAAGTGGGTTAGTAGGTAGTGTGTCAGGTAAGTGGGTGAAGGGGTAGGTGTCAGATAAATGTGTGAGGGGATAGGATGTCAGGTAAGTGGATGAGGGGTCAGAGTGGCAGGTAAGTGGGTGAGGGGATAGTGTGACAGGCAAGTGGGCAAGGTGATAGAATGAAGGGTAAGTGGATGAAGGGGTAGAGTGCCATGTAAGCAGGTGAGGGGTTAGGGTGGCAAGTAAGTTGGCCAGGGAGGAGGCTGGCAGGCACATGGGTGCGTGGGTGGAGTGGCAGGAAAGTGGATGAGGGGATAATGTGTCAGGTACGTGTGTGAGGGTGTAGAGTGTCATGTAAGTGTGCAAGTGGGTAGAGTGTCATGCAAGTGGGTAAGGGGGGTAGAGTGTCAGGTAAGTAGATGAGGGGGTAGAGTGTCAGGTAAGTAGGTGAGTGGGTAGAGTGTCAGGTAAGTGGGTGAGGGGGTAGATTGTCAGATAGGTGGGTTAGTGGGTAGAATGTCAAGCATTTAGGTGAGGGGGTAGAGTGTCAGGTAAATGAGGGAGGGTGTAGGGTGGCAGGCAAGTGGGTGAGGGGTTAGATTGTCAGGTAAATGGGGGAGGGTGTTGGGTGGCAGGTAAGTAGGCGAGGGGGTGGAGTGTCAGGTAAGTGGTAGAGAGAGTAGAGTATCTGGTAAGTGGGTGAGGGGATGGGGCATCAAGTGGTTGAGGGGGTAGAGTGTCAGGTTTGTCTGCGAGGGAGTAGAGTGTCAGGTAAGTGGTAGAGAGAGTAGAGTATCTGGTATGTGGGTGAGGGGTTCAGAGTGCCAGTCAAGTGGGTGATGGGGAGAGTGTGTCAGGTTAGTGGGCGAGGGGGTAGAGTGTGTGGTAAATGAGTGAGGGAGTAGTGTGTAAAGGAAGTAGATGAGGGGGTAGAATGTCAGGTAGGTGGATGAGGGCGTGGGGCAGCAGGCAAGGGGATGAGCGGATAGGGTGTCAGGCAATTGGTTGAGAGGGTATTGTGGTAGGCAAGTGGGTGAGGGGGTAAAATGTCAGGCAAGTGGACAAGGTGATAGAATGGTGGGTAAGTGGGTGAGGGGCTAGAGTGCCAGGTAAGTGGTGAGGGGTTAGGGTAGCAGGTAAGTTGGCTAGAGGGTAGGATGGCAGGCATGTGGGTTCATGGGTAGAGTGGCAGGTAAGTGGGTGAGGGGGGTAGTGAGTCAACTAAGTGGGTGAGGGAATAGAATGGCAGGCAAGTGGGTGTGGGGGTAATGTGGAAGGCAAGTAGGTGAGGGGGTAGGGAGGCAGGCAAGTAGGTGAGGGGGTAGGGAGGCAGGCAAGTGGGTGAGGGGGTAGAGTGTCATGAAAGTGGGTGATGATGTAGGGAGAATGGCAAGTGTTTGAGGGGTAGGGTGGAAGGTAAGTGGGTGAGGGGGTATTGTGTCAGGTAAGTGCTTGAGGGGGTACAGTATCAGGCAAGTGGGATAGAGGTTAGAGTGTCGGGAAAGCAGGTGAGTGGTTAGGGTGGCTGGTAAGTGGGTGATGGAGTAGGGTGGCAGTCAAGAGCGTGAGGGGGTACTGTGTCAGGTGAGTGGGTAAGTGGGTAGGTTGTCAGGCAAGTGGGTGAGGGGGTAGTGGGTCACTACGTGGGTGAGGGGGGAGGGTGTCAGGCAAGTGAGTGAGGAGATAGAAAGTCAGGTAATTGGGTTAGTGTTAGGGTCACAGGCAGGTTGGTGAGGGGATGGGGTGGTAGGTAAATGTGTGATGAAGTAGTGTGTCAGTCGATTGGGTGAGGGGGTAGAGTGGCAGGCAAGTGGGTGTTGGGCTATTGTGTCAGGTAAGTCCTTGAGGGGTATGGTGTCAGGCAAGTGGGCGAAGGGGTAGATTGTCAGGAACTAATGTGATGAGTACTGGGTCATGTAAGTGGGTGAGGGTGGCAGGCGAGGGTGTTGAGTGTCAGGCAAGTGGGTGACGTGGTAGGATGGCAGGCAAGTTTGTGAGGGGGTAGAGTGGCAGGCAAGTGTGTGAGGGTGTAGGGTGCCAGTAAAGTGCCTGAGAGGGTAGAGTGGCTGGTAAGATGGCCATGGGGTGGGGTGGCAGGCAAGTGGGTGAGTGGGTAGAGTGGCAGGTAAGTGGATGAGGGGTCAGAGTTGCAGGTAATTGGGTGAGGCTGTAGATTGGCAGGGAAGTGGGTTGGCGGGTAGTGTGACAGGCAAGTGGGGGAGGTGATAGAATGGCGGGTAAGTGGGTGAGGGGTTGTGTGCCTGGTAAATGTGTGAGAGGGTAGGGTGGCTGGTAAGTTGGCCAGGGGATAGTGTGGCAGGCAAGTGGGTGAGGGGGTAGATTGTCAGATAGGTGGGTTAGTGAGTAGAGTGAGTAGCATTTAGGTGAGGGGGTAGAGTGTCAGGTAAATGGGGGAGGGGGTAGGGTAGTAGGCAAGTGGGTGAAGGAGTAGATTGTCAGGGAAGTGGTTGAGGGGGTATTGTGGCAGGTAAGTGGGCGAGGGGTCAGAGTGTCAGGCAAGTGGGTGAGGTGATGGAATGGCAGCTAAGTGGATGAGAGAGTAGGGTGCCTGGTAAATGTGTGAGAGGGTAGGGTGGCTGGTAAGTTGTCCAGGGGGTAGGCTGGCAGGCAAGCGGGTGAGTGGGTAAAGTGGCAGGTAAGTGGATGAGGGGTCAGAGTGGCAGTCAAGTGGGTGAGGGGGTAGATTGTCTGATAGGTGGGTTAGTGGGTAGAGTGACAAGCATTTAAGTGAGGGGGGAGGGTGTCAGGCAAGTTAGTGAGGAGATAGAGAGTCAGGTAATTGGGTTAGTGTTAGGGTCACAGGCAGGTTGGTGAGGGGATGGGGTGGCAGGTAAATGTGTGATGAAGTAGGGTGTCAGTCGATTGGGTGAGGGGGTAGAGTGGCAGGTGTGGGGGTATTGTGTCAGTTAAGTGCTTGAGGGGGTATGGTGTCAAGCAATAAGGTGAGGTTGTAGGGTGTCAGGCAATAAGTTGAGGGGATAAAGTGTCAGGCAAGAGGGCAAGGTGATAGAATTGAGTGGGTGTAGGGGCAGAGTGCCATGTAAGTGGGTGAGGGGTTAGAGTGCCATGTAAGTGGGTGAGGTAAGTTGGCCAGGGGGTAGGATGGCAGGCACATGGCTGCCTGGGTAGGTAAGTGGGTGAGTGGGTAGGGTGTCAGACAAGTGGGCGAGGGGGTATTTTGTCGGGTAAGTGGGTGGCGGGTAGAGTGTCAGGTAGTTGGGTGAGGGGGTAGGGCATCAGGCAAGTTGGTGAGGGGTTTGAGTGTCAGGTAAGTGGGCGAGGGGTTAGAGTGTCAGGTAAGTGGGAGAGGGGTTAGAGTGTCAGGTAAGTGGGTGAGGGGTTAGAGTGTCAGGTAAGTGTGTGAGGGGGCAGGTTGTCAGGCAAGTGGGTGAAGAATAGTGCGTCAGGCAAGTGTGTGAAGAGATAGAGGGTCAGGTAATTGGGTCAGGGTTAGGGTGGCAGGCAAGTTGGTGAGAGGGTGGGGTGGCAGGCAAGTTGGTGAGGGGGTAGAGTGTCAGGTAGGTGGATGAGGGGGTAGGGCGGTAGGTATGTGGGTGAGGGGTTAGAGTATCTGCTATGTGGGTGAGGGGTTAGAGAGTCAGGCAAGTGAGGAGGAGCGTAGAGTGTCAGGCAATTGGTAGAGAGTTTAAAGTATCAGCTAAGTGTGAGAGGGGGCAGGGTGTCAGGTAAGTGTGTGAGGGTTTACAGTATCAGGTAAGTGAGCGAGGGGGTAGGGTGGCAGGTATGTGGGTAAGGGGGTAGGGTGGCAGGTATGTGGGTAAGGGGATAGGGTTGCAAACAAGTTGCTGAGTGGGTAGAGTGTCAGGAAAGTGGGTGAGGGGCTAGGGTGGCAGGCAAGTGGGTCAGGGGGTAGTATGTCAGGTATGTGGGGGAGGGGGGTAGTGTGTCAGGTAAGTGGGTGAGGGGGGTAGAGTGTCAGATAAATGGGTCAGGGATAAGGGTGGCAGGCAAAAGGGTGAAGGGGTAGATTGTCAGGAACTAATGTGATGGGTACTGGGTCATGTAAGTGGGTGAGGGTGGCAGGCGAGGGGGTTGAGTGTCAGGCTAGTGGGTGAGGTAGTTGTTTGACTGACAAGTGTGTGAGCAGGTAGGGTGCCAGTTAAGTGTGTGAGAGGGTAGGGTGGCTGGTAAGTTGGCCAGCGTGTAGGGTGGCAGGCAAGTGGGTGAATGGGTAGAGTGGCAGGTAAGTGGGTGAGGGGTCAGAGTGACAGGTAAGTGGGCGAGGTGGTAGAATGGCGGGTAAGTGGGTGAGGGGGTAGAGTGCCATGTAAGCGGGTGAGGGGTTAGGGTGGCAGGTAAGTTGGCCAGGGAGTAGGCTGGCAGGCACATGGGTGCGTGGGTGGAGTGGAGTGGCAGGTAAGAGGCTGAGGGGTTAGGGTGTCAAGTAAGTCGGTGAGTGGGTAGGGTGGCAGGAAAGTGGTTGAGGGGTTAGTGTGTCAGGTAAGTGCTGAGGTGGTACAGTGTCAGGTAAGTGTGTAAGTGGGTAGGTTGTCAGGCAAGTGGGTGAGGGGGTAGTGGGTCACTAAGTGGGTGAGGGGGGGAGGGTGCCAGGCAAGTGGGTGAGGGGGTAGTGTATCAGGTAAGTAGGTGAGGGGGTAGGGTGCCAGGCAAGTGTATGATGGTGTAAGGTGGCAGGAATGTGGTTCAGTGGGGTAGGGTGGCAGGCAAGTTGGTGAAGGGGTAGAGTGTCAGGCATTTGGGCGAGGGGCAGTGTGTCAGGTAAGTGGGTGAGGTTGTAAAGTATCAGGTAACTGGACGAGGGGGTAGAGTGTCAGGCAAGTGGGTGAGAGTGTAGAGTGGCAGGTAGATGTGTGAAGGGGTAGGGCATCAGGCAAATAGGTGAGTGTGTAGGGTGTCAGACCAGTGGATGAGGGCGTAGCATGGCAGGCAAGTGAGTGTGGGGGTAGTGTGGCAGGCAAGGGGGTGAGTAGGTAGTGTGTCAGGTAAGTGGGTGAAGGGGCAAGATTGTCAGGTAAGTGCTTGAGGGGGTACAGTATCAGGCAAGTGGGATAGAGGTTAGAGTGTCGGGAAAGCAGGTGAGTGGTTAGGGTGGCTGGTAAGTGGGTGATGGAGTAGGGTGGCAGTCAAGAGCGTGAGGGGGTACTGTGTCAGGTGAGTGGGTAAGTGGGTAGGTTGTCAGGCAAGTGGGTGAGGGGGTAATGGGTCACTACGTGGGTGAGGGGGGAGGGTGTCAGGCAAGTGAGTGAGGAGATAGAAAGTCAGGTAATTGGGTTAGTGTTAGGGTCACAGGCAGGTTGGTGAGGGGATGGGGTGGTAGGTAAATGTGTGATGAAGTAGTGTGTCAGTCGATTGGGTGAGGGGGTAGAGTGGCAGGCAAGTGGGTGTTGGGCTATTGTGTCAGGTAAGTCCTTGAGGGGTATGGTGTCAGGCAAGTGGGCGAAGGGGTAGATTGTCAGGAACTAATGTGATGAGTACTGGGTCATGTAAGTGGGTGAGGGTGGCAGGCGAGGGTGTTGAGTGTCAGGCAAGTGGGTGACGTGGTAGGATGGCAGGCAAGTTTGTGAGGGGGTAGAGTGGCAGGCAAGTGTGTGAGGGTGTAGGGTGCCAGTAAAGTGCCTGAGAGGGTAGAGTGGCTGGTAAGATGGCCATGGGGTGGGGTGGCAGGCAAGTGGGTGAGTGGGTAGAGTGGCAGGTAAGTGGATGAGGGGTCAGAGTTGCAGGTAATTGGGTGAGGCTGTAGATTGGCAGGGAAGTGGGTTGGCGGGTAGTGTGACAGGCAAGTGGGGGAGGTGATAGAATGGCGGGTAAGTGGGTGAGGGGTTGTGTGCCTGGTAAATGTGTGAGAGGGTAGGGTGGCTGGTAAGTTGGCCAGGGGATAGTGTGGCAGGCAAGTGGGTGAGGGGGTAGATTGTCAGATAGGTGGGTTAGTGAGTAGAGTGAGTAGCATTTAGGTGAGGGGGTAGAGTGTCAGGTAAATGGGGGAGGGGGTAGGGTAGTAGGCAAGTGGGTGAAGGAGTAGATTGTCAGGGAAGTGGTTGAGGGGGTATTGTGGCAGGTAAGTGGGCGAGGGGTCAGAGTGTCAGGCAAGTGGGTGAGGTGATGGAATGGCAGCTAAGTGGATGAGAGAGTAGGGTGCCTGGTAAATGTGTGAGAGGGTAGGGTGGCTGGTAAGTTGTCCAGGGGGTAGGCTGGCAGGCAAGCGGGTGAGTGGGTAAAGTGGCAGGTAAGTGGATGAGGGGTCAGAGTGGCAGTCAAGTGGGTGAGGGGGTAGATTGTCTGATAGGTGGGTTAGTGGGTAGAGTGACAAGCATTTAAGTGAGGGGGGAGGGTGTCAGGCAAGTTAGTGAGGAGATAGAGAGTCAGGTAATTGGGTTAGTGTTAGGGTCACAGGCAGGTTGGTGAGGGGATGGGGTGGCAGGTAAATGTGTGATGAAGTAGGGTGTCAGTCGATTGGGTGAGGGGGTAGAGTGGCAGGTGTGGGGGTATTGTGTCAGTTAAGTGCTTGAGGGGGTATGGTGTCAAGCAATAAGGTGAGGTTGTAGGGTGTCAGGCAATAAGTTGAGGGGATAAAGTGTCAGGCAAGAGGGCAAGGTGATAGAATTGAGTGGGTGTAGGGGCAGAGTGCCATGTAAGTGGGTGAGGGGTTAGAGTGCCATGTAAGTGGGTGAGGTAAGTTGGCCAGGGGGTAGGATGGCAGGCACATGGCTGCCTGGGTAGGTAAGTGGGTGAGTGGGTAGGGTGTCAGACAAGTGGGCGAGGGGGTATTTTGTCGGGTAAGTGGGTGGCGGGTAGAGTGTCAGGTAGTTGGGTGAGGGGGTAGGGCATCAGGCAAGTTGGTGAGGGGTTTGAGTGTCAGGTAAGTGGGCGAGGGGTTAGAGTGTCAGGTAAGTGGGAGAGGGGTTAGAGTGTCAGGTAAGTGGGTGAGGGGTTAGAGTGTCAGGTAAGTGTGTGAGGGGGCAGGTTGTCAGGCAAGTGGGTGAAGAATAGTGCGTCAGGCAAGTGTGTGAAGAGATAGAGGGTCAGGTAATTGGGTCAGGGTTAGGGTGGCAGGCAAGTTGGTGAGAGGGTGGGGTGGCAGGCAAGTTGGTGAGGGGGTAGAGTGTCAGGTAGGTGGATGAGGGGGTAGGGCGGTAGGTATGTGGGTGAGGGGTTAGAGTATCTGCTATGTGGGTGAGGGGTTAGAGAGTCAGGCAAGTGAGGAGGAGCGTAGAGTGTCAGGCAATTGGTAGAGAGTTTAAAGTATCAGCTAAGTGTGAGAGGGGGCAGGGTGTCAGGTAAGTGTGTGAGGGTTTACAGTATCAGGTAAGTGAGCGAGGGGGTAGGGTGGCAGGTATGTGGGTAAGGGGGTAGGGTGGCAGGTATGTGGGTAAGGGGATAGGGTTGCAAACAAGTTGCTGAGTGGGTAGAGTGTCAGGAAAGTGGGTGAGGGGCTAGGGTGGCAGGCAAGTGGGTCAGGGGGTAGTATGTCAGGTATGTGGGGGAGGGGGGTAGTGTGTCAGGTAAGTGGGTGAGGGGGTAGAGTGTCAGATAAATGGGTCAGGGATAAGGGTGGCAGGCAAAAGGGTGAAGGGGTAGATTGTCAGGAACTAATGTGATGGGTACTGGGTCATGTAAGTGGGTGAGGGTGGCAGGCGAGGGGGTTGAGTGTCAGGCTAGTGGGTGAGGTAGTTGTTTGACTGACAAGTGTGTGAGCAGGTAGGGTGCCAGTTAAGTGTGTGAGAGGGTAGGGTGGCTGGTAAGTTGGCCAGCGTGTAGGGTGGCAGGCAAGTGGGTGAATGGGTAGAGTGGCAGGTAAGTGGGTGAGGGGTCAGAGTGACAGGTAAGTGGGCGAGGTGGTAGAATGGCGGGTAAGTGGGTGAGGGGGTAGAGTGCCATGTAAGCGGGTGAGGGGTTAGGGTGGCAGGTAAGTTGGCCAGGGAGTAGGCTGGCAGGCACATGGGTGCGTGGGTGGAGTGGAGTGGCAGGTAAGAGGCTGAGGGGTTAGGGTGTCAAGTAAGTCGGTGAGTGGGTAGGGTGGCAGGAAAGTGGTTGAGGGGTTAGTGTGTCAGGTAAGTGCTGAGGTGGTACAGTGTCAGGTAAGTGTGTAAGTGGGTAGGTTGTCAGGCAAGTGGGTGAGGGGGTAGTGGGTCACTAAGTGGGTGAGGGGGGAGGGTGCCAGGCAAGTGGGTGAGGGGGTAGTGTATCAGGTAAGTAGGTGAGGGGGTAGGGTGCCAGGCAAGTGTATGATGGTGTAAGGTGGCAGGAATGTGGTTCAGTGGGGTAGGGTGGCAGGCAAGTTGGTGAAGGGGTAGAGTGTCAGGCATTTGGGCGAGGGGCAGTGTGTCAGGTAAGTGGGTGAGGTTGTAAAGTATCAGGTAACTGGACGAGGGGGTAGAGTGTCAGGCAAGTGGGTGAGAGTGTAGAGTGGCAGGTAGATGTGTGAAGGGGTAGGGCATCAGGCAAATAGGTGAGTGTGTAGGGTGTCAGACCAGTGGATGAGGGCGTAGCATGGCAGGCAAGTGAGTGTGGGGGTAGTGTGGCAGGCAAGGGGGTGAGTAGGTAGTGTGTCAGGTAAGTGGGTGAAGGGGCAAGATTGTCAGGTAAGTGCTTGAGGGGGTACAGTATCAGGCAAGTGGGATAGAGGTTAGAGTGTCGGGAAAGCAGGTGAGTGGTTAGGGTGGCTGGTAAGTGGGTGATGGAGTAGGGTGGCAGTCAAGAGCGTGAGGGGGTACTGTGTCAGGTGAGTGGGTAAGTGGGTAGGTTGTCAGGCAAGTGGGTGAGGGGGTAATGGGTCACTACGTGGGTGAGGGGGGAGGGTGTCAGGCAAGTGAGTGAGGAGATAGAAAGTCAGGTAATTGGGTTAGTGTTAGGGTCACAGGCAGGTTGGTGAGGGGATGGGGTGGTAGGTAAATGTGTGATGAAGTAGTGTGTCAGTCGATTGGGTGAGGGGGTAGAGTGGCAGGCAAGTGGGTGTTGGGCTATTGTGTCAGGTAAGTCCTTGAGGGGTATGGTGTCAGGCAAGTGGGCGAAGGGGTAGATTGTCAGGAACTAATGTGATGAGTACTGGGTCATGTAAGTGGGTGAGGGTGGCAGGCGAGGGTGTTGAGTGTCAGGCAAGTGGGTGACGTGGTAGGATGGCAGGCAAGTTTGTGAGGGGGTAGAGTGGCAGGCAAGTGTGTGAGGGTGTAGGGTGCCAGTAAAGTGCCTGAGAGGGTAGAGTGGCTGGTAAGATGGCCATGGGGTGGGGTGGCAGGCAAGTGGGTGAGTGGGTAGAGTGGCAGGTAAGTGGATGAGGGGTCAGAGTTGCAGGTAATTGGGTGAGGCTGTAGATTGGCAGGGAAGTGGGTTGGCGGGTAGTGTGACAGGCAAGTGGGGGAGGTGATAGAATGGCGGGTAAGTGGGTGAGGGGTTGTGTGCCTGGTAAATGTGTGAGAGGGTAGGGTGGCTGGTAAGTTGGCCAGGGGATAGTGTGGCAGGCAAGTGGGTGAGGGGGTAGATTGTCAGATAGGTGGGTTAGTGAGTAGAGTGAGTAGCATTTAGGTGAGGGGGTAGAGTGTCAGGTAAATGGGGGAGGGGGTAGGGTAGTAGGCAAGTGGGTGAAGGAGTAGATTGTCAGGGAAGTGGTTGAGGGGGTATTGTGGCAGGTAAGTGGGCGAGGGGTCAGAGTGTCAGGCAAGTGGGTGAGGTGATGGAATGGCAGCTAAGTGGATGAGAGAGTAGGGTGCCTGGTAAATGTGTGAGAGGGTAGGGTGGCTGGTAAGTTGTCCAGGGGGTAGGCTGGCAGGCAAGCGGGTGAGTGGGTAAAGTGGCAGGTAAGTGGATGAGGGGTCAGAGTGGCAGTCAAGTGGGTGAGGGGGTAGATTGTCTGATAGGTGGGTTAGTGGGTAGAGTGACAAGCATTTAAGTGAGGGGGGAGGGTGTCAGGCAAGTTAGTGAGGAGATAGAGAGTCAGGTAATTGGGTTAGTGTTAGGGTCACAGGCAGGTTGGTGAGGGGATGGGGTGGCAGGTAAATGTGTGATGAAGTAGGGTGTCAGTCGATTGGGTGAGGGGGTAGAGTGGCAGGTGTGGGGGTATTGTGTCAGTTAAGTGCTTGAGGGGGTATGGTGTCAAGCAATAAGGTGAGGTTGTAGGGTGTCAGGCAATAAGTTGAGGGGATAAAGTGTCAGGCAAGAGGGCAAGGTGATAGAATTGAGTGGGTGTAGGGGCAGAGTGCCATGTAAGTGGGTGAGGGGTTAGAGTGCCATGTAAGTGGGTGAGGTAAGTTGGCCAGGGGGTAGGATGGCAGGCACATGGCTGCCTGGGTAGGTAAGTGGGTGAGTGGGTAGGGTGTCAGACAAGTGGGCGAGGGGGTATTTTGTCGGGTAAGTGGGTGGCGGGTAGAGTGTCAGGTAGTTGGGTGAGGGGGTAGGGCATCAGGCAAGTTGGTGAGGGGTTTGAGTGTCAGGTAAGTGGGCGAGGGGTTAGAGTGTCAGGTAAGTGGGAGAGGGGTTAGAGTGTCAGGTAAGTGGGTGAGGGGTTAGAGTGTCAGGTAAGTGTGTGAGGGGGCAGGTTGTCAGGCAAGTGGGTGAAGAATAGTGCGTCAGGCAAGTGTGTGAAGAGATAGAGGGTCAGGTAATTGGGTCAGGGTTAGGGTGGCAGGCAAGTTGGTGAGAGGGTGGGGTGGCAGGCAAGTTGGTGAGGGGGTAGAGTGTCAGGTAGGTGGATGAGGGGGTAGGGCGGTAGGTATGTGGGTGAGGGGTTAGAGTATCTGCTATGTGGGTGAGGGGTTAGAGAGTCAGGCAAGTGAGGAGGAGCGTAGAGTGTCAGGCAATTGGTAGAGAGTTTAAAGTATCAGCTAAGTGTGAGAGGGGGCAGGGTGTCAGGTAAGTGTGTGAGGGTTTACAGTATCAGGTAAGTGAGCGAGGGGGTAGGGTGGCAGGTATGTGGGTAAGGGGGTAGGGTGGCAGGTATGTGGGTAAGGGGATAGGGTTGCAAACAAGTTGCTGAGTGGGTAGAGTGTCAGGAAAGTGGGTGAGGGGCTAGGGTGGCAGGCAAGTGGGTCAGGGGGTAGTATGTCAGGTATGTGGGGGAGGGGGGTAGTGTGTCAGGTAAGTGGGTGAGGGGGTAGAGTGTCAGATAAATGGGTCAGGGATAAGGGTGGCAGGCAAAAGGGTGAAGGGGTAGATTGTCAGGAACTAATGTGATGGGTACTGGGTCATGTAAGTGGGTGAGGGTGGCAGGCGAGGGGGTTGAGTGTCAGGCTAGTGGGTGAGGTAGTTGTTTGACTGACAAGTGTGTGAGCAGGTAGGGTGCCAGTTAAGTGTGTGAGAGGGTAGGGTGGCTGGTAAGTTGGCCAGCGTGTAGGGTGGCAGGCAAGTGGGTGAATGGGTAGAGTGGCAGGTAAGTGGGTGAGGGGTCAGAGTGACAGGTAAGTGGGCGAGGTGGTAGAATGGCGGGTAAGTGGGTGAGGGGGTAGAGTGCCATGTAAGCGGGTGAGGGGTTAGGGTGGCAGGTAAGTTGGCCAGGGAGTAGGCTGGCAGGCACATGGGTGCGTGGGTGGAGTGGAGTGGCAGGTAAGAGGCTGAGGGGTTAGGGTGTCAAGTAAGTCGGTGAGTGGGTAGGGTGGCAGGAAAGTGGTTGAGGGGTTAGTGTGTCAGGTAAGTGCTGAGGTGGTACAGTGTCAGGTAAGTGTGTAAGTGGGTAGGTTGTCAGGCAAGTGGGTGAGGGGGTAGTGGGTCACTAAGTGGGTGAGGGGGGAGGGTGCCAGGCAAGTGGGTGAGGGGGTAGTGTATCAGGTAAGTAGGTGAGGGGGTAGGGTGCCAGGCAAGTGTATGATGGTGTAAGGTGGCAGGAATGTGGTTCAGTGGGGTAGGGTGGCAGGCAAGTTGGTGAAGGGGTAGAGTGTCAGGCATTTGGGCGAGGGGCAGTGTGTCAGGTAAGTGGGTGAGGTTGTAAAGTATCAGGTAACTGGACGAGGGGGTAGAGTGTCAGGCAAGTGGGTGAGAGTGTAGAGTGGCAGGTAGATGTGTGAAGGGGTAGGGCATCAGGCAAATAGGTGAGTGTGTAGGGTGTCAGACCAGTGGATGAGGGCGTAGCATGGCAGGCAAGTGAGTGTGGGGGTAGTGTGGCAGGCAAGGGGGTGAGTAGGTAGTGTGTCAGGTAAGTGGGTGAAGGGGCAAGATTGTCAGGTAAATGGGTGAGGGGGTAGAGTGTCAGGCAAGTGGGTGAGAAGATAGGGTGGCAGGCAATTCGGTGAGGGGTTGGAATGGTAGGAAAGTGGGTGAGGGGGTAGGGTGGCAGGCAAGTGGGTTAGTAGGTAGTGTGTCAGGTAAGTGGGTGAAGGGGTAGGTGTCAGATAAATGTGTGAGGGGATAGACTGTCAGGTAAGTGGGTGAGGGGGGTAGAGTGTCTCGTAAGTGAGTGAGCGGTTAGAGTTAGGAGAATAGGTGAGGGGGTAGATTATCAGTCAAGTGAGTGAGGAGGTAGCGTTTCAGTTAAGTGGTTGAGGGGGTAGAGTGTCAGGTAAGTGTGTGAGGGTGTGGAGTATCAGGCAAGTGGGTGAGCGGTTAGTGTGTCAGGCAATTGGGCGAGGGGGCAGAGTGTCAGTAAGTGGTTGAGGGGGCAGAGTGTCAGTAAGTGGGTGAGGGGGTAGAGTGTCAGGCAAGTGGTGAGGGGATAGGGTGGCAGGCGAGGTGGTGGGGTGGCAGGCAAGTGGGTGAGGGGGGTAGTGTGAGAGGCAAGTGGGCAATGTGATAGAATGGCGGGTAATTGGGTAAGGGGGTGCCAAGTAAGTGTGTGAGAGGGTAGGGTGGCTGGTAAGATGGCCAGCATGTAGGGTGGCAGGCAAGTGGGTGAGTAGGTAGATTGGCAGGTAAGTGGGTGAGGGGTCAGAGTGGCATCAAGTGGGTGAGGGGGTAGAGTGGCAGGTAAGTGGTTGAGTGGTTAGATTGTCAGATAGGTGGATTCGTGGGTAGAGAGTCAAGCATTAAGGTGAGGGGGGTAGAGTGTCAGGTAAACGGATGAGTGGTTAGGGTGGCAGGTAAGTGGGTGATGGGATAAGGTGGCAGGCAAGAGGGTGAGGGGGTATTGTGGCAGGAAAGTAGTTGAGGGGGTAGTGTGTCAGCTAAGTGGTGAGGTGGTACAGTGTCAGGTAAGTGTGTAAGTGGGTAGGTTGTCAGGTAATTGGGCGAGGGGGTAGTGTATCAGGTGAGGTGGATGAGGGGATAGATTGTCAGGCCGGTGAGTGAGGGTGTAGGGCGGCAGGCAAGTGGGTGTGGGTGTAGTGTGTCAGGTAAGTCGGTGAGCGGGTAGCATTTCAGGTTAGTGGGTGAGGAGGTCGTGTAGCAGGTAAGTGGGTAAGGGGGTTGGGTGTCAGGCAAGTGGGTGAGGGTGTAGATTGTCAGGTAAGTGCGTGATGGGGGTAAAGGTCCAGACAAGTGGGATAGGGGTTAGACTGTCAGGTAAGTGAGTGAGGGGGTAGGGTGGCATGCAAGTGGTTGAGGGGGTAGAGGGTCAGGAAGTGGTTGAGGGGGTAGAGGGTCAGGAAGTGGGTGACGAGATAGAGTGTCAGGTAATTGTGTGAGGGGGCAGAGTGTCATTTAGTGGGAGAGGAAATAGGGTGGCAGGCAATTCGATGAGGTGTTGGAATGGCAGGCAAGTGTGTGAGGGGCTAGATTGACAGGTACGTGGGTGAGGGGGCAGAGTGTCAGGTAAGTTGGCGAGGGTGTAGATTGTCAGGTGAGTGGATGAGGGGGTAAGGTGGCAGGCAATTGGGTGAGGGGTTGGAATGGCTGGCAAGTGGGCGAGGGGGTAAGGTGTCAAGCAAGTGGGTGAGGGAGTAGAGTGGCTGTCAAATGGTTGAGCGGGTAGCGTGTCAGGTAAGTGGGTGAGGGGGTAGGGTGACATCCAAGTGGGTGAGGGGGTAGTGTGTCAGGTAAGTGGGTGAGGGGGTAGTGTGTCAGGTAAGTGGGTGAGGGGTTAGGGTGTCAGGTAAGTGAGTGAGGGGGTAAGATGGCAGGCAAGTGGGTGATGGGGTTTTGGTGGCAGGCGAGTGGGTGAGGCGTTATTGTGGCAGGCAAGTGGGGTAGGGAGTCATGAGTCAGATAAGTGTGTGAGGTGGTAGAGTGTCAGTTAAGTGGTTGAGTGAGTAGGATGGCAGGCAAGTGGGTGAGGGGGTAGTGGGTCACTACATGGGTGAGGGGGGAGGGTGTCAGGCAAGTGAGTGAGGAGATAGAGAGTCAGGTAATTGGGTTAGTGTTAGGGTCACAGGCAGGTTGGTGAGGGGGTGGGGTGGCAGGTAAATGTGTGATGAAGTAGTGTGTCAGTCGATTGGGTGAGGGGGTAGAGTGGCAGGCAAGTGGGTGTTGGGCTATTGTGTCAGGTAAGTGCTTGAGTGGGTACGGTGTCAGGCAGTAAGGTGAGGGGGTAGATTGTCAGGAACTAAGGTGATGGGTACAGTGTCATGTAAGTGGGTGAGGGTGGCAGGCGAGGGTGTTGAGTGTCAGGCAAGTGGGTGAGGTTGTAGGGTGGCAGGTAAGTGGGTGAGGGGTCAGAGTTGCAGGTAAATGGGTGAGGGAGTAGATTGGCAGGGAAGTGTGTGGGCAGGTAGTGTGACAGACAAGTGGGCCCGGTGATAAAATGGCGGGTAAGTGGGTGAGGGGGTAGGGTGCCTGGTAAATGTGTGAGAGGGAAGAGTGGCTGGTAAGTTGACCAGGGGATAGTGTGGCAGGCAAGTTGGTGAGGGGGTAGATTGTCAGATAGGTGGGTTAGTGAGTAGAGTGAGTAGCATTTAGGTGAGGGGGTAGAGTGTCAGGTAAATGGGGAAGGGTAAGGGTAGTAGGCAAGTGGGTGAAGAAGTAGATTGTCAGGGAAGTGGGTGAGGGGGATGGTGGCAGGCAAGGGGGCGAGAGGGTAGGGTGCCAAGTAAGAGTGTGAGAGGGTAGGGTGGTTGGTAAGTTGGCCTGGGAGTATGGTGGCAGGTAAGTGGGTGAGTGGTAGAGTGGCAGGTAAGTGGATGAGGGGTCAGAGTGGCAGTCAAGCGGGTGAGGGGGTAGATTGTCAGATAGGTGGGTTAGTGGGTAGAGTGTCAAGCAATTAGGTGAGGGGGTAGAGTGTCAGGTAAATGGGTGATCAAGTAGGGTGTCTGTCGATTGGGTGAGGGGGTAGAGTGGCAAGCAAGTGGGTGTGGGGGTATTGTGTCTGGTAAGTTGGTGAATGGGTAGATTGCCTTGATAAGTAGGCGAGGGGGTAGAGTGTCAGGTAAGTGAGTGAGGGGGTGGAGTGTCAGGCATGTGGGTGAGGGGATAAACTGTCAGGTTAGTGTTTGAGGGGGCATTGTGTCAGGTAAGTGGGTGAGGGGATAGGGTGGCAGGCAAATGGGTGAGTGGGTAGCATGTCAGGAAAGTGGGTGAGGGTGTAGCGTGGCTGTCAAGTGGTTGAGCGGGTAGGGTGGCAGGCAAGTGGGTGAGTGGGTAGTGTGTCAGGTAAGTGGGTGAGGGGGTAGTGTGTCAGGTAAGTGGGTGAGGGGGTAGTGTGTCAGGTAAGTGGGTGAGGGGGTAGTGTGTCAGGTAAGTGGGTGAGGGGGGGTACAGTGCCAGACAAGTGGGATAGGGATTAGACTGTCAGGTAAGTGAGTGAGGGGTAGGGTGGCAGGCAAGTGGTTGAGGGGTTAGAGGGTCAGGAAGTGGGTGAGGTGTAGGGTGTCAGGCAAATGGGTGAGGGAATACAGTGTCAGGTATTTAGGTGAGGGGGCAGAGTGTCATTTAGTTGGGTGAGAGGCTAGACTGTCAGGTAAGTTGATGAATGGGAGATTGTCTCGATAAGTAGGCGAGGGGGTAGGACGGCAGGTAAGTGGCTGAGAGGGCAGAGTGTCAGGTAAGTGAGTGAGGGGGTAGTGTGTCAGGTAAGTGAGTGAGGGGGTAGTGTGTCAGGTAAGTGAGTGAGGGGGTAGTGTGTCAGGTAAGTGAGTGAGGGGGTAAGGTGGCAGGCAAGTGGGTGAGGGGTTATTGTGGCAGGCAAGTGGGGTAAGTGTGTGAGGTGGTAGAGTGTCAGGTAAGTGGTTGAGTGAGTAGGATGGCAGGCTAGTGGTTGAGGGGGTTGTGGGTCAGGAAGTGTCTGAGGGTGTAGGGTGTCAGGCAAGTGGATGAGGGGATAGAGTGTCAGGTAATTCTGTGAGGGGGCAGAGTGTCAGGCAAGTGGGCGTGGGGGTATATTGTCAGGAACTAAGTTGAGGGGGTAGAGTGTCAGGCATTTGGTTGTGGAGTTAGGGTGCCAGTCGATTGGGTGAGGGGGTAGAGTGGCAGGCAAGTGTGTGTGGTAGATTCGCAGGCAAGTGAGGGAGTGGGTAGGGTGTCAGGCAATAGGGTGAGGGGGTATTGTGGCAGGTATGTGGGTGTGGGGGTAAGGTGTCAGGCAAGTGGGTGAGGTTGTAGAGTGGCAGGCAAGTGGTTGAGTGGGTAGGGTGTCAGGCAAAAAGTTGAGAGGGTACTGTTCCAAGCAAGTGGGTGAAGGGGTTGAGTGTAAAACAAGTGGGTGAGATGATAGAATGTCAGATAATTGGGTGAGGGGGTAGAGTGGCGGGTAAGTGGGTGAGGGGATAGAGTGGAAGGTAATTGGGTTAGGATATAGGGCGGCAGGTAAGTTGGTGAGGGGCTAGGGTGGCAGGTAAGTGGGTAACGGGGTTGAGTAGAAGGTAAGTGGCCCAGGGTGTTGAGTGGAAGGTAAGTGGTTGAGGGTGTAGGGTGTCAGGTAAGAGCTTGAGGGTGTAGAGTGTCAGGAAATTGGGTGCAGGGTTAGAATGGCAGGCAGTTGGATGAGGGGGTAGAGTGTCAGGTAAGTGGGTGAGGGGGCAGAGTGTCAGGTAAGTGGGTGAGTGGGTAAGATGGCAGGCAATTGGGTGAGGGGTTAGAATGGCAAGCAAGTGGGCATTGGGGGGAGGGTGGCAAGGAAGTGGGTGAGGTGGTGGAGTGTCATGTAAGTGCATGAGGGGGTTGGGTGTAAGGCAAGTGGGTGTGGTCATAGAGTGGCGGGTAAGTGGGTGAGGAAGTAGATTGTCAGGTAAGTGGTTAAGTGGGTAGGATGGCAGGCAAGTGGTTGATGGGATAGTGTGTCAGGAATTTGGTGAGGGGGTAGGATGACATGAATGTGGGTGAGGATGTAGGGCAGCTGTCAAGTGGTTGAGCGGGTAGAGTGTCAGGCAAGTGGGTGAGGGGGTAATGTGTCAGGAATGTGGTGGAGGGGGTAAGGTGTCAGGTAAGTGAGTGAGGGGGGTACAGTGCCTGACAATTGGGATAGGGGTTAGACTGTCAGGTAAGTTGTTGAGGAGGTAGGGTCATAGGCAATTGGGTGAGGGGGTTGGGTGGCAGGTAAGTGGGTGAGGGTGGTTTTGGTGGCAGGCAAGTGGATGAGGGCATGTGGGGTAGGGGGTAGTGTGTCAGCAAAGTGTGTGAGGTGTCAGAGTGTCAGGTAAGTGGTTGAGTGAGTAGGATGGCAGGCACGTGTTTGAGGGGTTGAAGGTCAGGAAGTGTCTGAGGGGGTAGGGTGTCAGGCAAGTGGGTGAGGGGAATAGAGTGTCAGGTAATTGTGTGAGGGGTCAGAGTGTCAGGTAAGTGGGCGAGGGGTTAGATTGTCAGGAACTAAGGTGAGGGGGTAGAGTGTCAGGCATTTGGTTGTGGAGTTTGGGTGTCAGTCGACTGGGTGAGGGGGTAGAGTGTCAGGCATTTGGTTGTGGAGTTAGGGTGTCAGTCGATTGGGTGAGGCGTTAGAGTGGCAGGCAAGTGTGTGTGTTGGTAGATTGGCAGGCAAGTGGGTGAGTGGGTAGGGTGTCAGGCAATAGGGTGAGGGGGTATTATGGCAGGCAAGTGGGTGAAGGGGTTGAGTGTAAAGCAAGTGGGCGAGGTGATAGAGTGTCAGGTAATTGGGTGAGGGGGTAGATTGGCAGGTAATTGGGTGAGGGGGTAGATTGGCAGGTAATTAGGTGAGGGGGTAGAGTGGCAGGCAAGTGTGTGCGGTGGTAGATTGGCAGATAAGTTGGCGAGGGGGTAGCATGGCAGGTAAGTGGGTGAGGGGTTTTGGGTGGAAAGTAAGTGGGCGAGGGGGTTGAGTGGAAAGTAAGTGGGTGAGGGGGTTGAGTGGAAGGTAAGTGGGTGAGGTGTTTGAGTGGAAGGTAAGTGGGCGAGGGGGCCAAGGTGTCAGGTAACAGCATGAGGGAGTAGAGTGTCAGGTAAGTGGGTGAGGTGTTTGAGTGGACAGTAAGTGGGTGAGGGGGTTGAGTGGAAGGTAAGTGGGTGAGGGGGTTGAGTGGAAGGTAAGTGGGTGAGGGGGTTGAGTGGAAGGTAAGTGGGCGAGGGGGTTGAGTGGAAGGTAAGTGGGCGAGGGGGTTGAGTGGAAGGTAAGTGGGCGAGGGGGTTGAGTGGAAGGTAAGTGGGCGAGGGGGTTGAGTGGAAGGTAAGTGGGCGAGGGGGTTGAGTGGAAGGTAAGTGGGTGAGGATGTAGGGTGGCAGATAAGTTGGTGAGGGGGTAGCATGGCAGGTAAGTGGGTGAGGGTGTAGATTGGCAGGTAATTGGGTGAGGGTGTAGGGTGGCAGGTAATTGGGTGAGGGTGTAGGGTGGCAGGTAATTGGGTGAGGGTGTAGGGTGGCAGATATATTGGCGATGGGGTAGGATGGCAGGTAAGTGGGTGAGGGGTTTTGGGTGGAAGGTAAGTGGGTGAGGGGGTTGAGTGGAAGATAAGTGGGTGAGGGGGCAGGGTGGCAGGCAAGTGCGGAGGGCATAGAGTGTCAGGGTGAGGGTGTATGGCGCAGGCAAATGTGTGAGTAGTTAGGGTGCCATTTGATTGTGTGGGGGGATCGAGTGGCAGGCAAGTGGGTGTGGGGTTAGAGTGTTAAACAATCGGGTGGAAGGGTAGAGTGTCAGGCTCGGGTGTGAGTGGGTTGAGTGGCAAATATGTGGGTGAGTGGGCAGCCAAGTGTGCGAGCGAGTAGATTGTCAGGTGAAGGAGGTAGGGTGTCAGGTAGCTGGGTGAGGAGATAATGTGTCAGGCAATAGGGTGAGGGGGTAGGGTGGCAGGTAAGTGGGTGTGGGGTTTGAGTGCCTGGTAAATGGGTGAGGGGCTAGGGTGGCAGGTAATTTGGCCAGGGGGTAGGATGGCAGGTGAGTGGGTGAGTGGTGGAGTGGCAAATATGTGGGTGAGTGGGCAGGGTGTTAGACAAGTGTGCGAGCGGGTAGATAGTCAGGTGAAGAGGGTAGGATGTCAGGTAGGTTGGTGAGGGGGTGGAGTGACAGGGTGAGGGTGTAGGGCGGCAGGCAAATGGGTGAGGAGTTAGGGTGTCATTTGATTGGGTCAGGGGATAGACTGTCAGGCAAGTGGGTGAGGTGGTAGAGAGGCAGCCAAGTGGGTGAGGGGGTATGGTGTCAGGCAAAAGAATGGGGGGGTAGTGTGGCAGGCAAGTGGGTGAGGAGGTAGAGTGGTGGGTAAGTGGGTGAGGGGGTAGAGTGCCAGGTAAGTGGGTGAGGTAGTAGTGTGGGAGGTAAGTGGGGGAGGGGGTATGGTGGCAGGTATGTTGGCCAGGGGGTAGTGTGGCAGCTAAGTGGGTGAGGGGGCAGAATGTCACTTCAGTTGGTGAGGGGGTAGATGTCAAGTAAGTTTGTGAGAAAGTCGGGTGTCGGGTAAGTGAGCGAGAGGTTAGATTGTCAGGTAAGTGGGTGAGGGGGTAGGGTGGCAGGCAAGTGGGTGAGGGGGTAGGGTGTGAAGCATTTGGGTGAGGAGGCAGGGTGTCAGGCAAGTGGGTGAGGGGTTTAGGATGTCAGGTAAGTGCGTGAGGGGGGTACAGTGCCAGACAAGTGGGATAGGGGTTAGACTGTCAGGCAAGTGAGTGAGGGGGTTTTGGTGGCAGGCGAGTGGGTGAGGGGTTATTGTGGCAGGCAAGTGGGGTAGGGAGTTATGTGCCAGGTAAGTGTGTGAGGTGGTAGACTGTCAGGTAAGTGGTTGAGTGAGTAGGATGGCAGGCAAGTGGTTGAGGGGGTAGTAGGTCAGGTAATTGTGTGAGGGGGCAGAGTGTCAGGCAAGTGGGCGAGGGGTTAGATTGTCAGGAACTAAGGTGAGGGGGTAGAGTATCAGGCATTTTTTGTGGAGTCAGGAAGTGGTTGAGGGATTAGGGTGTCAGGCAAGTGGGTGAGGGGATATAATGTCAGGTAATTGTGTGAGGAGGCAGAGGGTCAGGTAAATGGGTCAGGGTTAGCGTGGCAGGCAAGTGGGTGAGTGGGTGGGGTGGCAGGCAAGTTGGTGAGGGGGTGGGGTAGCAGGCAAGTGGGTGAGTGGGTAGTGTGTCAGGTAATTGGGTGAGTGGTAGGGTGTCAGGCAATTGGCGAGGGGGTTGATTGTCAGGAACTAAGTTGAGGGGGTACTGTGTCAGATCAGTGGGTGAGGGGGTATGGTGTCAGGCATTTGGTTCTTTAGTTAGGGTGTCAATCAATTGGGTGAGGGGGTAGAGTGGCAGGCAAGTGTGTGTGGTGGTAGAGTGGCAGGCAAGTGAGTGAGTGGGTAGAGTGTCAGGCAATAGGGGAAGGGGTTAGTGTGGCAGGTAAGTGGGTCTGGGGGTTGAGTGTCAGTCAGTTGGGTGAGGGGGTAGAGTGGCAGGCAAGTGGGTGAGTGGGTAGGGTGTCAGGCAATAGGGTGAGGGGGTATTGTGGCAGGCAAGTGGGTGAAGGGGTTGAGTGTAAAGCAAATGGGCGAGGTAATAGAGTGTCAGGTAAGTGGGTGAGGGGGTAGAGTGGCAAGTAATTGTCTGAGGGGGTAGGGTGGCAGGTAAGTGGGTGAGGGGTTTGAGAGGAAGGTAAGTGGGTGAGGGGATAGGGTGTCAAGCAACTGGGTGAGGGTGTAAAGTGTCAGGTAAGTGGGTGAGGGTGTAGCGTGTCAGTCAATTGGGTGAGGGGGTAGAGTGTCAAGCAAGTGGGTGAGGGGATAGAGTGGCTGGTATGTGGGTGAGGGGGTAGTGTGGCAGGTAAGTGGGTGTGGGGTTTGAGTGCCTGGTAAATGGGTGAGGGGCTAGGGTGGCAGGTAATTTGGCCAGGGGGTAGGATGGCAGGCGAGTGGGTAAGTGGTGGAGTGGCAAATATGTGGTTGAGTAGGCACGGTGTTAGACAATTGTGCGAGCGGGTAGATGCTCAAGTGAAGGAGGTAGGGTGTCAGGTAGCTGGGTGAGGGGATAATGTGTCAGTCAAGTGGGTGAGGGGGTAAGGTGTCAGGTAGGTTGGTGAGGGGGTAGAGTGTAAGGGTGAGGGGTAGGGCGGCAGACAAATGGGTGAGGAGTTAAGGTGTCATTTGATTGGGTCAGGGGATAGAATGTCAGGTAAGTGGGTGAGGGTGTAGAGTGTCAGGTAAGTGGGTGAGGGGGTAGAGTGTCAGGTAAGTGGGTAAGGGGATAGGGTGGTAGGTATGTGGGCGAGAGGATAGGGTGGCAGGTACGTGGGTGAGTGGATAGGGTGTCAGGCAGGTGGGCAACAGGGGAGAGCATCAGGTAATTGGGCAAGTGGTTAGGGTGGCAGGTGGGCGGTGAGTGGATAGGGTGTCAGGCAGGTGGGCTGGGGGTAGAGCATCAGGTAATTGGGCAAGTGGTTAGGGTGGCAGGTGGGCGGTGAGTGGATAGGGTGGGTCAGGACTGGGGTGTTGTTCTTGTATTTGGATGGTTCTTGGCTGCTCGGGGGGCTATTGGGGAGGTAGGGGGTAATCAGGAGGGGCATTCAGGGTGGTGTTCAGGTCGGGTGTCATTGGGGACAAGGGGTGTTCCTCGGGCCAGGTGAATAGCGGAGGGGGTTGTCCCGGGTATTTTTGGGTGTTGGGGGTTTTAGTCGTCTAGTTACCCAGGAGTTAGAACTGGTTTTAATCCTCCCAACCTTTCCCGGGTAACATTTCCAATCAGTAAGTCGGAATGATCGGAAATCTCCGGGCTTTAAGTCAGAGTTTCAGAGGGATCCAGGCACAGGGTAATTTCCCATCGGAAGTTCAGACTTCCTGTATAATTCCCTTGTAATCAGTGTGTAGGGAATTCCGAGGGGTTCCCCAGTGCATCTTGGCCTGTGCCTCCGGGCTACCGGAGATCGGAATTTCTGGGCCAATGGATCAAATGACCAAAAGCTTGGCCAAAGATGTGGACTTTAAGGAGTGTCTTACAGGAGGAAAGTGAGGGAGAGAGGGGGAGAGGTGTAGGGAGGGAATTCCAGACATGGGGCCCAGGCAGCTGAAGGCAGGGCCACCAATGGTGGAGCGATTCTGATTAGGAATCCACCAGAGGCCAAGATTAGAGGAGTGCAGATATCTCGGAGGTTGTAGGGCTGGAGGAGATTCCAGAGATAGGGAGGGGTGAGGCATTGGAGGGAATTGAAAACAAGGATGGGAATTGGGAAATCAGGATGTTGCTTGACAAGGAAACAATGTCGGTCAGTGAGAACAGGGGTGACAGGGGAACGGGACTCTCTGTGAGTTAGGACACGGGCAGCAGAGTTTTGGATGACCCCACGATTGCGGAGGGTAGAATGTGGGAGAGCAGCCAGGAGTGTATTGGAATAGTCACATCCAGAGGTAACCAAGGCATGGGTGAGGGCTTCAGCAGCTGATGAGCTGAGACTGGGGTGAAGTTGAGCGATGTTATGGAGGTGGAAATAGGCGGTCTTAGTGATGTCACGAATATGAGGTTGGAAGCTCATCTCAGGGTCAGATGTGACCCCAAGGTTGTGAACAGATGTGTTTAATCTCAGACTTTTACCGGGGAGAGGGATGGAGTCAGGAGTTAGAGAACAGAGTTTGGAGTGGGGACTGAAAACAATGGCTACAGTCTTCCCAATATTTAATTGGAGGAATTCCTGTTCACTCAGTACAGGATGTGGGATAAGCAGTCTGATAATTTAGCAACAGTGGAGGAGTTGAGAGAGGTGGTGGTGAGGTAGAGCTGGGGGTCTTCAGCGTACATGTGAAAACTAACGCTATGCTTTCAGATGATGTGTCCGAGGGGCAGCATGTAGGTGAGAAATAGGAGGGGCCAAGGATCTATCCTTGGGGGACACCAGAGGGAACGGAGCAGGGACAGTTTTAGCAGATGAGAGGAGGAGCCGGGAGTGTTTGGAGCGTCCAGCCAGATCTGGCGGTGATGGATAAACCGGTTTCAAGTCTGCCTCCCTTGGATTGAGTGAGTGGAGATGAGGGTGGTAGCAGGGGGAAGGGCCAGGGTGAGGGAGAGGAATGGTTTTATTGGGGACTAGGATATGAAAGGTGGAGGTGAGGGTGAGGTTGTGTAAATCAGTAGCTGCAGAAATGTTGTGGTGATCGGAGGGCCAGAGACCAGATCGTTGGGATTGTGAAAGTGCAGTTGGAAGTGAATTGGGGAATAGGTTTTTCCAGGGATGGATACAGAAGGGGGTAGGGTTGGGCTGTGGAAGGGGGATGTGGGTGGGGAGTGATACAAGGAAGTGATCAGAGATGGTCTTATCTGTGATTGAAACTATGGGAGTAGCGAGACCACGTGAGATGGGAAGGTCACGGGGAGGTCGTGAATATGGTTTGGGGAATTGTGGTTGTGATGACTTTATCCCAGCAACTTCCAGTTTCTTTTCTGTTTTTAATCTTGTAAATTCAAGAGATTCAGAATAAAACTGATCATTTTAAAATGATTGATAATTGGCTTTGAATCAAATCTTCTGTTGATGTGTCATTGATTGACAGGCCAACCAGCCAATCAGGACAATCACTTGCTGAAATGCAGCCAATCAGCTGATGGGGAGGTGGGACATTTCCAAAGCACTCACCAGACAGAGACTGAATATTCTTAATGTTTATTACCTTTTACACATTGACATTTACAGAAAAAAGACTTGAATAAACAGCCCAGCCAGAGGGAGCTGGAGAAATTCACAGGGAGAATGGAGGTTTATTAAAACGCTTGTGGAGATTTTCTCCAGAACATGAGAATCCTGTCCCTTTAAACAGTGACTAAACCTTAAATTGTAACTGCAGGGTGAGCAGGAAGGGGTCTGGTTTACTGAAGCAGACACTTCGGAGGGTCACATTATTTTTGTACAGCTGACAGTCTTCAGCATCTTAGAGAGGTTTAACTTAGCATCACGAGATTAAACTGTCCCATCAAACACTCCCAGGACAGGTGCTGCAGGGGGCTAGATACAGAGTAAAGGTCCCTCTACACTGTCCCCATCAAACACTCCCAGGGCAGGTACAGCACAGTGTTAGATACAGAGTAAAGCTCCCTCTACACTGTCCCCATCAAACACTCCCAGGGCAGGTACAGCACAGGGTTAGATACAGAGTAAAGCTCCCTCTACACTGTCCCCATCAAACACTCCCAGGGCAGGTACAACACGGGGTTAGATACAGAGAAAAGCTCCCTCTACACTGTCCCCATTAAACACTCCCAGGACAGGTACAGCACAGGGTTAGATACAGAGTAAAGATCCCTGTACACTCCACCAATAACGTGCCTTAACCCCTGACCCTCAGAAGTGTCTCAGAGCCGGTCCTGAGAAGGAAGAGAGTTGTAATTTGGTGCTGACAATGACCTTTGCCCTCCCAGCTCACCCCTGTTCTATTTAAAGTTGTATCTCCTCTGTGGACTGTCTCTAACACTCTACGCACATTCTGATCTCCTGATGCTCTTCCTGAGGGGAGAGGAAAGACTCTCGTGGGTGACGACACAGGAGAAGCTGGCGTTGGACTCCCAGCCGGAGCCAGAGAGGGTCAGCAGGCTGCTGACGCTGTAGGTGCTGTCCGAAGCTCGCAGGTAGTTGCTGGTCTGAACCCCGTCCGAAATGGCTGCACCGTCCTTCTTCCACTCCACCTTCACCTCATCGGGATAGAAGTGATTGGCAAGGCACACCAGGGTGGCAGTGCCCTTGGTCTTGACCTCCTCTGGGGAGGGGGGCAGCAGGGTCAGTGTGGGTGGTGACTTCTCTCTGCCTGAAAGAGAAGAGAAGGAAGTTTAATCACTGTCATTATAATGAATTTCAACTTCCCGAATATTAACTGGGATCAAATCTGTGTAAATGTTTAGATGATGCAAAATTCTTATAATCCATCCAGGTGAATTCTTTTAGCCCGAATGTAACAAACCCAACAGAGAAGGGGCAGTTTTAGACAATTTCAGGGAATGAATCTGGCCAGGTGGAAGGTGTATCAGTGGGAGAGTATTTGGCTAATAGTGATCATAATTCAGTTAGATTTAGAGCCGTTATGGAAAAGGATAAAGATAGACCAAGTGTAAAAGTTATAAATTAGGGAAAGGCCAATTTATCTAAGCTGCGATTTGCCGAAATGGACAGGAAACAGCAACTTGAAGGTAAATCAGTGTCAAAGCAGTGGGAGGTTTTCATGGAGAATTGTGAAATATTGGATGGGATAAAAATAGTGCGGAATTCTCCCAGCTTTGCACAAAGTGCAATGGTGGGTGGGAGAAAGATCGTTTTACATCCCCTGTGCCCTTGCCACTCTCAGTCTTTCCTCCAAGCAGTGTTCAACATGGAGGGGCACTGATTCATCAACTGAGGGAGGGGGTACGTGGTAATCAGGAGGAGGTTTCCTTCCCTGTGTTTGACCTGATGCCATGAGACTTCATGGGGTCCGGAGTGGATTTTGAGGATTTCCAGAGCAACTCCCCACTGACTGTATGCCACTGTGTTGCCACCTGTGCTGGGTCTGACCTGCTGGTGGGACAGGACATACCCGGGGATGGTGATGGTGGAGTCTGGGTCATTATCTGTAAGGTATGATTCTGTGAAGATGACTCTGTCAGGCTGTTGCTTGACGGGTCTGTGAGACAGTTCTCCCACGTTTGGCACTAGCCCCCAGATGTTAGTAAGAGGGACTTTGCAGGGTCAACGGGGCTGAGATTGCCGTTGTTGTTTCCGGTGCCTAGGTAGATGCCGGGTGGTCCGTCCAGTTTCATTCCTTTTTTGTGACTATGTAGAAGTTTCTTACAACTGAGTGGCAGCTGGGCCACTTCAGAGGGCAGTAAAGAGCCAACCACATTGCTGTGTTGCACACAGCAACACCTGGAAAATTGCCCAGGTATGTCCTGTACACAAAAAGCAGGACAAATCCAACCTGGCCAATTACCGCCCCATCAGTCTACTCTCCATCATCAGTAAAGTGATGTAAGGGGTCATCAACTGTGCTAACAAGTGGCACTTGCTCAGCAATAACCAGTTCACTAACGCCCAGTTTGGGTTCTGCCAGGGCCACTCAGCTCCTGACCTCATTACAGCCTCAATTCAGACATGGACAGTGGAGCTGAACTCCCGAGGTGAGGAGAGAGTGACTGTCATAGACATCAAGGCCGCATTTGACTGAGTGTGGTGTCAAGGACCCGAGCAAAACTGGAGTCAAAGGGAATCAGGGGAAAACTCCCTGTGGGTTAGAGTCATACCTAGCAGAAAGGAAGATGCTTGTGGTTGTTGGAGGTCAGTCATCTCAGCTCCAGGACATCACTGCAGGAGTTCCTCAGGGTAGTGTCCTCAGCCCAACCATCTTCAGCTGTTTCATCAATGACCTTCCTTCCATCATAAGGGCAGAAGTCGGTGTGTTCGCTGAAGATTGCACAATGTTCAGCACCTCAGATACTGGAGCAGTCCCTGTACAAATGCAGCAAGACCTGGACAATATCCAGGCTTGGGCTGACAAGTGGCAAGTAACATACATGCCACACAAGTGCCAGGCAATGACCATCTCCAACAAGAGAGAACCCAACCATCGCCCCTTGATGTTCAATGGCATTACCATCACTGAATCCCCCACTATCAACATCCTGGGGGTTACCATTGAGCAGAAACTGAAGTGGACTAGCCATATAAATACTGTGGCTACAAGAGCAGGTCAGAGGCTAGGAATCATGTGACAAGTAACTCACCTCCTAACTCTCCAAAGCCTGTCCACCATCTACAAAGCACAAGTCAGGAATGTGTTGGAGTACTCTCCACTTGCCTGGATGAGTGCATCTCCAACAACACTGAAGAAGCTGGACACTGTATTTAAACTGCAGCCGTGCGCACACTTCTCAATGCTTGCAGCCTGGGGCTGCTCTGGTGAAGACTTGGCCCCAAAAACCAAGCAGAGTGCAGCCCCCGATTCAGTGACGCATTCCTGGGATGCCTTCTGGACACTGTGGAGGCCCATCCTGATGTCCTCTAACCCCGCTCTGGCCACAGGAGGGCCATTAGTTTCAGACTTTTGGCTGTCTCACTATATTATTCCCACTGCTCACCATGACACCTGACACCAATGGGGCCGGAAAATTCTGGCCAAAGTGAGAGAGGAAATATTAATTGTTCGAAAATATTCTGAGGGAAATTTTAATCATCTTTGAGAAAGTTACGACCAAGGACAGTCAACATGGACTTGTTTTGGGAAGGCCGTGTCTGACTAAGTTGCTTGAATTTTTTGAGGAGGTAACAAGGAGGGTTGATGAAGGAAGCGAGTTTGATGTGGTCTATGCAGATTTTAGCAAGACTTCTGACAAGGTTCCACATGACAGACTGGTCAGAAAATTAAAAATTCATGGGATCCCAGGGAAAGGGGCAAGTTGTGTTTCAAATTAATTGAGCGGGAGGAGGTAAATGTTTGATGTTAAGCTGGTTAAATCATATCGGACTGTTACTTAGACATTTGTAAAGAGGGTTACCACAAATTCAGCACTGAAATGGTTAATAGTAAGAGTGTTTAAAGACTCAGTGTCCCTCTAAGACACTGTTAAGCTGTCAGGAAGCTCTGACTATTGATCAGCCTGTCCGGGGGAAACAGGTTCAGCATTAACAATCCTCAGATCACACACACATCGAGAGAACTTTATCCCAGAATGTTGGAGCACACTTGGATCAACCCACTTCAGAAAGGATTCAGATTGGGTATCATAGAATAAAAGCATAGAAATTTCTGGCACAGAAAGAGACCACTCGGCCCATCACGTCTGTGCCACTGAAATACGAGCCGTCCGGCCGAATCCCACTTTCCAGCATTTGGTCTGTAGTCCTCCAGGTTAAGGCTCTTGAGGTTCATATCCAGACACCTTTTAAATGGGTTGATAGTTCCTGCCTCTGTGACCCTTTAAGACCGTGAGTTCCAGAGCCTCATCTCCCATCTAATCTTTCTTCCAATCATTTTAAATCTATGCCCCCTCGTCACTGACCTCTCTGCTAAAGTAAATAGGCCCGTCCCATTCACTCTATCCAAGCCCCTCAATCAAATCTCCCCTCAGACTCCTCTGTTCCAAGGAGAACAACCCCAGCCAATCCAATCTCTCCTCATAGCTGCAATTTTCCTGTCCTGGCAATATCCTGGTTAAATCTCCTCTGTACCGTCTCTAATGCAATCACATCCTTCCTGTAATGAGGTGACCACAACTGCGCACTGTACTCAAATTGTGGCCTAACTAATGATTTATACAGTTCCAGCATAACCTCCTTGCTCTATACCTCGGCTAATGATTGAAAGGATTCCATGTTCCTTCTTAACCACCTTATCGACCTGTTCTGCTACCTTCAGGAGTCTGGACATTCACCCCAAGGCCCCTCACTTCCTCTACACCGCTCAGTATCTTCCCATTTATTGTTCATTCCTTTGCTTTGTTTGACCTCCTCAGATGCATCACCTCACACTTCTCTGGGGAGAATTCCATTTGCCACTTTTCTGTCCACCTGACCAGTCCATTGATATCTTCCTGCAGCCTACAACAATGCTCCTTGTTATCTACCATGCAGCCAATTTTTGTGTCGCCTGTAAACTCCTTGATCAATCCCCTACATTTATGTCCAAATCATTAATATACGCACAAAAAGCAGGGGACCTAGGCCTGAGCCCTGCAGAACCACACTGGAAACAGCCTTCCAGTCACAAAAACACCATCAATAATTACCCTTTGTTCCCGGCCATTGATCTAATTTTGTATCCAACGGGCCCCATTCCCATGGACCCCATTGGCTTTTATTTTATTAACCAGTCTGCCTTGTGGAACCTTCTCAAAAACCTTGCTAAAATCCATGTAGATAATATCAACTACACTACCCTCATCAATCCTCCTGTTACTTCCTCAAAAAAGATCAACAAGTTAGTCAGACATGACGTTCCCTTATCAAATCCATGCTGACTGTCCTGGATTAATCTGTGCCTTTCTAAGTGACAGTTTATCCTGCCCATCAGAATTGATTCCAATTATTTGACCACCAACGAGGACACAATGACTGGCCTGTAATTATTTGGCTAAAACAAAGGTGCAACATTATCAGACCTCCAATCCTCCGGCACCTCACCTGTATCTAGTGAGGATTGGAAAATAAGGGTCAGACCCTTCGCAATTTCCTCCCTGGTTTCTGATAACAGCCTGGGGCACATTTCACTCTCAAGGATGCTAATCCCCCTCCTACTTCCTCTCTCCCTATGTTTATCACATCCAATATTTCACACTCCTCCTCCATAACAACAATGTCTAATTGTTCCCTTTCTTTTGTGAAGACAGACGCAAAGTATTCATTCAGAACCATATCCACATCCTCCCCCTCCTCACATAGGTTACCTTTTTGGTCTTTTATGGGCCCTACTCGCCCTTAGTTATCCTCTTACTCTTAATGTATTGAGAAAACAGCTTTGGGTGTAGAAGGTTCTAGATTTCATTTCAAACCTTGCCGGCCAGCACTGGGGTGACATTAAGGGTGAGGCTTCAATTAGTCTCAGAGTCTGGGGGTCAGACAGGGTCAGTGCGAGGTCAATGGCACCTCACAGGGTCAGCATCAGGAATCTCCAACTTCAAAGAAAGGCTTGCATTTCAATGGCGCCTATAACCACCTTAGGATGTCCCAGATTGTTCCACAGCCAACTGTGCACAGCAAGATCCCAGATAGCGGATTGACAATAACCAGATAATCAGATGTGTAGTGATGCAGATTGAGGGATAAATATTGTCCAGGAAATCCAGGGGAACTCCCCTGCTCCCCTTCTCATAGCGCCTTCGGATATTTGACATCCCCCTGAGAGGGCAGACCTCAGTTTGTCTCATCTGAAAGACAGCTCCTCTGACAGTGCTGCCCTCCCTCAATACCGCACTGGGGTCTCAGCCTGGATTATGTGCTCAAGTCTCTGGAATGGGATTTGAACCCACAACATTGTGACTCTGAGGGGAGAGTGCTACCCATTGAGGCACGGCCCACACCTCACGGTCCAATAGCCTGTCATGTTCACCCTCCCGCCTCACACTTGGAGGAATGAGCCCACTTGGGGAGGGTGGAGCTGTTCCCCAGTCAGAGACAGTGTCTTCAGGAGAGAGATGGAGAGCAGATTCCAGGAGAGCTGGAGTCTAGAGGGTGACATTTAAACATTCGGGGGAAACGGAGAGTCTCCCCAATACCCTGGAACACTGAAGCCACTGGATTGTGGGCCCTGCTCTACCTGTTTGTCATCAGAAATTTGCCAAGAGATAACCAGGGAGTGGAAAGAGCAGAGTTCAAGCTGGGGGAGGTGGGACCTCGGTGTCTCACTGTGCTGGTGCTGTGATCAGTTATATCAGAGACTGTGAGAGGGAGCCGGAGCTCATATCAAACTCTGCCCGTGTCTGTCACACTGAGACTGACAGGAGTCTAGTGAGTGATTTCAGTCCATGGTGCAGCAATGTCAGCACAGTCTGCAAACGTCCAGATCTCCTCTAGACGGTGGGTAAAAGTTGGTTATTTCTATCTTGCTGCTTAAAGGGGGGAATGTAATGAAAGAAATACAGCTGGGTACCCTGTTATACACAGTGTTGTTCACTGAACGATTTCATTCACTGCAGCTCCTCACTAATACCTTCAACTATTCAGCATTAGTGTTTGAGAAAGTTTCAGTATTGAAAAGGTTAATAAGGGAGGATTGGGGTTTACTTACTCAGTCTGAGTTTGGTTCCTTTACCGAACGTAACCCACACTGAGAGATTCCAGTGCAGGGGCTGTACAAAAACCTCAGCTCTCTGCTTCACTCAGTCACTCTCACCCTCTCTCTGTCTCTCACTCACACTCACCTTTAACTCACTCTCACCCTCTCTCTGTCTCTCACACACACTCACCTTTAACTCACTCTCACCCTTTCTCTGTCTCTCACTCACACTCACCTTTAACTCTCACTCTTTTCCTCTCTCTTCCTCTCAATGTCTTTTTGTTGTTCCAAGAGTTGAGAATCCCGATTTTATTTGATAAATTTTTCAGCTGCTCTTCATGTGTGGACATGGAGGGTAAGAGGTAAAGTGACCGTTATTATATATTATATATAACTGTGGGATGTGTCAGTACAGGAGGTGGGACTGTGTGTCCATTATTATATATTCTATATAACATTGGGATGTCTCAGTACAGGAGGTGGGACTGTGTGTCCATTATTATATATTCTATATAACGTTGGGATGTCTCAGTACAGGAGGTGGGACTGTGTGTCCATTATTATATATTCTATATAACTGTGGGATGTGTCAGTACAGGTGGTGGGACTGTGTGTCAATTATTATATATTCTATATAACTGTGGGATGTGTCAGTATAGGAAGTGGTGGTGTGTGTCCATTATTATATATTCTATATAACTGTGGGATGTGTCAGTACAGGAGGTGGGACTTTGTGTCCATTATTATATATTCTATATAACTGTGGGATGTGTCAGTACAGGTGGTGGGACTGTGTGTCCATTATTATATATTCTATATAACTGTGGGATGTGTCAGTATAGGAAGTGGTGGTGTGTGTCCATTATTCTATATTCTATATAACTGTGGGATGTGTCAGTACAGGAGGTGGTGCTGTGTGTCCATTATTATATATTCTATATAACTGTGGGATGTGTCAGTACATGAGGTGTGACTGTGTGTCCATTATTATATATCCTATATAACTATTGGATGTGTCAGTACAGGAGGTGGGACTGTGTGTCCATTATTATATGTTCTATATAACTGTGGGATGTGTCAGTACAGGAGGTGGTGGTGGTGTGTCCATTATTATATATTCTATATAACTGTGGGATGTGTCAGTACAGGAGGTGGTGGTGGTGTGTCCATTATTATATATTCTATATAACTGTGGGATGTGTCAGTACAGGAGGTGGGACTGTGTGTCCATTATTATATATTCTATATAACTGTGGGATGTGTCAGTACAGGAGGTGGGACTGTGTGTCCATTATTATATATTATATACAACTGTGGGATGTGTCAGTACAGGAGGTGGGACTGTGTGTCCATTATTATATATTCTATATAACTGTGGGATGTGTCAGTATAGGAAGTGGTGGTGTGTGTCCATTATTATATATTCTATATAACTGTGGGATGTGTCAGTACAGGAGGTGGGACTTTGTGTCCATTATTATATATTCTATATAACTGTGGGATGTGTCAGTACAGGAGGTGGGACTGTGTGTCCATTATTATATATTCTATATAACGTTGGGATGTCTCAGTACAGGAGGTGGGACTGTGTGTCCATTATTATATATTCTATATAACTGTGGGATGTGTCAGTACAGGTGGTGGGACTGTGTGTCAATTATTATATATTCTATATAACTGTGGGATGTGTCAGTATAGGAAGTGGTGGTGTGTGTCCATTATTATATATTCTATATAACTGTGGGATGTGTCAGTACAGGAGGTGGGACTTTGTGTCCATTATTATATATTCTATATAACTGTGGGATGTGTCAGTACAGGTGGTGGGACTGTGTGTCCATTATTATATATTCTATATAACTGTGGGATGTGTCAGTATAGGAAGTGGTGGTGTGTGTCCATTATTCTATATTCTATATAACTGTGGGATGTGTCAGTACAGGAGGTGGTGCTGTGTGTCCATTATTATATATTCTATATAACTGTGGGATGTGTCAGTACATGAGGTGTGACTGTGTGTCCATTATTATATATCCTATATAACTATTGGATGTGTCAGTACAGGAGGTGGGACTGTGTGTCCATTATTATATGTTCTATATAACTGTGGGATGTGTCAGTACAGGAGGTGGTGGTGGTGTGTCCATTATTATATATTCTATATAACTGTGGGATGTGTCAGTACAGGAGGTGGTGGTGGTGTGTCCATTATTATATATTCTATATAACTGTGGGATGTGTCAGTACAGGAGGTGGGACTGTGTGTCCATTATTATATATTCTATATAACTGTGGGATGTGTCAGTACAGGAGGTGGGACTGTGTGTCCATTATTATATATTATATACAACTGTGGGATGTGTCAGTACAGGAGGTGGGACTGTGTGTCCATTATTATATATTCTATATAACTGTGGGATGTGTCAGTACAGGAGGTGGGTCTGTGTATCCATTATTATATATTCTATATAACTGTGGGATGTGTCAGTACAGGAGGTGGGACTGTGTGTCCATTATTATATATTCTATATAACTGTGGGATGTGTCAGTACAGGAGGTGGGACTGTGTGTCCATTATTATATATTATATATAACTGTGGGATGTGTCAGTACAGGAGGTGGGACTGTGTGTCCATTATTATATATTCTATATAACTGTGGGATGTGTCAGTACAGGAGGTGGGTCTGTGTATCCATTATTATATATTCTATATAACTGTGGGATGTGTCAGTACAGGAGGTGGGACTGTGTGTCCATTATTATATATTCTATATAACTGTGGGATGTGTCAGTACAGGAGATGGTGCTGTGTGTCCATTATTATATATTCTATATAACTGTGGGATGTGTCAGTACAGGAGATGGTGCTGTGTGTCCATTATTATATATTATATATAACTGTGGGATGTGTTAGTACAGGAGGTGGGATTGTGTGTCCATTATTATATATTCTATATAACTGTGGGATGTGTCAGTACAGGAGGTGGGACTGTGTGTCCATTATTATATATTCTATATAACTGTGGGATGTGTCAGTACAGGAGGTGGTGCTGTGTGTATTGAGGTTTTTGTCAGGCTCTGTATCACTGTGTAGGTGTAGCTGCTATACTGCTGACAGTAATATTCAGCGACATCCTCATTCTGTACATTGCTGATTGTCAGGGTGAATTGAGTGCCAGATCCACTGCCGGTGAATCGCTCGGATGTTCCTGTGAATCGGTTTGTTGCCCTATAGATCAGGAGAGTCGGTTTCTGTCCTTCTCGCTGCTGGTACCAACTCACATAGCTGCTAACAGACTGACTGGCTGTACAGGTGATGGTGGCAGTCTGGCCCAGGCTCACTGACACCAGGGGAGACTGTTTCATGGTGATGTCCCCACTGATACCTGAGGGGTAATAGAGAAACAGAGTGAAGTAAGAACAGTCACACAAAGAGCCTGTAAAATGAGATATTGTTAGAGACAGTGACCGTTCCTCTGCTTTCAGCATTTTCCCTTCAATCACAAGTCAGTCGAATTGGCTGGAAATGGAGAGCAGGAAAATATTCACGGTGGAAGGAGAGAGATTTGTACCTGCGATGCAGAATGCCAGAGGCCAGATCAGCTGGATGGCTGAAATCATGGTGTCTGCTCCTGTCCCTGTGCCTGGTCACTGATAAACTCTCCCTTCACTGGGCTCAGCTTTATACAGCTGCAGCCTGTCAGAGTCTCACTGGCTGTTCCTCAGTATGTAAATGGTATCACCCAGAGAGAACCACGTCAGCACCTCTCACTTCCTCTCCATCTTTCTCTCTCTATTTGTCTCTGTTTCACAGTCTCCCCCCCTCTCTCTCTCTCTGTCTTTGTACGTTATTCTCTTTCTCTCTCTACCTCTCTCTCTCCCTCTCTCAGTACCTGTCCGTCACTCTCGTCTCTCTCTCTACCTCTCTCTATCTCTGTCCGTCACTCTCTGTCTCTCTCTCCCTATCTCTGTCTGTCTCTGTCCGTCACTCTCTGTCTCTCTCTCCCTACCTCTGTCTGTCTCTGTCCGTCACTCTCTGTCTCTCTCTCCCTACCTCTGTCTGTCTCTGTCCGTCACTCTCTGTCTCTCTCTCCCTACCTCTGTCTGTCTCTGTCCGTCACTCTCTGTCTCTCACTCCCTACCTCTGCCTGTCTCTGTCCATCACTCTCTGTCTCTCACTCCGTACCTCTGTCTGTCTCTGTCCGTCACTCTCTGTCTCTCACTCCCTACCTCTGTCTGGCTCTGTCCGTCACTCTCTGTCTCTCTCTCCCTACCTCTGTCTGTCTCTGTCCGTCACTCTCTGTCTCTCTCTCCCTACCTCTGTCTGTCTCTGTCCGTCACTCTCTGTCTCTCTCTCCCTACCTCTGTCTGTCTCTGTCCGTCACTCTCTGTCTCTCTCCCCCTCTCTCTGTCTGTCTCTGTCCGTCACTCTCTGTCTCTCTCTCCCTACCTCTGTCTGTCTCTGTCCGTCACTCTCTGTCTCTCACTCCCTACCTCTGTCTGTCTCTGTCCGTCACTCTCGTCTCTCTCTCTACCTCTCTCTATCTCTGTCCGTCACTCTCTGTCTCTCTCTCCCTATCTCTGTCTGTCTCTGTCCGTCACTCTCTGTCTCTCTCTCCCTACCTCTGTCTGTCTCTGTCCGTCACTCTCTGTCTCTCACTCCCTACCTCTGCCTGTCTCTGTCCATCACTCTCTGTCTCTCACTCCGTACCTCTGTCTGTCTCTGTCCGTCACTCTCTGTCTCTCACTCCCTACCTCTGTCTGTCTCTGTCCGTCACTCTCTGTCTCTCTCTCCCTACCTCTGTCTGTCTCTGTCCGTCACTCTCTGTCTCTCTCTCCCTACCTCTATCTGTCTCTGTCCATCACTCTCTGTCTCTCTCTCCCTACCTCTGTCTGTCTCTGTCCGTCACTCTCTGTCTCTCTCTCCCTACCTCTGTCTGTCTCTGTCCGTCACTCTCTGTCTCTCTCTCCCTACCTCTGTCTGTCTCTGTCCGTCACTCTCTGTCTCTCTCTCCCTACCTCTGTCTGTCTCGGTCTGTCACTCTCTGTCTCTCTCTCCCTACCTCTGTCTGTCTCTGTCCGTCACTCTCTGTCTCTCTCCCTACCTCTGTCTGTCTCTGTCCGTCACTCTCTGTCTCTCACTCCATACCTCTGTCTGTCTCTGTCCGTCACGCTCTGTCTCTCTCCCTACCTCTGTCTGTCTCTGTCCGTCACTCTCTGTCTCTCTCTCCCTACCTCTATCTGTCTCTGTCCGTCACTCTCTGTCTCTCTTTCCCTACCTCTGTCTGTCTCTGTCCGTCACTCTCTGTCTCTCTCCCTACCTCTGTCTGTCTCTGTCCGTCACTCTCTGTCTCTCACTCCCTACCTCTGTCTGTCTCTGTCCGTCACTCTCTGTCTCTCACTCCCTACCTCTGTCTGTCTCTGTCCGTCACTCTCTGTCTCTCTCTCCCTACCTCTGTCTGTCTCTGTCCGTCACTCTCTGTCTCTCTCTCCCTACCTCTGTCTGTCTCTGTCCGTCACTCTCTGTCTCTCTCCCTACCTCTGTCTGTCTCTGTCCGTCACTCTCTGTCTCTCACTCCCTACCTCTGTCTGTCTCTGTCCGTCACTCTCTGTCTCTCACTCCCTACCTCTGTCTGTCTCTGTCCGTCACTCTCTGTCTCTCACTCCCTACCTCTGTCTGTCTCTGTCCGTCACTCTCTGTCTCTCACTCCCTACCTCTGTCTGTCTCTGTCCGTCACTCTCTGTCTCTCACTCCCTACCTCTGTCTGTCTCTGTCCGTCACTCTCTGTCTCTCTCTCCCTACCTCTGTCTGTCTCTGTCCGTCACTCTCTGTCTCTCTCTCCCTACCTCTGTCTGTCTCTGTCCGTCACTCTCTGTCTCTCTCCCTACCTCTGTCTGTCTCTGTCCGTCACTCTCTGTCTCTCACTCCCTACCTCTGTCTGTCTCTGTCCGTCACTCTCTGTCTCTCACTCCCTACCTCTGTCTGTCTCTGTCCGTCACTCTCTGTCTCTCACTCCCTACCTCTGTCTGTCTCTGTCCGTCACTCTCTGTCTCTCTCTCCCTACCTCTGTCTGTCTCTGTCCGTCACTCTCTGTCTCTCTCTCCCTACCTCTGTCTGTCTCTGTCCGTCACTCTCTGTCTCTCTCCCTACCTCCGTCTGTCTCTGTCCGTCACTCTCTGTCTCTCACTCCCTACCTCTGTCTGTCTCTGTCCGTCACTCTCTGTCTCTCACTCCCTACCTCTGTCTGTCTCTGTCCGTCACTCTCTGTCTCTCTCTCCCTATCTCTGTCTGTCTCTGTCCGTCACTCTCTGTCTCTCTCTCCCTACCTCTGTCTGTCTCTGTCCGTCACTCTCTGTCTCTCTCTCCCTACCTCTGTCTGTCTCTGTCCGTCACTCTCTGTCTCTCTCTCCCTACCTCTGTCTGTCTCTGTCCGTCACTCTCTGTCTCTCTCTCCCTACCTCTGTCTGTCTCTGTCCGTCACTCTCTGTCTCTCTCTCCCTACCTCTGTCTGTCTCTGTCCGTCACTCTCTGTCTCTCTCCCCCTCTCTCTGTCTGTCTCTGTCCGTCACTCTCTGTCTCTCTCTCTCCCTACCTCTGTCTGTCTCTGTCCGTCACTCTCTGTCTCTCTCTCCCTACCTCTGTCTGTCTCTGTCCGTCACTCTCTGTCTCTCTCTCCCTACCTCTGTCTGTCTCTGTCCGTCACTCTCTGTCTCTCTCCCCCTCTCTCTGTCTGTCTCTGTCCGTCACTCTCTGTCTCTCTCTCCCTACCTCTGTCTGTCTCTGTCCGTCACTCTCTGTCTCTCACTCCCTACCTCTGTCTGTCTCTGTCCGTCACTCTCTGTCTCTCTCTCCCTACCTCTGTCTGTCTCTGTCTGTCACTCTCTGTCTCTCTCTCCCTACCTCTGTCTGTCTCTGTCCGTCACTCTCTGTCTCTCTCTCCCTACCTCTGTCTGTCTCTGTCCGTCACTCTCTGTCTCTCTCTCCCTACCTCTGTCTGTCTCTGTCTGTCACTCTCTGTCTCTCTCTCCCTACCTCTGTCTGTCTCTGTCCGTCACTCTCTGTCCCTCTCTCCCTACCTCTGTCTGTCTCTGTCCGTCACTCTCTGTCTCTCACTCCCTACCTCTGTCTGTCTCTGTCCGTCACTCTCTGTCTCTCTCTCCCTACCTCTGTCTGTCTCTGTCCGTCACTCTCTGTCTCTCTCTCCCTACCTCTGTCTGTCTCTGTCCGTCACTCTCTGTCTCTCTCTCCCTACCTCTGTCTGTCTCTGTCCGTCACTCTCTGTCTCTCTCTCCCTACCTCTGTCTGTCTTTCTATCCCTCTATCTCCCAAAACCCCCAACTCTATCTCTGTATTTCTGTTGTTCTCCCTCTCTGCTTTTTCACTGTCTGGTCCCGTTTTCTCTCTCTCCCCATCTCACTATCTATCTCTCTCTCTCTGTCTCTCTCTCTCTATCTCTCCCTCCCTCTGCCTCCTCATCTCTCTCCATCTCTCTCTCTCTCTCTCTCTATCTGTCTCCCACCCTCTCTCTTCCTCCCTTTCTCTCTCCCTCTCTCTCTTTCCACCCCCCACCCCCCCTCACCACCTTTTCCATCTCTCTCTGCCTCCCCATCTCTCTCTCCCACCCTCCATCGTTCTGGAATTCTCTAACTGACTCTATAACAGGCGTTATTACTGGAGGTTGGAACACTTTGAGTCCTGGTGCAGCAGTTAAATGTTCCCTCTCTCTCTCACTCAGTCTCACAGTCTCCACCTCGCTCTCTCTTTCCCACAGTCTCCCAGGGGGAACGCAGTGAAATGAAGGGTAAAACTCCCTCTGCTCTGCCCCACCAATGGATGTGAACCCTTGACCCCAGAAGCATGTCTTCTCCTGGAGTAAGGCCCCAATCCCCACATTGACCATGCTTTGGCCTCTCTCAGTCAGACTGACAGATTATTGTCAAATTAAGGGCAGTTCTGTGCTGTTGGCCAATTCTCACTGGGGACTGGTTTGGACACAAACCTCATTTCATGAAGGCCCAGCAGAGAGAGGAGACCCTCACCCCATCAGTGTGAGCTGGAGGGACAGGGCAGAGTCTGACCCACTGAGCCATCCTGTCCATTCAGAACCATGTTTGAATCCCTTCCCATCTCCCTCCCTACCATGGTCAGGCTCCGGGTCAGTGTGTTTTACTGGGATGAGGGGTGGACGATCACACATTTACAACAGAAAGGAACTGTCCTCCACATCGACCACGCTGTCCATGTCCCACTGGACCCTCCAATAGGGACCAGTAAACATGGGCCTCCTTCCCACTGGACCCTCCAATAGAGACCAGTAAACATGGGCCTCCTTCCCACTGGACCCTCCAATAGAGACCAGTAAACATGGCCCTCCTTCCCATTGAGCCCTCCAATAGAGACCAGTAAACATGGGCCTCCTTCCCACTGGACCCTCCAATAGGGACCAGTAAACATGGGCCTCCTTCCCAAAGTATCCTCCAATAGGGACCAGTAAACATGGGCCTCCAGACTGCTGGACCTCCAGTGGCTGAGTTTCAAACACCACATCGTCTCCATCACGGCTGCTGGACATTCTTAATGGGAGAGGGTGAATTGCCAGAATTTGTGGTTCACATTGTTTCCAATGACATTGTTCGAAAGAGAGATGAGGCACTGAAAGCAAATTTCACGGAGCTAAGTGAGTCATTAAAACGCAAGAGTTCAGAGGGAGTAATCTCCCGGTTAATGCCAGTGCCATGAGCTAGTGAGCATAGAGAAAGGAGGCTGGAGCTGATGAGTACGTGGCTGGAGAGACAGTGTAGGAGGGATGGGTTCAGTTTCCTGGGACATTGGGACTGGTTCTACAGGAGGTGGGACCTGTACAAGCCGGATGGTTTGCACCTCAATGGGCCTGGGTCCAATATCCTTGGGGGAGGTTTGCTCGTGCTGTTGGGGGGTTTAAACTCGTTTGGCAGGGGGATGGGAACCTGAGGGTCGACTCAGATGGGGCAACATCAGAGCTGTAATGGAGGGCAGAAAATCAGAAGGAGTCTGGAAGACAGAGGAAACAAAAGATAGAAAATAACAAAGAGAGTTGGACTTGCTACATACGACATACAGAGGAGCTGAGGGCACAGATAGCAGTGTGATATTATAGCGATTACAGAAACATGACTGAAAGAGGGACAGGAATAGCAGCTCAACATTCCTGGTTACAGGGTTGTTAGGTGAGATAGAGGGGGGGATAAAAACCGAGGTGGGATGGCAATTTTGGCAAGTGCAGCCGCAAGGAGCAAAGATATGTTAGAAGGATCATCATTTGAGGCCATGTGGATTGAGCTTAGGAACAAAAAGGGGCAGACACAGAACTGGGAGTGAACTATATACCCCCAAACAGTCAGAGGCAGATAGAAGAGCAAATATGTAGGCAAATCTCTGAGAAGTGCAAAAACAATTGGGCAGTAATATTAGGAGATTTAATCAATCCCAATATTAACTGGGATAGTTTTAGTGTGAAAGGAATGGAGGCACCCGAATTCTTAATGTGAATTCAGGAGAGCTTTTTTCAGCCAGTATGGAGCAAGTCCAACAGGACAGGGTACAGTTCTGGACTCAGTTTCAGGCAATGAAGCTGGGCAAGTGGAAGGAATGACAGTGTGGGAGCATTTTGATGATAGTGATCATAATTCAGATAGTTTTAACATAAATATGGAAAAGGACAAAGATAAAACCAGTAGTTAAATTTCTAAATGGAGGCAAGGTCAATTTTACAGCTGAGGAGTGATTTAGCAAAAGTGGACAGGAAACAGTTACTTGAAGGTGAATCAGTGCCGGAGCAGTGGGAGGGAATCAAAGGGGAGATTTGAGGGGCTCAGAGTAAACATGTTCACACAAAGAAAATGGGGGGATGGCCAAATCTAGAGCCCCTTGGATTTCAAGGAGCTTACAGGGTAAGAAATGTCAGAAAAGGAAAGGTTATGTCTGACACCAGGAGTTCAATACTGCAGAACCAGGGAGGAAATTGCAGAGGGTCTGATACTCATTTTCCAATCCTCACAGGATACAGGTGAGGGGCCGGAGGATTGGAGGTCTGATAATGTTGCACCTTTGATTAAAAAGGGAGCGAGGGATAGACCGAATAATTACAGACCAGTCAGTCCATAGTGACTGTAGTCTTAGGGAATGTAGTGACTGTAGCTTTAAGACTTATTGTGCTGTGTAGTATCATGTGACAGTGTGAATGAATCAGTCTAAGCACGGGGAACCTTCGTGGGACAGGGGGTGGGGAGGTGGTAATTTTTTGTGTTTAGTTGTGGATGTGATGGAAAAGTGTAACGGCTGATGAAGCCCTGCAAATAAAGTTCACTCTTTCTTATGAGAAACCTGTCTGGAAAATCAAGTCTGTAAACAGCCTGAGCTCAGTCGTAGGCAAATAATTGGAATAAATTCTGTAGACAGGATAAACTGGCACTTAGAAAGGCAGTGATTAACCAAGGACATCAGCATGGATTTGATGAGGGAAGGTCATGCCTGAATAATCTGTTGAATTTTTTGAGGAAGCAACAAGGAGGATTGATGAGGGTAGAGTAGTCACTGTGGTCTACATGGATTTAAACAAGGTTGTTGAAATATAAGAGCATGGGGCTTATTCTGGAACTGTATAAATCATTAGTTAAATTTATAGTGACTGGGAGAAAGATTAGATGGGAGATGAGGCTCTGGAACTCAGGGCCTGAAAGGGTCACAGAGGCAGGAACCCTCATCCCATTTAAAAGGTGTCTGGGTATGAACCTCAAGAGCCTTAACCTGGAGGACTACAGACCAAATGCCGGAAAGTGGGATTCGGCCAGACGGCTCGTATTTCAGTGGCACAGACATGATGGGCCGAGTGGTCTCTTTCTGTGCCAGAAACTTTCTATGATTTTATGTGGGCATCTCATTTCCATCCCCACAATATTGTCCGTCTCTACACTTCATCAGCCCCTAGACCACAGAAACCCTTTTCCCTGCTTGTCTTGCCTCCTGACTGCATTATTCTAATGTCCTCTCCTGGCATCCTTCATCCACGCTCCATAACCCCCAAATTGCCCAAAGTGCAGAGTTCCATACACTGTCCCACACCAAGTGTTGTTCCAGCACTAGCACTGACATCACTGACCTGCCTGGCCTCACTGACCTGTTACCCATGAACTCACTGACCTGTTACCCCTCACCTTATTGACCTGCTCCACTATGGGGACAGAGAGGGGGAGTGGGTCTCACTGGGTAACTCACAGACAGGATGGGCTGAATGGCCTCCTTCTGTGCTGTAAGATTCTAGGTAGTGGACACGGTTCACAGTTTTCTCCCGTGTCAGTAACAAACATCCAGCTGCTCTGAGCTCCTTCTTTCACTTCCTCTCTTGGTTACGTTTCAGTCTTGCGATCGGACAGTCTTTGCAGTTATTTTTTACACTGGGGGTTTCTGCTGTGGTCTGAATCTGTAATAATAACTGTCCGATCAGTGAAAAGAACAGCAGCTAAGAGCAGTCAGGACTGAGGAGGCAGGCTCACTGGGAAACACATTGGGAAGATCAAAGCCATCGTCTTCAGCTCCCGATACAAACTCCATCCCTCTCCCTGAGCACTGTCTGCTGCTGAACCAGACTCTTCACAACCTTGGCCTCATCTTTCACCCCGATCTGACCCCCAAATCCTCCACATCACAAAGATCAGCCACTTGCCCCGATAACTGGAATGTGCTGACTACACAGAAGGAGCGGTTTAACAAACAGGGAGGAGAAGAGTCAAAGACTTGGGGAGAGTAGAGACGGATGAGGGAAGGGACAGATAGGTGACTGACACAATTCAATGCAGAGGAGTTTGAGATGATGGGTTTGAGGGGGAAAAGTAGTGAAAAGATGGTGAAGGATGTGTAGAAGCAGAGAGAGCTTGGCTCCAATTCCATCATTCCCTGAAAGTGGAAGTGCAGATTGATAAAGCCTTGAATTAAAATGATCAACAGCGTTAGGAATGGACAAACTACAGAGAGTAGAAATGGGAAATCCAAACAGAGAATTCACTAACCATTCAGCAGCCTGTGGGGAATGAAAGTGTGGGTTGTAGTTCAAACTGCAGTTAATAAACAGGTGAATCTGTGGAGAATACAGGACGATGGGGAGAGAGCAGGGGAGTGGGATTAGGAATATAGGAACAGGAGGAGGCCATGCAGCCCCTCGAGCCTGTCCCACCATTCAATTAGATCATGGCTGATCTGTATCTTAACTCCATTTCTCCAGCTTGCCCCATAACCCTCAATCCCCTTGTGTAAGAAAAACCTAACAAGCTCAGGTTTAACATTTTCATGTGACCGCCCTCTCCCAGCCCCAACAGCATTTTTTCTCAGGGGGAGAGAGTTCCAGATTTCCACTCCCCTTCCAGTGAAGAATTGCTTCCTGACATCACCCCTGAACGGCCGAGCTCGAATTTGAAGATTCTGCCCCCTCGTTCTCGACTCCCCCACCAGAGGACATGGTTTCTCTCCGTCTACACTAATCAGATTGAGTTTTTATTCATCTTAAACACCTCAATTAGATCTCAGTTCAAGACAATCCAAGCTGAGTTTATACAATCTGCCCCGATAACTTAACCCTTTTAACCCCGGGATCATTCAGGTGAATCTGAGCTGTGCCCTCTCCATGGTCAATATATCCTTCCTGAGGTGCGGTGCCCACAACTGATAAATATTGTGGAAAGCTGAGGCTCCAGCACAGATCCCTGGGGACATCACTATTCACATCTTGCTCATTGGAGCACATACACATTATCCCCACTCTCTGTCTCCTGCCTCCTAACCAGTTCCTCATCCATGGCAACAGGTTTCCTCAAATTCCATCTGCTTCCATTTTTATTCACAGTCTCTCATGTTGAATTTTCTCAAATGTCTTCTGGAAATCCATATCAATCACTTCCATATACATTCCCGAATCTACCACATTAGTGACCTCCTTAAAAAATGTAACCAGGTTAGTTAAAGATGTCTGATCCTTTTTAAATCCATGCTGACTCTCTCTGATCAGTTCATATTTATCACTCATTCTGTCTCTAATAACAGGTTCCAGTCACTTCCCCATTACAGACATTAAACTGAGAGGTTAGTTCTGAATGATCCGAGTGCACAGCTAGCACAGACACAAGGGGCTGAATGGCCTCCTCCTGTGCTAGAGGCTTATCAGGCTCCTTGACTGAAACATATGGATGGGAACAGGAGGTGGGCTGGAGCTTAAACAATGAGTTAAATGTAGACAGAGTGTCATTAGTGGGTAATGTACAGTGTACATTGTGTCCATGAGCCTCTCGAAAAGATATCTTTCTCTTTTTCCCTTTTCAGCTCCAGGCCTCTCATTAAGGAGCTGAAAGAATATTTAGTGAAGAAGTTTGCGGAGTGTGCGGGCTGTGTGAAGGATTTCGGCAGTGACTGATGATTGCAGCTCCTTGTTCAGTCTGCTCCTCCCTCACCACTGATCAAGACATGTAACCTCGTGTCACACTGAGTGAGATTACAATCAATATCATAGCGTCAGTCACAGAAAACAACAGCATCACAGTCTGAGACACTGGGACAGATATCACTGCGTCACGTCAAAGAACAGAGCCCTGATCCCCTCCCACCATGCTCAGAAACCATAGAGCATCGAAAATATACTGACAAACACCCCCTTATATTAAACACTCACACCCAGAGAACATCTACAGAGGGACAAGGCAGGATAGAGATTGAGAGAGAGTGAGAGAGAGAGAGGGGGAGAGAGAGAGAGAGAGAGTGAGAGAGAGACAGGGAGATGGAGAGAGAGGCAGAGAGATAGAGAGAGAGAGGGTGAGATGGAGAGTTAGGTATAGAGGGAGAGCGACATAGAGAGTTTGAGAGAGAGAGAGAGTGAGAAGAGACAGGGAGATGGAGACAGAGGCAGAGAGAGGCAGAGAGAGAGAGGGAGTGTGAGATGGAGAGTTAGGTATAGAGGGAAAGCGACATAGAGTGTTTGTGACAGAGAGAGTGAGAGAGAGAGTGGGAGAGAGAGAGTGAGAGACAGGGATGGGTTAGTGTGAGAGAGAGAGAGAGAGAGGGAGAGAGAGAGTGAGAGAGAGGGATGGGTTAGTGTGAGAGAGAAAGACTCTGTGTCAGCTCCTGTACCTGCCTGAGTGAAGAAGTCTTATTATAATTCTATCGGACCTCGGTGAGACCACACCTGGATTACTGTGTACAGATTGACAGGGTAGACAGTGACAGGGTGAGACTGGCATCTTCCCTCACTGAGTCCCTTGTGTTTTCTATCAATCCAGCAGGATTTATGGACAATTTCTACAGCCAGAAAACAAATGATCAGATTTATCCAATTCCATTTCACTAACTCCCATCCTGGGGTTTGAACTCATCCCCTCTGGGTTACTGGCTCAATCCCATTCCCTACAGGGAAGAAGTGGTGGTGTGGATTGAGAGAGGCTGCAAGGCAGGGAGCAAGGGGACTGCATTAACCAGGGATCCACAGAGCAACAGGTTAGTCTGCACCAAACTGCAGCACAGGTGGTGAGAATGGACAGTAACCTCGTTCCACCTGATCTCCATCCCTCCCTCTGAGTGTCCCACCTTCCTCTCAGATACACACCTCCCTGATCTCCATCCCTCCCTCTGAGTGTCCCACCTTCCCCTCAGATACACACCTCCCTGATCTCCATCCCTCCCTCTGAGTGTCCGAACTTCCTCTCAGTTAGACACCTCCCTGATCTCCATCCCTCCCTCTGAGTGTCCAACCTTCCTCTCAGATACACACCTCCCTGATCTCCATCCCTCCCTCTGAGTGTCCAATCTTCCTCTCAGTTACAGACCTCCCTGATCTCCATCCCTCCCTCTGAGTGTTTGACCTTCCTCTCAGATACACACCTCCCTGATCTCCATCCCTCCCTCTGAGTGTCCCACCTTCCTCTCAGATACACACCTCCATGATCTCCATCCCTCCCTCTGAGTGTCCCACCTTCCTCTCAGATACACACCTCCCTGATCTCCATCCCTCCTTATGAGTGTCCGATCTTCCTCTCAGATACACAACTCTCTGATCTCTATCCGTCTCTCGATCTGACCTCAATCCCTATCTCTATCTGACCTCCATCCCTCTCTCTCTCTGACCTCCATCCCTTCTCTATTTGGCGTCCACCCCTCCCTCTAATGAACCTCCATCCCTCTCTCTATCTATCCTCCATCCCTCTCTCTAGTTGAGCTGCTGACGCTCAGATCTGACACAATTACAGTTAATCCCGTTATGAACAGTGTCGGCCTATTTGGAATGTCAGTTTGATGAAGTCAGTTTGAGCCATTACTCCAAGGACATCACAGATGGTTTGTACATAGGGGAACCCACAAACCAGAGAATTGTGTCAGTAAACACAGAGAGAATGAAAGATACAATTAAAACTTTATTAATATGGTTATCAGAGCTGTGTCACTACATAGTTAAAATGTTAGTGATGATATATCCTGCGGAGTAATATATAGAGAAGCCTGAGTAATAAATAATATATATCATTTCATGTTACATAATATATTACAATAATATATTACAATTATATATTGTCTATATACAGTAATATATGCAGATCAGATAATTGTGCCAATGTATAAAGATCTAAAAAATGCAACAATAAAAGTTTTGGAATATGATGTTCAGCAAAATGTCATTTTTATAGTTTAACAATGGTTACTTATTGGTGAAGATTTACTTCACAATCCAGTCTATGTACTCTGGTAAATCACACTTCACAATCCAGTCTGTGTACTCAGCTACATCACACTTCACAATTCAGTCTGTGTACTCAGGTACATCACACTTCACAATCCAGTCTGTGTACTCAGGTACATCACACTTCACAATCCAGTCTGTGTACTCAGGTACATCACACATCACATTCCAATCTGTGTACTCAGGTACATCACACTTCACAATCCAGTCTGTGTACTCAGGTACATCACACTTCACAATCCAGTCTGTGAACTCAGGTACATCACACTTCACAATCCAGTCTGTGAACTCAGGTACATCACACTTCACAATCCAGTCTGTGTACTCAGGTACAACACACTTCAGAATCCAGTCTGTGTACTCAGGTACATCACACTTCACAATCCAGGCAGTGTAGTCACGTATAACACACTTCATAATCCAGTCAGTGTACTCAGGTAAATCACACTTCACAATCCAGTCTGTGGATTCATATATACCACACTTCACAATCCAGTCTGTGTACTCAGGCACGTCAAACTTCACAATCCAGTCTGTGTACTCAGGCACGTCACACTTCACAATCCAGTCTGTGTACTGATGTACACCACACTTCACATTCCGGTCTGTGTATTCAGGTACATCAAACTTCACAATCCTGTCTGTGAACGCAGGTAAATCACACTTCACAATCCACTCTGTGTATTCAGGTACATTACACTTCAGAATCAAGTCTGTGTACTCAGGTACACGACACTTCACAATCCAGTCTGTGTACTCAGGTACATCACACTTCACAATCCTGTCTGTGCACTCATGTACATCACACTTCACATTCAAGTCTGTGTACTCAGGTACATCGGATTTCACCATCCAGTCTCTGTACTCAGGTACATCACACTTCACAATTCAGTCTGTGTACTCAGGTACATCACATTTCACAATAAAGGCCGTGTACTCAGGTACATCACACTTCACAATCCTGTCTGCGTACTGTGGTACATCACACTTCACAATCCTGTCTGCGAACTGAGGTACATCACACTTCACATTCCAGTCTGTGTACTCAGGTACATCACATTTCACAATCCAGTCTGTGTACTCAGGTACCTCACACTTCACAATCAAGTCTGTGTACTGAGGTACACCACACATCAGAATCCAGTCTGTGTACTCAGGAGCATCAAACTTCACAACCCAGTCTGTGTACTCAGGTACATCACACTTCACAATCCAGTCTGTGTACTCAGGTACATCACACTTCACAATCCAGTCTGTGTACTCAAGTACATCACACTTCACAGTCCAGTCTGTGTACTCAGGTACATCACATTTCACAATCCAGTGTGTGTACTCAGGTACATCACATTTCATAATCCAGTCTCTGTACTCAGGTACATCACATTTCACAATCCAGTCTGAGTACTCAGGCACGTCACACTTCACAATCCAGTCTGTGTACTAATGTACACCACACTTCACATTCCTGTCTGTGTATTCAGGTAAATCACACTTCACAATCCTGTCTGTGAACTCAGGTACATCAAACTTCACAATCCAGTCTGTGTATTCAGGTACATTACACTTCAGAATCAAGTCTGTGTACTCAGGTACACGACACTTCAAAATCCAGTCTGTTTACTCAGGTACATCACACTTCACAATGCTGTCTGTGCAGTCATGTACATCACACTTCACATTCAAGTCTGTGTACTCAGGTGCATCGCATTTCACCATCTAGTCTCTGTGCTCAGGTACATCACACTTCACAATCCAGTCTGTGTACTCAGGTACATCACATTTCATAATCCAGTCTGCGTACTCAGGTACATCACACTTCACAATCCAGTCTGTGTACTCAGGTACATCACACTTCACAATCCAGTCTGTGTACTCAGGTACATCACACTTCACAATTCAGTCTGTGTACTCAGGTACATCACACTTCACAATACAGTCTGTGTAGTCAGGTATATCACACATCACAATCCAGTCTGTGTACTCAGGTACATCACACTTCACAATTCAGTCTGTGTACTCAGGTACATCACACTTCACAATCCTGTCTGTGTACTCAGGTACATCACACTTCACAATCCAGTCTGTGTACTCAGGTACATCACACTTCACAATCCAGTCTGTGTACTCAGGTACATCACATTTCATAATCCAGTCTGTACTCAGGTACATCACACTTCACAATCCAGTCTGTGTACTCAGGTACATCACACTTCACAATCCAGTCTGTGTACTCAGGCACATCACACTTCACAGTCCAGTTTGTGTACTCAGGTACATCACATTTCACAATCCAGTGTGTGTACTCAGGTACATCACATTTCACAATCCAGTCTCTGTACTCAGGTACATCACATTTCACAATCCAGTCTGAGTACTCAGGCACTTCACACTTCACAATCCAGTCTGTGTACTAATGTACACCACACTTCACATTCCTGTCTGTGTATTCAGGTACATCACACTTCACAATCCTGTCTGTGAACTCAGGTACATCAAACTTCACAATCCAGTCTGTGTATTCAGGTACATTACACTTCAGAATCAAGTCTGTGTACTCAGGTACACGACACTTCACAATCCAGTCTGTTTAATCAGGTACATCACACTTCGCAATGCTGTCTGTGCAGTCATGTACATCACACTTCACATTCAAGTCTGTGTACTCAGGTGCATCGCATTTCACCAACTAGTCTCTGTGCTCAGGTACATCACACTTCGAATTTCAGTCTGTGTACTCAGGTACATCACATTTCACAATCCTGTCTGTGTACTGAGGTACATCACACTTCACAATCCAGTCTGCGTACTGAGGTACATCACACCTCACATTCCAGTCTGTGTACTCAGGTCCATCACACTTCACAATCAAGTCTGTGTACTGAGGTACACCACACTTCACAATTCAGTCTGTGTACTCAGGTACATCACACTTCACAATACAGTCTGTGTACTCAGGTACATCACACTTCACAATCCAGTCTGTGTACTCAGGTACATCACACTTCACAATCCAGTCTGTGTACTCAGGTACATCACATTTCATAATCCAGTCTGTACTCAGGTACATCACACTTCACAATCCAGTCTGTGTACTCAGGTAAATCACACTTCACAATCCAGTCTGTGGATTCATATATACCACACTTCACAATCCAGTCTGTGTACTCAGGCACGTCAAACTTCACAATCCAGTCTGTGTACTCAGGCACGTCACACTTCACAATCCAGTCTGTGTACTGATGTACACCACACTTCACATTCCGGTCTGTGTATTCAGGTACATCACACTTCACAATCCTGTCTGTGAACGCAGGTAAATCACACTTCACAATCCAATCTGTGTATTCAGGTACATTACACTTCAGAATCAAGTCTGTGTACTCAGGTACACGACACTTCACAATCCAGTCTGTGTACTCAGGTACATCACACTTCACAATCCTGTTTGTGCACTCATGTACATCACACTTCACATTCAAGTCTGTGTACTCAGGTACATCGGATTTCACCATCCAGTCTCTGTACTCAGGTACATCACACTTCACAATTCAGTCTGTGTACTCAGGTACATCACATTTCACAATAAAGGCCGTGTACTCAGGTACATCACACTTCACAATCCTGTCTGTGTACTGTGGTACATCACACTTCACAATCCTGTCTGCGTACTGAGGTACATCACACTTCACATTCCAGTCTGTGTACTCAGGTACATCACATTTCACAATCCAGTCTGTGTACTCAGGTACCTCACACTTCACAATCAAGTCTGTGTACTGAGGTACACCACACATCAGAATCCAGTCTGTGTACTCAGGAGCATCAAACTTCACAACCCAGTCTGTGTACTCAGGTACATCACACTTCACAATCCAGTCTGTGTACTCAGGTACATCACACTTCACAATCCAGTCTGTGTACTCAAGTACATCACACTTCACAGTCCAGTCTGTGTACTCAGGTACATCACATTTCACAATCCAGTGTGTGTACTCAGGTACATCACATTTCATAATCCAGTCTCTGTACTCAGGTACATCACATTTCACAATCCAGTCTGAGTACTCAGGCACGTCACACTTCACAGTCCAGTCTGTGTACTAATGTACACCACACTTCACATTCCTGTCTGTGTATTCAGGTAAATCACACTTCACAATCCTGTCTGTGAACTCAGGTACATCAAACTTCACAATCCAGTCTGTGTATTCAGGTACATTACACTTCAGAATCAAGTCTGTGTACTCAGGTACACGACACTTCAAAATCCAGTCTGTTTACTCAGGAACATCACATTTCACAATGCTGTCTGTGCAGTCATGTACATCACACTTCAGATTCAAGTCTGTGTACTCAGGTGCATCGCATTTCACCATCTAGTCTCTGTGCTCAGGTACATCACACTTCACAATCCAGTCTGTGTACTCAGGTACATCACATTTCATAATCCAGTCTGCGTACTCAGGTACATCACACTTCACAATCCAGTCTGTGTACTCAGGTACATCACACTTCACAATACAGTCTGTGTAGTCAGGTATATCACACATCACAATCCAGTCTGTGTACTCAGGTACATCACACTTCACAATTCAGTCTGTGTACTCAGGTACATCACACTTCACAATCCTGTCTGTGTACTCAGGTACATCACACTTCACAATCCAGTCTGTGTACTCAGGTACATCACACTTCACAATCCAGTCTGTGTACTCAGGTACATCACATTTCATAATCCAGTCTGTACTCAGGTACATCACACTTCACAATCCAGTCTGTGTACTCAGGTACATCACACTTCACAATCCAGTCTGTGTACTCAGGTACATCACACTACACAATCCAGTCTGTGTACTCAGGTACAACACACTTCACAATCCAGTCTGTGTACTCAGGTACATCACACTTCACAATCCAGGCAGTGTAGTCACGTATATCACACTTCACAATCCAGTCAGTGTACTCAGGTACATCACACTTCACAATCCAGTCTGTGTACTCAGGTAAATCACACTTCACAATCCAGTCTGTGGATTCATATATACCACACTTCACAATCCAGTCTGTGTACTCAGGCACGTCACACTTCACAATCCAGTCTGTGTACTCAGGTACGTCACACTTCACAATCCAGTCTGTGTACTGATGTACACCACACTTCACATTCCGGTCTGTGTATTCAGGTACATCACACTTCACAATCCTGTCTGTGAACTCAGGTACATCACACTTCACAATCCAATCTGTGTATTCAGGTACATAACACTTCAGAATCAAGTCTGTGTACTCAGGTACACGACACTTCACAATCTAGTCTGTGTACTCAGGTACATCACACTTCACAATCCTGTCTGTGCACTCATGTACATCACACTTCACATTCAAGTCTGTGTACTCAGGTACATCGGATTTCACCATCCAGTCTCTGTACTCAGGTACATCACACTTCACATTTCAGTCTGTGTACTCAGGTACATCACATTTCACAATAAAGGCCGTGTACTCAGGTACATCACTCTTCACAATCCTGTCTGTGTACTAAGGTACATCACACTTCACAATCCTGTCTGCGTACTGAGGTACATCACACTTCACATTCCAGTCTGTGTACTCAGGTACATCACATTTCACAATCCAGTCTGTGTACTCAGCTACCTCACAATTCACAATCAAGTCTGTGTACTGAGGTACACCACACATCACAATCCAGTCTGTGTACTCAGGAGCATCAAACTTCACAATCCAGTCTGTGTACTCAGGTACATCACACTTCACAATCCAGTCTGTGTATTCAGGTACATCACACTTCACAATCCAGTCTGTGTACTCAGGTATATCACATTTCATAATCCAGTCTGTACTCAGGTACATTACACTTCACAATCCAGTCTGTGTACTCAGGTACATCACACTTCACAATCCAGTCTGTGTACTCAGGTACATCACACTACACAATCCAGTCTGTGTACTCAGGTACATCACACTTCACAATCCAGTCTGTGTACTCAGGTACATCACACTTCACAATCCAGTCTGTGTACTCAGGCACATCACACTTCACAGTCCAGTCTGTGTACTCAGGTACATCACATTTCACAATCCAGTGTGTGTACTCAGGTACATCACATTTCACAATCCAGTCTCTGTACTCAGGTACATCACATTTCACAATCCAGTCTGAGTACTCAGGCACGTCACACTTCACAATCCAGTCTGTGTACTAATGTACACCACACTTCACATTCCTGTCTGTGTATTCAGGTACATCACACTTCACAATCCTGTCTGTGAACTCAGGTACATCAAACTTCACAATCCAGTCTGTGTATTCAGGTACATTACACTTCAGAATCAAGTCTGTGTACTCAGGTACACGACACTTCACAATCCAGTCTGTTTAATCAGGTACATCACACTTCACAATGCTGTCTGTGCAGTCATGTACATCACACTTCACATTCAAGTCTGTGTACTCAGGTGCATCGCATTTCACCAACTAGTCTCTGTGCTCAGGTACATCACACTTCACATTTCAGTCTGTGTACTCAGGTACATCACATTTCACAATCCTGTCTGTGTACTGAGGTACATCACACTTCACAATCCAGTCTGCGTACTGAGGTACATCACACTTCACATTCCAGTCTGTGTACTCAGGTCCATCACACTTCACAATCAAGTCTGTGTACTGAGGTACACCACACTTCACAATTCAGTCTGTGTACTCAGGTACATCACACTTCACAATACAGTCTGTGTACTCAGGTACATCACACTTCACAATCCAGTCTGTGTACTCAGGTATATCACACTTCACAATCCAGTCTTTTTACTCAGGTACATCACATTTCATAATCCAGTCTGTACTCAGGTACATCACACTTCACAATCCAGTCTGTGTACTCAGGTACATCACACTTCACAATCCAGTCTGTGTACCCAGGTACATCACACTACACAATCCAGTCTGTGTACTCAGGTACATCACATTTCACAATAAAGGCCGTGTACTCAGGTACATCACACTTCACAATCCTGTCTGTGTACTGAGGTACATCACACTTCACAATCCTGTCTGCGTACTGAGGTAAATCACACTTCACTTTCCAGTCTGTGTACTCAGGTGCATCACATTTCACAATCCAGTCTGTGTACTCAGGTACCTCACACTTCACAACAAGTCTGTGTACTGAGGTACACCACACATCAGAATCCAGTCTGTGTACTCAGGAGCATCAACCTTCACAATCCAGTCTGTGTACTCAGGTACATCACACTTCACAATCCTGTCTGTGTACTCAGGTACATCACACTTCACAATCCAGTCTGTGTACTCAGGTACATCACATTTCATAATCCAGTCTGTACTGAGGTACATTACACTTCACAATCCAGTCTGTGTACTCAGGTACATCACACTTCACAATCCATTCTGTGTACTCAGGTACATCACACTTCACAATCCAGTCTGTGTACTCAGGTACATCACACTTCACAATCCAGTCTGTGTACTCAGGTACATCACACTACACAATCCAGTCTGTGTACTCAGGTACATCACATTTCACAATAAAGGCCGTGTACTCAGGTACATCACACTTCACAATCCTGTCTGTGTACTGAGGTACATCACACTTCACAATCCTGTCTGCATACTGAGCTAAATCACACTTCACATTCCAGTCTGTGTACTCAGGTGCATCACATTTCACAATCCAGTCTGTGTACTCAGGTACCTCACACTTCACAATCAAGTCTGTGTACTGAGGTACACCACACATCAGAATCCAGTCTGTGTACTCAGGAGCATCAAACTTCACAATCCAGTCTGTGTACTCAGGTACATCACACTTCACAATCCTGTCTGTGTACTCAGGTACATCACACTTCACAATCCAGTCTGTGTACTCAGGTACATCACATTTCATAATCCAGTCTGTACTCAGGTACATTACACTTCACAATCCAGTCTGTGTACTCAGGTACATCACACTTCACAATCCAGTCTGAGTACACAGGTACATCACACTACACAATCCAGTCTGTGTACTCAGGTACATCACACTTCACAATCCAGTCTGTGTACTCAGGTACATCACACTTCACAATCCAGTCTGTGTACTCAGGTACATCACACTTCACAATTCAGTCTGTGTACTCAGGTACATCACATTTCACAATCCAGTGTGTGTACTCAGGTACATCACATTTCATAATTCAGTCTGTGTACACAGGTACATCACACTTCACAATCCAGTCTGCGTACTGAGGTACATCACACTTCACATTCCAGTCTGTGTACTCAGGTACATCACATTTCACAATCCAGTCTGTGTACTCAGGTCCATCACACTTCACAATCAAGTCAGTGTACTGAGGTACACCACACATCACAATCCAGTCTGTGTACTCAGGAGCATCAAACTTCACAATCCAGTCTGTGTACTCAGTTACATCACACTTCACAATCCAGTCTGTGTACTCAGGTACATCACACTTCACAATCCAGTCTGTGTACTCAGGTATATCACATTTCATAATCCAGTCTGTGTACTCAGGTACATCACACTTCACAATCCAGTCTGTGTACACAGGTACATCACACTTCACAATCCAGTCTGTGTACTCAGGTACATCACACTTCACAATTCAGTCTGTGTACTCAGGTACATCACACTTCACAATCCAGTCTGTGTAGTCAGGTACATCACACATCACAATCCAGTCTGTGTACTCAGGTACATCACACTTCATAATTCAGTCTGTGTACTCAGGTACATCACACTTCACAATCCTGTCTGTGTACTCAGGTACATCACACTTCACAATGCAGTCTGTGTACTCAGGTACATCACACATCACAATCCAGTCTGTGTAATCAGGTGCATCAAACTTCACAATCCAGTCTGTGTACTCAGGTACATCACACTTCACAATCCAGTCTGTGTACTCAGGTACAACACACTTCACAATCCAGTCTGTGTACTCAGGTACATCACACTTCACAATCCAGGCAGTGTAGTCACGTATAACACACTTCACAATCCAGTCAGTGTACTCAGGTACATCACACTTCACAATGCAGTCTGTGTACTCAGGTAAATCACACTTCACAATCCAGTCTGTGTACTCAGGGACATCACACTTCACAATCCAGTCTGTGTACTCAGGTACATCACACTTCACAATCAAGTCTGTGTACTGAGGTACACCACACATCACAATACAGTCTGTGTACTCAGGAGCATCAAACTTCACAATCCAGTCTGTGTACTCAGGTACATCACACTTCACAATCCAGTCTGTGTACTCAGGTACATCACACTTCACAATCCAGTCTGTGTACTCAGGTACATCACATTTCATAATCCAGTCTGTGTACTCAGGTACATCACACTTCACAATCCAGTCTGTGTACTCAGGTACATCAAACTTCACAATCCAGTCTGTGTACTCAGGTACATCACACTTCACAATTTAGTCTGTGTACTCAGGTACATCACACTTCACAATCCAGTCTGTGTAGTCAGGTACATCACACATCACAATCCAGTCTGTGTACTCAGGTACATCACACTTCACAATTCAGTCTGTGTACTCAGGTACATCACACTTCACAATCCTGTCTGTGTACTCAGGTACATCACACTTCACAATCCAATCTGTGTACTCAGGTACATCACACTTCACAATCCAGTCTGTGTACTCAGGTACATCACATTTCATAATCCAGTCTGTACTCAGGTACATCACACTTCACAATCCCGTCTGTGTACTCAGGTACATCACACTTCACAATCCAGTCTGTGTACTCAGGTACATCACACTACACAATCCAGTCTGTGTAGTCAGGTACATCACACTTCACAATCCAATCTGTGTACGCAGGTACATCACACTTCACAATATAGTTTGTGTACTCAGGTACATCGCACTTCACAATCCAGTCTGTGTACTCAGGTACATCACACTTCACAATCCTGTCTGTGTACTCAGGTACATCACACTTCACAGTCCAGTCTGTGTACTCAGGTACATAACATTTCACAATCCAGTCTGTGTACTCAGGTACATCACATTTCATAATCCAGTCTCTGTACTCAGGTACATCACATTTCAAAATCCAGTCTGAGTACTCAGGCACGTCACACTTCACAATCCAGTCTGTGTACTTATGTACACCACACTTCACATTCCTGTCTGTGTATTCAGGTACATCACACATCACAATCCTGTATGTGAACTCAGGTACATCAAACTTCACAATCCAGTCAGTGTATTCAGGTACATTACACTTCAGAATCAAGTCTGTGTACTCAGGTACACGACACTTCACAATCCAGTCTGGGTACTCAGGAACATCACACTTCACAATGCTGTCTGTGCAGTCATGTACATCACACTTCACATTCAAGTCAGTGTACTCAGGTGCATCGCATTTCACCATATAGTCTCTGTGCTCAGGTACATCACACTTCACATTTCAGTCTGTGTACTCAGGTACATCACATTTCACAATCCAGTCTGTGTACTCAGGGCCAAAACACTTCACAATCAAGTCTTTGTACTGAGGTACACGACACATCACAATCCAGTCTGTGTACTCAGGAGCATCAAACTTCACAATCCAGTCTGTGTACTCAGGTACATCACACTTCACAATCCAGTCTGTGTACTCAGGTACATCACACTTCACAATCCAGTCTGTGTACTCAGGTACATCACATTTCATAATCCAGTCTGTGTACTCAGGTACATCACACTTCACAATCCAGTCTGTGTACTCAGGTACATCACACTTCACAATCCAGTCTGTGTACTCAGGTACATCACACTTCACAATTCAGTCTGTGTACTCAGGTACATCACACTTCACAATACAGTCTGTGTACTCAGGTACATCACACTTCACAATCCAGTCTGTGTACTCAGGTACATCACACTTCACAATCCAGTCTGTGTACTCAGGTACATCACATTTCATAATCCAGTCTGTACTCAGGTACATCACACTTCACAATCCAGTCTGTGTACTCAGGTACATCACACTTCACAATCCAGTCTGTGTACTCAGGTACATCACACTACACAATCCAGTCTGTGTACTCAGGTACATCACATTTCACAATAAAGGCCGTGTACTCAGGTACGTCACACTTCACAATCCTGTCTGTGTACTGAGGTACATCACACTTCACAATCCTGTCTGCGTACTGAGGTAAATCACACTTCACATTCCAGTCTGTGTACTCAGGTGCATCACATTTCACAATCCAGTCTGTGTACTCAGGTACCTCACACTTCACAATCAAGTCTGTGTACTGAGGTACACCACACATCAGAATCCAGTCTTTGTACTCAGGAGCATCAAACTTCACAATCCAGTCTGTGTACTCAGGTACATCACACTTCACAATCCTGTCTGTGTACTCAGGTACATCACACTTCACAATCCAGTCCGTGTACTCAGGTACATCACACTTCATAATCCAGTCTGTACTCAGGTACATTACACTTCACAATCCAGTCTGTGTACTCAGGTACATCACACTTCACAATCCATTCTGTGTACTCAGGTACATCACACTACACAATCCAGTCTGTGTACTCAGGTACATCACACTTCACAATCCATTCTGTGTACTCAGGTACATCACACTTCACAATCCAGTCTGTGTACTCAGGTACATCACACTTCACAGTCCAGTCTGTGTACTCAGGTACATCACATTTCACAATCCAGTGTGTGTACTCAGGTACATCACATTTCATAATTCAGTCTCTGTACTCAGGTACATCACATTTCACAATCCAGTCTGAGTACTCAGGCACGTCACAATTCACAATCCAGTCTGTGTACTAATGTACACCACACTTCACATTCCTGTCTGTGTATTCAGGTACATCACACTTCACAATCCTGTCTGTGAACTCAGGTACATCAAACTTCACAATCCAGTCTGTGTATTCAGGTACATTACACTTCAGAATCAAGTCTGTGTACTCATGTACACGACACTTCATAATCCAGTCTGTGTACTCAGGTACATCACACTTCATAATGCTGTCTGTGCAGTCATGTACATCACACTTCACATTCAAGTCTGTGTACTCAGGTGCATCGCATTTCACCATCTAGTCTCTGTGCTCAGGTACATCACACTTCACATTTCAGTCTGTGTACTCAGGTACATCACATTTCACAATCCTGTCTGTGTACTGAGGTACATCACACTTCACAATCCAGTCTGCGTACTGAGGTACATCACACTTCACATTCCAGTCTGTGTACTCAGGTCCATCACACTTCACAATCAAGTCTGTGTACTGAGGTACACCACACATCACAATCCAGTCTGTGTACTCAGGAGCATCAAACTTCACAATCCAGTCTGTGTACTCAGGTACATCACACTTCACAATCCAGTCTGTGTACTCAGGTACATCACACTTCACAATCCAGTCTGTACTCAGGTACATCACATTTCATAATCCAGTCTGTGTACTCAGGTACATCACACTTCACAATCCAGACTGTGTACTCAGGTACATCACACTTCACAATCCAGTCTGTGTACTCAGGTACATCACACTTCACAATTCAGTCTGTGTACTCAGGTACATCACACTTCACAATCCAGTCTGTGTAGTCAGGTACATCACACATCACAATCCAGTCTGTGTACTCAGGTACATCACACTTCATAATTCAGTCTGTGTACTCAGGTACATCACACTTCACAATCCTGTCTGTGTACTCAGGTACATCACACTTCACAATCCAGTCTGTGTACTCAGGTACATCACACATCACAATCCAGTCTGTGTACTCAGCAGCATCAAACTTCCCAATCCAGTCTGTGTACTCAGGTACATCACACTTCACAATCCAGTCTGTGTACTCAGATACAACACACTTCACAATCCAGTCTGTGTACTCAGGTACATCACACTTCACAATCCAGGCAGTGTAGTCACGTATAACACACTTCACAATCCAGTCAGTGTACTCAGGTACATCACACTTCACAATGCAGTCTGTGTACTCAGGTAAATCACACTTCACAATCCAGACTGTGTGCTCAGGCACATCACACTTCACAATCCAGTCTGTGTACTCAGGTACATCACACTTCACAATCCAGTCTGTGTACTCAGGCACGTCACACTTCACAATCCAGTCTGTTGATTCATATATACCACACTTCACAATCCAGTCTGTGTACTCAGGCACGTCAAACTTCAAAATCCAGACTGTGTACTCAGGCACGTCACACTTCACAATCCAGTCTGTGTACTGATGTACACCACACTTCACATTCCGGTCTGTGTATTCAGGTACATCAACTTCACAATCCTGTCTGTGAACTCAGGTACATCACACTTCACAATCCAATCTGTGTATTCAGGTACATTACACTTCAGAATCAAGTCTGTGTACTCAGGTACACGACACTTCACAATCCAGTCTGTGTACTCAGGTACATCACACTTCACAATCCTGTCTGTGCACTCATGTACATCACACTTCAGATTCAAGTCTGTGTACTCAGGTACATCGGATTTCACCATCCAGTCTCTGTACTCAGGTACATCACACTTCACATTTCAGTCTGTGTACTCAGGTACATCACATTTCACAATTAAGGCCGTGTACTCAGGAGCATCAAACTTCACAATCCAGTCTGTGTACTCAGGTACATCACACTTCACAATCCTGTCTGTGTACTCAGGTACATCACACTTCACAATCCAGTCCGTGTACTCAGGTACATCACATTTCATAATCCAGTCTGTACTCAGGTACATTACACTTCACAATCCAGTCTGTGTTCTCAGGTACATCACACTTCACAATCCAGTCTGTGTACTCAGGTACATCACACTACACAATCCAGTCTGTGTACTCAGGTACATCACACTTCACAATCCAGTCTGTGTACTCAGGTACATCACACTTCACAATCCAGTCTGTGTACTCAGGTACATCACACTTCACAGTCCAGTCTGTGTACTCAGGTACATCACATTTCACAATCCAGTGTGTGTACTCAGGTACATCACATTTCATAATTCAGTCTCTGTACTCAGGTACATCACATTTCACAATCCAGTCTGAGTACTCAGGCACGTCACAATACACAATCCAGTCTGTGTACTAATGTACACCACACTTCACATTCCTGTCTGTGTATTCAGGTACATCACACTTCACAATCCTGTCTGTGAACTCAGGTACATCATACTTCACAATCCAGTCTGTGTATTCAGGTACATTACACTTCAGAATCAATTCTGTGTACTCATGTACACGACACTTCATAATCCAGTCTGTGTACTCAGGTACATCACACTTCACAATGCTGTCTGTGCAGTCATGTACATCACACTTCACATTCAAGTCTGTGTACTCAGGTGCATCGCATTTCACCATCTAGTCTCTGTGCTCAGGTACATCACACTTCACATTTCTTCTGTGTACTCAGGTACATCACATTTCACAATCCTGTCTGTGTACTGAGGTACATCACACTTCACAATCCAGTCTGCGTACTGAGGTACATCACACTTCACATTCCAGTCTGTGTACTCAGGTACATCACACTTCACAATCCAGTCTGTGTACTCAGGTACATCACACTTCACAATCCAGTCTATGTACTCAGGTACATCACACTTCACAATTCAGTCTGTGTACTCAGGTACATCACACTTCACAATCCAGTCTGTGTAGTCAGGTACATCACACATCACAATCCAGTCTGTGTACTCAGGTACATCACACTTCATAATTCAGTCTGTGTACTCAGGTACATCACACTTCACAATCCTGTCTGTGTACTCAGGTACATCACACTTCACAATCCAGTCTGTGTACTCAGGTACATCACACATCACAATCCAGTCTGTGTACTCAGGAGCATCAAACTTCCCAATCCAGTCTGTGTACTCAGGTACATCACACTTCACAATCCAGTCTGTGTACTCAGGTACAACACACTTCACAATCCAGTCTGTGTACTCAGGTACATCACACTTCACAATCCAGGCAGTGTAGTCACGTATAACACACTTCACAATCCAGTCAGTGTACTCAGGTACATCACACTTCACAATGCAGTCTGTGTACTCAGGTAAATCACACTTCACAATCCAGACTGTGTACTCAGGCACATCACACTTCACAATCCAGTCTGTGTACTCAGGTACATCACACTTCACAATCCAGTCTGTGTACTCAGGCACGTCACACTTCACAATCCAGTCTGTTGATTCATATATACCACACTTCACAATCCAGTCTGTGTACTCAGGCACGTCAAACTTCAAAATCCAGTCTGTGTACTCAGGCACGTCACACTTGACAATCCAGTCTGTGTACTGATGTACACCACACTTCACATTCCGGTCTGTGTATTCAGGTACATCACACTTCACAATCCTGTCTGTGAACTCAGGTACATCACACTTCACAATCCAATGTGTGTATTCAGGTACATTACACTTCAGAATCAAGTCTGTGTACTCAGGAACACGACACTTCACAATCCAGTCTGTGTACTCAGGTACATCACACTTCACAATCCTGTCTGTGCACTCATGTACATCACACTTCACATTCAACTCTGTGTACTCAGGTACATCGGATTTCACCATCCAGTCTCTGTACTCAGGTACATCACACTTCACATTTCAGTCTGTGTACTCAGGTACATCACATTTCACAATTAAGGCCGTGTACTCAGGTACATCACACTTCACAATCCTGTCTGTGTACTGAGGTACATCACACTTCACAATCCTGTCTGCGTACTGAGGTACATCATACTTCACATTCCAGTCTTTGTACTCAGGTACATCACATTTCACAATCCAGTCTGTGTACTCAGGTACATCACACTTCTCAATCCAGTCTGTGTACTCAGGTACATCACACTTCACAATTCAGTCTGTGTACTCAGGTACATCACACTTCACAATACAGTCTGTGTACTCAGGTACATCACACTTCACAATCCAGTCTGTGTACTCAGGTACATCACACTTCACAATCCAGTCTGTGTACTCAGGTACATCACATTTCATAATCCAGTCTGTACTCAGGTACATCACACTTCACAATCCAGTCTGTGTACTCAGGTACATCACACTTCACAATCCAGTCTGTGTACTCAGGTACATCACACGACACAATCCAGTCTGTGTACTCAGGTACATCACACTTCACAATCCAGTCTGTGTACTCAGGTACATCACACTTCACAATCCAGTTTGTGTACTCAGGTACATCACACTTCACAGTCCAGTCTGTGTACTCAGGTACATCACATTTCACAATCCAGTGTGAGTATTCAGGTACATCACATTTCATAATCCAGTCTCTGTACTCAGGTACATCACATTTCACAATCCAGTCTGAGTACTCAGGTACATCACACTTCACAATGCTGTCTGTGTATTCAGGTACATCACACTTCACATTCAAGTCTGTGTACTCAGGTGCATCGCATTTCACCATCTAGTCTCTGTGCTCAGGTACATCACACTTCTCAATCCAGTCTGTGTACTCAGGTACATCACATTTCACAATCCTGTCTGTGTACTGAGGTACATCACACTTCACAATCCAGTCTGCGTAATGAGGTACATCACAGTTCACATTCCAGTCAGTGTACTGAGGTACATCACACTTCACAATCTAGTCTGTGTACTGAGGTACATCACACTTCACATTCCAGTCTGTGTTCTCAGGTACATCACACTTCACAATCCAGTCTGTGTACTCAGGTACATCACACTTCACAATCCAGTCTGTGTACTCAGGTACATCACACTTCACAATCCAGTCTGTGTACTCAGGTACATCACACTTCACAATCCTGTCTGTGTACTCAGGTACATCACACTTCAGAATCCAGTCTGTGTCCTCAGGAGCATCAAACTTCACAATCCAGTCTGTGTACTCAGGTACATCACACTTCACAATCCAGTCTGTGTACTCAGGTACATCACACTTCACAATCCAGTCTGTGTACTCAGGTACATCACACTTCACAATCCAGTCTGTGTACTCAGGTACATCACACTTCACAATCCAGTCTGTGTACTCAGGTACATCACACTTCACAATCCAGTCTGTGTACTCAGGTACATCACACTTCACAATCCAGTCTGTGTTCTCAGGTACATCACATTTCACAATCCAGTCTGTGTACTTATGTACACCACACTTCACATTCCTGTCTGTGTATTCAGGAACATCACACTTCACAATCCAGTCTGTGTACTCAGGTTCATCACACTTCACAATCCAGTCTGTGTACTCAGGTACATCACACTTCACAATCCATTCTGTGTACTCAGGTACATCACACTTCACAATCCAGTCTGTGTACTCAGGTACATCACACTTCACAATCCAGTCTGTGTTCTCAGGTACATCTCAGTTCAATATCCAGTCTGTATACTCAGGTACATCACACTTCACAATACAGTCTGTGTACTCAGGTACATCACACTTCACAATCCAGTCTGTGTACTCAGGTACATCACACTTCACAATCCTGTCTGTGTACTGAGGTACATCACACTTCACAATCCTGTCTGCGTACTGAGGTAAATCACACTTCACATTCCAGTCTGTGTACTCAGGTGCATCACATTTCACAATCCAGTCTGTGTACTCAGGTACCTCACACTTCACAATCAAGTCTGTGTACTGAGGTACACCACACATCAGAATCCAGTCTGTGTACTCAGGAGCATCACACTTCACAATCCAGTCTGTGTACTCAGGTACATCACACTTCACAATCCAGTCTGTGTACTCAGGTACATCACACTTCACAATTCAGTCTGTGTCCTCAGGTACATCACATTTCACAATCCAGTGTGTGTACTCAGGTACATCACATTTCATAATTCAGTCTGTGTACTCAGGTACATCACACTTCACAATCCAGTCTGCGTACTGAGGTACATCTCACTTCACATTCCAGTCTGTGTACTCAGGTACATCACATTTCACAATCCAGTCTGTTTACTCAGGTCCATCACACTTCACAATCAAGTCTGTGTACTGAGGTACACCACACATCACAATCCAGTCTGTGTACTCAGGAGCATCAAACTTCACAATCCAGTCTGTGTACTCAGTTACATCACACTTCACAATCCAGTCTGTGTACTCAGGTACATCACACTTCACAATCCAGTCTGTGTACTCAGGTACATCACATTTCATAATCCATTTTGTGTACTCAGGTACATCACACTTCACAATCCAGTCTGTGTACTCAGGTACATCACACATCACAATCCAGTCTGTGTACTCAGGTACATCACACTTCACAATTCAGTCCGTGTACTCAGGTACATCACACTTCACAATCCAGTCTGTGTAGTCAGGTACATCACATATCACAATCCAGTCTGTATACTCAGGTACATCACACTTCATAATTCAGTCTGTGTACTCAGGTACATCACACTTCACAATCCTGTCTGTGTACTCAGGTACATCACACTTCACAATGCAGTCTGTGTACTCAGGTACATCACACATCACAATCCAGTCTGTGTACTCAGGGGCATCAAACTTCACAATCCAGTCTGTGTACTCAGGTACATCACACTACACAATCCAGTCTGTGTACTCAGGTACAACACACTTCACAATCCAGTCTGTGTACTCAGGTACATCACACTTCAAAATCTAGGCAGTGTAGTCACGTATAACACACTTCACAATCCAGTCAGTGTACTCAGGTACATCACACTTCACAATGCAGTCTGTGTACTCAGGTAAATCACACTTCACAATCCAGTCTGTGTACTCAGGCACATCACACTTCACAATCCAGTCTGTGTACTCAGGTACATCACACTTCACAATCAAGTCTGTGTACTGAGGTACACCACACATCACAATACAGTCTGTGTACTCAGGTACATCACACTTCACAATCCAGTCTGTGTACTCAGGTACATCACACTTCACAATCCAGTCTGTGTACTCAGGTACATCACACTTCACGATTTAGTCTGTGTACTCAGGTACATCACACTTCACAATCCAGTCTGTGTAGTCAGGTACATCACACATCACAATCCAGTCTGTGTACTCAGGTACATCACACTTCACAATTCAGTCTGTGTACTCAGGTACATCACACTTCACAATCCTGTCTGTGTACTCAGGTACATCACACTTCACAATCCAGTCTGTGTACTCAGGTACATCACACTTCACAATCCAGTCTGTGTACTCAGGTACATCACATTTCATAATCCAGTCTGCACTCAGGTACATCACACTTCACAATCCAGTCTGTGTACTCAGGTACATCACACTTCACAATCCAGTCTGTGTACTCAGGTACATCACACTACACAATCCAGTCTGTGTACTCAGGTACATCACACTTCACAATCCAATCTGTGTACTCAGGTACATCACACTTCACAATATAGTTTGTGTACTCAGGTACATCACACTTCACAATCCAGTCTGTGTACTCAGGTACATCACGCTTCACAATCCAGTCTGTGTACTCAGGTACATCACACTTCACAGTCCAGTCTGTGTACTCAGGTACATAACCTTTCACAATCCAGTCTGTGTACTCAGGTACATCACATTTCATAATCCAGTCTCTGTACTCAGGTACATCACATTTCACAATCCAGTCTGAGTTCTCAGGCACGTCACACTTCACAATCCAGTCTGTGTACTTATGTACACCACACTTCACATTCCTGTCTGTGTATTCAGGTACATCACACATCACAATCCAGTATGTGAACTCAGGTATATCAAACTTCACAATCCAGTCAGTGTATTCAGGTACATTACACTTCAGAATCAAGTCTGTGTACTCAGGTACACGACACTTCACAATCCAGTCTGGGTACTCAGGAACATCACACTTCACAATGCTGTCTGTGCAGTCATGTAAATCACACTTCACATTCAAGTCAGTGTACTCAGGTGCATCGCATTTCACCATATAGTCTCTGTGCTCAGGTACATCACACTTCACATTTCAGTCTGTGTACTCAGGTACATCACATTTCACAATCCAGTCTGTGTACTCAGGTCCAAAACACTTCACAATCAAGTCTGTGTACTGAGGTACACAACACATCACAATCCAGTCTGTGTACTCAGGAGCATCAAACTTCACAATCCAGTCTGTGTACTCAGGTACATCACACTTCACAATCCAGTCTGTGTACTCAGGTACATCACACTTCACAATCCAGTCGGTGTACTCAGGTACAACACATTTCAAAATCCAGTCTGTGTACTCAGATACATCACACTTCACAATCCAGTCTGTGTACTCAGGTACATCACACTTCATAATCCAGTCTGTGTACTCAGGTACATCACACTTCACAATTCAGTCTGTGTACTCAGGTACATCACACTTCACAATACAGTCTGTGTACTCAGGTACATCACACTTCACAATCCAGTCTGTGTACTCAGGTACATCACACTTCACAATCCAGTCTGTGTACTCAGGTACATCACACTTCACAATCCAGTCTGTGTACTCAGGTACATCACATTTCATAATCCAGTCTGTGTACTCAGGTACATCACACTTCACAATCCAGTCTGTGTACTCAGGTACATCACACTTCACAATCCAGTCTGTGTACTCAGGTACATCACACTACACAATCCAGTCTGTGTACTCAGGTACATCACACTTCACAATCCAATCTGTGTACTCAGGTACATCACACTTCACAATATAGTTTGTGTACTCAGGTACATCACACTTCACAATCCAGTCTGTGTACTCAGGTACATCACGCTTCACAATCCAGTCTGTGTACTCAGGTACATCACACTTCACAGTCCAGTCTGTGTACTCAGGTACATAACCTTTCACAATCCAGTCTGTGTACTCAGGTACATCACATTTCACAATAAAGGCCGTGTACTCAGGTACATCACACTTCACAATCCTGTCTGTGTACTGAGGTACATCACACATCACAATCCTGTCTGCGTACTGAGGTAAATCACACTTCACATTCCAGTCTGTGTACTCAGGTGCATCACATTTCACAATCCAGTCTGTGGACTCAGGTACCTCACACTTCACAATCAAGTCTGTGTACTGAGGTACACCACACATCAGAATCCAGTCTGTGTACTCAGGAGCATCAAACTTCACAATCCAGTCTGTGTACTCAGGTACATCACACTTCACAATCCAGTCTGTGTACTCAGGTACATCACACTTCACAATCCAGTCTGTGTACTCAGGTACATCACACTACACAATCCAGTCTGTGTACTCAGGTACATCACACTACACAATCCAGTCTGTGTACTCAGGTACATTACACTTCACTATCCAGTCTGTGTACTCAGGTACATCACACTTCACAATCCAGTCTGTGTACTCAGGTACATCACACTTCACAATCCAGTCTGTGTACTCAGGTACATCACACTACACAATCCAGTCTGTGTACTCAGGTACATTACACTTCACTATCCAGTCTGTGTACTCAGGTACATCACACTTCACAATCCAGTCTGTGTACTCAGGTACATCACACTACACAATCCAGTCTGTGTACTCAGGTACATCACACTACACAATCCAGTCTGTGTACTCAGGTACATCACACTTCACAATCCAGTCTGTGTACTCAGGTACATCACACTTCACAATCCAGTCTGTGTCCTCAGGAGCATCAAACTTCACAATCCAGTCTGTGTACTCAGGTACATCACACTTCACAATCCAGTCTCTGTACTCAGGTACATCACACTTCACAATCCAGTCTGTGTACTCAGGTACATCACACTTCACAATCCAGTCTGTGTACTCAGGTACATCACACTTCACAATCCAGTCTGTGTACTCAGGTACATCACACTTCACAATCCAGTCTGTGTACTCAGGTACATCACACTACACAATCCAGTCTGTGTACTCAGGTACATCACACTTCACAATCCAGTCTGTGTACTCAGGTACATCACACTTCACAATCCTGTCTGTGTACTCAGGTACATCACACTTCACAATCCAGTCTGTGTCCTCAGGAGCATCAAACTTCACAATCCAGTCTGTGTACTCAGGTACATCACACTTCACAATCCAGTCTCTGTACTCAGGTACATCACACTTCACAATCCAGTCTGTGTACTCAGGTACATCACACTTCACAATCCAGTCTGTGTACTCAGGTACATCACACTTCACAATCCAGTCTGTGTACTCAGGTACATCACACTTCACAATCCAGTCTGTGTACTCAGGTACATCACATTTCACAATCCAGTCTGTGTACTTATGTACACCACACTTCACATTCCTGTCTGTGTATTCAGGTACATCACACTTCACAATCCAGTCTGTGTACTCAGGTTCATCACACTTCACAATCCAGTCTGTGTACTCAGGTACATCACACTTCACAATCCAGTCTGTGTACTCAGGTACATCACACTTCACAATCCAGTCTGTGTACTCAGGTACATCACATTTCATAATCCAGTCTGTACTCAGGTACATCACACTTCACAATCCAGTCTGTGTACTCAGGTACATCACACTTCACAATCCAGTCTGTGTACTCAGGTACATCACACTACACAATCCAGTCTGTGTACTCAGGTACATCACACTTCACAATCCAATCTGTGTACTCAGGTACATCACACTTCACAATATAGTTTGTGTACTCAGGTACATCACACTTCACAATCCAGTCTGTGTACTCAGGTACATCACACTTCACAATCCAGTCTGTGTACTCAGGTACATCACACTTCACAGTCCAGTCTGTGTACTCAGGTACATAACATTTCACTATCCAGTCTGTGTACTCAGGTACATCACATTTCATAATCCAGTCTCTGTACTCAGGTACATCACATTTCACAATCCAGTCTGAGTACTCAGGCACGTCACACTTCAGAATCCAGTCTGTGTACTTATGTACACCACACTTCACATTCCTGTCTGTGTATTCAGGTACATCACACATCACAATCCTGTATGTGAACTCAGGTACATCAAACTTTTCAATCCAGTCAGTGTATTCAGGTACATTACACTTCAGAATCAAGTCTTTGTACTCAGGTACACGACACTTCACAATCCAGTCTGGGTACTCAGGAACATCACACTTCACAATGCTGTCTGTGCAGTCATGTACATCACACTTCACATTCAAGTCAGTGTACTCAGGTGCATCGCATTTCACCATATAGTCTCTGTGCTCAGGTACATCACACTTCACATTTCAGTCTGTGTACTCAGGTACATCACATTTCACAATCCAGTCTGTGTACTCAGGTCCAAAACACTTCACAATCAAGTCTGTGTACTGAGGTACACGACACATCACAATCCAGTCTGTGTACTCAGGAGCATCAAACTTCACAATCCAGTCTGTGTACTCAGGTACATCACACTTCACAATCCAGTCTGTGTACTCAGGTACATCACACTTCACAATCCAGTCTGTGTACTCAGGTACATCACATTTCATAATCCAGTCTGTGTACTCAGGTACATCACACTTCACAATCCAGTCTGTGTACTCAGGTACATCACACTTCACAATCCAGTCTGTGTACTCAGGTACATCACACTTCACAATTCAGTCTGTGTACTCAGGTACATCACACTTCACAATACAGTCTGTGTACTCAGGTACATCACACTTCACAATCCAGTCTGTGTACTCAGGTACATTACACTTCACAATCCTCTCTGTGTACTCAGGTACATCACACTTCACAATCCAGTCTGTGTACTCAGGTACATCACATTTCATAATCCAGTCTGTACTCAGGTACATCACACTTCACAATCCAGTCTGTGTACTCAGGTACATCACACTTCACAATCCAGTCTGTGTACTCAGGTACATCACACTACACAATCCAGTCTTTGATCTCAGGTACATCACACTTCACAATCCAGTCTGTGTACTCAGGTACATCACACTACACAATCCAGTCTGTGTACTCAGGTACATCACACTTCACAATCCAGTCTGTGTACTCAGGTACATCACACTTCACAATCCAGTCTGTGTACTCAGGTACATCACACTTCACAATTCAGTCTGTGTCCTCAGGTACATCACATTTCACAATCCAGTGTGTGTACTCAGGTACATCACATTTCATAATTCAGTCTGTGTACTCAGGTACATCACACTTCACAATCCAGTCTGCGTACTGAGGTACATCTCACTTCACATTCCAGTCTGTGTACTCAGGTACATCACATTTCACAATCCAGTCTGTGTACTCAGGTCCATCACACTTCACAATCAAGTCTGTGTACTGAGGTACACCACACATCACAATCCAGTCTGTGTACTCAGGAGCATCAAACTTCACAATCCAGTCTGTGTACTCAGTTACATCACACTTCACAATCCAGTCTGTGTACTCAGGTACATCACACTTCACAATCCAGTCTGTGTACTCAGGTACATCACATTTCATAATCCATTCTGTGTACTCAGGTACATCACACTTCACAATCCAGTCTGTGTACTCAGGTTCATCACACATCACAATCCAGTCTGTGTACTCAGGTACATCACACTTCACAATTCAGTCCGTGTACTCAGGTACATCACACTTCACAATCCAGTCTGTGTAGTCAGGTACATCACATATCACAATCCAGTCTGTATACTCAGGTACATCACACTTCATAATTCAGTCTGTGTACTCAGGTACATCACACTTCACAATCCTGTCTGTGTACTCAGGTACATCACACTTCACAATGCAGTCTGTGTACTAAGGTACATCACACATCACAATCCAGTCTGTGTACTCAGGGGCATCAAACTTCACAATCCAGTCTGTGTACTCAGGTACATCACACTACACAATCCAGTCTGTGTACTCAGGTACAACACACTTCACAATCCAGTCTGTGTACTCAGGTACATCACACTTCAAAATCCAGGCAGTGTAGTCACGTATAACACACTTCACAATCCAGTCAGTGTACTCAGGTACATCACACTTCACAATGCAGTCTGTGTACTCAGGTAAATCACACTTCACAATCCAGTCTGTGTACTCAGGCACATCACACTTCACAATGCAGTCTGTGTACTCAGGTACATCACACTTCACAATCAAGTCTGTGTACTGAGGTACCCCACACATCACAATACAGTCTGTGTACTCAGGAGCATCAAACATCACAATCCAGTCTGTGTACTCAGGTACATCACACTTCACAATCCAGTCTGTGTACTCAGGTACATCACACTTCACAATCCAGTCTGTGTACTCAGGTACATCACATTTCATAATCCAGTCTGTGTACTCAGGTACATCACACTTCACAATCCAGTCTGTGTACTCAGGTACATCACACTTCACAATCCAGTCTGTGTACTCAGGTACATCACACTTCACGATTTAGTCTGTGTACTCAGGTACATCACACTTCACAATCCAGTCTGTGTAGTCAGGTACATCACACATAACAATCCAGTCTGTGTACTCAGGTACATCACACTTCACAATTCAGTCTGTGTACTCAGGTACATCACACTTCACAATCCTGTCTGTGTACTCAGGTACATCACACTTCACAATCCAGTCTGTGTACTCAGGTACATCACACTTCACAATCCAGTCTGTGTACTCAGGTACATCACATTTCATAATCCAGTCTGCACTCAGGTACATCACACTTCACAATCCAGTCTGTGTACTCAGGTACATCACACTTCACAATCCAGTCTGTGTACTCAGGCACATCACACTGCACAATCCAGTCTGTGTACTCAGGTACATCACACTTCACAATCCAATCTGTGTACTCAGGTACATCACACTTCACAATATAGTTTGTGTACTCAGGTACATCACACTTCACAATCCAGTCTGTGTACTCAGGTACATCACGCTTCACAATCCTGTCTGTGTACTCAGGTACATCACACTTCACAATCCAGTCTGTGTACTCAGGTACATCACACTTCACAATCCAGTCTGTGTACTCAGGTACATCACATTTCATAATCCAGTCTGCACTCAGGTACATCACACTTCACAATCCAGTCTGTGTACTCAGGTACATCACACTTCACAATCCAGTCTGTGTACTCAGGTACATCACACTGCACAATCCAGTCTGTGTACTCAGGTACATCACACTTCACAATCCAATCTGTGTACTCAGGTACATCACACTTCACAATATAGTTTGTGTACTCAGGTACATCACACTTCACAATCCAGTCTGTGTACTCAGGTACATCACGCTTCACAATCCAGTCTGTGTACTCAGGTACATCACACTTCACAGTCCAGTCTGTGTACTCAGGTACATAACCTTTCACAATCCAGTCTGTGTACTCAGGTACATCACATTTCATAATCCAGTCTCTGTACTCAGGTACATCACATTTCACAATCCAGTCTGAGTACTCAGGCACGTCACACTTCACAATCCAGTCTGTGTACTTATGTACACCACACTTCACATTCCTGTCTGTGTATTCAGTTACATCACACATCACAATCCTGTATGTGAACTCAGGTACATCAAACTTCACAATCCAGTCAGTGTATTCAGGTACATTACACTTCAGAATCAAGTCTGTGTACTCAGGTACACGACACTTCACAATCCAGTCTGGGTACTCAGGAACATCACACTTCACAATGCTGTCTGTGCAGTCATGTACATCACACTTCACATTCAAGTCAGTGTACTCAGATGCATCGCATTTCACCATATAGTCTCTGTGCTCAGGTACATCACACTTCACATTTCAGTCTGTGTACTCAGGTACATCACATTTCACAATCCAGTCTGTGTACTCAGGTCCAAAACACTTCACAATCAAGTCTGTGTACTGAGGTACACAACACATCACAATCCAGTCTGTGTACTCAGGAGCATCAAACTTCACAATCCAGTCTGTGTACTCAGGTACATCACACTTCACAATCCAGTCTGTGTACTCAGGTACATCACACTTCACAATCCAGTCTGTGTACTCAGGTACAACACATTTCAAAATCCAGTCTGTGTACTCAGATACATCACACTTCACAATCCAGTCTGTGTACTCAGGTACATCACACTTCACAATCCAGTCTGTGTACTCAGGTACATCACACTTCACAATTCAGTCTGTGTACTCAGGTACATCACACTTCACAATACAGTCTGTGTACTCAGGTACATCACACTTCACAATCCAGTCTGTGTACTCAGGTACATCACACTTCACAATCCAGTCTGTGTACTCAGGTACATCACACTTCACAATCCAGTCTGTGTACTCAGGTACATCACATTTCATAATCCAGTCTGTGTACTCAGGTACATCACACTTCACAATCCAGTCTGTGTACTCAGGTACATCACACTTCACAATCCAGTCTGTGTACTCAGGTACATCACACTACACAATCCAGTCTGTGTACTCAGGTACATCACACTTCACAATCCAATCTGTGTACTCAGGTACATCACACTTCACAATATAGTTTGTGTACTCAGGTACATCACACTTCACAATCCAGTCTGTGTACTCAGGTACATCACGCTTCACAATCCAGTATGTGTACTCAGGTACATCACACTTCACAGTCCAGTCTGTGTACTCAGGTACATAACCTTTCACAATCCAGTCTGTGTACTCAGGTACATCACATTTCACAATAAAGGCCGTGTACTCAGGTACATCACACTTCACAATCCTGTCTGTGTACTGAGGTACATCACACATCACAATCCTGTCTGCGTACTGAGGTAAATCACACTTCACATTCCAGTCTGTGTACGCAGGTGCATCACATTTCACAATCCAGTCAGTGGACTCAGGTACCTCACACTTCACAATCAAGTCTGTGTACTGAGGTACACCACACATCAGAATCCAGTCTGTGTACTCAGGAGCATCAAACTTCACAATCCAGTCTGTGTACTCAGGTACATCACACTTCACAATCCTGTCTGTGTACTCAGGTACATCACACTTCACAATCCAGTCCGTGTACTCAGGTACATCACATTTCATAATCCAGTCTATGTACTCAGGTACATCACACTTCACAATCCAGTCTGTGTACTCAGGTACATCACACTACACAATCCAGTCTGTGTACTCAGGTACATCACACTTCACAATCCAGTCTGTGTACTCAGGTACATCACACTTCACAATCCTGTCTGTGTACTCAGGTACATCACACTTCACAATCCAGTCTGTGTCCTCAGGAGCATCAAACTTCACAATCCAGTCTGTGTACTCAGGTACATCACACTTCACAATCCAGTCTGTGTACTCAGGTACATCACACTTCACAATCCAGTCTGTGTACTCAGGTACATCACACTTCACAATCCAGTCTGTGTACTCAGGTACATCACACTTCACAATCCAGTCTGTGTACTCAGGTACATCACACTTCACAATCCAATCTGTGTTCTCAGGTACATCACATTTCACAATCCAGTCTGTGTACTTATGTACACCACACTTCACATTCCTGTCTGTGTATTCAGGTACATCACACTTCACAATCCAGTCTGTGTACTCAGGTTCATCACACTTCACAATCCAGTCTGTGTACTCAGGTACATCACACTTCACAATCCAGTCTGTGTACTCAGGTACATCACACTTCACAGTCCAGTCTGTGTACTCAGGTACATCACATTTCATAATCCAGTCTGTACTCAGGTACATCACACTTCACAATCCAGTCTGTGTACTCAGGTACATCACACTTCACAATCCAGTCTGTGTACTCAGGTACATCACACTACACAATCCAGTCTGTGTACTCAGGTACATCACACTTCACAATCCAATCTGTGTACTCAGGTACATCACACTTCACAATATAGTTTGTGTACTCAGGTACATCACACTTCACAATCCAGTCTGTGTACTCAGGTACATCACACTTCACAATCCAGTCTGTGTACTCAGGTACATCACACTTCACAGTCCAGTCTGTGTACTCAGGTACATAACATTTCACAATCCAGTCTGTGTACTCAGGTACATCACATTTCATAATCCAGTCTCTGTACTCAGGTACATCACATTTCACAATCCAGTCTGAGTACTCAGGCACGTCACACTTCAGAATCCAGTCTGTGTACTTATGTACACCACACTTCACATTCCTGTCTGTGTATTCAGGTACATCACAGATCACAATCCTGTATGTGAACTCAGGTACATCAAACTTCACAATCCAGTCAGTGTATTCAGGTACATTACACTTCAGAATCAAGTCTGTGTACTCAGGTACACGACACTTCACAATCCAGTCTGGGTACTCAGGAACAGCACACTTCACAATGCTGTCTGTGCAGTCATGTACATCACACTTCACATTCAAGTCAGTGTACTCAGGTGCATCGCATTTCACCATATAGTCTCTGTGCTCAGGTACATCACACTTCACATTTCAGTCTGTGTACTCAGGTACATCACATTTCACAATCCAGTCTGTGTACTCAGGTCCAAAACACTTCACAATCAAGTCTGTGTACTGAGGTACACCACACATCACAATCCAGTCTATGTACTCAGGAGCATCAAACTTCACAATCCAGTCTGTGTACTCAGGTACATCACACTTCACAATCCAGTCTGTGTACTCAGGTACATCACACTTCACAATCCAGTCTGTGTACTCAGGTACATCACATTTCATAATCCAGTCTGTGTACTCAGGTACATCTCACTTCACAATCCAGTCTGTGTACTCAGGTACATCACACTTCACAATCCAGTCTGTGTACTCAGGTACATCACACTTCACAATTCAGTCTGTGTACTCAGGTACATCACACTTCACAATACAGTCTGTGTACTCAGGTACATCACACTTCACAATCCAGTCTGTGTACTCAGGTACATTACACTTCACAATCCTCTCTGTGTACTCAGGTACATCACACTTCACAATCCAGTCTGTGTACTCAGGTACATCACATTTCATAATCTAGTCTGTACTCAGGTACATCACACTTCACAATCCAGTCTGTGTACTCAGGTACATCACACTTCACAATCCAGTCTGTGTACTCAGGTACATCACACTACACAATCCAGTCTGTGATCTCAGGTACATCACATTTCACAATAAAGGCCGTGTACTCAGGTACATCACACTTCACAATCCTGTCTGTGTACTGAGGTACATCACACTTCACAATCCTGTCTGCGTACTGAGGTAAATCACACTTCACATTCCAGTCTGTGTACTCAGGTGCATCACATTTCACAATCCAGTCTGTGTACTCAGGTACCTCACACTTCACAATCAAGTCTGTGTACTGAGGTACACCACACATCAGAATCCAGTCTGTGTACTCAGGAGCATCAAACTTCACAATCCAGTCTGTGTACTCAGGTACATCACACTTCACAATCCTGTCTGTGTACTCAGGTACATCACACTTCACAATCCAGTCCGTGTACTCATGTACATCACATTTCATAATCCAGTCTGTACTCAGGTACATTTCACTTCACAATCCAGTCTGTGTACTCAGGTACATCACACTTCACAATCCAGTCTGTGTACTCAGGTACATCACACTACACAATCCAGTCTGTGTACTCAGGTACATCACACTTCACAATCCAGTCTGTGTACTGAGGTACATCACACTTCACAATCCAGTCTGTGTACTCAGTTACATCACACTTCACAATCCAGTCTGTGTACTCAGGTACATCACACTTCACAATCCAGTCTGTGTACTCAGGTACATCACACTTCACAATCCAGTCTGTGTACTCAGGTACATCACACTTCACAATCCAGTCTGTGTTCTCAGGTACATCACATTTCACAATCCAGTCTGTGTACTTATGTACACCACACTTCACATTCCTGTCTGTGTACTGAGGTACATCACACTTCACAATCCTGTCTGCGTACTGAGGTAAATCACACTTCACATTCCAGTCTGTGCACTCAGGTGCATCACATTTCACAATCCAGTCTGTGTACTCAGGTACCTCACACTTCACAATCAAGTCTGTGTACTGAGGTACACCACACATCAGAATCCAGTCTGTGTACTCAGGAGCATCAAACTTCACAATCCAGTCTGTGTACTCAGGTACATCACACTTCACAATCCTGTCTGTGTACTCAGGTACATCACACTTCACAATCCAGTCTGTGTACTCAGGTACATCACATTTCATAATCCAGTCATACTCAGGTACATTACACTTCACAATCCAGTCTGTGTACTCAGGTACATCACACTTCACAATCCAGTCTGTGTACTCAGGTACATCACACTTCACAATCCAGTCTGTGTACTCAGGTACATCGCACTTCACAATCCAGTCTGTGTACTCAGGTACATCACACTACACAATCCAGTCTGTGTACTCAGGTACATCACATTTCACAATAAAGGCCGTGTACTCAGGTACATCACACTTCACAATCCTGTCTGTGTACTGAGGTACATCACACTTCACAATCCTGTCTGCGTACTGAGGTAAATCACACTTCACATTCCAGTCTGTGTACTCAGGTGCATCACATTTCACAATCCAGTCTGTGTACTCAGGTACCTCACACTTCACAATCAAGTCTGTGTACTGAGGTACACCACACATCAGAATCCAGTCTGTGTACTCAGGAGCATCAAACTTCACAATCCAGTCTGTGTACTCAGGTACATCACACTTCACAATCCTGTCTGTGTACTCAGGTACATCACACTTCACAATCCAGTCTGTGTACTCAGGTACATCACATTTCATAATCCAGTCTGTACTCAGGTACATTACACTTCACAATCCAGTCTGTGTACTCAGGTACATCACACTTCACAATCCAGTCTGTGTACTCAGGTACATCACACTACACAATCCAGTCTGTGTACTCAGGTACAGAACACTTCACAATCCAGTCTGTGTACTCAGGTACATCACACTTCACAATCCAGTCTGTGTACTCAGGTACATCACACTTCACAATTCAGTCTGTGTACTCAGGTACATCACATTTCACAATCCAGTGTGTGTACTCCGGTACATCACATTTCATAATTCAGTGTGTGTACTCAGGTACATCACACTTCACAATCCAGTCTGCGTACTGAGCTACATCACACTTCAAATTCTAGTCTGTGTACTCAGGTACATCACATTTCACAATCCAGTCTGTGTACTCAGGTCCATCACACTTCACAATCAAGTCTGTGTACTGAGGTACACCACACATCACAATCCAGTCTGTGTACTCAGGAGCATCAAACTTCACAATCCAGTCTGTGTACTCAGTTACATCACACTTCACAATCCAGTCTGTGTACTCAGGTACATCACACTTCACAATCCAGTCTGTGTACTCAGGTACATCACACTTCACAATCCAGTCTGTGTACTCAGGTACATCACACTTCACAATTCAGTCTGTGTACTCAGGTACATCACACTTCACAATCCAGTCTGTTTAGTCAGGTACATCACACTTCACAATCCTGTCTGTGTACTCAGGTATATCACACTTCATAATTCAGTCTGTGTACTCAGGTACATCACACTTCACAATCCTGTCTGTGTACTCAGGCACATCACATTTCACAATGCAGTCTGTGTACTCAGGTACATCACACATCACAATCCAGTCTGTGTAATCAGGAGCATCAAACTTCACAATCCAGTCTGTGTACTCAGGTACATCACACTTCACAATCCAGTCTGTGTACTCAGGTACAACACACTTCACAATCCAGTCTGTGTACTCAGGTACATCACACTTCACAATCCAGGCAGTGTAGTCACGTATAACACACTTCACAATCCAGTCAGTGTACTCAGGTACATCACACTTCACAATGCAGTCTGTGTACTCAGGTAAATCACACTTCACAATCCAGTCTGTGTACTCAGGCACATCACACTTCACAATCCAGTCTGTGTACTCAGGTACATCACACTTCACAATCAAGTCTGTGTACTGAGGTACACCACACATCACAATACAGTCTGTGTACTCAGGAGCATCAAACTTCACAATCCAGTCTGTGTACTCAGGTACATCACACTTCACAATCCAGTCTGTGTACTCAGGTACATCACAATTCACAATCCAGTCTGTGTACTCAGGTACATCACATTTCATAATCCAGTCTGTGTACTCAGGTACATCACACTTCACAATCCAGTCTGTGTACTCAGGTACATCACACTTCACAATCCAGTCTGTGTACTCAGGTACATCACACTTCACAATTTAGTCTGTGTACTCAGGGACATCACACTTCACAATCCAGTCTGTGTAGTCAGGTACATCACACATCACAATCCAGTCTGTGTACTCAGGTACATCACACTTCACAATTCAGTCTGTGTACTCAGGTACATCACACTTCACAATCCAGTCTGTGTACTCAGGTACATCACACTTCACAATCCAGTCTGTGTACTCAGGTACATCACACTTCACAATCCAGTCTGTGTACTCAGGTACATCACATTTCATAATCCAGTCTGTACTCAGGTACATCACACTTCACAATCCAATCTGTGTACTCAGGTACATCACACTTCACAATATAGTTTGTGTACTCAGGTACATCACACTTCACAATCCAGTCTGTGTACTCAGGTACATCACACTTCACAATCCAGTCTGTGTACTCAGGTACATCACATTTCATAATCCAGTCTGTACTCAGGTACATCACACTTCACAATCCAATCTGTGTACTCAGGTACATCACACTTCACAATATAGTTTGTGTACTCAGGTACATCACACTTCACAATCCAGTCTGTGTACTCAGGTACATCACACTTCACAATCCAGTCTGTGTACTCAGGTACATCACACTTCACAGTCCAGTCTGTGTACTCAGGTACATAACATTTCACTATCCAGTCTGGGTACTCAGGTACATCACATTTCATAATCCAGTCTCTGTACTCAGGTACATCACATTTCACAATCCAGTCTGAGTACTCAGGCACGTCACACTTCACAATCCAGTCTGTGTACTTATGTACACCACTCTTCACATTCCTGTCTGTGTATTCAGGTACATCACACATCACAATCCTGTATGTGAACTCAGGTACATCAAACTTCACAATCCAGTCAGTGTATTCAGGTACATTACACTTCAGAATCAAGTCTGTGTACTCAGGTACACGACACTTCACAATCCAGTCTGGGTACTCAGGAACATCACACTTCACAATGCTGTCTATGCAGTCATGTACATCACACTTCACATTCAAGTCAGTGTACTCAGGTGCATCGCATTTCACCATATAGTCTCTGTGCTCAGGTACATCACACTTCACATTTCAGTCTGTGTACTCAGGTACATCACATTTCACAATCCAGTCTGTGTACTCAGGTCCAAAACACTTCACAATCAAGTCTGTGTACTGAGGTACACGACACATCACAATCCAGTCTGTGTACTCAGGAGCATCAAACTTCACAATCCAGTCTGTGTAATCAGGTACATCACACTTCACAATCCAGTCTGTGTACTCAGGTACATTACACTTCACAATTCAGTCTGTGTACTCAGGTACATCACACTTCACAATACAGTCTGTGTACTCAGGTACATCACACTTCACAATCCAGTCTGTGTACTCAGGTACATCACACTTCACAATCCAGTCTGTGTACTCAGGTACATCACATTTCATAATCCAGTCTGTACTCAGGTACATCACACTTCACAATCCAGTCTGTGTACTCAGGTACATCACACTTCACAATCCAGTCTGTGTACTCAGGTACATCACACTACACAATCCAGTCTGTGTACTCAGGTACATCACATTTCACAATAAAGGCCGTGTACTCAGGTACATCACACTTCACAATCCAGTCTGTGTACTCAGGTACATCACACTTCACAATCCAGTCTGTGTACTCAGGTACATCACACTACACAATCCAGTCTGTGTACTCAGGTACATCACATTTCACAATAAAGGCCGTGTACTCAGGTACATCACACTTCACAATCCTGTCTGTGTACTGAGGTACATCACACTTCACAATCCTGTCTGCGTACTCAGGTACATCACACTTCACAATCCAGTCTGTGTACTCAGGTACATCACACTACACAATCCAGTCTGGGTACTCAGGTACATCACACTTCACAGTCCAATCTGTGTACTCAGGTACATCACACTTCACAATATAGTATGTGTACTCAGGTACATCACACTTCACAATCCAGTCTGTGTACTCAGGTACATCACACTTCACAATCCAGTCTGTGTACTCAGGTACATCACACTTCACAGTCCAGTCTGTGTACTCAGGTACATAACATTTCACTATCCAGTCTGGGTACTCAGGTACATCACATTTCATAATCCAGTCTCTGTACTCAGGTACATCACATTTCACAATCCAGTCTGAGTACTCAGGCACGTCACACTTCACAATCCAGTCTGTGTACTTATGTACACCACTCTTCACATTCCTGTCTGTGTATTCAGGTACATCACACATCACAATCCTGTATGTGAACTCAGGTACATCAAACTTCACAATCCAGTCAGTGTATTCAGGTACATTACACTTCAGAATCAAGTCTGTGTACTCAGGTACACGACACTTCACAATCCAGTCTGGGTACTCAGGAACATCACACTTCACAATGCTGTCTGTGCAGTCATGTACATCACACTTCACATTCAAGTCAGTGTACTCAGGTGCATCGCATTTCACCATATAGTCTCTGTGCTCAGGTACATCACACTTCACATTTCAGTCTGTGTACTCAGGTACATCACATTTCACAATCCAGTCTGTGTACTCAGGTCCAAAACACTTCACAATCAAGTCTGTGTACTGAGGTACACGACACATCACAATCCAGTCTGTGTACTCAGGAGCATCAAACTTCACAATCCAGTCTGTGTACTCAGGTACATCACACTTCACAATCCAGTCTGTGTACTCAGGTACATTACACTTCACAATTCAGTCGGTGTACTCAGGTACATCACACTTCACAATACAGTCTGTGTACTCAGGTACATCACACTTCACAATCCAGTCTGTGTACTCAGGTACATCACACTTCACAATCCAGTCTGTGTACTCAGGTACATCACATTTCATAATCCAGTCTGTACTCAGGTACATCACACTTCACAATCCAGTCTGTGTACTCAGGTACATCACACTTCACAATCCAGTCAGTGTACTCAGGTACATCACACTACACAATCCAGTCTGTGTACTCAGGTACATCACATTTCACAATAAAGGCCGTGTACTCAGGTACATCACACTTCACAATCCTGTCTGTGTACTGAGGTACATCACACTTCACAATCCTGTCTGCGTACTCAGGTACATCACACTTCACAATCCAGTCTGTGTACTCAGGTACATCACACTACACAATCCAGTCTGGGTACTCAGGTACATCACACTTCACAGTCCAGTCTGTGTACTCAGGTACATCACATTTCACAATCCAGTGTGTGTACTCAGGTACATCACATTTCATAATTCAGTCTCTGTACTCAGGTACATCACATTTCACAATCCAGTCTGAGTACTCAGGCACGTCACAATTCACAATCCAGTCTGTATACTAATGTACACCACACTTCACATTCCTGTCTGTGTATTCAGGTACATCACACTTCACAATCCTGTCTGTGAACTCAGGTACATCAAACTTCACAATCAAGTCTGTGTACTGAGGTACACCACACATCACAATCCAGTCTGTGTACTCAGGAGCATCAAACTTCACAATCCAGTCTGTGTACTCAGTTACATCACACTTCACAATCCAGTCTGTGTACTCAGGTACATCACACTTCACAATCCAGTCTGTGTACTCAGGTACATCACATTTCACAATCCAGTCTGTGTACTCAGGTACATCACACTTCACAATCCAGTCTGTGTACTCAGGTACATCACACTTCACAATCCAGTCTGTGTACTCAGGTACATCACACTTCACAATTCAGTCTGTGTACTCAGGTACATCACACTTCACAATCCAGTCTGTTTAGTCAGGTACATCACACATCACAATCCAGTCTGTGTACTCAGGTATATCACACTTCATAATTCAGTCTGTGTACTCAGGTACATCACACTTCACAATCCTGTCTGTGTACTCAGGCACATCACATTTCACAATGCAGTCTGTGTACTCAGGTACATCACACATCACAATCCAGTCTGTGTAATCAGGAGCATCAAACTTCACAATCCAGTCTGTGTACTCAGGTACATCACACTTCACAATCCAGTCTGTGTACTCAGGTACAACACACTTCACAATCCAGTCTGTGTACTCAGGTACATCACACTTCACAATCCAGGCAGTGTAGTCACGTATAACACACTTCACAATCCAGTCAGTGTACTCAGGTACATCACACTTCACAATGCAGTCTGTGTACTCAGGTAAATCACACTTCACAATCCAGTCTGTGTACTCAGGCACATCACACTTCACAATCCAGTCTGTGTACTCAGGTACATCACACATCTCAATCAAGTCTGTGTACTTAGGTACACCACACATCACAATACAGTCTGTGTACTCAGGAGCATCAAACTTCACAATCCAGTCAGTGTACTCAGGTACATCACACTTCACAATCCAGTCTGTGTACTCAGGTACATCACAATTCACAATCCAGTCTGTGTACTCAGGTACATCACATTTCATAATCCAGTCTGTGTACTCAGGTACATCACACTTCACAATCCAGTCTGTGTACTCAGGTACATCACACTTCACAATCCAGTCTGTGTACTCAGGTACATCACACTTCACAATTTAGTCTGTGTACTCAGGTACATCACACTTCACAATCCAGTCTGTGTAGTCAGGTACATCACACATCACAATCCAGTCTGTGTACTCAGGTACATCACACTTCACAATTCAGTCTGTGTACTCAGGTACATCACACTACACAATCCTGTCTGTGTACTCAGGTACATCACACTTCACAATCCAGTCTGTGTACTCAGGTACATCACACTTCACAATCCAGTCTGTGTACTCAGGTACATCACATTTCATAATCCAGTCTGTACTCAGGTACATCACACTTCACAATCCAATCTGTGTACTCAGGTACATCACACTTCACAATATAGTTTGTGTACTCAGGTACATCACACTTCACAATCCAGTCTGTGTACTCAGGTACATCACACTTCACAATCCAGTCTGTGTACTCAGGTACATCACATTTCATAATCCAGTCTGTACTCAGGTACATCACACTTCACAATCCAATCTGTGTACTCAGGTACATCACACTTCACAATATAGTTTGTGTACTCAGGTACATCACACTTCACAATCCAGTCTGTGTACTCAGGTACATCACACTTCACAATCCAGTCTGTGTACTCAGGTACATCACACTTCACAGTCCAGTCTGTGTACTCAGGTACATAACATTTCACTATCCAGTCTGGGTACTCAGGTACATCACATTTCATAATCCAGTCTCTGTACTCAGGTACATCACATTTCACAATCCAGTCTGAGTACTCAGGCACGTCACACTTCACAATCCAGTCTGTGTACTTATGTACACCACTCTTCACATTCCTGTCTGTGTATTCAGGTACATCACACATCACAATCCTGTATGTGAACTCAGGTACATCAAACTTCACAATCCAGTCAGTGTATTCAGGTACATTACACTTCAGAATCAAGTCTGTGTACTCAGGTACACGACACTTCACAATCCAGTCTGGGTACTCAGGAACATCACACTTCACAATGCTGTCTGTGCAGTCATGTACATCACACTTCACATTCAAGTCAGTGTACTCAGGTGCATCGCATTTCACCATATAGTCTCTGTGCTCAGGTACATCACACTTCACATTTCAGTCTGTGTACTCAGGTACATCACATTTCACAATCCAGTCTGTGTACTCAGGTCCAAAACACTTCACAATCAAGTCTGTGTACTGAGGTACACGACACATCACAATCCAGTCTGTGTACTCAGGAGCATCAAACTTCACAATCCAGTCTGTGTACTCAGGTACATCACACTTCACAATCCAGTCTGTGTACTCAGGTACATTACACTTCACAATTCAGTCTGTGTACTCAGGTACATCACACTTCACAATACAGTCTGTGTACTCAGGTACATCACACTTCACAATCCAGTCTGTGTACTCAGGTACATCACACTTCACAATCCAGTCTGTGTACTCAGGTACATCACATTTCATAATCCAGTCTGTACTCAGGTACATCACACTTCACAATCCAGTCTGTGTACTCAGGTACATCACACTTCACAATCCAGTCTGTGTACTCAGGTACATCACACTACACAATCCAGTCTGTGTACTCAGGTACATCACATTTCACAATAAAGGCCGTGTACTCAGGTACATCACACTTCACAATCCTGTCTGTGTACTGAGGTACATCACACTTCACAATCCTGTCTGCGTACTCAGGTACATCACACTTCACAATCCAGTCTGTGTACTCAGGTACATCACACTACACAATCCAGTCTGGGTACTCAGGTACATCACACTTCACAGTCCAGTCTGTGTACTCAGGTACATCACATTTCACAATCCAGTGTGTGTACTCAGGTACATCACATTTCATAATTCAGTCTCTGTACTCAGGTACATCACATTTCACAATCCAGTCTGAGTACTCAGGCACGTCACAATTCACAATCCAGTCTGTATACTAATGTACACCACACTTCACATTCCTGTCTGTGTATTCAGGTACATCACACTTCACAATCCTGTCTGTGAACTCAGGTACATCAAACTTCACAATCCAGTCTGTGTATTCAGGTACATTACACTTCAGAATCAAGTCTGTGTACTCATGTACTCGACACTTCACAATCCAGTCTGTGTACTCAGGTACATCACACTTCACAATGCTGTCTGTGCAGTCATGTACATCACACTTCACATTCAAGTCTGTGTACTCAGGTGCATCGCATTTCACCATCTAGTCTCTGTCCTCAGGTACATCACACTTCACATTTCAGTCTGTGTACTCAGGTACATCACATTTCACAATCCTGTCTGTGTACTGAGGTACATCACACTTCACAATCCAGTCTGCGTACTGAGGTACATCACACTTCACATTCCAGTCTGTGTACTCAGGTACATCACATTTCACAATCCAGTCTGTGTACTCAGGTCCATCACACTTCACAATCAAGTCTGTGTACTGAGGTACACCACACATCACAATCCAGTCTGTGTATTCAGGAGCATCAAACTTCACAATCCAGTCTGTGTACTCAGGTACATCACACTTCACAATCCAGTCTGTGTACTCAGGTACATCACACTTCACAATCCAGTCTGTGTACTCAGGTACATCACATTTCATAATCCAGTCTATGTACTCAGGTACATCACACTTCACAATCCAGTCTGTGTACTCAGGTACATCACACTTCACAATCCAGTCTGGGAACTCAGGTACCTCACACTTCATAATTCATTCTGTGCACTCAGGTACATCACACTTCACAATCCTGTCTGTGTACTCATGTACATCACACTTCACAATCCAGTCTGTGTACTCAGGTACATCACACATCACAATCCAGTCTGTGTACTCAGGAGCATCAAACTTCCCAATCCAGTCTGTGAAATCAGGTACATCACACTTCACAATCCAGTCTGTGTACTCAGGTACAACACACTTCACAATCCAGTCTGTGTACTCAGGTACATCACACTTCACAATCCAGGCAGTGTAGTCACGTATAACACACTTCACAATCCTGTCAGTGTACTCAGGTACATCACACTTCACAATGCAGTCTGTGTACTCAGGTAAATCACACTTCACAATCCAGTCTGTGTACTCAGGCACATCACACTTCACAATCCAGTCTGTGTACTCAGGTACATCACACTTCACAATCCAGTCTGTGTACTCAGGCACGTCACACTTCACAATCCAGTCTGTTGATTCATATATACCACACTTCACAATCCAGTCTGTGTACTCAGGCACGTCAAACTTCAAAATCCAGTCTGTGTACTCAGGCACGTCACACTTCACAATCCAGTCTGTGTACTGATGTACACCACACTTCACATTCCGGTCTGTGTATTCAGGTACATCACACTTCACAATCCTGTCTGTGAACTCAGGTACATCACACTTCACAATCCAATCTGTGTATTCAGGTACATTACACTTCAGAATCAAGTCTGTGTACTCAGGTACACTACACTTCACAATCCAGTCTGTGTACTCAGGTACATCACACTTCACAATCCTGTCTGTGCACTCATGTACATCACACTTCACATTCAAGTCTGTGTACTCAGGTACATCGGATTTCACCATCCAGTCTCTGTACTCAGGTACATCACACTTCACATTTCAGTCTGTGTACTCAGGTACATCACATTTCACAATAAAGGCCGTGTACTCAGGTACATCACACTACACAATCCTGTCTGTGTACTGAGGTACATCACACTTCACAATCCTGTCTGCGTACTGAGGTACATCATACTTCACATTCCAGTCTGTGTACGCAGGTACATCACACTTCACAGTACAGTCTGTGTACTCAGGTACATCACATTTCACAATCCAGTGTGAGTACTCAGGTACATCACATTTCATAATCCAGTCTCTGTACTCAGGTACATCACATTTCACAATCCAGTCTGAGTACTCAGGTACATCACACTTCACAATGCTGTCTCTGTATTCAGGTACATCACACTTCACATTCAAGTCTGTGTACTCAGGTACATCACATTTCACAATCCTGTCTGTGTACTGAGGTACATCACACTTCACAATCCAGTCTGCGTACTGAGGTACATCACACTTCACATTCCAGTCAGTGTACTGAGGTACATCACACTTCACAATCTAGTCTGTGTACTGAGGTACATCACACTTCATATTCCAGTCTGTGTTCTCAGGTACATCACACTTCACAATCCAGTCTGTGTACTCAGGTACATCACACTTCACAATCCAGTCTGTGTACTCAGGTACATCACACTTCACAATCCTGTCTGTGTACTCAGGTACATCGCACTTCACAATCCAGTCTGTGTACTCAGGTACATCACACTTCACAATCCAGTCTGTGTACTCAGGTACATCACACTTCACAATCCAGTCTGTGTACTCAGGTACATCACACTTCACAATCCAGTCTGTGTCCTCAGGAGCATCAAACTTCACAATCCAGTCTGTGTACTCAGGTACATCACACTTCACAATCCAGTCTGTGTACTCAGGTACATCACACTTCACAATCCAGTATGTGTACTCAGGTACATCACACTTCACAATCCAGTCTGTGTACTCAGGTACATCACACTTCACAATCCAGTCTGTGTACTCAGGTACATCACACTTCACAATCCAGTCTGTGTACTCAGGTACATCACACTTCACAATCCAGTCTGTGTTCTCAGGTACATCACATTTCACAATCCAGTCTGTGTACTTATGTACACCACACTTCACAATCCTGTCTGTGTATTCAGGTGCATCACACTTCACAATCCAGTCTGTGTACTCAGGTTCATCACACTTCACAATCCAGTCTGTGTACTCAGGTACATCACACTTCACAATCCAGTCTGTGTACTCAGGTACATCACACTTCACAATCCAGTCTGTGTACTCAGGTACATCACACTTCACAATCCAGTCTGTGTTCTCAGGTACATCACATTTCACAATCCAGTCTGTGTACTTTTGTACACCACACTTCACATTCCTGTCTGTGTACTCAGGTACATCACACTTCACAATCCAGTCTGTGTACTCAGGTATATCACACTGCACAATCCAGTCTGTGTTCTCAGGAACATCACGCTTCACAATCCAGTCTGTGTACTCAGGTACATCATACTTCAGAATCCAGTCTGTGTACTCAGGCACGTCACACTTCACAATCCAGTATGTGTTCTCAGGCACGTCACACTTCACAATCCAGTCTGTGTACTCAGGCACGTCACACTTCACAATCCAGTCTGTGTACTCAGGAACGTCACACTTCACAATCCAGTCTGTGTACTCAGGTACCTGACACTTCACAATCCAGTCTGTGTACTCAGGTACATCACACTTCACAATACAGTGTGTGTACTCAGGTACATCACACTTCACAATCCAGTCTGTGTACTCAGGTACATCACACTTCACAATCCAGTCTGTGTACTCAGGTACACCACACTTCACAATCCAGTCTGTGTACTCAAGTACATCACACTTCACAATCCAGTCTTTGTACTCAGGTAGATAACACATCACAATCCAGTCAGTGTACTCAGGTACATCACATTTCACAATCCAGTCTGTGTACTCAGGTACATCACACTTCACAATCCAGTCTGTGTACTCAGGTACATCACATTTCATAATCCAGTCTGTGTACTCAGGTACATCACACTTCACAATCCAGTCTGTGTACTCAGGTACATCACATTTCACAATCCAGTCTGTGTACTCAGGTACATCACACTTCACAATCCAGTTTGTGTACTTATGTACACCACACTTCACATTCCTGTCTGTGTATTCAGGTACATCACACTTCACAATCCTGTCTGTGAACTCAGGTACATCAAACTTCACGATCCAGTCTGTGTATTCAGGTACATTACACTTCAGAATCAAGTCTGTGTACTCATGTACACGACACTTCACAATCCAGTCTGTGTACTCAGGTACATCACACTTCACAATGCTGTCTGTGCAGTCATGTACATCACACTTCACATTCAAGTCTGTGTACTCAGGTGCATCGCATTTCACCATCTAGTCTCTGTGCTCAGGTACATCACACTTCACATTTCAGTCTGTGTACTCAGGTACATCACATTTCACAATCCTGTCTGTGTACTGAGGTACATCACACTTCACAATCCAGTCTGCGTACTGAGGTACATCACACTTCACATTCCAGTCTGTGTACTCAGGTACATCACATTTCACAATCCAGTCTGTGTACTCAGGTCCATCACACTTCACAATCAAGTCTGTGTACTGAGGTACACCACACATCACAATCCAGTCTGTGTACTCAGGAGCATCAAACTTCACAATCCAGTCTGTGTACTCAGGTACATCACACTTCACAATCCAGTCTGTGTACTCAGGTACATCACACTTCACAATCCAGTCTGTGTACTCAGGTACATCACATTTCATAATCCAGTCTGTGTACTCAGGTACATCACACTTCACAATCCAGTCTGTGTACTCAGGTACATCACATTTCACAATCCAGTCTGTGTTTCTCAGGTACATCACACTTCACAATTCAGTCTGTGTACTCAGGTACATCACACTTCACAATCCAGTCTGTGTAGTCAGGTACATCACACATCACAATCCAGTCTGTGTACTCAGGTACATCACACTTCATAATTCAGTCTGTGTACTCAGGTACATCACACTTCACAATCCTGTCTGTGTACTCATGTACATCACACTTCACAATCCAGTCTGTGTACTCAGGTACATCACACATCACAATCCAGTCTGTGTACTCAGGAGCATCAAACTTCCCAATCCATTCTGTGAAATCAGGTACATCACACTTCACAATCCAGTCTGTGTACTCAGGTACATCACACTTCACAATCCAGTCTGTGTACTCAGGTACATCACACTTCACAATCCAGTCTGTGTTCTCAGGTACATCACATTTCACAATCCAGTCTGTGTACTTATGTACACCACACTTCACATTCCTGTCTGTGTATTCAGGTACATCACACTTCACAATCCAGTCTGTGTACTCAGGTTCATCACACTTCACAATCCAGTCTGTGTACTCAGGTACATCACACTTCACAATCCAGTCTGTGTACTCAGGTACATCACACTTCACAATCCAGTCTGTGTACTCAGGTACTTCACACTTCACAATCCAGTCTGTGTTCTCAGGTACATCACATTTCACAATCCAGTCTGTGTACTTTTGTACACCACACTTCACATTCCTGTCTGTGTACTCAGGTACATCACACTTCACAATCCAGTCTGTGTACTCAGGTATATCACACTGCACAATCCAGTCTGTGTTCTCAGGAACATCACGCTTCACAATCCAGTCTGTGTACTCAGGTACATCATACTTCAGAATCCAGTCTGTGTACTCAGGCACGTCACACTTCACAATCCAGTATGTGTTCTCAGGCACGTCACACTTCACAATCCAGTCTGTGTACTCAGGCACGTCACACTTCACAATCCAGTCTGTGTACTCAGGAACGTCACACTTCACAATCCAGTCTGTGTACTCAGGTACCTCACACTTCACAATCCAGTCTGTGTACTCAGGTACATCACACTTCACAATACAGTGTGTGTACTCAGGTACATCACACTTCACAATCCAGTCTGTGTACTCAGGTACATCACACTTCACAATCCAGTCTGTGTACTCAGGTACACCACACTTCACAATCCAGTCTGTGTACTCAAGTACATCACACTTCACAATCCAGTCTTTGTACTCAGGTACATAACACATCACAATCCAGTCAGTGTACTCAGGTACATCACATTTCACAATCCAGTCTGTGTACTCAGGTACATCACACTTCACAATCCAGTCTGTGTACTCAGGTACATCACATTTCATAATCCAGTCTGTGTACTCAGGTACATCACACTTCACAATCCAGTCTGTGTACTCAGGTACATCACACTTCACAATCCAGTCTGTGTACTCAGGTACATCACACTTCACAATCCAGTCTGTGTACTTATGTACACCACACTTCACATTCCTGTCTGTGTATTCAGGTACATCACACTTCACAATCCTGTCTGTGAACTCAGGTACATCAAACTTCACAATCCAGTCTGTGTATTCAGGTACATTACACTTCAGAATCAAGTCTGTGTACTCATGTACACGACACTTCACAATCCAGTCTGTGTACTCAGGTACATCACACTTCACAATGCTGTCTGTGCAGTCATGTACATCACACTTCACATTCAAGTCTGTGCACTCAGGTGCATCGCATTTCACCATCTAGTCTCTGTGCTCAGGTACATCACACTTCACATTTCAGTCTGTGTACTCAGGTACATCACATTTCACAATCCTGTCTGTGTACTGAGGTACATCACACTTCACAATCCAGTCTGCGTACTGAGGTACATCACACTTCACATTCCAGTCTGTGTACTCAGGTACATCACATTTCACAATCCAGTCTGTGTACTCAGGTCCATCACACTTCACAATCAAGTCTGTGTACTGAGGTACACCACACATCACAATCCAGTCTGTGTACTCAGGAGCATCAAACTTCACAATCCAGTCTGTGTACTCAGGTACATCACACTTCACAATCCAGTCTGTGTACTCAGGTACATCACACTTCACAATCCAGTCTGTGTACTCAGGTACATCACATTTCATAATCCAGTCTGTGTACTCAGGTACATCACACTTCACAATCCAGTCTGTGTACTCAGGTACATCACATTTCACAATCCAGTCTGTGTTTCTCAGGTACATCACACTTCACAATTCAGTCTGTGTACTCAGGTACATCACACTTCACAATCCAGTCTGTGTAGTCAGGTACATCACACATCACAATCCAGTCTGTGTACTCAGGTACATCACACTTCATAATTCAGTCTGTGTACTCAGGTACATCACACTTCACAATCCTGTCTGTGTACTCATGTACATCACACTTCACAATCCAGTCTGTGTACTCAGGTACATCACACATCACAATCCAGTCTGTGTACTCAGGAGCATCAAACTTCCCAATCCATTCTGTGAAATCAGGTACATCACACTTCACAATCCAGGCTGTGTACTCAGGTACAACACACTTCACAATCCAGTCTGTGTACTCAGGTACATCACACTTCACAATCCAGGCAGTGTAGTCACGTATAACACAATTCACAATCCAGTCAGTGTACTCAGGTACATCACACTTCACAATGCAGTCTGTGTACTCAGGTAAATCACACTTCACAATCCAGTCTGTGTACTCAGGCACATCACACTTCACAATCCAGTCTGTGTACTCAGGTACATCACACTTCACAATCCAGTCTGTGTACTCAGGCACGTCACACTTCACAATCCAGTCTGTTGATTCATATATACCACACTTCACAATCCAGTCTGTGTACTCAGGCACGTCAAACTTCAAAATCCAGTCTGTGTACTCAGGCACGTCACACTTCACAATCCAGTCTGTGTACTGATGTACACCACACTTCACATTCCGGTCTGTGTATTCAGGTACATCACACTTCACAATCCTGTCTGTGAACTCAGGTACATCACACTTCACAACCAATCTGTGTATTCAGGTACATTACACTTCAGAATCAAGTCTGTGTACTCAGGTACACGACACTTCACAATCCAGTCTGTGTACTCAGGTACATCACACTTCACAATCCTGTCTGTGCACTCATGTACATCACACTTCACATTCAAGTCTGTGTACTCAGGTACATCGGACTTCACCATCCAGTCTCTGTACTCAGGTACATCACACTTCACATTTCAGTCTGTGTACTCAGGTACATCACATTTCAAAATAAAGGCCGTGTACTCAGGTACGTCACACTTCACAATCCTGTCTGTGTACTGAGGTACATCACACTTCACAATCCTGTCTGCGTACTGAGGTACATCACACTTCACATTCCAGTCTGTGTACTCAGGTACATCACATTTCACAATCCAGTCTGTGTACTCAGGTACATCACGCTTCTCAATCCAGTCTGTGTACTCAGGTACATCACAATTCACAATTCAGTCTGTGTACTCAGGTACATCACACTTCACAATACAGTCTGTGTACTCAGGTACATCACACTTCACAATCCAGTCTGTGTACTCAGGTACATCACACTTCACAATCCAGTCTGTGTACTCAGGTACATCACACTTCACAATCCAGTCTGTGTACTCAGGTACATCACACGACACAATCCATTCTGTGTACTCAGGTACATCACACTTCACAATCCAGTCTGTGTACTCAGGTACATCAGACTTCACAATCCAGTTTGTGTACTCAGGTACATCACACTTCACAGTCCAGTCTGTGTACTCAGGTACATCACATTTCACAATCCAGTGTGAGTACTCAGGTACATCACATTTCATAATCCAGTCTCTGTACTCAGGTATATCACATTTCACAATCCAGTCTGAGTACTCAGGTACATCACACTTCACAATGCTGTCTGGGTATTCAGGTACATCACACTTCACATTCAAGTCTGTGTACTCAGGTACATCACATTTCACAATCCTGTCTGTGTACTGAGGTACATCACACTTCACAATCCAGTCTGCGTACTGAGGTACATCACACTTCACATTCCAGTCAGTGTACTGAGGTACATCACACTTCACAATCTAGTCTGTGTACTGAGGTACATCACACTTCACATTCCAGTCTGTGTTCTCAGGTACATCACACATCACAATCCAGTCTGTGTACTCAGGTACATCACACTTCACAATCCAGTCTGTGTACTCAGGTACATCACACTTCACAATCCAGTCTGTGTACTCAGGTGTTTCACACTTCACAATCCTGTCTGTGTACTCAGGTACATCACACTTCACAATCCAGTCTGTGTCCTCAGGAGCATCAAACTTCACAATCCAGTCTGTGTACTCAGGTACATCACACTTCACAATCCAGTCTGTGTACTCAGGTACATCACACTTCACAATCCAGTCTGTGTACTCAGGTACATCACACTTCACAATCCAGTCTGTGTACTCAGGTACATCACACTTCACAATCCAGTCTGTGTACTCAGGTACATCACACTTCACAATCCAGTCTGTGTACTCAGGTACATCACACTTCACAATCCAGTCTGTGTTCTCAGGTACATCACATTTCACAATCCAGTCTGTGTACTTATGTACACCACACTTCAAATTCCTGTCTGTGTATTCAGGTACATCACACTTCACAATCCAGGCTGTGTACTCAGGTTCATCACACTTCACAATCCAGTCTGTGTACTCAGGTACATCACACTTCACAATCCAGTCTGTGTACTCAGGTACATTACACTTCACAATCCAGTCTGTGTACTCAGGTACATCACACTTCACAATCCAGTCTGTGTTCTCAGGTACATCACATTTCACAATCCAGTCTGTGTACATTTGTACACCACACTTCACATTCCTGTCTGTGTACTCAGGTACATCACACTTCACAATCCAGTCTGTGTACTCAGGTATATCACACTGCACAATCCAGTCTGTGTTCTCAGGAACATCACGCTTCACAATCCAGTCTGTGTACTCAGGTACATCATACTTCAGAATCCAGTCTGTGTACTCAGGCACGTCACACTTCACAATCCAGTATGTGTACTCAGGCACGTCACACTTCACAATCCAGTCTGTGTACTCAGGCACGTCACACTTCACAATCCAGTCTGTGTACTCAGGAACGTCACACTTCACAATCCAGTCTGTGTACTCAGGTACCTCACACTTCACAATCCAGTCTGTGTACTCAGGTACATCACACTTCACAATACAGTGTGTGTACTCAGGTACATCACACTTCACAATCCAGTCTGTGTACTCAGGTACATCACACTTCACAATCCAGTCTGTGTACTCAGGTACACCACACTTCACAATCCCGTCTGTGTACTCAAGTACATCACACTTCACAATCCAGTCTTTGTACTCAGGTACATCGGATTTCACCATCCAGTCTCTGTACTCAGGTACATCACACTTCACATTTCAGTCTGTGTACTCAGGTACATCACATTTCACAATAAAGGCCGTGTACTCAGGTACATCACACTTCACAATCCTGTCTGTGTACTGAGGTACATCACACTTCACAATCCTGTCTGCATACTGAGGTACATCACACTTCACATTCCAGTCTTAGTACTCAGGTACATCACATTTCACAATCCAGTCTGTGTACTCAGGTACATCACGCTTCTCAATCCAGTCTGTGTACTCAGGTACATCACACTTCACAATTCAGTCTGTGTACTCAGGTACATCACACTTCACAATACAGTCTGTGTACTCAGGTACATCACACTTCACAATCCAGTCTGTGTACTCAGGTACATCACACTTCACAATCCAGTCTGTGTACTCAGGTACATCACATTTCATAATCCAATCTGTACTCAGGTACATCACACTTCACAATCCAGTCTGTGTACTCAGGTACATCACACTTCACAATCCAGTCTGTGTACTCAGGTACATGACACGACACAATCCAGTCTGTGTACTCAGGTACATCACACTTCACAATCCAGTCTGTGTACTCAGGTACATCACACTTCACAATCCAGTTTGTGTACTCAGGTACATCACACTTCACTGTCCAGTCTGTGTACTCAGGTACATCACATTTCACAATCCAGTGTGAGTACTCAGGTACATCACATTTCATAATCCAGTCTCTGTACTCAGGTACATCACATTTCACAATCCAGTCTGAGTACTCAGGTACATCACACTTCACAATGCTGTCTGTGTATTCAGGTACATCACACTTCACATTCAAGTCTGTGTACTCAGGTACATCACATTTCACAATCCTGTCTGTGTACTGAGGTACATCACACTTCACAATCCAGTCTGCGTACTGAGGTACATCACACTTCACATTCCAGTCAGTGTACTGAGGTACATCACACTTCACAATCTAGTCTGTGTACTGAGGTACATCACACTTCACATTCCAGTCTGTGTTCTCAGGTACATCACACATCACAATCCAGTCTGTGTACTCAGGTACATCACACTTCACAATCCAGTCTGTGTACTCAGGTACATCACACTTCACAATCCAGTCTGTGTACTCAGGTACATCACACTTCACAATCCTGTCTGTGTACTCAGTTACATCACACTTCACATTCAAGTCTGTGTCCTCAGGAGCATCAAACTTCACAATCCAGTCTGTGTACTCAGGTACATCACACTTCACAATCCAGTCTGTGTACTCAGGTACATCACACTTCACAATCCAGTCTGTGTACTCAGGTACATCACACTTCACAATCCAGTCTGTGTACTCAGGTACATCACACTTCACAATCCAGTCTGTGTACTCAGGTACATCACACTTCACAATCCAGTCTGTGTTCTCAGGTACATCACATTTCACAATCCAGTCTGTGTACTTATGTACACCACACTTCACATTCCTGTCTGTGTATTCAGGTACATCACACTTCACAATCCAGGCTGTGTACTCAGATTCATCACACTTCACAATCCAGTCTGTGTACTCAGGTACATCACACTTCACAATCCAGTCTGTGTACTCAGGTACATCACACTTCACAATCCAGTCTGTGTACTCAGGTACATCACACTTCACAATCCAGTCTGTGTCCTCAGGAGCATCAAACTTCACAATCCAGTCTGTGTACGCCGGTACATCACACTTCACAATCCAGTCTGTATACTCAGGTACATCACACTTCACAATCCAGTCTGTGTACTTAGGTACATCACACTTCACAATCCAGTCTGTGTACTCAGGTACATCACACTTCACAATCCAGTCTTTGTACTCAGGTACATCACACTTCACAATCCAGTCTGTGTACTCAGGTACATCACACTTCACAATCCAGACTGTGTTCTCAGGTACATCACATTTCACAATCCAGTCTGTGTACTTATGTACACCACACTTCACATTCCTGTCTGTGTATTCAGGTACATCACACTTCACAATCCAGGCTGTGTACTCAGGTTCATCACACTTCACAATCCAGTCTGTGTACTCAGGTACATCACACTTCACAATCCAGTCTGTGTTCTCAGGTACATCACATTTCACAATCCAGTCTGTGTACCTTTGTACAGCACACTTCACATTCCTGTCTGTGTACTCAGGTACAGCACACTTCACAATCCAGTCTGTGTACTCAGGTATATCACACTGCACAATCCAGTCTGTGTTCTCAGGAACATCACGCTTCACAATCCAGTCTGTGTACTCAGGTACATCATACTTCAGAATCCAGTCTGTGTACTCAGGCACGTCACACTTCACAATCCAGTATGTGTACTCAGGCACGTCACACTTCACAATCCAGTCTGTGTACTCAGGCACGTCACACTTCACAATCCAGTCTGTGTACTCAGGAACGTCACACTTCACAATCCAGTGTGTGTACTCAGGTACCTCACACTTCACAATCCAGTCTGTGTACTCAGGTACATCACACTTCACAATCCAGTCTGTGTACTCAGGTACATCGCACTTCACAATCCAGTCTGTGTACTCAGGTACATCACACTTCACAATCCAGTGTGTGTACTCAGGTACCTCACACTTCACAATCCAGTGTGTGTACTCAGGTTCATCACACTTCACAATCCAGTCTGTGTACTCAGGTACATCACACTTCACAACCCAGTCTGTGTACTCAGGTACATCACACTTCACAATCCAGTCTGTGTACTCAGGTACATCACACTTCACAATCCAGTCTGTGTTCTCAGGTACATCACATTTCACAATCCAGTCTGTGTACTTTTGTACACCACACTTCACATTCCTGTCTGTGTACTCAGGTACATCACACTTCACAATCCAGTCTGTGTACTCAGGTATATCACACTGCACAATCCAGTCTGTGTTCTCAGGAACATCACGCTTCACAATCCAGTCTGTGTACTCAGGTACATCATACTTCAGAATCCAGTCTGTGTACTCAGGCACGTCACACTTCACAATCCAGTATGTGTACTCAGGCACATCACACTTCACAATCCAGTCTGTATACTCAGGCACGTCACACTTCACAATCCAGTCTGTGTACTCAGGAACGTCACACTTCACAATCCAGTCTGTGTACTCAGGTACCTCACACTTCACAATCCAGTCTGTGTACTCAGGTACATCACACTTCACAATACAGTGTGTGTACTCAGGTACATCACACTTCACAATCCAGTCTGTGTACTCAGGTACATCACACTTCACAATCCAGTCTGTGTACTCAGGTACACCACACTTCACAATCCCGTCTGTGTACTCAAGTACATCACACTTCACAATCCAGTCTTTGTACTCAGGTACATCGGATTTCACCATCCAGTCTCTGTACTCAGGTACATCACACTTCACATTTCAGTCTGTGTACTCAGGTACATCACATTTCACAATAAAGGCCGTGTACTCAGGTACATCACACTTCACAATCCTGTCTGTGTACTGAGGTACATCACACTTCACAATCCTGTCTGCATACTGAGGTACATCACACTTCACATTCCAGTCTTTGTACTCAGGTACATCACATTTCACAATCCAGTCTGTGTACTCAGGTACATCACGCTTCTCAATCCAGTCTGTGTACTCAGGTACATCACACTTCACAATTCAGTCTGTGTACTCAGGTACATCACACTTCACAATACAGTCTGTGTACTCAGGTACATCACACTTCACAATCCAGTCTGTGTACTCAGGTACATCACACTTCACAATCCAGTCTGTGTACTCAGGTACATCACATTTCATAATCCAATCTGTACTCAGGTACATCACACTTCACAATCCAGTCTGTGTACTCAGGTACATCACACTTCACAATCCAGTCTGTGTACTCAGGTACATCACACGACACAATCCAGTCTGTGTACTCAGGTACATCACACTTCACAATCCAGTCTGTGTACTCAGGTACATCACACATCACAATCCAGTCTGTGTACTCAGGTACATCACACTTCACAATCCAGTCTGTGTACTCAGGTACATCACACTTCACAATCCAGTCTGTGTACTCAGGTGTTTCACACTTCACAATCCTGTCTGTGTACTCAGGTACATCACACTTCACAATCCAGTCTGTGTCCTCAGGAGCATCAAACTTCACAATCCAGTCTGTGTACTCAGGTACATCACACTTCACAATCCAGTCTGTGTACTCAGGTACATCACACTTCACAATCCAGTCTGTGTACTCAGGTACATCACACTTCACAATCCAGTCTGTGGACTCAGGTACATCACACTTCACAATCCAGTCTGTGTACTCAGGTACATCACACTTCACAATCCAGTCTGTGTACTCAGGTACATCACACTTCACAATCCAGTCTGTGTTCTCAGGTACATCACATTTCACAATCCAGTCTGTGTACTTATGTACACCACACTTCACATTCCTGTCTGTGTATTCAGGTACATCACACTTCACAATCCAGGCTGTGTACTCAGGTTCATCACACTTCACAATCCAGTCTGTGTACTCAGGTACATCACACTTCACAATCCAGTCTGTGTACTCAGGTACATCACACTTCACAATCCAGTCTGTGTACTCAGGTACATCACACTTCACAATCCAGTCTGTGTTCTCAGGTACATCACATTTCACAATCCAGTCTGTGTACTTTTGTACACCACACTTCACATTCCTGTCTGTGTACTCAGGTACATCACACTTCACAATCCAGTCTGTGTACTCAGGTATATCACACTGCACAATCCAGTCTGTGTTCTCAGGAACATCACGCTTCACAATCCAGTCTGTGTACTCAGGTACATCATACTTCAGAATCCAGTCTGTGTACTCAGGCACGTCACACTTCACAATCCAGTATGTGTACTCAGGCACGTCACACTTCACAATCCAGTCTGTGTACTCAGGCACGTCACACTTCACAATCCAGTCTGTGTACTCAGGAACGTCACACTTCCCAATCCAGTCTGTGTACTCAGGTACCTCACACTTCACAATCCAGTCTGCGTACTCAGGTACATCACACTTCACAATACAGTGTGTGTACTCAGGTACATCACAATTCACAATCCAGTCTGTGTACTCAGGTACATCACACTTCACAATCCAGTCTGTGTACTCAGGTACACCACACTTCACAATCCCGTCTGTGTACTCAAGTACATCACACTTCACAATCCAGTCTTTGTACTCAGGTACATCGGATTTCACCATCCAGTCTCTGTAGTCAGGTACATCACACTTCACATTTCAGTCTGTGTACTCAGGTACATCACATTTCACAATAAAGGCCGTGTACTCAGGTACATCACACTTCACAATCCTGTCTGTGTACTGAGGTACATCACACTTCACAATCCTGTCTGCATACTGAGGTACATCACACTTCACATTCCAGTCTTTGTACTCAGGTACATCACATTTCACAATCCAGTCTGTGTACTCAGGTACATCACGCTTCTCAATCCAGTCTGTGTACTCAGGTACATCACACTTCACAATTCAGTCTGTGTACTCAGGTACATCACACTTCACAATACAGTCTGTGTACTCAGGTACATCACACTTCACAATCCAGTCTGTGTACTCAGGTACATCACACTTCACAATCCAGTCTGTGTACTCAGGTACATCACATTTCATAATCCAATCTGTACTCAGGTACATCACACTTTACAATCCAGTCTGTGTACTCAGGTACATCACACTTCACAATCCAGTCTGTGTACTCAGGTACATCACACGACACAGTCCAGTCTGTGTACTCAGGTACATCACACTTCACAATCCAGTCTGTGTACTCAGGTACATCACACTTCACAATCCAGTTTGTGTACTCAGGTACATCACACTTCACTGTCCAGTCTGTGTACTCAGGTACATCACATTTCACAATCCAGTGTGAGTACTCAGGTACATCACATTTCATAATCCAGTCTCTGTACTCAGGTACATCACATTTCACAATCCAGTCTGTGTACTCAGGTACATCACACTTCACAATGCTGTCTGTGTATTCAGGTACATCACACTTCACATTCAAGTCTGTGTACTCAGGTACATCACATTTCACAATCCTGTCTGTGTACTCAGGTACATCACACTTCACAATCCTGTCTGTGTACTCAGTTACATCACACTTCACATTCAAGTCTGTGTCCTCAGGAGCATCAAACTTCACAATCCAGTCTGTGTACTCAGGTACATCACACTTCACAATCCAGTCTGTGTACTCAGGTACATCACACTTCACAATCCAGTCTGTGTACTCAGGTACATCACACTTCACAATCCAGTCTGTGTACTCAGGTACATCACACTTCACAATCCAGTCTGTGTACTCAGGTACATCACACTTCACAATCCAGTCTGTGTACTCAGGTACATCACACTTCACAATCCAGTCTGTGTACTTATGTACACCACACTTCACATTCCTGTCTGTGTATTCAGGTACATCACACTTCACAATCCAGGCTGTGTACTCAGATTCATCACACTTCACAATCCAGTCTGTGTACTCAGGTACATCACACTTCACAATCCAGTCTGTGTACTCAGGTACATCACACTTCACAATCCAATCTGTGTACTCAGGTACATCACACTTCACAATCCAGTCTGTGTCCTCAGGAGCATCAAACTTCACAATCCAGTCTGTGTACGCCGGTACATCACACTTCACAATCCAGTCTGTGTACTCAGGTACATCACACTTCACAATCCAGTCTGTGTACTTAGGTACATCACACTTCACAATCCAGTCTGTGTACTCAGGTACATCACACTTCACAATCCAGTCTTTGTACTCAGGTACATCACACTTCACAATCCAGTCTGTGTACTCAGGTACATCACACTTCACAATCCAGTCTGTGTTCTCAGGTACATCACATTTCACAATCCAGTCTGTGTACTTATGTACACCACACTTCACATTCCTGTCTGTGTATTCAGGTACATCACACTTCACAATCCAGGCTGTGTACTCAGGTTCATCACACTTCACAATCCAGTCTGTGTACTCAGGTACATCACACTTCACAATCCAGTCTGTGTTCTCAGGTACATCACATTTCACAATCCAGTCTGTGTACCTTTGTACAGCACACTTCACATTCCTGTCTGTGTACTCAGGTACAGCACACTTCACAATCCAGTCTGTGTACTCAGGTATATCACACTGCACAATCCAGTCTGTGTTCTCAGGAACATCACGCTTCACAATCCAGTCTGTGTACTCAGGTACATCATACTTCAGAATCCAGTCTGTGTACTCAGGCACGTCACACTTCACAATCCAGTATGTGTACTCAGGCACGTCACACTTCACAATCCAGTCTGTGTACTCAGGCACGTCACACTTCACAATCCAGTCTGTGTACTCAGGAACGTCACACTTCACAATCCAGTGTGTGTACTCAGGTACCTCACACTTCACAATCCAGTCTGTGTACTCAGGTACATCACACTTCACAATCCAGTCTGTGTACTCAGGTACATCACACTTCACAATCCAGTCTGTGTACTCAGGTACATCACACTTCACAATCCAGTGTGTGTACTCAGGTACCTCACACTTCACAATCCAGTCTGTGTACTCAGGTTCATCACACTTCACAATCCAGTCTGTGTACTCAGGTACATCACACTTCACAATCCAGTCTGTGTACTCAGGTACATCACACTTCACAATCCAGTCTGTGTACTCAGGTACATCACACTTCACAATCCAGTCTGTGTTCTCAGGTACATCACATTTCACAATCCAGTCTGTGTACTTTTGTACACCACACTTCACATTCCTGTCTGTGTACTCAGGTACATCACACTTCACAATCCAGTCTGTGTACTCAGGTATATCACACTGCACAATCCAGTCTGTGTTCTCAGGAACATCACGCTTCACAATCCAGTCTGTGTACTCAGGTACATCATACTTCAGAATCCAGTCTGTGTACTCTGGCACGTCACACTTTACAATCCAGTATGTGTACTCAGGCACGTCACACTTCACAATCCAGTCTGTGTACTCAGGCACGTCACACTTCACAATCCAGTCTGTGTACTCAGGAACGTCACACTTCACAATCCAGTCTGTGTACTCAGGTACCTCACACTTCACAATCCAGTCTGTGTACTCAGGTACATCACACTTCACAATACAGTGTGTGTACTCAGGTACATCACACTTCACAATCCAGTCTGCGTACTCAGGTACATCACACTTCACAATCCAGTCTGTGTACTCAGGTACACCACACTTCACAATCCCGTCTGTGTACTCAAGTACATCACACTTCACAATCCAGTCTTTGTACTCAGGTACATCGGATTTCACCATCCAGTCTCTGTACTCAGGTACATCACACTTCACATTTCAGTCTGTGTACTCAGGTACATCACATTTCACAATAAAGGCCGTGTACTCAGGTACATCACACTTCACAATCCTGTCTGTGTACTGAGGTACATCACACTTCACAATCCTGTCTGCATACTGAGGTACATCACACTTCACATTCCAGTCTTTGTACTCAGGTACATCACATTTCACAATCCAGTCTGTGTACTCAGGTACATCACGCTTCTCAATCCAGTCTGTGTACTCAGGTACATCACACTTCACAATTCAGTCTGTGTACTCAGGTACATCACACTTCACAATACAGTCTGTGTACACAGGTACATCACACTTCACAATCCAGTCTGTGTACTCAGGTACATCACACTTCACAATCCAGTCTGTGTACTCAGGTACATCACATTTCATAATCCAATCTGTACTCAGGTACATCACACTTCACAATCCAGTCTGTGTACTCAGGTACATCACACTTCACAATCCAGTCTGTGTACTCAGGTACATCACACGACACAATCCAGTCTGTGTACTCAGGTACATCACACTTCACAATCCAGTCTGTGTACTCAGGTACATCACACTTCACAATCCAGTTTGTGTACTCAGGTACATCACACTTCACTGTCCAGTCTGTGTACTCAGGTACATCACATTTCACAATCCAGTGTGAGTACTCAGGTACATCACATTTCATAATCCAGTCTCTGTACTCAGGTACATCACATTTCACAATCCAGTCTGAGTACTCAGGTACATCACACTTCACAATGCTGTCTGTGTATTCAGGTACATCACACTTCACATTCAAGTCTGAGTACTCAGGTACATCACATTTCACAATCCTGTCTGTGTACTGAGGTACATCACACTTCACAATCCAGTCTGCGTACTGAGGTAGATCACACTTCACATTCCAGTCAGTGTACTGAGGTACATCACACTTCACAATCTAGTCTGTGTACTGAGGTACATCACACTTCACATTCCAGTCTGTGTACTCAGTTACATCACATTTCACAATCCAGTCTGTGTACTCAGGTACATCACACTTCACAATCCAGTCTGTGTACTCAGGTACATCACACTTCACAATCCAGTCTGTGTACTCAGGTACATCACACTACACAATCCAGTCTGTGTACTCAGGTACATCACACATCACAATCCAGTCTGTGTACTCAGGTACATCACACTTCACAATCCAGTCTGTGTACTCAGGTACATCACACTTCACAATCCAGTCTGTGTACTCAGGTACATCACACTTCACAATCCTGTCTGTGTACTCAGTTACATCACACTTCACATTCAAGTCTGTGTCCTCAGGAGCATCAAACTTCACAATCCAGTCTGTGTACTCAGGTACATCACACTTCACAATCCAGTCTGTGTACTCAGGTACATCACACTTCACAATCCAGTCTGTGTACTCAGGTACATCACACTTCACAATCCAGTCTGTGTACTCAGGTACATCACACTTCACAATCCAGTCTGTTTACTCAGGTACATCACACTTCACAATCCAGTCTGTGTACTCAGGTACATCACACTTCACAATCCAGTCTGTGTTCTCAGGTACATCACATTTCACAATCCAGTCTGTGTACTTATGTACACCACACTTCACATTCCTGTCTGTGTATTCAGGTACATCACACTTCACAATCCAGGCTGTGTACTCAGATTCATCACACTTCACAATCCAGTCTGTGTACTCATGTACATCACACTTCACAATCCAGTCTGTGTACTCAGGTACATCACACTTCACAATCCAGTCTGTGTACTCAGGTACATCACACTTCACAATCCAGTCTGTGTCCTCAGGAGCATCAAACTTCACAATCCAGTCTGTGTACGCCGGTACATCACACTTCACAATCCAGTCTGTGTACTCAGGTACATCACACTTCACAATCCAGTCTGTGTACTCAGGTACATCACACTTCACAATCCAGTCTGTGTACTCAGGTACATCACACTTCACAATCCAGTCTGTGTACTCAGGTACATCACACTTCACAATCCAGTCTGTGTACTCAGGTACATCACACTTCACAATCCAGTCTGTGTTCTCAGGTACATCACATTTCACAATCCAGTCTGTGTACTTATGTACATCACACTTCACATTCCAGTCTGTGTATTCAGGTACATCACACTTCACAATCCAGGCTGTGTATTCAGGTTCATCACACTTCACAATCCAGTCTGTGTACTCAGGTACATCACACTTCACAATCCAGTCTGTGTTCTCAGGTACATCACATTTCACAATCCAGTCTGTGTACCTTTGTACAGCACACTTCACATTCCTGTCTGTGTACTCAGGTACAGCACACTTCACAATCCAGTCTGTGTACTCAGGTATATCACACTGCACAATCCAGTCTGTGTTCTCAGGAACATCACGCTTCACAATCCAGTCTGTGTACTCAGGTACATCATACTTCAGAATCCAGTCTGTGTACTCAGGCACGTCACACTTCACAATCCAGTATGTGTACTCAGGCACGTCACACTTCACAATCCAGTCTGTGTACTCAGGCACGTCACACTTCACAATCCAGTCTGTGTACTCAGGAACGTCACACTTCACAATCCAGTGTGTGTACTCAGGTCCCTCACACTTCAAAATCCAGTCTGTGTACTCAGGTACATCACACTTCACAATACAGTGTGTGTACTCAGGTACATCACACTTCACAATCCAGTCTGTGTACTCAGGTACATCACACTTCAAAATCCAGTCTGTGTACTCAGGTACACCACACTTCAAAATCCAGTCTGTGTACTCAAGTACATCACACTTCACAATCCAGTCTTTGTACTCAGGTACTTAACACATCACAATCCAGTCAGTGTACTCAGGTACATCACATTTCACAATCCAGTCTGTGTACTCAGGTACATCACACTTCACAATCCAGTCTGTGTACTCAGGTACATCACATTTCATAATCCAGTCTGTGTACTCAGGTACATCACACTTCACAATCCAGTCTGTGTACTCAGGTACATCACACTTCACAATCCAGTCTGTGTACTCAGGTACATCACACTTCACAATCCAGTCTGTGTACTTATCTGCACCACACTTCACTTTCCTGTCTGTGTGTTCAGGTACAACACAGTTCACAATCCAGTCAGTGTATTCAGGTACATTACACTTCAGAATCAAGTCTGTGTACTCAGGTACACGACACTTCACAATCCAGTCTGGGTACTCAGGAACATCACACTTCACAATGCTGTCTGTGCAGTCATGTACATCACACTTCACAGTCAAGTCTGTGTACTCAGGTGCATCGCATTTCACCATCTAGTCGCTGTGCTCAGGTACATCACACTTCACATTTCAGTCTGTGAACTCAGGTACATCACATTTCACAATCCTGTCTGGGTACTGAGGTACATCGCACTTCACAATACAGTCTGCGTACTGAGGTACATCACACTTCACATGCCAGTCTGTGTACTCAGGTACATCACAATTCACAATCCAGTCTGTGTACTCAGGTCCAAAACACTTCACAATCAAGTCTGTGTACTGAGGTCCACCACACATCACAATCCAGTCTGTGTACTCAGGAGCATCAAACTTCACAATCCAGTGTGTTTACTCAGGTACATCACACTTCACAATCCAGTCTGTGTACTCAGGTACATCACACTTCACAATCCAGTCTGTGTACTCAGCTACATCACATTTCATAATCCAGTCTGAGTACTCAGGTACATCACACTTCACAATCCAGTCTGTGTACTCAGGTACATCACACTTCACAATCCAGTCTGTGTACTCAGGTACATCACAATTCACAATTCAGTCTGTGTACTCAGGTACATCACACTTCACAATACAGTCTGTGTACTCAGGTACATCACACTTCACAATCCAGTCTGTGTACTCAGGTACATCACACTTCACAATCCAAACTGTGTACTCAGGTACATCACATTTCATAATCCAGTCTGTACTCAGGTACATCACACTTCACAATCCAGTCTGTGTACTCAGGTACATCACACTTCACAATCCAGTCTGTGTACTCAGGTACATCAAACTACAAAATCCATTCTGTGTACTCAGGTACATCACACTTCACAATCCAGTTTGTGTACTCGGGTACATCACACTTCACAATCCAGTCCATGCACTCAGGTACATCACACTTCACAATCCAGTGTGTGTACTCAGGTAAATCACATTTCATAATCCAGTCTCTGTACTCAGGTACATCACAGTTCACAATCCAGTCTGAGTACTCAGGCACGTCACACTTCACAATCCAGTCTGTGTACTTATGTACACCACACTTCACATTCCTGTCTGTGTATGCAGGAACATCACACTTCACAATCCTGTCTGTGAACTCAGGTACATCAAACTTCACATTCCAGTCTGTGTATTCAGGTACATTACACTTCAGAATCAAGTCTGTGTACTCAGGTACACGACACTTCACAATCCAGTCTGTGTACTCAGGTACATCACACTTCACAATGCTGTCTGTGCAGTCATGTACATCACACTTCACATTCAAGTCTGTGTACTCAGGTGCATCGCATTTCACCATCTAGTCTCTGTGCTCAGGTACATCACACTTCACAATCCAGTCTGTGTACTCAGGTACATCACATTTCACAATCCTGTCTGTGTACTGAGGTACATCACACTTCACAATCCAGTCTGCGTACTGAGGTACATCACACTTCACTTTCCAGTCAGTGTACTGAAGTACATCACACTTCACAATCTAGTCTGTGTACTGTGGTACATCACACTTCACATTCCAGTCTGTGTTCTCAGGTACATCACACATCACAATCCAGTCTGTGTACTCAGGTACATCACACTTCACAATCCTGTCTGTGTACTCAGGTACATCACACTTCACAATCCAGTCTGTGTACTCAGGAGCATCAAACTTCACAATCCAGTCTGTGTACTCAGGTACATCACACTTCACAATCCAGTCTGTGTACTCAGGTACATCACACTTCACAATCCAGTCTGTGTACTCAGGTACATCACACTTCACAATCCAGTCTGTGTACTCAGGTACATCACACTTCACAATCCAGTCTGTGTACTCAGGTACATCACAGTTCACAATCCAGTCTGTGTACTCAGGTACATCACACTTCACAATCCAGTCTGTGTTCTCAGGTACATCACATTTCACAATCCAGTCTGTGTACTTATGTACACCACACTTCACATTCCTTTCTGTGTATTCAGGTACATCACACTTCACAATCCAGTATGTGTACTCAGGTACATCACACTTCACAATCCAGTCTGTGTACTCAGGTACATCACACTTCACAATCCAGTCTGTGTACTCAGGTACATCACACTTCACAATCCAGTCTGTGTACTCAGGTACATCACACTTCACAATCCAGTCTGTGTTCTCAGGTACATCACATTTCACAATCCAGTCTGTGTACTTATGTACACCACACTTCACATTCCTGTCTGTGTACTCAGGTACATCACACTTCACAATCCAGTCTGTGTACTCAGGTATATCACACTGCACAATCCAGTCTGTGTTCTCAGGAACATCACGCTTCACAATCCAGTCTGTGTACTCAGGTACATCATACTTCACAATCCAGTCTGTGTACTCAGGCACGTCACACTTCACAATCCAGTATGTGTACTCAGGCACGTCGCACTTCACAATCCAGTCTGTGTACTCAGGCACGTCACACTTCACAATCCAGTCGGTGTACTCAGGAACGTCACACTTCACAATCCAGTCTGTGTACTCAGGTACCTCACACTTCACAATCCAGTCTGTGTACTCAGGTACATCACACTTCACAATACAGTGCGTGTACTCAGGTACATCACACTTCACAATCCAGTCTGTGTACTCAGGTACATCACACTTCACAATCCAGTCTGTGTACTCAAGTACATCACACTTCACAATCCAGTCTTTGTACTCAGGTATATAACACATCACAATCCAGTCAGTGTACTCAGGTACATCACATTTCACAATCCATTCTGTGTACTCAGGAACATCACACTTCACAAATCAATCTGTGTACTCAGGTACATCACATTTCACAATCCAGTCTTTGTACTCAGGTACATCACATTTCACAATCCAGTCTGTGTACTCAGGTACATCACACTTCACAATCCAGTCTGTGTACTCAGGTACATCACACTTCACAATCCAGTCTGTGTACTCTGGTACATCACACTTCACAATCCAGTCTGTGTACTCAGCTACATCACACTTCACAATCCAGTCTGTGTACTCAGGTACATCACATTTCATAATCCAGTCTCTGTACTCAGGTACATCACATTTCACAATCCAGTCTGTGTACTCAGGTACATCACACTTCACAATCCTGTCTGTGTACTCAGGAACATCACACTTCACAATCCAGTCTGTGTACTCAGGTATATCACACTGTACAATCCAGTCTGTGTACTCAGGAATATCACACTGTACAATCCAGTCTGTGCTCTCAGGAACAACATGCTTCACAATCCAGTCTGTGTACTCAGGAACAACATACTTCACAATCCAGTCTGTGTACTCAGGTACATCACACTTCACAATCCAGTGTGTGTACTCAGGTACATCACAATTCACAATCCAGTATGTGTACTCAGGTACATCACACTTCACAATCCAGTCTGTGTACTCAGGCACGTCACACTTCACAATCCAGTCTGTGTACTCTGGCACGTCACACTTCACAATCCAGTCTGTGTACTCAGGTATATCACACTGTACAATCCAGTCTGTGTACTCAGGTATAGAACACTGTACAATCCAGTCTGTGTACTCAGGTACATCACACTTCACAATCCAGTCTGTGTACTCAGGCACATCACACTTCAAAATTCAGTCTGTGTACTCAGGTACATCACACTTCACAATCCAGTCTGTGTACTCAGGTACATCACACTTCACAATCCAATCTGTGTACTCAGGTACATCACACTTCACAATCCAGTCTGTGTACTCAGGTACATCACACTTCACAATTCAGTTTGTGTACTCAGGTACATGACACTTCACAATCCAGTCTCTGTACTCAGGTACATCACGCTTCACAATCCAGTCTGTGTACTCAGGAACATCATACTTCACAATCCAGTTTGTGTACTCAGGTACATCACACTTCACAATCCAGTATGTGTACTCAGGTACATCACAATTCACAATCCAGTATGTGTACTCAGGTGCATCACACTTCACAATCCAGTCTGTGAACTCAGGTACTTCACACTTCACAATCCAGTCTGTGTACTCAGGTACATCACACTTCACAATCCAGTCTGTGTACTCAGGTACATCACACTTCTCAATCCAGTCTGTGTACTCAGGTACATCACACTTCACAATCCAGTTTGTGTACACAGGTACATCACTCTTCACAATCCAGTCTGTGTACTCAGGTACATCACACTTCACAATCCAGTCTCTGTAATCATGTACATCACACTTCACAATCCAGTCTGTGTACTCAGGTACATCACACTTCACAATCCAGTCTGTGTACTCAGGTACATCACTCTTCACAATCCAGTCTGTGTACTCAGGTACATCACACTTCACAATCCAGTCTGTACTCAGGTACATCACACTTCACAATCCAGTCTGTGTACTCAGGTACATCACACTTCACAATCCAATCTGTGTACTCAGGTACATCACACTTCACAATATAGTTTGTGTACTCAGGTACATCACACCTCACAATCCTGTCTGTGTACTCAGGTACATCACACTTCACAGTCCAGTCTGTGTACTCAGGTACATCACACTTCACAGTCTAGTCTGTGTACTCAGGTACATCAAACTTCACAATCCAGTCTGTGTACTCAGGTGCATCACACTTCACAATCCAGTCTGTGTACTCAGGTACATCACACTTCACAATCCAGTCTGTGTACTCAGGTACATAACACATCACAATCCAGTCAGTGCACTCAGGTACATCACATTTCACAATCCCGTCTGTGTTCTCAGGTACATCACACTTCACAATCCAGTCTGTGTACTCAGGTACATCACACTTCACAATCCAGTCTGTGTACTCAGGTACATCACACTTCACAATCCAGTCTGTGTACTCAGGTACATCACATTTCACAATGGAGTCTGTGTACTCAGGCACGTCACACTTCACAATCCAGTCTGTGTACTCAGGCACGTCACATTTCACAATCCAGTCTTTTTATTCAGGTACATCACACTTCAGAATCCAGTCTGTGTACTCAGGTATATCACACTGCACAATCCAGTCTGTGTACTCAGGTATATCACACTGTACAATCCAGTCTGTCTTCTCAGGCACATCACGCGTCACAATCCAGTATGTGTACTCAGGCACGTCACACTTCACAATCCAGTATGTGTACTCAGGCACGTCACACTTCACAATCAAGTCTGTGTACTCAGGTACATCACACTTCACAATCCAGTCTGTGTACTCAGGTACATCACACTTCACAATCCAGTCTGTGTTCTCAGGTACGACACACTTCACAATTCAGTCTGTGTACTCAGGTACATCACATTTCACAATCCTGTCTGTGTACTCAGGCACAACACATTTCACAATCCAGTCTGTGTACTCAGGTACATTAAACTTCACAATCCAGTCTGTGTACACACATACATCACATTTCACAATCCAGTCTGTGTACTCAGGTACATCACACTGCACAATACAGTCTGTGCACTCAGGTACATCACATTTCACAATCCAGTCTGTGTACTCAGGTACATCACACTGCAGAATCCAGTCTGTGTACTGAGGTACATCACACTTCACAATCCAGTCTGTGTACTCAGGTACATCACACATCACAATCCAGTCTGTGTACTCAGGTACGACACACTTCACAATCCAGTCTGTGTACTCAGGTACATCACATTTCACAATCCAGTCTGTGTACTCAGGTACATCACATTTCACAATCCAGTCTGTGTACTCAGGTACATCACACTTCACAATCCAGTCTCTGTACTCAGGTACATCACACTTCACAATCCAGTCTGTGAACTCAGGTACATTACACTTCACAATCCAGTCTGTGTACTCACGTACATCACATTTCACAATCCAGTCTGTGTATTCAGGTACATCACACTTCACAATACAGTCTGTGCACTCAGGTACATCACACTTCACAGTCTAGTCTGTGTACTCAGGTACATCAAACTTCACAATCCAGTCTGTGTACTCAGGTGCATCACACTTCACAATCCAGTCTGTGTACTCAGGTACATCACACTTCACAATCCAGTCTGTGTACTCAGGTACATAACACATCACAATCCTATCAGTGCACTCAGGTACATCACATTTCACAATCCAGTCTGTGTTCTCAGGTACATCACACTTCACAATCCAGTCTGTGTACTCAGGTACATCACACCTCACAATCCAGTCTGTGTACTCATTTACATCACACTTCACAATCCAGTCTGTGTACTCAGGTACATCACACTTCACAATCCAGTCTGTGTACTCAGGTACATCACATTTCACAATGGAGTCTGTGTACTCAGGCACGTCACACTTCACAATCCAGTCTGTGTACTCAGGCACGTCACATTTCACAATCCAGTCTTTTTATTCAGGTACATCACACTTCAGAATCCAGTCTGTGTACTCAGGTATATCACACTGCACAATCCAGTCTGTGTACTCAGGTATATCACACTGTACAATCCAGTCTGTCTTCTCAGGCACATCACGCGTCACAATCCAGTATGTGTACTCAGGCACGTCACACTTCACAATCCAGTATGTGTACTCAGGCACGTCACACTTCACAATCAAGTCTGTGTACTCAGGTACATCACACTTCACAATCCAGTCTGTGTACTCAGGTACATCACACTTCACAATCCAGTCTGTGTTCTCAGGTACGACACACTTCACAATTCAGTCTGTGTACTCAGGTACATCACATTTCACAATCCTGTCTGTGTACTCAGGCACAACACATTTCACAATCCAGTCTGTGGACTCAGGAACATCACACTTCACAAGCCAGTCTCTGTACTCAGGTACATCACACTTCACAATCCAGTCTGTGTACTCAGGTACATTAAACTTCACCATCCAGTCTGTGTACACACATACATCACATTTCACAATCCAGTCTGTGTACTCAGGTACATCACACTGCACAATACAGTCTGTGCACTCAGGTACATCACATTTCACAATCCAGTCTGTGTACTCAGGTACATCACACTGCAGAATCCAGTCTGTGTACTGAGGTACATCACACTTCACAATCCAGTCTGCGTACTCAGGTACATCACACATCACAATCCAGTCTGTGTACTCAGGTACGACACACTTCACAATCCAGTCTGTGTACTCAGGTACATCACATTTCACAATCCAGTCTGTGTACTCAGGTACATCACATTTCACAATCCAGTCTGTGTACTCAGGTACATCACACTTCACAATCCAGTCTCTGTACTCAGGTACATCACACTTCACAATCCAGTCTGTGAACTCAGGTACATTACACTTCACAATCCAGTCTGTGTACTCACGTACATCACATTTCACAATCCAGTCTGTGTATTCAGGTACATCACACTTCACAATACAGTCTGTGCACTCAGGTACATCACACTTCACAATCCAGTCTGTGTACTCAGGTACATCACACTGCACAATCCAGTCTGTGTACTCAGGTACATCACACTTCACAATCCAGTCCGTGTACTCAGGTACATCACATTTCACAATCCAGTCTGTGTACTCAGGTACATCACACATCACAATCCAATCTGTGCACTCAGGTACATCACATTTCACATTCCATTCTGTGTACTCAGGTACATCACACTTCACAATACAGTCTGTGTACTCAGGTATATCACACTGCACAATCCAGTCACTTTAATCAGGAATATCACACTTCACAATCCAGTCTGTGTACTCAGGAACACCACACATCACAATACTGTCTGTGTACTCAGGTACATCACATTTCACAATCCAGTCTGTGTACTCAGGTACATCACACATCACAATCCAGTCTGCGCACTCAGGTACATCACATTTCACAATCCAGTCAGTGTACTCAGGTACATCACACTTCACAATACAGTCTGTGTGCTCAGGTATATCACACTGCACAATCCAGTCTCTTTACTCAGGAATATCACGCTTCACAATCGAGTCTGTGTACTCATGTACATCATACTTCACAATCCAGTATGTGTACTCAGGCACGTCACACTTCACAATCCAGTATGTGTACTCAGGCACGTCACACTTCACAATCCAGTCTGAATACTCAGGCACGTCACACTTCACAATTCAGTCTGTGTACTCAGGTACGTCACACTTCACAATCCAGTCTGTGTACTCAGGTACATCACAGTTCACAATCCAGTCTGTGTACTCAGGTACACCACATTTCACAATCCAGTCTGTGTACTCAGGTACATCACACTTCACAATCCAGTCTGTGTACTCAGGTACATCACACTTCACAATCCAGTCTGTGTGCTCAGGTACATCACACTTCACAATCCAGTCTGTGTACTCAGGTACATCACACTTCACAATCCAGTCTATGCACTCAGGTACATCACACTTCACAATCCAGTCTGTGTACTCAGGTACATCACATTTCACAATCCAGTCTGTGTACTCAGGTACATCACATTTCACAATCCAGTCTGTGTACTCAGGTACATCACACTTGACAATCCAGTCTGTGTACTCAGGTACATCACATTTCACAATCCAGTCTGTGTACTCAGGTACATCACACTTCACAATCCAGTCTGTGTACTCAGGTATATCACACTGCACAATCCAGTCTGTGTACTCAGGTACAGCACACTTCACAATCCCGTCTGTGTACTCAGGTACATCACACTTCACAGTCCAGTCTGTGTTCTCAGGTACATCAAACTTCACAATCCCGTCTGTGTACTCAGGTATATCACACTGTACAATCCAGTCTGTGTACTGAGGTATAGAACACTGTACAATCCAGTCTGTGTTCTCAGGTACATCACACTTCACAATCCAGTCTGTGTACTCAGGTACATCACACTTCAAAATTCAGTCTGTGTACTCAGGTACATCACACTTCACAATCCAGTCTGTGTACTCAGGTACATCACACTTCACAATCCAATCTGTGTACTCAGGTACATCACACTTCACAATCCAGTCTGTGTACTCAGGTATATCACACTTCACAATTCAGTCTGTGTACTCAGGTACATGACACTTCACAATCCAGTCTCTGTACTCAGGTACATCACGCTTCACAATCCAGTCTGTGTACTCAGGAACATCATACTTCACAATCCAGTTCGTGTACTCAGGTACATCACACTTCACAATCCAGTATGTGTACTCAGGTACATCACAATTCACAATCCAGTATGTGTACTCAGGCTCATCACACTTCACAATCCAGTCTGTGAACTCAGGTACTTCACACTTCACAATCCAGTCTGTGTACTCAGGTACATCACACTTCACAATCCAGTCTGTGTACTCAGGTACATCACACTTCTCAATCCAGTCTGTGTACTCAGGTACATCACACTTCACAATCCAGTTTGTGTACACAGGTACATCACTCTTCACAATCCAGTCTGTGTACTCAGGTACATCACACTTCACAATCCAGTCTCTGTAATCATGTACATCACACTTCACAATCCAGTCTGTGTACTCAGGTACATCACACTTCACAATCCAGTCTGTGTACTCAGGTACATCACTCTTCACAATCCAGTCTGTGTACTCAGGTACATCACACTTCACAATCCAGTCTGTACTCAGGTACATCACACTTCACAATCCAGTCTGTGTACTCAGGTACATCACAATTCACAATCCAATCTGTGCACTCAGGTACATCAGACTTCACAATATAGTTTGTGTACTCAGGTACATCAGACTTCACAATCCTGTCTGTGTACTCAGGTACATCACACTTCACAATCCAGTCTGTGTACTCAGGTACATCACACTTCACAGTCTAGTCTGTGTACTCAGGTACATCAAACTTCACAATCCAGTCTGTGTACTCAGGTGCATCACACTTCACAATCCAGTCTGTGTACTCAGGTACATCACACTTCACAATCCAGTCTGTGTACTCAGGTACATAACACATCACAATCCAGTCAGTGCACTCAGGTACATCACATTTCACAATCCCGTCTGTGTTCTCAGGTACATCACACTTCACAATCCAGTCTGTGTACTCAGGTACATCACACTTCACAATCCAGTCTGTGTACTCAGGTACATCACACTTCACAATCCAGTCTGTGTACTCAGGTACATCACACTTCACAATCCAGTCTGTGTACTCAGGTACATCACATTTCACAATGGAGTCTGTGTACTCAGGCACGTCACAGTTCACAATCCAGTCTGTGTACTCAGGCACGTCACATTTCACAATCCAGTCTTTTTATTCAGGTACATCACACTTCAGAATCCAGTCTGTGTACTCAGGTATATCACACTGCACAATCCAGTCTGTGTACTCAGGTATATCACACTGTACAATCCAGTCTGTCTTCTCAGGCACATCACGCGTCACAATCCAGTATGTGTACTCAGGCACGTCACACTTCACAAAACAGTATGTGTACTCAGGCACGTCACACTTCACAATCCAGTCTGTGTACTCAGGTACATCACATTTCACAATCCAGTCTGTGTACTCAGGTACATCACATTTCACAATCCAGTCTGTGTACTCAGGTACATCACACTTCACAATCCAGTCTGTGTACTCAGGTACATCACATTTCACAATCCAGTCTGTGTACTCAGGTACATCACACTTCACAATCCAGTCTGTGTACTCAGGTACATCACACTTCACAATCCAGTCTGTGTACTCAGGTACATCACACTTCACAATCCAGTCTATGCACTCAGGTACATCACACTTCACAATCCAGTCTGTGTACTCAGGTACATCACATTTCACAATCCAGTCTGTGTACTCAGGTACATCACATTTCACAATCCAGTCTGTGTACTCAGGTACATCACACTTCACAATCCAGTCTGTGTACTCAGGTACATCACATTTCACAATCCAGTCTGTGTACTCAGGTACATCACACTTCACAATCCAGTCTGTGCACTCAGGTATATCACACTGCACAATCCAGTCTGTGTACTCAGGTACAGCACACTTCACAATCCCGTCTGTGTACTCAGGTACATCACACTTCACAGTCCAGTCTGTGTTCTCAGGTACATCACACTTCACAATCCCGTCTGTGTACTCAGGTACATCACCTTTCACAATCCAGTCTGTGTACTCAGGTACATCACATTTCACAATCCAGTCTGTGCACTCAGGTACATCACATTTCACAATCCATTCTGTGTACTCAGGTACATCACACTTCACAATCCAGTCTGAGTACTCAGGTACATCACACTTCACAATCCAGTCTGTGTACTCAGGTACATCAGACTTCACAATCCAGTCTGTGTACTCAGGTACATGACATTTCATAATCCAGTCTCTGTACTCAGGTACATCACATTTCACGATCCAGTCTGTGTACTCAGGCACGTCACATTTCACAATCCAGTCTTTTTATTCAGGTACATCACACTTCAGAATCCAGTCTGTGTGCTCAGGTATATCACACTGTACAATCCAGTCTGTGTTCTCAGGCACATCACGCTTCACAATCCAGTATGTGTACTCAGGTACATCACACTTCACAATCCAGTCTGTGTACTCAGGTACACCACACTTCACAATCCAGTCTGTGTACTCAGGAACATCATACTTCACAATCCTGTTTTTGTACTCAGGTATATCACACTGTACAATCCAGTCTGTGTACTCAGGCACGTCACACTTCACAATCCAGTATGTGTACTCAGGCACGTCACACTTCACAATCCAGTCTGTGTACTCAGGCACGTCACACTTCACAATCCAGTCTGTGTACTCAGGTACATCACACTTCACAATCCAGTCTGTGTACTCAGGTACATCACACTTCACAATCCAGTCTGTGTAATCAGGTACATCACACTTCGCAATCCAGTCTGTGTACTCAGGTACATCACATTTCATAATCCAGTCTGTACTCAGGTACATCACACTTCACAATCCAGTCTGTGTACTCAGGTACATCGCACTTCACAATCCAGTCTGTGTACTCAGGTACATCACACTACACAATCCAGTCTGTGCACTCAGATACATCACACTTCACAATCCAATCTGTGTACTCAGGTACATCACACTTCACAATATAGTTTGTGTACTCAGGTACATCACACTTCACAATCCAGTCTGTGTACTCAGGTACATCACACTTCACAATCCAGTCTGTGTACTCAGGTACATCACACTTCACAGTCCAGTCTGTGTACTCAGGTACATAACATTTCACAATCCAGTCTGTGTACTCAGGTACATCACACTACACAATCCAGTCTGTGTAATCAGGGACATCACACTTCACAATCCAGTCTATGTACTCAGGTACATCACACTTCACAATCCAGTCTGTGTACTCAGTTACATCACATTTCACAATCCAGTCTGTGTACTCAGGCACGTCACACTTCACAATCCAGTCTGTGTACTCAGGCACGTCACATTTCACAATCCAGTCTTTTTATTCAGGTACATCACACTTCAGAATCCAGTCTGTGTACTCAGGTATATCACACTGCACAATCCAGTCTGTGTACTCAGGTATATCACACTGTACAATCCAGTCTGTGTTCTCAGGCACATCACGCGTCACAATCCAGTATGTGTACTCAGGTACATCATACTTCACAATCCAGTATGTGTACTCAGGAACGTCACAATTCACAAAACAGTATGTGTACTCAGGCACGTCACACTTCACAATCCAGTCTTTGTACTCAGGCACGTCACACTTCACAATCCAGTCTGTGCACTCAGGTACGTCACACTTCACAATACATTCTGTGAACTCAGGTACGTCACACTTCACAATCCAGTCTGTGTACTCAGTTACATCACACATCACAATCCAGTCTGTGTACTCAGGTACATCACGCTTCACAATCCAGTCTGTGTACTCAGGTCATCATACTTCACAATCCAGTGTGTGTACTCAGGCACGTCACACTTCACAATCCAGTATGTGTACTCAGGCACGTCACAATTCACAATCCAGTCTGTGTACTCAGGCACCTCACACTTCACAATCCTGTCTGTGTACTCAGGTACGTCACACTTCACAATCCAGTCTGTGTACTCAGGTACATCACACTTCACAATCCAGTCTGTGTACTCAGGTACGTTACACTTCACAATCCAGTATTTGTTCTCAGGTACATCACACTTCACAATCCAGTCTGGGTACTCAGGTACATCACATTTCACAATCCAGTCTGTGCACTCAGGTACATCACACTTCACAATCCAGTCTCTGTACTCAGGTACACCACATTTCACAATCCAGTCTGTGTACACAGGTACATCACCCTTCACAATCCAGTCTGTGTACTCAGGTACATCACACTTCACAATCCAGTCTGTGTACTCAGGTACATCACACATCACAATCCAGTCTGTGCACTCAGGTACATCACATTTCACAATCCATTCTGTGTACTCAGGTACATCACACTTCACAATACAGTATGTGTACTCAGGTATATCACACTGCACAATCCAGTCACTTTACTCAGGAATATCACACTTCACAATCCAGTCTGTGTACTCAGGTACATCACATTTCACAATCCAGTCTGTGTACTCAGGTACATCACACATCACAATCCAGTCTGCGCACTCAGGTACATCACATTTCACGATCCAGTCAGTGTACTCAGGTACATCACACTTCACAATACAGTCTGTGTACTCAGGTATATCACACTGCACAATCCAGTCTCTTTACTCAGGAATATCACGCTTCACAATCGAGTCTGTGTACTCATGTACATCATACTTCACAATCCAGTATGTGTACTCAGGCACGTCACACTTCACAATCCAGTCTGTGTACTCAGGCACGTCACACTTCACAATCCAGTCTGTGTACTCAGGTACATCACACTTCACAATCCAGTCTGTGTACTCAGGTACATCACACTTCACAATCCAGTCTGTGTACTCAGGTACATCACACGTCGCAATCCAGTCTGTGTACTCAGGTACATCACATTTCATAATCCAGTCTGTACTCAGGTACATCACACTTCACAATCCAGTCTGTGTACTCAGGTACATCACACTTCACAATCCAGTCTGTGTAGTCAGGTACATCACAAAACACAATCCAGTCTGTGTACTCAGGTACATCACACTTCACAATCCAATCTGTGTACTCAGGTACATCACACTTCACAATATAGTTTGTGTACTCAGGTACATCACACTTCACAATCCAGTCTGTGTACTCAGGTACATCACACTTCACAGTCCAGTCTGTGTACTGAGGTACGTCACACTTCACAATACATTCTGTGAACTCAGGTACGTCACACTTCACAATCCAGTCTGTGTACTCAGGTACATCACACTTCACAATCCAGTCTGTTTACTCAGGTACATCACGGTTCACAATCCAGTCTGTGTACTCAGGTACATCATACTTCACAATCCAGTGTGTGTACTCAGGCACGTCACACTTCACAATCCAGTATGTGTACTCAGGCACGTCACAATTCTCAATCCAGTCTGTGTACTCAGGCACCTCACACTTCACAATCCTGTCTGTGTACTCAGGTACGTCACACTTCACAATCCAGTCTGTGTACTCAGGTACATCACACTTCACAATCCAGTCTGTGTACTCAGGTACGTTACACTTCACAATCCAGTATTTGTTCTCAGGTACATCACAATTCACAATCCAGTCTGTGTACTCAGGTACATCACATTTCACAATCCAGTCTGTGCACTCAGGTACATCACACTTCACAATCCAGTCTCTGTACTCAGGTGCACATCTTTTCACAATCCAGTCAGTGTACACAGGTACATCACCCTTCCCAATCCAGTCTGTGTACTCAGCTACATCACACTTCACAATCCAGTCTGTGTACTCAGGTACATCACACTTCACAATCCAATCTGTGTACTCAGGTACATCACACTTCGCAATCCAGTCTGTGTACTCAGGTACATCACATTTCATAATCCAGTCTGTACTCAGGTACATCACACTTCACAATATAGTTTGTGTACTCAGGTACATCACACTTCACAATCCAGTCTGTGTACTCAGGTACATCACACTTCACAATCCAGTCTGTGTACTCAGGTACATCACACTTCACAGTCCAGTCTGTGTACTAAGGTACATAACATTTCACAATCCAGTCTGTGTACTCAGGTACATCACACTACACAATCCAGTCTGTGTACTCAGGGACATCACACTTCACAATCCAGTCTGTGTACTCAGGTACATCACACTTCACAATCCAGTCTATGTACTCAGGTACATCACACTTCACAATCCAGTCTGTGTACCCAGGTACATAACACATCACAATCCAGTCAGTGTACTCAGGTACATCACATTTCACAATCCAGTCTGTGTACACAGGTACATCACCCTTCACAATCCAGTCTGTGTACTCAGGTACATCACACTTCACAATCCAGTCTGTGTACTCAGGTATATCACACTGCACAATCCAGTCTGTGTACTCAGGTATATCACACTGCACAATCCAGTCTGTGTACTCAGGTACATCACACTTCACAATCCAGTCTGTGCACTCAGGTACATTACATTTCACAATCCACTCTGTGTACTCACGTACATCACATTTCACAATCCAGTCTGTGAACTCAGCTACATCAGACTTCTCAATCCAGTCTGTGTACTCAGGTACATCACATTTCATAATCCAGTCTGTGTACTCATGTACATCACACTTCACAATCCAGTCTGTGTACTCAGGTACATTACACTTCACAAGCCAGTCTGTGTACTCAGGTACATCACACTTCACAATCCAGTCTGTGTACTCAGGTATATCACACTTCACAAACCAGTCTGTGTACTCAGGTACATCACACTTCACAATCCAGTCTGTGTACTCAGGTACATCACACTTCACAATCCAGTCTGTGTACTCAGGTACATCACACTACACAATCCATTCTGTGTACTCAGGTACATCACACTTCACAATATAGTCTGTGTACTCAGGTACATCACACTTCACAATCCAGTCTGTGTACTCAGGTACATCACATTTCACAATGCAGTCTGTGTACTCAGGCACGTCACACTTCACAATCCAGTCTGTGTACTCAGGTATATCACACTGTACAATCCAGTCTGTGTTCTAAGGCACATCACGCGTCACAATCCAGTATGTGTACTCAGGTACATCATACTTCACAATCCAGTATGTGTACTCAGGAACGTCACAATTCACAAAACAGTATGTGTACTCAGGCACGTCACACTTCACAATCCAGTCTGTGTACTCAGGCACGTCACACTTCACAATCCAGTCTGTGCACTCAGGTACGTCACACTTCACAATACATTCTGTGAACTCAGGTACGTCACACTTCACAATCCAGTCTGTGTACTCAGGTACATCACACATCACAATCCAGTCTGTTTACTCAGGTACATCACGCTTCACAATCCAGTCTGTGTACTCAGGTCATCATACTTCACAATCCAGTGTGTGTACTCAGGCACGTCACACTTCACAATCCAGTATGTGTACTCAGGCACGTCACAATTCACAATCCAGTCTGTGTACTCAGGCACCTCACACTTCACAATCCTGTCTGTGTACTCAGGTACGTCACACTTCACAATCCAGTCTGTGTACTCAGGTACATCACACTTCACAATCCAGTCTGTGTACTCAGGTACGTTACACTTCACAATCCAGTATTTGTTCTCAGGTACATCACACTTCACAATCCAGTCTGGGTACTCAGGTACATCACATTTCACAATCCAGTCTGTGCACTCAGGTACATCACACTTCACAATCCAGTCTCTGTACTCAGGTACACCACATTTCACAATCCAGTCTGTGTACACAGGTACATCACCCTTCACAATCCAGTCTGTGTACTCAGGTACATCACACTTCACAATCCAGTCTGTGTACTCAGGTACATCACACATCACAATCCAGTCTGTGCACTCAGGTACATCACATTTCACAATCCATTCTGTGTACTCAGGTACATCACACTTCACAATACAGTATGTGTACTCAGGTATATCACACTGCACAATCCAGTCACTTTACTCAGGAATATCACACTTCACAATCCAGTCTGTGTACTCAGGTACATCACATTTCACAATCCAGTCTGTGTACTCAGGTACATCACACATCACAATCCAGTCTGCGCACTCAGGTACATCACATTTCACAATCCAGTCAGTGTACTCAGGTACATCACACTTCACAATACAGTCTGTGTACTCAGGTATATCACACTGCACAATCCAGTCTCTTTACTCAGGAATATCACGCTTCACAATCGAGTCTGTGTACTCATGTACATCATACTTCACAATCCAGTATGTGTACTCAGGCACGTCACACTTCACAATCCAGTCTGTGTACTCAGGCACGTCACACTTCACAATCCAGTCTGTGTACTCAGGTACATCACACTTCACAATCCAGTCTGTGTACTCAGGTACATCACACTTCACAATCCAGTCTGTGTACTCAGGTACATCACACGTCGCAATCCAGTCTGTGTACTCAGGTACATCACATTTCATAATCCAGTCTGTACTCAGGTACATCACACTTCACAATCCAGTCTGTGTACTCAGGTACATCACACTTCACAATCCAGTCTGTGTACTCAGGTACATCACAAAACACAATCCAGTCTGTGTACTCAGGTACATCACACTTCACAATCCAATCTGTGTACTCAGGTACATCACACTTCACAATATAGTTTGTGTACTCAGGTACATCACACTTCACAATCCAGTCTGTGTACTCAGGTACATCACACTTCACAGTCCAGTCTGTGTACTCATGTACGTCACACTTCACAATACATTCTGTGAACTCAGGTACGTCACACTTCACAATCCAGTCTGTGTACTCAGGTACATCACACTTCACAATCCAGTCTGTTTACTCAGGTACATCACGGTTCACAATCCAGTCTGTGTACTCAGGTACATCATACTTCACAATCCAGTGTGTGTACTCAGGCACGTCACACTTCACAATCCAGTATGTGTACTCAGGCACGTCACAATTCACAATCCAGTCTGTGTACTCAGGCACCTCACACTTCACAATCCTGTCTGTGTACTCAGGTACGTCACACTTCACAATCCAGTCTGTGTACTCAGGTACATCACACTTCACAATCCAGTCTGTGTACTCAGGTACGTTACACTTCACAATCCAGTATTTGTTCTCAGGTACATCACAATTCGCAATCCAGTCTGTGTACTCACGTACATCACATTTCACAATCCAGTCTGTGCACTCAGGTACATCACACTTCACAATCCAGTCTGTGTACTCAGGCACGTCACACTTCACAATCAAGTCTGTGTACTCAGGTACGTCACACTTCACAATCCACTCTGTGTACTCAGGCATGTCACACTTCACAATCCACTATGTGTACTCTGGCACGTCACACTTCACAATCCAGTCTGTGTACTCAGGTACGTCACACTTCACTATCCATTCTGTGTACTCAGGTACGTCACACTTCACAATCCAGTCTGTGTACTCAGGTATATCACACTGCACAATCCAGTCTCTGTTCTCAGGAACATCACGCTTCAAAATCCAGTCTGTGTACTCAGGTACATCATACTTCACAATCCAGTATGTGTACTCAGGCACGTCACACTTCAAAATCCAGTATGTGTACTCAGGCACGTCACAATTCACAATCCAGTCTGTGTACTCAGGCTCCTCACACTTCACAATCCTGTCTGTGTACTCAGGTACGTCACACTTCACAATCCAGTCTGTGTACTAAGGTACATTACACTTCACAATCCAGTCTGTGTACTCAGGTACATCACATTTCACAATCCAGTCTGTGTACTCAGGTACATCACACTTCACAATACAGTCTGTATAATCAGGTATATCACACTGCACAATCCAGTCTGTGTACTCAGGAATATCACAGTGCACAATCCAGTCTGTGTACTCAGGTACATCACACTTCACAATCCAGTCTGTGTACTCAGGTACGTCACACTTCACAATCCAGTCTGTGTACTCAGGTACATCACACTTCACAATCCAGTCTGTGTACTCAGGTACATCACACTTCACAATCCAGTCTGTGTACTCAGGTACATCACTCTTCACAATCCAGTCTATGCACTCAGGTACATCACAATTCACAATCCAGTCTGTGTACTCAGGTACATAACACATCACAATCCAGTCTGTGTACTCAGGTACATCACATTGCACAATCCAGTCTGTGTGCTCAGGTACATCACACTTCACGGTCCAGTCTGTGTACTCAGGTACATCACACTTCACAATCCAGTCTGTGTACTCAGGTACATCACACTTCACAATCCAGTCTGTGTACTCAGGTACATCACATTTCACAATCCAGTCTGTGTGCTCAGGTACATCACACTTCACAATCCTGTCTGTGTACTCAGGTACATCACATTTCACAATCCAATCTGTGTGCTCCGGCACGTCACATTTCACAATCCAGTCTTTGTACTCAGGTACATCACACTTCAGAATCCAGTCTGTGTACTCAGGTATATCACACTGCACAATCCAGTCTGTGTACTCAGGTACATCATACTTCACAATCCAGTCTGTGCACTCAGGCACGTCACACTTCACAATCCAGTCTGTGAACTCAGGCACGTCACACTTCTCAATCCAGTCTGTGTACTCAGGCACGTCACACTTCACAATCCAGTCTGTGTACTCAGCTATATCACACTGCACAATCCAGTCTGTGTACTGAGGTATATCACACTGCACAATCCAGTCTGTGTACTCAGGCACGTCACACTTCACAATCCAGTCTGTGTACTCAGGCACGTCACATTTCACAATCCAGTCTTTGTACTCAGGTACATCACACTTCAGAATCCAGTCTGTGTGCTCAGGTATATCACCCTTCACAATCCAGTATGTGTACTCAGGTACATCACACTTCACAATCCAGTCTGTGTACTCAGGTACATCACACTTCAGAATCCAGTCTGTGTGCTCAGGTAAATCACACTTCACAATCCAGTCTGTGGACTCAGGTACATCACACTTCAGAATCCAGTCTGTGTGCTCAGGTATATCACACTTCACAATCCAGTCTGTGTACTCAGGCACGTCACACTTCACAATCCAGTCTGTGTACTCAGGCACGTCACATTTCACAATCCAGTCTTTGTACTCAGGTACATCACACTTCAGAATCCAGTCTGTGTACTCAGGTACATCACACTTCTCAATCCAGTCTGTGTACTCAGGTATATCACACTGTACAATCCAGTCTGTGTACTCAGGTACGTCACACTTCACAATCCAATATGTGTACTCAGGCACGTCACACTTCACAATCCAGTCTGTGTACTCAGGTACGTTACACTTCACAATCCAGCATTTGTTCTCAGGTACATCACCCTTCACAATCCAGTCTGTGTACTCAGGTACATCACACTTCACAATCCAGTCTCTGTACTCAGGTACATCACATTTCACAATCCAGTCTGTGTACACAGGTACATCACCCTTCACAATCCAGTCTGTGTACTCAGGTACATCACACTTCACAATCCAGTCTGTGTACTCAGGTATATCACACTGCACAATCCAGTCTGTGTACTCAGGTATATCACACTGCACAATCCAGTCTGTGTACTCAGGTACATCACACTTCACAATCCAGTCTGTGCACTCAGGTACATTATACTTGACATTCCACTCTGTGTACTCACGTACATCACATTTCACAATCCTGTCTGTGAACTCAGCTACATCACACTTCTCAATCCAGTCTGTGTACTCAGGTACATCACATTTCATAATCCAGTCTGTGTACTCATGTACATCACACTTCACAATCCAGTCTGTGTACTCAGGTACATTACACTTCACAAGCCAGTCTGTGTACTCAGGTACATCACACTTCACAATCCAGTCTGTGTACTCAGGTATATCACACTTCACAAACCAGTCTGTGTACTCAGGTACATCACACTTCACAATCCAGTCTGTGTACTCAGGTACATCACACTTCACAATCCAGTCTGTGTACTCAGGTACATCACACTACACAATCCAGTCTGTGTTCTCAGGTACATCACACTTCACAATCCAGTCTGTGTACTCAGGTACATCACATTTCAGAATCCAGTCTGTGTACTCAGGCACGTCACACTTCACAATCCAGTCTGTGTACTCAGGCACATCACATTTCACAATCCAGTCTTTGTACTCATGTACATCACACTTCAGAATCCAGTCTCTGTACTCAGGTACATCACACTTCACAATCCTGTCTGTGATCTCAGGTACATCAAACTTCACAATCCAGTCTGTGTATTCAGGTACATTACACTTCAGAATCAAGTCTGTGTACTCAGGTACACGACACTTCAGAATCCAGTCTGTGTACTCAGGTACACGACACTTCACAATCCAGTCTGTGTACTCAGGTACATCAGACTTCACAATGGTGTCTGTGCACTCATGTACATGACACTTCACATACAAGTCTGTGTACTCATGTGCATCGCATTTCACCATCTAGTCTCTGTATTCAGGTACAACGCACTTCACATTTCAGTCTGCGTACTGAGGTACATCACACTACACATTCCAGTCTGTGTACTCAGGTACATCACATTTCACAATCCAGTCTGTGTACTCAGGTACATCACACATCACAATTCAGTCTGTGCACTCAGGTACATCACACTTCACAATCCAGTCTGTGTACTCAGGTACATCACACTTCACAATCCAGTCTGTGTACTCAGGTACATCACACTTCACAATCCAGTCTGTGTACTCAGGCACGTCACATTTCACAATCCAGTCTTTTTATTCAGGTACATCACACTTCAGAATCCAGTCTGTGTACTCAGGTATATCACATTGCACAATCCAGTCTGTGTACTCAGGTATATCACACTGTACAATCCAGTCTGTGTTCTTAGGCACATCACGCGTCACAATCCAGTATGTGTACACAGGTACATCATACTTCACAATCCAGTATGTGTACTCAGGCACGTCAAACTTCACAATCCAGTATGTGTACTCAGGCACGTCACACTTCACAATCCAGTCAGTGTACTCAGGCACGTCACACTTCACAATCCAGTCTGTGTAATCAGGTACGTCACACTTCACAATACATTCTGTGAAATCAGGTACGTCACACTTCACAATCCAGTCTGTGTACTCAGGTACATCACACTTCACAATCCAGTCTGTGTACTCAGGTATATCACACTGCACAATCCAGTCTGTGTACTCAGGTATATCACACTTCACAATCCAGTGTCTGTACTCAGGTACATCATACTTCACAATTCAGTCTGTGTACACAGGTACATCACACTTCACAATCCAGTCTGTGTACACAGGTACATCACACTTCACAATCCAGTCTGTGTTCTCAGGAACATCACGCTTCACAATCCAGTCTGTGTACTCAGGTACATCATACTTCACAATCCAGTATGTGTACTCAGGCACGTCACACTTCACAATCCAGTATGTGTACTCAGGCACGTCACACTTCACAATCCAGTCTGTGTACTCAGGCACCTCACACTTCACAATCCTGTTTGTGTACTCAGGTACGTCACACTTCACAATCCAGTCTGTGTACTCAGGTACATCACAATTCACAATCCAGTCTGTGTACTCAGGTACATCACGCTACACAATCCAGTATGTGTCCTCAGGTACATCACACTTCACAATCCAGTCTGTGTACTAAGGTACATCACACTTCACAATCCAGTCTGTGTACTCAGGTACATCACATTTCACAATGCGGTCTGTGTACTCAGGTACATCACATTTCACAATCCAGTCTGTGTACTCAGGTACATCACACTTCACAATCCAGTCTCTGAACTCAGGTACATCACACTTCACAATCCAGTCTGTGTACTCAGGTATATTACACTTCACAATCCAGTCTGTGTACTCACGTACATCACATTTCACAATCCAGTCTGGGCACTCAGGTACATCACACTGCACAAACCATGTCTGTGTACTCAGGTACATCACACTTCACAATCCAGTCCGTGTACTCAGGTACATCACACTTCTCAATACAGTCTGTGTACTCAGGTTCATCACACTTCACAATGGTGTCTGTGCACTCATGTACATGACACTTCACATACAAGTCTGTGTACTCATGTGCATCGCATTTCACCATCTAGTCTCTGTACTCAGGTACATCACACTTCACATTTCAGTCTGTGTACTCAGGTACATCACACTTCACAATCCAGTCTGTGTACTCAGGTACATCACATTTCACAATACAGTCCGTGTACTCAGGTACATCACACTTCACAATCCTGTCTGTGTACTGAGGTACATCACACGTCACAATCCAGTCTGCGTACTGAGGTACATCACACTTCACATTCCAGTCTGTGTACTCAGGTACATCACATTTCACAATCCAGTCTGTGTACTCAGGTACATCACACATCACAATCCAGTATGTGTACTCAGGCACGTCACAATTCACAATCCAGTCTGTGTACTCAGGCACCTCATACTTCACAATCCTGTCTGTGTGCTCAGGTACATCACACTACATAATCCAGTCTTTGTACTCAGGTACATCACACTTCACAATCCAGTCTTTGTACTCAGGTACATCACACTTCACAATCCAGTCTGTGTACTCAGGTACATCACACATCACAATCCAGTCTGTGCACTCAGGTACATCACACTTCACAATCCAGTCTGTGTACTCAGGTATATCACACTTCACAATCCAGTCAGTGTACTCAGGTACGTCACACTTCACAATCCAGTCTGTGTACTCAGGTACATCACACTACACAATCCAGTCTGTGTACTCAGGTACATCACACTTCACAATCCAGTCTGTGTACTCAGGTACATCACACTTCACAATCCAGTCTGTGTACTCAGGTACATCACACTTCACAATCCAGTCTGTGTACTCAGGTACATCACACTTCACAATCCAGTCTGTGTACTCAGGTACATCAAATTTCACAATCCAGTCTGTGTACTCAGGTACATCTCATTTCATAATCCAGTCTCTGTACTGAGGTACATCACATTTCACAATCCAGTCTGTGTACTCAGGTACATCACACTGCACAATCCAGTCTGTGTACTCAGGTATATCACACTGCACAATACAGTCTGTGTACTCAGGTATATCACACTGCACAATCCAGTCTGTTTTCTCAGGAACATCACGCTTCACAATCCAGTCTGTGTACACAGGTACATCATACTTCACAATCCAGTATGTGTACTCAGGCACGTCACACTTCACAATCCAGTATGTGTACTCAGGCACGTCACACTTCACAATCCAGTCTGTGTACTCAGGCACGTCACACTTCACAATCCAGTCTGTGTACTCAGGTATATCACACTGCACAATCCAGTCTCTGTTCTCAGGAACATCACGCTTCAAAATCCAGTCTGTGTACTCAGGTACATCATACTTCACATTCCAGTATGTGTACTCAGGCACGTCACACTTCACAATCCAGTATGTGTACTCAGGCACGTCACAATTCACAATCCAGTCTGTGTACTCAGGCTCCTCACACTTCACAATCCTGTCTGTGTACTCAGGTACGTCACACTTCACAATCCAGTCTGTGTACTAAGGTACATTACACTTCACAATCCAGTCTGTGTACTCAGGTACATCACATTTCACAATCCAGTCTGTGTACTCAGGTACATCACACTTCACAATACAGTCTGTGTAATCAGGTATATCACACTGCACAATCCAGTCTGTGTACTCAGGAATATCACAGTGCACAATCCAGTCTGTGTACTCAGGTACATCACACTTCACAATCCAGTCTGTGTACTCAGGTACGTCAGACTTCACAATCCAGTCTGTGTACTCAGGTACATCACATTTCACAATCCAGTCTGGGCACTCAGGTACATCACACTGCACAAACCATGTCTGTGTACTCAGGTACATCACACTTCACAATCCAGTCCGTGTACTCAGGTACATCACACTTCTCAATACAGTCTGTGTACTCAGGTTCATCACACTTCACAATGGTGTCTGTGCACTCATGTACATGACACTTCACATACAAGTCTGTGTACTCATGTGCATCGCATTTCACCATCTAGTCTCTGTACTCAGGTACATCACACTTCACATTTCAGTCTGTGTACTCAGGTACATCACACTTCACAATCCAGTCTGTGTACTCAGGTACATCACATTTCACAATACAGTCCGTGTACTCAGGTACATCACACTTCACAATCCTGTCTGTGTACTGAGGTACATCACACGTCACAATCCAGTCTGCGTACTGAGGTACATCACACTTCACATTCCAGTCTGTGTACTCAGGTACATCACATTTCACAATCCAGTCTGTGTACTCAGGTACATCACACATCACAATCCAGTATGTGTACTCAGGCACGTCACAATTCACAATCCAGTCTGTGTACTCAGGCACCTCACACTTCACAATCCTGTCTGTGTGCTCAGGTACATCACACTACATAATCCAGTCTTTGTACTCAGGTACATCACACTTCACAATCCAGTCTTTGTACTCAGGTACATCACACTTCACAATCCAGTCTGTGTACTCAGGTACATCACACATCACAATCCAGTCTGTGCACTCAGGTACATCACACTTCACAATCCAGTCTGTGTACTCAGGTATATCACTCTTCACAATCCAGTCAGTGTACTCAGGTACGTCACACTTCACAATCCAGTCTGTGTACTCAGGTACATCACACTACACAATCCAGTCTGTGTACTCAGGTACATCACACTTCACAATCCAGTCTGTGTACTAAGGTACATTACACTTCACAATCCAGTCTGTGTACTCAGGTACATCACATTTCACAATCCAGTCTGTGTACTCAGGTACATCACACTTCACAATACAGTCTGTGTAATCAGGTATATCACACTGCACAATCCAGTCTGTGTACTCAGGAATATCACAGTGCACAATCCAGTCTGTGTACTCAGGTACATCACACTTCACAATCCAGTCTGTGTACTCAGGTACGTCAGACTTCACAATCCAGTCTGTGTACTCAGGTACATCACATTTCACAATCCAGTCTGGGCACTCAGGTACATCACACTGCACAAACCATGTCTGTGTACTCAGGTACATCACACTTCACAATCCAGTCCGTGTACTCAGGTACATCACACTTCTCAATACAGTCTGTGTACTCAGGTTCATCACACTTCACAATGGTGTCTGTGCACTCATGTACATGACACTTCACATACAAGTCTGTGTACTCATGTGCATCGCATTTCACCATCTAGTCTCTGTACTCAGGTACATCACACTTCACATTTCAGTCTGTGTACTCAGGTACATCACACTTCACAATCCAGTCTGTGTACTCAGGTACATCACATTTCACAATACAGTCCGTGTACTCAGGTACATCACACTTCACAATCCTGTCTGTGTACTGAGGTACATCACACGTCACAATCCAGTCTGCGTACTGAGGTACATCACACTTCACATTCCAGTCTGTGTACTCAGGTACATCACATTTCACAATCCAGTCTGTGTACTCAGGTACATCACACATCACAATCCAGTATGTGTACTCAGGCACGTCACAATTCACAATCCAGTCTGTGTACTCAGGCACCTCACACTTCACAATCCTGTCTGTGTGCTCAGGTACATCACACTACATAATCCAGTCTTTGTACTCAGGTACATCACACTTCACAATCCAGTCTTTGTACTCAGGTACATCACACTTCACAATCCAGTCTGTGTACTCAGGTACATCACACATCACAATCCAGTCTGTGCACTCAGGTACATCACACTTCACAATCCAGTCTGTGTACTCAGGTATATCACTCTTCACAATCCAGTCAGTGTACTCAGGTACGTCACACTTCACAATCCAGTCTGTGTACTCAGGTACATCACACTACACAATCCAGTCTGTGTACTCAGGTACATCACACTTCACAATCCAGTCTGTGTACTCAGGTACATCACACTTCACAATCCAGTCTGTGTACTCAGGTACATCACACTTCACAATCCAGTCTGTGTACTCAGGTACATCACACTTCACAATCCAGTCTGTGTACTCAGGTACATCAAATTTCACAATCCAGTCTGTGTACTCAGGTACATCTCATTTCATAATCCAGTCTCTGTACTGAGGTACATCACATTTCACAATCCAGTCTGTGTACTCAGGTACATCACACTGCACAATCCAGTCTGTGTACTCAGGTATATCACACTGCACAATACAGTCTGTGTACTCAGGTATATCACACTGCACAATCCAGTCTGTTTTCTCAGGAACATCACGCTTCACAATCCAGTCTGTGTACACAGGTACATCATACTTCACAATCCAGTATGTGTACTCAGGCACGTCACACTTCACAATCCAGTATGTGTACTCAGGCACGTCACACTTCACAATCCAGTCTGTGTACTCAGGCACGTCACACTTCACAATCCAGTCTGTGTACTCAGGTATATCACACTGCACAATCCAGTCTCTGTTCTCAGGAACATCACGCTTCAAAATCCAGTCTGTGTACTCAGGTACATCATACTTCACATTCCAGTATGTGTACTCAGGCACGTCACACTTCACAATCCAGTATGTGTACTCAGGCACGTCACAATTCACAATCCAGTCTGTGTACTCAGGCTCCTCACACTTCACAATCCTGTCTGTGTACTCAGGTACGTCACACTTCACAATCCAGTCTGTGTACTAAGGTACATTACACTTCACAATCCAGTCTGTGTACTCAGGTACATCACATTTCACAATCCAGTCTGTGTACTCAGGTACATCACACTTCACAATACAGTCTGTGTAATCAGGTATATCACACTGCACAATCCAGTCTGTGTACTCAGGAATATCACAGTGCACAATCCAGTATGTGTACTCAGGCACGTCACACTTCACAATCCAGTATGTGTACTCAGGCACGTCACACTTCACAATCCAGTCTGTGTACTCAGGCACCTCACACTTCACAATCCTGTTTGTGTACTCAGGTACGTCACACTTCACAATCCAGTCTGTGTACTCAGGTACATCACAATTCACAATCCAGTCTGTGTACTCAGGTACATCACGCTACACAATCCAGTATGTGTCCTCAGGTACATCACACTTCACAATCCAGTCTGTGTACTAAGGTACATCACACTTCACAATCCAGTCTGTGTACTCAGGTACATCACATTTCACAATGCGGTCTGTGTACTCAGGTACATCACATTTCACAATCCAGTCTGTGTACTCAGGTACATCACACTTCACAATCCAGTCTCTGAACTCAGGTACATCACACTTCACAATCCAGTCTGTGTACTCAGGTATATTACACTTCACAATCCAGTCTGTGTACTCACGTACATCACATTTCACAATCCAGTCTGGGCACTCAGGTACATCACACTGCGCAAACCATGTCTGTGTACTCAGGTACATCACACTTCACAATCCAGTCCGTGTACTCAGGTACATCACACTTCTCAATACAGTCTGTGTACTCAGGTTCATCACACTTCACAATGGTGTCTGTGCACTCATGTACATGACACTTCACATACAAGTCTGTGTACTCATGTGCATCGCATTTCACCATCTAGTCTCTGTACTCAGGTACATCACACTTCACATTTCAGTCTGTGTACTCAGGTACATCACACTTCACAATCCAGTCTGTGTACTCAGGTACATCACATTTCACAATACAGTCCGTGTACTCAGGTACATCACACTTCACAATCCTGTCTGTGTACTGAGGTACATCACACGTCACAATCCAGTCTGCGTACTGAGGTACATCACACTTCACATTCCAGTCTGTGTACTCAGGTACATCACATTTCACAATCCAGTCTGTGTACTCAGGTACATCACACATCACAATCCAGTATGTGTACTCAGGCACGTCACAATTCACAATCCAGTCTGTGTACTCAGGCACCTCATACTTCACAATCCTGTCTGTGTGCTCAGGTACATCACACTACATAATCCAGTCTTTGTACTCAGGTACATCACACTTCACAATCCAGTCTTTGTACTCAGGTACATCACACTTCACAATCCAGTCTGTGTACTCAGGTACATCACACATCACAATCCAGTCTGTGCACTCAGGTACATCACACTTCACAATCCAGTCTGTGTACTCAGGTATATCACACTTCACAATCCAGTCAGTGTACTCAGGTACGTCACACTTCACAATCCAGTCTGTGTACTCAGGTACATCACACTACACAATCCAGTCTGTGTACTCAGGTACATCACACTTCACAATCCAGTCTGTGTACTCAGGTACATCACACTTCACAATCCAGTCTGTGTACTCAGGTACATCACACTTCACAATCCAGTCTGTGTACTCAGGTACATCACACTTCACAATCCAGTCTGTGTACTCAGGTACATCAAATTTCACAATCCAGTCTGTGTACTCAGGTACATCTCATTTCATAATCCAGTCTCTGTACTGAGGTACATCACATTTCACAATCCAGTCTGTGTACTCAGGTACATCACACTGCACAATCCAGTCTGTGTACTCAGGTATATCACACTGCACAATACAGTCTGTGTACTCAGGTATATCACACTGCACAATCCAGTCTGTTTTCTCAGGAACATCACGCTTCACAATCCAGTCTGTGTACACAGGTACATCATACTTCACAATCCAGTATGTGTACTCAGGCACGTCACACTTCACAATCCAGTATGTGTACTCAGGCACGTCACACTTCACAATCCAGTCTGTGTACTCAGGCACGTCACACTTCACAATCCAGTCTGTGTACTCAGGTATATCACACTGCACAATCCAGTCTCTGTTCTCAGGAACATCACGCTTCAAAATCCAGTCTGTGTACTCAGGTACATCATACTTCACATTCCAGTATGTGTACTCAGGCACGTCACACTTCACAATCCAGTATGTGTACTCAGGCACGTCACAATTCACAATCCAGTCTGTGTACTCAGGCTCCTCACACTTCACAATCCTGTCTGTGTACTCAGGTACGTCACACTTCACAATCCAGTCTGTGTACTAAGGTACATTACACTTCACAATCCAGTCTGTGTACTCAGGTACATCACATTTCACAATCCAGTCTGTGTACTCAGGTACATCACACTTCACAATACAGTCTGTGTAATCAGGTATATCACACTGCACAATCCAGTCTGTGTACTCAGGAATATCACAGTGCACAATCCAGTCTGTGTACTCAGGTACATCACACTTCACAATCCAGTCTGTGTACTCAGGTACGTCAGACTTCACAATCCAGTCTGTGTACTCAGGTACATCACATTTCACAATCCAGTCTGGGCACTCAGGTACATCACACTGCACAAACCATGTCTGTGTACTCAGGTACATCACACTTCACAATCCAGTCCGTGTACTCTGGTACATCACACTTCTCAATACAGTCTGTGTACTCAGGTTCATCACACTTCACAATGGTGTCTGTGCACTCATGTACATGACACTTCACATACATGTCTGTGTACTCATGTGCATCGCATTTCACCATCTAGTCTCTGTACTCAGGTACATCACACTTCACATTTCAGTCTGTGTACTCAGGTACATCACACTTCACAATCCAGTCTGTGTACTCAGGTACATCACATTTCACAATACAGTCCGTGTACTCAGGTACATCACACTTCACAATCCAGTCTGTGTACTGAGGTACATCACACGTCACAATCCAGTCTGCGTACTGAGGTACATCACACTTCACATTCCAGTCTGTGTACTCAGGTACATCACATTTCACAATCCAGTCTGTGTACTCAGGTACATCACACATCACAATCCAGTATGTGTACTGAGGCACGTCACAATTCACAATCCAGTCTGTGTACTCAGGCACCTCACACTTCACAATCCTGTCTGTGTGCTCAGGTACATCACACTACATAATCCAGTCTTTGTACTCAGGTACATCACACTTCACAATCCAGTCTTTGTACTCACGTACATCACACTTCACAATCCAGTCTGTGTACTCAGGTACATCACACATCACAATCCAGTCTGTGCACTCAGGTACATCACACTTCACAATCCAGTCTGTGTACTCAGGTATATCACACTTCACAATCCAGTCAGTGTACTCAGGTACGTCACACTTCACAATCCAGTCTGTGTACTCAGGTACATCACACTACACAATCCAGTCTGTGTACTCAGGTACATCACACTTCACAATCCAGTCTGTGTACTCAGGTACATCACACTTCACAATCCATTCTGTGTACTCAGGTACATCACACTTCACAATCCAGTCTGTGTACTCAGGTACATCACACTTCACAATCCAGTCTGTGTACTCAGGTACATCAAATTTCACAATCCAGTCTGTGTACTCAGGTACATCTCATTTCATAATCCAGTCTCTGTACTGAGGTACATCACATTTCACAATCCAGTCTGTGTACTCAGGTACATCACACTGCACAATCCAGTCTGTGTACTCAGGTATATCACACTGCACAATACAGTCTGTGTACTCAGGTATATCACACTGCACAATCCAGTCTGTTTTCTCAGGAACATCACGGTTCACAATCCAGTCTATGTACACAGGTACATCATACTTCACAATCCAGTATGTGTACTCAGGCACGTCACACTTCACAATCCAGTATGTGTACTCAGGCACGTCACACTTCACAATCCAGTCTGTGTACTCAGGCACGTCACACTTCACAATCCAGTCTGTGTACTCAGGTATATCACACTGCACAATCCAGTCTCTGTTCTCAGGAACATCACGCTTCAAAATCCAGTCTGTGTACTCAGGTACATCATACTTCACATTCCAGTATGTGTACTCAGGCACGTCACACTTCACAATCCAGTATGTGTACTCAGGCACGTCACAATTCACAATCCAGTCTGTGTACTCAGGCTCCTCACACTTCACAATCCTGTCTGTGTACTCAGGTACGTCACACTTCACAATCCAGTCTGTGTACTAAGGTACATTACACTTCACAATCCAGTCTGTGTACTCAGGTACATCACATTTCACAATCCAGTCTGTGTACTCAGGTACATCACACTTCACAATACAGTCTGTGTAATCAGGTATATCACACTGCACAATCCAGTCTGTGTACTCAGGAATATCACAGTGCACAATCCAGTCTGTGTACTCAGGTACATCACACTTCACAATCCAGTCTGTGTACTCAGGTACGTCAGACTTCACAATCCAGTCTGTGTACTCAGGTACATCACACTTCACAATTCAGTCTGTGCACTCAGGTACATCACACTTCACAATCCAGTCTGTGTACTCAGGTACATCACACTTCACAATCCAGTCTGTGTACTCAGGTACATCACACTTCACAATCCAGTCTGTGTACTCAGGCACGTCACATTTCACAATCCAGTCTTTTTATTCAGGTACATCACACTTCAGAATCCAGTCTGTGTACTCAGGTATATCACACTGCACAATCCAGTCTGTGTACTCAGGTATATCACACTGTACAATCCAGTCTGTGTTCTTAGGCACATCACGCGTCACAATCCAGTATGTGTACTCAGGTACATCATACTTCACAATCCAGTATGTGTACTCAGGCACGTCAAACTTCACAATCCAGTATGTGTACTCAGGCACGTCACACTTCACAATCCAGTCTGTGTACTCAGGCACGTCACACTTCACAATCCAGTCTGTGTAATCAGGTACGTCACACTTCACAATACATTCTGTGAAATCAGGTACGTCACACTTCACAATGCAGTCTGTGTACTCAGGTACATCACACTTCACAATCCAGTCTGTGTACTCAGCTACATCACACTTCACAATCCAGTCTGTGTACTCAGGTACATCACACTTCACAATCCAATCTGTGTACTCAGGTACATCACACTTCGCAATCCAGTCTGTGTACTCAGGTACATCACATTTCATAATCCAGTCTGTACTCAGGTACATCACACTTCACAATATAGTTTGTGTACTCAGGTACATCACACTTCACAATCCAGTCTGTGTACTCAGGTACATCACACTTCACAATCCAGTCTGTGTACTCAGGTACATCACACTTCACAGTCCAGTCTGTGTACTCAGGTACATAACATTTCACAATCCAGTCTGTGTACTCAGGTACATCACACTACACAATCCAGTCTGTGTACTCAGGGACATCACACTTCACAATCCAGTCTGTGTACTCAGGTACATCACACTTCACAATCCAGTCTATGTACTCAGGTACATCACACTTCACAATCCAGTCTGTGTACCCAGGTACATAACACATCACAATCCAGTCAGTGTACTCAGGTACATCACATTTCACAATCCAGTCTGTGTACACAGGTACATCACCCTTCACAATCCAGTCTGTGTACTCAGGTACATCACACTTCACATTCCAGTCTGTGTACTCAGGTATATCACACTGCACAATCCAGTCTGTGTACTCAGGTATATCACACTGCACAATCCAGTCTGTGTACTCAGGTACATCACACTTCACAATCCAGTCTGTGCACTCAGGTACATTACATTTCACAATCCACTCTGTGTACTCACGTACATCACATTTCACAATCCAGTCTGTGAACTCAGCTACATCAGACTTCTCAATCCAGTCTGTGTACTCAGGTACATCACATTTCATAATCCAGTCTGTGTACTCATGTACATCACACTTCACAATCCAGTCTGTGTACTCAGGTACATTACACTTCACAAGCCAGTCTGTGTACTCAGGTACATCACACTTCACAATCCAGTCTGTGTACTCAGGTATATCACACTTCACAAACCAGTCTGTGTACTCAGGTACATCACACTTCACAATCCAGTCTGTGTACTCAGGTACATCACACTTCACAATCCAGTCTGTGTACTCAGGTACATCACACTACACAATCCATTCTGTGTACTCAGGTACATCACACTTCACAATATAGTCTGTGTACTCAGGTACATCACACTTCACAATCCAGTCTGTGTACTCAGGTACATCACATTTCACAATCCAGTCTGTGTACTCAGGCACGTCACACTTCACAATCCAGTCTGTGTACTCAGGTATATCACACTGTACAATCCAGTCTGTGTTCTCAGGCACATCACGCGTCACAATCCAGTATGTGTACTCAGGTACATCATACTTCACAATCCAGTATGTGTACTCAGGAACGTCACAATTCACAAAACAGTATGTGTACTCAGGCACGTCACACTTCACAATCCAGTCTGTGTACTCAGGCACGTCACACTTCACAATCCAGTCTGTGCACTCAGGTACGTCACACTTCACAATACATTCTGTGAACTCAGGTACGTCACACTTCACAATCCAGTCTGTGTACTCAGGTACATCACACATCACAATCCAGTCTGTTTACTCAGGTACATCACGCTTCACAATCCAGTCTGTGTACTCAGGTCATCATACTTCACAATCCAGTGTGTGTACTCAGGCACGTCACACTTCACAATCCAGTATGTGTACTCAGGCACGTCACAATTCACAATCCAGTCTGTGTACTCAGGCACCTCACACTTCACAATCCTGTCTGTGTACTCAGGTACGTCACACTTCACAATCCAGTCTGTGTACTCAGGTACATCACACTTCACAATCCAGTCTGTGTACTCAGGTACGTTACACTTCACAATCCAGTATTTGTTCTCAGGTACATCACACTTCACAATCCAGTCTGGGTACTCAGGTACATCACATTTCACAATCCAGTCTGTGCACTCAGGTACATCACACTTCACAATCCAGTCTCTGTACTCAGGTACACCACATTTCACAATCCAGTCTGTGTACACAGGTACATCACCCTTCACAATCCAGTCTGTGTACTCAGGTACATCACACTTCACAATCCAGTCTGTGTACTCAGGTACATCACACATCACAATCCAGTCTGTGCACTCAGGTACATCACATTTCACAATCCATTCTGTGTACTCAGGTACATCACACTTCAATATACAGTATGTGTACTCAGGTATATCACACTGCACAATCCAGTCACTTTACTCAGGAATATCACACTTCACAATCCAGTCTGTGTACTCAGGTACATCACATTTCACAATCCAGTCTGTGTACTCAGGTACATCACACATCACAATCCAGTCTGCGCACTCAGGTACATCACATTTCACAATCCAGTCAGTGTACTCAGGTACATCACACTTCACAATACAGTCTGTGTACTCAGGTATATCACACTGCACAATCCAGTCTCTTTACTCAGGAATATCACGCTTCACAATCGAGTCTGTGTACTCATGTACATCATACTTCACAATCCAGTATGTGTACTCAGGCACGTCACACTTCACAATCCAGTCTGTGTACTCAGGCACGTCACACTTCACAATCCAGTCTGTGTACTCAGGTACATCACACTTCACAATCCAGTCTGTGTACTCAGGTACATCACACTTCACAATCCAGTCTGTGTACTCATGTACATCACACGTCGCAATCCAGTCTGTGTACTCAGGTACATCACATTTCATAATCCAGTCTGTACTCAGGTACATCACACTTCACAATCCAGTCTGTGTACTCAGGTACATCACACTTCACAATCCAGTCTGTGTACTCAGGTACATCACAAAACACAATCCAGTCTGTGTACTCAGGTACATCACACTTCACAATCCAATCTGTGTACTCAGGTACATCACACTTCACAATATAGTTTGTGTACTCAGGTACATCACACTTCACAATCCAGTCTGTGTACTCAGGTACATCACACTTCACAGTCCAGTCTGTGTACTCAGGTACGTCACACTTCACAATACATTCTGTGAACTCAGGTACGTCACACTTCACAATCCAGTCTGTGTACTCAGGTACATCACACTTCACAATCCAGTCTGTTTACTCAGGTACATCACGGTTCACAATCCAGTCTGTGTACTCAGGTACATCATACTTCACAATCCAGTGTGTGTACTCAGGCACGTCACACTTCACAATCCAGTATGTGTACTCAGGCACGTCACAATTCACAATCCAGTCTGTGTACTCAGCCACCTCACACTTCACAATCCTGTCTGTGTACTCAGGTACGTCACACTTCACAATCCAGTCTGTGTACTCAGGTACATCACACTTCACAATCCAGTCTGTGTACTCAGGTACGTTACACTTCACAATCCAGTATTTGTTCTCAGGTACATCACAATTCGCAATCCAGACTGTGTACTCAGGTACATCACATTTCACAATCCAGTCTGTGCACTCAGGTACATCACACTTCACAATCCAGTCTCTGTACTCAGGTGCACCACTTTTCACAATCCAGTCTGTGTACACAGGTACATCACCCTTCACAATCCAGTCTGTGTACTCAGGTACATCACATTCACAATCCAGTCTGTGTACTCAGGTACATCACACTTCACAATCCAATCTGTGTACTCAGGTACATCACACTTCGCAATCCAGTCTGTGTACTCAGGTACATCACATTTCATAATCCAGTCTGTACTCAGGTACATCACACTTCACAATATAGTTTGTGTACTCAGGTACATCACACTTCACAATCCAGTCTGTGTACTCAGGTACATCACACTTCACAATCCAGTCTGTGTACTCAGGTACATCACACTTCACAGTCCAGTCTGTGTACTCAGGTACATAACATTTCACAATCCAGTCTGTGTACTCAGGTACATCACACTACACAATCCAGTCTGTGTACTCAGGGACATCACACTTCACAATCCAGTCTGTGTACTCAGGTACATCACACTTCACAATCCAGTCTATGTACTCAGGTACATCACACTTCACAATCCAGTCTGTGTACCCAGGTACATAACACATCACAATCCAGTCAGTGTACTCAGGTACATCACATTTCACAATCCAGTCTGTGTACACAGGTACATCACCCTTCACAATCCAGTCTGTGTACTCAGGTACATCACACTTCACAATCCAGTCTGTGTACTCAGGTATATCACACTGCACAATCCAGTCTGTGTACTCAGGTATATCACACTGCACAATCCAGTCTGTGTACTCAGGTACATCACACTTCACAATCCAGTCTGTGCACTCAGGTACATTACATTTCACAATCCACTCTGTGTACTCACGTACATCACATTTCACAATCCAGTCTGTGAACTCAGCTACATCAGACTTCTCAATCCAGTCTGTGTACTCAGGTACATCACATTTCATAATCCAGTCTGTGTACTCATGTACATCACACTTCACAATCCAGTCTGTGTACTCAGGTACATTACACTTCACAAGCCAGTCTGTGTACTCAGGTACATCACACTTCACAATCCAGTCTGTGTACTCAGGTATATCACACTTCACGAACCAGTCTGTGTACTCAGGTACATCACACTTCACAATCCAGTCTGTGTACTCAGGTACATCACACTTCTCAATCCAGTCTGTGTACTCAGGTACATCACACTACACAATCCATTCTGTGTACTCAGGTACATCACACTTCACAATATAGTCTGTGTACTCAGGTACATCACACTTCACAATCCAGTCTGTGTACTCAGGTACATCACATTTCACAATCCAGTCTGTGTACTCAGGCACGTCACACTTCACAATCCTGTCTGTGTACTCAGGTATATCACACTGTACAATCCAGTCTGTGTTCTCAGGTACATCACGCTTCACAATCCAGTATGTGTACTCAGGTACATCATACTTCACAATCCAGTATGTGTACTCAGGCACGTCACACTTCACAATCCAGTATGTGTACTCAGGTACATCACACTTCTCAATCCAGTCTGTGTACTCAGGTACATCACATTTCACAATCCAGTCTGTGTACTCAGGTACATCACGCTTCACAATCCGGTCTGAGTACTCAGGCACGTCACACTTCACAATCCAGTCTGTGTACTTACGTACACCACACTTCACATTCCTGTCTGTGTATTCAGGAACATCACACTTCACAATCCTGTCTGTGATCTCAGGTACATCAAACTTCACAATCCAGTATGTGTATTCAGGTACATTACACTTCAGAATCAAGTCTGTGTACTCAGGTACACGACACTTCACAATACAGTCTGTGTACTCAGGTACACGACACTTCACAATCCAGTCTGTGTACACAGGTACATCAGACTTCACAATGGTGTCTGTGCACTCATGTACATGACACTTCACATACAAGTCTGTGTACTCATGTGCATCGCATTTCACCATCTAGTCTCTGTACTCAGGTACATCACACTTCACATTTCAGTCTGTGTACTCAGGTACATCACACTTCACAATGCAGTCTGTGTACTCAGGTACATGACATTTGACAATACAGTCCGTGTACTCAGGTACATCACATTTCACAATCCAGTCTGTGTACTCAGGTACATCACACATCACAATTCACTCTGTGTACTCAGGTACATCACACTTCACAATCCAGTCTGTGTACTCAGGTACATCACATTTCACAATCCAGTCTGTGTACTCAGGCACGTCAAACTTCACAATCCAGTCTGTGTACTCAGGCACGTCACATTTCACAATCCAGTCTTTTTATTCAGGTACATCACATTTAAGAATCCAGTCTGTGTACTCAGTTATATCACACTTCACAATACAGTCTGTGTACTCAGGTATATCACACTTCACAATCCAGTATGTGTACTCAGGCACGTCACACTTCACAATCCAGTCTGTGTACTCAGGCACGTCACACTTCACAATCCAGTCTGTGTACTCAGGTACGTCACACTTCACAATCCAGTCTGTGTACTCAGGTACATTACACTTCACAATCCAGTCTGTGTACTCATGTACCTCACACTTCACAATCCAGCCTGTGTACTCAGGTACATCACACTTCACAATCCAGTCTGTGTACTCAGGTACATGACACTTCACAATCCAGTCCATGCATTCAGGTACATCACACTTCACAATCCAGTATGTGTACTCAGGTACATCACATTTCACAATCCAGTCTCTGTACTCAGGTACATCACATTTCATAATCCAGTCTCTGTACTCAGGTACATCACATTTCACAATCCAGTCTGCGTGCTCAGGCACGTCACATTTCATAATCCAGTCTGCGTACTCAGGTACATCACATTTCACAATCCAGTCTGTGTACTCAGGTATATCACACTGCAGATTCCAGTCTGTGTACTCAGGAATATCACACTGCACAATCCAGTATGTGTACTCAGGCACGTCACACTTCACAATCCAGTCTGTGTACTCAGGTACATCATACTTCACAATCCAGTATGTGTACTCAGGCACGTCATACTTCACAATCCAGTATGTGTACTCTGGCACGTCACACTTCACAATCCAGTCTGTGTACTCAGGCACGTCACACTTCACAATCAAGTCTGTGTACTCAGGTACGTCACACTTCACAATCCACTCTGTGTACTCAGGCACGTCACACTTCACAATCCACTATGTGTACTCTGGCACGTCACACTTCACAATCCATTCTGTGTACTCAGGTACGTCACACTTCACAATCCATTCTGTGTACTCAGGTACGTCACACTTCACAATCCAGTCTGTGTACTCAGGTATATCACACTGCACAATCCAGTCTCTGTTCTCAGGAACATCACGCTTCAAAATCCAGTCTGTGTACTCAGGTACATCATACTTCACAATCCAGTATGTGTACTCAGGCACGTCACACTTCAAAATCCAGTATGTGTACTCAGGCACGTCACAATTCACAATCCAGTCTGTGTACTCAGGCTCCTCACACTTCACAATCCTGTCTGTGTACTCAGGTACGTCACACTTCACAATCCAGTCTGTGTACTAAGGTACATTACACTTCACAATCCAGTCTGTGTACTCAGGTACATCACATTTCACAATCCAGTCTGTGTACTCAGGTACATCACACTTCACAATACAGTCTGTATAATCAGGTATATCACACTGCACAATCCAGTCTGTGTACTCAGGAATATCACAGTGCACAATCCAGTCTGTGTACTCAGGTACATCACACTTCACAATCCAGTCTGTGTACTCAGGTACGTCACACTTCACAATCCAGTCTGTGTACTCAGGTACATCACACTTCACAATCTTGTCTGTGTACTCAGGTACATCACACTTCACAATCCAGTCTGTGTACTCAGGTACATCACTCTTCACAATCCAGTCTATGCACTCAGGTACATCACAATTCACAATCCAGTCTGTGTACTCAGGTACATAACACATCACAATCCAGTCTGTGTACTCAGGTACATCACATTGCACAATCCAGTCTGTGTGCTCAGGTACATCACACTTCACGGTCCAGTCTGTGTACTCAGGTACATCACACTTCACAATCCAGTCTGTGTACTCAGGTACATCACACTTCACAATCCAGTCTGTGTACTCAGGTACATCACATTTCACAATCCAGTCTGTGTGCTCAGGTACATCACACTTCACAATCCTGTCTGTGTACTCAGGTACATCACATTTCACAATCCAATCTGTGTGCTCCGGCACGTCACATTTCACAATCCAGTCTTTGTACTCAGGTACATCACACTTCAGAATCCAGTCTGTGTACTCAGGTATATCACACTGCACAATCCAGTCTGTGTACTCAGGTACATCATACTTCACAATCCAGTCTGTGCACTCAGGCACGTCACACTTCACAATCCAGTCTGTGAACTCAGGCACGTCACACTTCTCAATCCAGTCTGTGTACTCAGGCACGTCACACTTCACAATCCAGTCTGTGTACTCAGCTATATCACACTGCACAATCCAGTCTGTGTACTGAGGTATATCACACTGCACAATCCAGTCTGTGTACTCAGGCACGTCACACTTCACAATCCAGTCTGTGTACTCAGGCACGTCACATTTCACAATCCAGTCTTTGTACTCAGGTACATCACACTTCAGAATCCAGTCTGTGTGCTCAGGTATATCACCCTTCACAATCCAGTATGTGTACTCAGGTACATCACACTTCAGAATCCAGTCTGTGTGCTCAGGTATATCACACTTCACAATCCAGTCTGTGGACTCAGGTACATCACACTTCAGAATCCAGTCTGTGTGCTCAGGTATATCACACTTCACAATCCAGTCTGTGTACTCAGGCACGTCACACTTCACAATCCAGTCTGTGTACTCAGGCACGTCACATTTCACAATCCAGTCTTTGTACTCAGGTACATCACATTTCAGAATCCAGTCTGTGTACTCAGGTACATCACACTTCTCAATCCAGTCTGTGTACTCAGGTATATCACATTTCACAATCCAGTCTGTGTACTCAGGTATATCACACTGTACAATCCAGTCTGTGTACTCAGGTACGTCACACTTCACAATCCAATATGTGTACTCAGGCACGTCACACTTCACAATCCAGTCTGTGTACTCAGGTACGTTACACTTCACAATCCAGCATTTGTTCTCAGGTACATCACACTTCACAATCCAGTCTGTGTACTCAGGTACATCACATTTCACAATCCAGTCTGTGCACTCAGGTACATCACACTTCACAATCCAGTCTCTGTACTCAGGTACATCACATTTCACAATCCAGTCTGTGTACACAGGTACATCACCCTTCACAATCCAGTCTGTGTACTCAGGTACATCACACTTCACAATCCAGTCTGTGTACTCAGGTATATCACACTGCACAATCCAGTCTGTGTACTCAGGTATATCACACTGCACAATCCAGGCTGTGTACTCAGGTACATCACACTTCACAATCCAGTCTGTGCACTCAGGTACATTATACTTGACATTCCACTCTGTGTACTCACGTACATCACATTTCACAATCCTGTCTGTGAACTCAGCTACATCACACTTCTCAATCCAGTCTGTGTACTCAGGTACATCACATTTCATAATCCAGTCTGTGTACTCATGTACATCACACTTCACAATCCAGTCTGTGTACTCAGGTACATTACACTTCACAAGCCAGTCTGTGTACTCAGGTACATCACACTTCACAATCCAGTCTGTGTACTCAGGTATATCACACTTCACAAACCAGTCTGTGTACTCAGGTACATCACACTTCACAATCCAGTCTGTGTACTCAGGTACATCACACTTCACAATCCAGTCTGTGTACTCAGGTACATCACACTACACAATCCAGTCTGTGTTCTCAGGTACATCACACTTCACAATCCAGTCTGTGTACTCAGGTACATCACATTTCAGAATCCAGTCTGTGTACTCAGGCACGTCACACTTCACAATCCAGTCTGTGTACTCAGGCACATCACATTTCACAATCCAGTCTTTGTACTCATGTACATCACACTTCAGAATCCAGTCTCTGTACTCAGGTACATCACACTTCACAATCCTGTCTGTGATCTCAGGTACATCAAACTTCACAATCCAGTCTGTGTATTCAGGTACATTACACTTCAGAATCAAGTCTGTGTACTCAGGTACACGACACTTCAGAATCCAGTCTGTGTACTCAGGTACACGACACTTCACAATCCAGTCTGTGTACTCAGGTACATCAGACTTCACAATGGTGTCTGTGCACTCATGTACATGACACTTCACATACAAGTCTGTGTACTCATGTGCATCGCATTTCACCATCTAGTCTCTGTATTCAGGTACAACGCACTTCACATTTCAGTCTGCGTACTGAGGTACATCACACTACACATTCCAGTCTGTGTACTCAGGTACATCACATTTCACAATCCAGTCTGTGTACTCAGGTACATCACACATCACAATTCAGTCTGTGCACTCAGGTACATCACACTTCACAATCCAGTCTGTGTACTCAGGTACATCACACTTCACAATCCAGTCTGTGTACTCAGGTACATCACACTTCACAATCCAGTCTGTGTACTCAGGCACGTCACATTTCACAATCCAGTCTTTTTATTCAGGTACATCACACTTCAGAATCCAGTCTGTGTACTCAGGTATATCACACTGCACAATCCAGTCTGTGTACTCAGGTATATCACACTGTACAATCCAGTCTGTGTTCTTAGGCACATCACGCGTCACAATCCAGTATGTGCACTCAGGTACATCATACTTCACAATCCAGTATGTGTACTCAGGCACGTCAAACTTCACAATCCAGTATGTGTACTCAGGCACGTCACACTTCACAATCCAGCCAGTGTACTCAGGCACGTCACACTTCACAATCCAGTCTGTGTAATCAGGTACGTCACACTTCACAATACATTCTGTGAAATCAGGTACGTCACACTTCACAATCCAGTCTGTGTACTCAGGTACATCACACTTCACAATCCAGTCTGTGTACTCAAGTATATCACACTGCACAATCCAGTCTGTGTACTCAGGTATATCACACTTCACAATCCAGTGTCTGTACTCAGGTACATCATACTTCACAATTCAGTCTGTGTACACAGGTACATCACACTTCACAATCCAGTCTGTGTACACAGGTACATCACACTTCACAATCCAGTCTGTGTTCTCAGGAACATCACGCTTCACAATCCAGTCTGTGTACTCAGGTACATCATACTTCACAATCCAGTATGTGTACTCAGGCACGTCACACTTCACAATCCAGTATGTGTACTCAGGCACGTCACACTTCACAATCCAGTCTGTGTACTCAGGCACCTCACACTTCACAATCCTGTTTGTGTACTCAGGTACGTCACACTTCACAATCCAGTCTGTGTACTCAGGTACATCACAATTCACAATCCAGTCAGTGTACTCAGGTACATCAAGCTACACAATCCAGTATGTGTCCTCAGGTACATCACACTTCACAATCCAGTCTGTGTACTAAGGTACATCACACTTCACAATCCAGTCTGTGTACTCAGGTACATCACATTTCACAATGCGGTCTGTGTACTCAGGTACATCACATTTCACAATCCAGTCTGTGTACTCAGGTACATCACACTTCACAATCCAGTCTCTGAACTCAGGTACATCACACTTCACAATCCAGTCTGTGTACTCAGGTATATTACACTTCACAATCCAGTCTGTGTACTCACGTACATCACATTTCACAATCCAGTCTGGGCACTCAGGTACATCACACTGCACAAACCATGTCTGTGTACTCAGGTACATCACACTTCACAATCCAGTCCGTGTACTCAGGTACATCACACTTCTCAATACAGTCTGTGTACTCAGGTTCATCACACTTCACAATGGTGTCTGTGCACTCATGTACATGACACTTCACATACAAGTCTGTGTACTCATGTGCATCGCATTTCACCATCTAGTCTCTGTACTCAGGTACATCACACTTCACATTTCAGTCTGTGTACTCAGGTACATCACACTTCACAATCCAGTCTGTGTACTCAGGTACATCACATTTCACAATCCAGTCTGTGTACTCAGGTACATCACACTTCACAATCCTGTCTGTGTACTGAGGTACATCACACGTCACAATCCAGTCTGCGTACTGAGGTACATCACACTTCACATTCCAGTCTGTGTACTCAGGTACATCACATTTCACAATCCAGTCTGTGTACTCAGGTACATCACACATCACAATCCAGTCTGTGCACTCAGGTACATCACACTTCACAATCCAGTCTGTGTACTCAGGTATATCACACTTCACAATCCAGTCAGTGTACTCAGGTACGTCACACTTCACAATCCAGTCTGTGTACTCAGGTACATCACACTACACAATCCAGTCTGTGTACTCAGGTACATCACACTTCACAATCCAGTCTGTGTACTCAGGTACATCACACTTCACAATCCAGTCTGTGTACTCAGCTACATCACACTTCACAATCCAGTCTGTGTACTCAGGTACATCACACTTCACAATCCAGTCTGTGTACTCAGGTACATCAAATTTCACAATCCAGTCTCTGTACTCAGGTACATCTCATTTCATAATCCAGTCTCTGTACTGAGGTACATCACATTTCACAATCCAGTCTGTGTACTCAGGTACATCACACTGCACAATCCAGTCTGTGTACTCAGGTATATCACACTGCACAATACAGTCTGTGTACTCAGGTATATCACACTGCACAATCCAGTCTGTTTTCTCAGGAACATCACGCTTCACAATCCAGTCTGTGTACACAGGTACATCATACTTCACAATCCAGTATGTGTACTCAGGCACGTCACACTTCACAATCCAGTATGTGTACTCAGGCACGTCACACTTCACAATCCAGTCTGTGTACTCAGGCACGTCACACTTCACAATCCAGTCTGTGTACTCAGGTATATCACACTGCACAATCCAGTCTCTGTTCTCAGGAACATCACGCTTCAAAATCCAGTCTGTGTACTCAGGTACATCATACTTCACATTCCAGTATGTGTACTCAGGCACGTCACACTTCACAATCCAGTATGTGTACTCAGGCACGTCACAATTCACAATCCAGTCTGTGTACTCAGGCTCCTCACACTTCACAATCCTGTCTGTGTACTCAGGTAAGTCACACTTCACAATCCAGTCTGTGTACTAAGGTACATTACACTTCACAATCCAGTCTGTGTACTCAGGTACATCACATTTCACAATCCAGTCTGTGTACTCAGGTACATCACACTTCACAATACAGTCTGTGTAATCAGGTATATCATACTGCACAATCCAGTCTGTGTACTCAGGAATATCACAGTGCACAATCCAGTCTGTGTACTCAGGTACATCACACTTCACAATCCAGTCTGTGTACTCAGGTACGTCAGACTTCACAATCCAGTCTGTGTACTCAGGTACATCACACTTCACAATTCAGTCTGTGCACTCAGGTACATCACACTTCACAATCCAGTCTGTGTACTCAGGTACATCACACTTCACAATCCAGTCTGTGTACTCAGGTACATCACACTTCACAATCCAGTCTGTGTACTCAGGCACGTCACATTTCACAATCCAGTCTTTTTATTCAGGTACATCACACTTCAGAATCCAGTCTGCGTACTCAGGTATATCACACTGCACAATCCAGTCTGTGTATTCAGGTATATCACACTGTACAATCCAGTCTGTGTTCTTAGGCACATCACGCGTCACAATCCAGTATGTGTACTCAGGTACATCATACTTCACAATCCAGTATGTGTACTCAGGCACGTCAAACTTCACAATCCAGTATGTGTACTCAGGCACGTCACACTTCACAATCCAGTCTGTGTACTCAGGCACGTCACACTTCACAATCCAGTCTGTGTAATCAGGTACGTCACACTTCACAATACATTCTGTGAAATCAGGTACGTCACACTTCACAATCCAGTCTGTGTACTCAGGTACATCACACTTCACAATCCAGTCTGTGTACTCAGGTATATCACACTGCACAATCCAGTCTGTGTACTCAGGTATATCACACTTCACAATCCAGTGTCTGTACTCAGGTACATCATACTTCACAATTCAGTCTGTGTACACAGGTACATCACACTTCACAATCCAGTCTGTGTACACAGGTACATCACACTTCACAATCCAGTCTGTGTTCTCAGGAACATCACGCTTCACAATCCAGTCTGTGTACTCAGGTACATCACACTTCACAATCCAGTATGTGTACTCAGGCACGTCACACTTCACAATCCAGTATGTGTACTCAGGCACGTCACACTTCACAATCCAGTCTGTGTACTCAGGCACCTCACACTTCACAATCCTTTTTGTGTACTCAGGTACGTCACACTTCACAATCCAGTCTGTGTACTCAGGTACATCACAATTCACAATCCAGTCTGTGTACTCAGGTACATCACGCTACACAATCCAGTATGTGTCCTCAGGTACATCACACTTCACAATCCAGTCTGTGTACTAAGGTACATCACACTTCACAATCCAGTCTGTGTACTCAGGAACATCACATTTCACAATGCGGTCTGTGTACTCAGGTACATCACATTTCACAATCCAGTCTGTGTACTCAGGTACATCACACTTCACAATCCAGTCTCTGAACTCAGGTACATCACACTTCACAATCCAGTCTGTGTACTCAGGTATATTACACTTCACAATCCAGTCTGTGTACTCACGTACATCACATTTCACAATCCAGTCTGGGCACTCAGGTACATCACACTGCACAAACCATGTCTGTGTACTCAGGTACATCACACTTCACAATCCAGTCCGTGTACTCAGGTACATCACACTTCTCAATACAGTCTGTGTACTCAGGTTCATCACACTTCACAATGGTGTCTGTGCACTCATGTACATGACACTTCACATACAAGTCTGTGTACTCATGTGCATCGCATTTCACCATCTAGTCTCTGTACTCAGGTACATCACACTTCACATTTCAGTCTGTGTACTCAGGTACATCACACTTCACAATCCAGTCTGTGTACTCAGGTACATCACATTTCACAATACAGTCCGTGTACTCAGGTACATCACACTTCACAATCCTGTCTGTGTACTGAGGTACATCACACGTCACAATCCAGTCTGCGTACTGAGGTACATCACACTTCACATTCCAGTCTGTGTACTCAGGTACATCACATTTCACAATCCAGTCTGTGTACTCAGGTACATCACACATCACAATCCAGTATGTGTACTCAGGCACGTCACAATTCACAATCCAGTCTGTGTACTCAGGCACCTCACACTTCACAATCCTGTCTGTGTGCTCAGGTACATCACACTACACAATCCAGTCTTTGTACTCAGGTACATCACACTTCACAATCCAGTCTTTGTACTCAGGTACATCACACTTCACAATCCAGTCTGTGTACTCAGGTACATCACACATCACAATCCAGTCTGTGCACTCAGGTACATCACACTTCACAATCCAGTCTGTGTACTCAGGTATATCACACTTCACAATCCAGTCAGTGTACTCAGGTACGTCACACTTCACAATCCAGTCTGTGTACTCAGGTACATCACACTACACAATCCAGTCTGTGTACTCAGGTACATCACACTTCACAATCCAGTCTGTGTACTCAGGTACATCACACTTCACAATCCAGTCTGTGTACTCAGGTACATCACACTTCACAATCCAGTCTGTGTACTCAGGTACATCACACTTCACAATCCAGTCTGTGTACTCAGGTACATCAAATTTCACAATCCAGTCTGTGTACTCAGGTACATCTCATTTCATAATCCAGTCTCTGTACTGAGGTACATCACATTTCACAATCCAGTCTGTGTACTCAGGTACATCACACTGCACAATCCAGTCTGTGTACTCAGGTATATCACACTGCACAATACAGTCTGTGTACTCAGGTATATCACACTGCACAATCCAGTCTGTTTTCTCAGGAACATCACGCTTCACAATCCAGTCTGTGTACACAGGTACATCATACTTCACAATCCAGTATGTGTACTCAGGCACGTCACACTTCACAATCCAGTATGTGTACTCAGGCACGTCACACTTCACAATCCAGTCTGTGTACTCAGGCACGTCACACTTCACAATCCAGTCTGTGTACTCAGGTATATCACACTGCACAATCCAGTCTCTGTTCTCAGGAACATCACGCTTCAAAATCCAGTCTGTGTACTCAGGTACATCATACTTCACAATCCAGTATGTGTACTCAGGCACGTCACACTTCACAATCCAGTATGTGTACTCAGGCACGTCACAATTCACAATCCAGTCTGTGTACTCAGGCTCCTCACACTTCACAATCCTGTCTGTGTACTCAGGTACGTCACCCTTCACAAGCCAGTCTGTGTACTAAGGTACATTACACTTCACAATCCAGTCTGTGTACTCAGGTACATCACATTTCACAATCCAGTCTGTGTACTCAGGTACATCACACTTCACAATACAGTCTGTGTAATCAGGTATATCACACTGCACAATCCAGTCTGTGTACTCAGGAATATCACAGTGCACAATCCAGTCTGTGTACTCAGGTACATCACACTTCACAATCCAGTCTGTGTACTCAGGTACGTCAGACTTCACAATCCAGTCTGTGTACTCAGGTACATCACACTTCACAATCCAGTCTGTGTACTCAGGTACATCACACTTCACAATCCAGTCTGTGTACTCAGGTACATCACTCTTCACAATCCAGTCTATGCACTCACGTACATCACAATTCACAATCCAGTCTGTGTACTCAGGTACATAACACATCACAATCCAGTCTGTGGACTCAGGTACATCACATTTCACAATCCAGTCTGTGTGCTCAGGTACATCACACTTCACGGTCCAGTCTGTGTACTCAGGTACATCACACTTCACAATCCAGTCTGTGTACCCAGGTACATCACACTTCACAATCCAGTCTGTGTACTCAGGTACATCACATTTCACAATTCAGTCTGTTTACTCAGGTACATCACACTTCACAATCCTGTCTGTGTACTGAGGTACATCACATTTCACAATCCAATCTGTGTGCTCCGGCACGTCACATTTCACAATCCAGTCTTTGTACTCAGGTACATCACACTTCAGAATCCAGTCTGTGTACTCAGGTATATCACACTGCACAATCCAGTCTGTGTACTCAGGTACATCATACTTCACAATCCAGTCTGTGCACTCAGGCACGTCACACTTCACAATCCAGTATGTGTTCTCAGGCACGTCACACTTCTCAATCCAGTCTGTGTACTCAGGCACGTCACACTTCACAATCCAGTCTGTGTACTCAGGTACGTCACACTTCACAATTCATTCTGTGTACTCAGGTACGTCACACTTCACAATCCAGTCTGTGTACTCAGCTATATCACACTGCACAATCCAGTCTGTGTACTCAGGCACGTCACACTTCACAATCCAGTCTGTGTACTCAGGCACGTCACATTTCACAATCCAGTCTTTGTACTCTGGTACATCACACTTGAGAATCCAGTCTGTGTGCTCAGGTATATCACCCTTCACAATCCAGTATGTGGACTCAGGTACATCACACTTCAGAATCCAGTCTGTGTGCTCAGGTATATCACACTTCACAATCCAGTCTGTGTACTCAGGCACGTCACACTTCACAATCCAGTCTGTGTACTCAGGCACGTCACATTTCACAATCCAGTCCTTGTACTCAGGTACATCACACTTCAGAATCCAGTCTGTGTACTCAGGTACATCACACTTCTCAATCCAGTCTGTGTACTCAGGTATATCACATTTCACAATCCAGTCTGTGTACTCAGGTATATCACACTGTACAATCCAGTCTGTGCGCTCAGGTACGTCACACTTCACAATCCAGTATGTGTACTCAGGCACGTCACACTTCACAACCCAGTCTGTGTACTCAGGTACGTTACACTTCACAATCCAGCATTTGTTCTCAGGTACATCACACTTCACAATCCAGTCTGTGTACTCAGGTACATCACATTTCACAATCCAGTCTGTGCACTCAGGTACATCACACTTCACAATCCAGTCTCTGTACTCAGGTACATCACATTTCACAATCCAGTCTGTGTACACAGGTACATCACCATTCACAATCCAGTCTGTGTACTCAGGTACATCACACTTCACAAACCAGTCTGTGTACTCAGGTATATCACACTGCACAATCCAGTCTGTGTACTCAGGTATATCACACTGCACAATCCAGGCTGTGTACTCAGGTACATCACACTTCACAATCCAGTCTGTGCACTCAGGTACATTATACTTGACATTCCACTCTGTGTACTCACGTACATCACATTTCACAATCCTGTCTGTTAACTCAGCTACATCACACTTCTCAATCCAGTCTGTGTACTCAGGTACATCACATTTCATAATCCAGTCTGTGTACTCATGTACATCACACTTCACAATCCAGTCTGTGTACTCAGGTACATTACACTTCACAAGCCAGTCTGTGTACTCAGGTACATCACACTTCACAATACAGTCTGTGTACTCAGGTATATCACACTTCACAAACCAGTCTGTGTACTCAGGTACATCACACTTCACAATCCAGTCTGTGTACTCAGGTACATCACACTTCTCAATCCAGTCTGTGTACTCAGGTACATCACACTACACAATCCAGTCTGTGTTCTCAGGTACATCACACTTCACAATCCAGTCTGTGTACTCAGGTACATCACATTTCAGAATCCAGTCTGTGTACTCAGGCACGTCACACTTCACAATCCAGTCTGTGTACTCAGGCACATCACATTTCACAATCCAGTCTTTGTACTCAGGTACATCACACTTCAGAATCCAGTCTCTGTACTCAGGTACATCACACTTCACAATCCTGTCTGTGATCTCAGGTACATCAAACTTCACAATCCAGTCTGTGTATTCAGGTACATTACACTTCAGAATCAAGTCTGTGTACTCAGGTACACGACACTTCAGAATCCAGTCTGTGTACTCAGGTACACGACACTTCACAATCCAGTCTGTGTACTCAGGTACATCAGACTTCACAATGTTGTCTGTGCACTCATGTACATGACACTTCACATACAAGTCTGTGTACTCATGTGCATCGCATTTCACCATCTAGTCTCTGTATTCAGGTACATCGCACTTCACATTTCAGTCTGCGTACTGAGGTACATCACACTACACATTCCAGTCTGTGTACTCAGGTACATCACATTTCACAATCCAGTCTGTGTACTCAGGTACATCACACATCACAATTCAGCCTGTGCACTCAGGTACATCACACTTCACAATCCAGTCTGTGTACTCAGGTACATCACACTTCACAATCCAGTCTGTGTACTCAGGTACATCACACTTCACAATCCAGTCTGTGTACTCAGGCACGTCACATTTCACAATCCAGTCTTTTTATTCAGGTACATCACACTTCAGAATCCAGTCTGTGTACTCAGGTATATCACACTGCACAATCCAGTCTGTGTACTCAGGTATATCACACTGTACAATCCAGTCTGTGTTCTTAGGCACATCACGCGTCAAAATCCAGTATGTGTACTCAGGTACATCATACTTCACAATCCAGTATGTGTACTCAGGCACGTCAAACTTCACAATCCAGTATGTGTACTCAGGCACGTCACACTTCACAATCCAGTCTGTGTACTCAGGCACGTCACAATTCACAATCCAGTCTGTGTAATCAGGTACGTCACACTTCACAATACATTCTGTGAAATCAGGTACGTCACACTTCACAATCCAGTCTGTGTACTCAGGTACATCACACTTCACAATCCAGTCTGTGTACTCAGGTATATCACACTGCACAATCCAGTCTGTGTACTCAGGTATATCACACTTCACAATCCAGTGTCTCCACTCAGGTACATCATACTTCACCATTCAGTCTGTGTACACAGGTACATCACACTTCACAATCCAGTCTGTGTACACAGGTACATCACACTTCACAATCCAGTCTGTGTTCTCAGGAACATCACGCTTCACAATCCAGTCTGTGTACTCAGGTACATCATACTTCACAATACAGTATGTGTACTCAGGCACGTCACACTTCACAATCCAGTATGTGTACTCAGGCACGTCACACTTCACAATCCAGTCTGTGTACTCAGGTACATCACATTTCATAATCCAGTCTGTGTACTCATGTACATCACACTTCACAATCCAGTCTGTGTACTCAGGTACATTACACTTCACAAGCCAGTCTGTGTACTCAGGTACATCACACTTCACAATACAGTCTGTGTACTCAGGTATATCACACTTCACAAACCAGTCTGTGTACTCAGGTACATCACACTTCACAATCCAGTCTGTGTACTCAGGTACATCACACTTCTCAATCCAGTCTGTGTACTCAGGTACATCACACTACACAATCCAGTCTGTGTTCTCAGGTACATCACACTTCACAATCCAGTCTGTGTACTCAGGTACATCACACTGCACAATCCAGTCTGTGTACTAAGGTACATCACACTTCACAAACCAGTCTGTGTACTCAGGTACATCACATTTCACAATGCGGTCTGTGTACTCAGGTACATCACATTTCACAATCCAGTCTGTGTACTCAGGTACATCACACTTCACAATCCAGTCTCTGAACTCAGGTACATCACACTTCACAATCCAGTCTGTGTACTCAGGTATATTACACTTCACAATCCAGTCTGTGTACTCACGTACATCACATTTCACAATCCAGTCTGGGCACTCAGGTACATCGCACTGCACAAACCATGTCTGTGTACTCAGGTACATCACACTTCACAATCCAGTCCGTGTACTCAGGTACATCACACTTCTCAATACAGTCTGTGTACTCAGGTTCATCACACTTCACAATGGTGTCTGTGCACTCATGTACATGACACTTCACATACAAGTCTGTGTACTCATGTGCATCGCATTTCACCATCTAGTCTCTGTACTCAGGTACATCACACTTCACATTTCAGTCTGTGTACTCAGGTACATCACACTTCACAATCCAGTCTGTGTACTCAGGTACATCACATTTCACAATACAGTCCGTGTACTCAGGTACATCACACTTCACAATCCTGTCTGTGTACTGAGGTACATCACACGTCACAATCCAGTCTGCGTACTGAGGTACATCACACTTCACATTCCAGTCTGTGTACTCAGGTACATCACATTTCACAATCCAGTCTGTGTACTCAGGTACATCACACTTCACAATCCTGTCTGTGTGCTCAGGTACATAACACTACACAATCCAGTCTGTGTACTCAGGTACATCACACTTCACAATCCAGTCTTTGTACTCAGGTACATCACACTTCACAATCCAGTCTGTGTACTCAGGTACATCACACATCACAATCCAGTCTGTGCACTCAGGTACATCACACTTCACAATCCAGTCTGTGTACTCAGGTATATCACACTTCACAATCCAGTCAGTGTACTCAGGTACGACACACTTCACAATCCAGTCTGTGTACTCAGGTACATCACACTACACAATCCAGTCTGTGTACTCAGGTACATCACACTTCACAATCCAGTCTGTGTACTCAGGTACATCACACTTCACAATCCAGTCTGTGTACTCAGGTACATCACACTTCACAATCCAGTCTGTGTACTCAGGTACATCACACTTCACAATCCAGTCTGTGTACTCAGGTATATCAAATTTCACAATCCAGTCTGTGTACTCAGGTACATCTCATTTCATAATCCAGTCTCTGTACTGAGGTACATCACATTTCACAATCCAGTCTGTGTACTCAGGTATATCACACTGCACAATACAGTCTGTGTACTCAGGTATATCACACTGCACAATCCAGTCTGTTTTCTCAGGAACATCACGCTTCACAATCCAGTCTGTGTACACAGGTACATCATACTTCACAATCCAGTATGTGTACTCAGGCACGTCACACTTCACAATCCAGAATGTGTACTCAGGCACGTCACACTTCACAATCCAGTCTGTGTACTCAGGCACGTCACACTTCACAATCCAGTCTGTGTACTCAGGTACATCACACTTCACAATCCAGTCTATGTACTCAGGTACATCACACTTCACAATCCAGTCTGTGTACTCAGGTACATCACACTTCACAATCCAGTCTGTGTACTCAGGTGCATCACACTTCACAATCCAGTCTGAGTACTCAGGTACATCACACATCACAATTCAGTCTGTGTACTCAGGTACATCACACTTCACAATCCAGTCTGTGTACTCAGGTACATCACACTTCACAATCCAGTCTGTGTACTCAGGTACATCACACTTCACAATCCAGTCTGTGTACTCAGGTACATCACAATTCACAATCCAGTCTGCGTACTCAGGTACATCATACTTCACAATCCAGTATGTGTACTCAGGCACATCACACTTCACAATCCAGAATGTGTACTCAGGCACCTCACACTTCACAATACTGTCTGTGTACTCAGGTACATCACACTTCACAATCCAGTCTGTGTACTCAGGTACATCACGCTTCACAATCCAGTCTGTGTACCCAGTACATCACACTTCAAAATCCAGTCTGTGTACTCAGGTACATCACACTTCACAATCCAGCCTGTGTACCCAGGTCCTCACACTTCACAATCCAGTCTGTGTTATCAGGAACATCACGCTTCACAATCCAGTCTGTGTACTAAGGCACGTCACACTTCAAAATCCAGTCTGTGTACTCAGGTACATCACACTACACAATCCAGTCTGTGTACTCAGGTACATCACACTTCACAATCCAGTCTGTGTACTCAGGTACATCCGACTTCACAATCCAGTCTGTGTACTCAGGTACATCACATTTCACAATCCAGTCTGTGTACTGAGGTATATCACACTGCACCATCCAGTCTGTGTACTCAGGTACATCACACTTCACAATCCAGTCTGTGTACTAAGGCACGTCACACTTCACAATCCAGTATGTGTACTCAGGCACGTCACAATTCACAATTCAGTCTAAGTACGCAGGCACCTCACACTTCATAATCCTGTCTGTGTGCTCAGGTACATCACACTTCACAATCCAGTCTGTGTACTCAGGTATATCACACTTCACAATCCAGTCTGTGTACTCAGGTACATCACACTACACAATCCAGTCTGTGTACTCAGGTACATCACACTGCACAAACCAGTCTGTGTACTCAGGTACCTCACACTTCACAATCCAGTCTGTGTACTTAGGTACATCACACTTCACAATCCAGTCTGTGTACTCAGGTACATCACACTACACAATCCAGTCTGTGTACTCAGGTACATCGCACTTCACAAACCAGTCTGTGTACTCAGGTACCTCACACTTCTCAATCCAGTCTGTGTACTCAGGTACATCACACATCACAATCCAGTCTGTGTACTCAGGTACATCACACTTCACAATCCAGTCTGTGTACTCAGGTACATCACACTTCACAATCCAGTCTGTGTACTCAGGTACATCAAACATCACAATCCAGTCTGTCTAATCATGTACATCACACTTCACAATCCTGTCTGTGTACTCAGGTACATCACATTTCACAATCCAGTCTCTGTACTCAGGTACATCACACTTCACAATCCAGTCTCTGTAATCAGGTACATCACATTTCACAATCCAGTCTGTGTACACAGGTTCATCACACTTCACATTTCAGTCTGTGTACTCAGGTACATCAAATTTCACAATACAGTCTGTGTACTCAGATACATTACACTTCACAATCCTGTCTGTGTACTGAGGTACATCACACTTCACAATCCAGTCTGTGTACTCAGGTACATCACACTTCACAATCCAGTCTGCGTACTCAGGTACATCATACTTCACAATCCAGTATGTGTACTCAGGCACATCACACTTCACAATCCAGAATGTGTACTCAGGCACCTCACACTTCACAATCCTGTCTGTGTACTCAGGTACATCACAATTCACAATCCAGTCTGTGTACTCAGGTACATCACGCTTCACAATCCAGTCTGTGTACCCAGTACATCACACTTCAAAATCCAGTCCGTGTACTCAGGTACATCACACTTCACAATCCAGTCTGTGTACCCAGGTCCTCACACTTCACAATCCAGTCTGTGTTATCAGGAACATCACGCTTCACAATCCAGTCTGTGTACTAAGGCACGTCACACTTCACAATCCAGTCTGTGTACTCAGGTACATCACACTACACAATCCAGTCTGTGTACTCAGGTACATCACACTTCACAATCCAGTCTGTGTACTCAGGTACATCCGACTTCACAATCCAGTCTGTGTACTCAGGTACATCACAATTTCACAATCCAGTCTGTGTACTGAGGTATATCACACTGCACCATCCAGTCTGTGTACTCAGGTACATCACACTTCACAATCCAGTCTGTGTACTAAGGCACGTCACACTTCACAATCCAGTATGAGTACTCAGGCACGTCACAATTCACAATTCAGTCTATGTACGCAGGCACCTCACACTTCACTATCCTGTCTGTGTGCTCAGGTACATCACACTTCACAATCCAGTCTGTGTACTCAGGTATATCACACTTCACAATCCAGTCTGTGTACTCAGGTACATCACACTACACAATCCAGTCTGTGTACTCAGGTACATCACACTGCACAAACCAGTCTGTGTACTCAGGTACCTCACACTTCACAATCCAGTCTGTGTACTCAGGTACATCACACTTCACAATCCAGTCTGTGTACTCAGGTACATCACACTACACAATCCAGTCTGTGTACTCATGTACATCACACTTCACAAACCAGTCTGTGTACTCAGGTACCTCACACTTCACAATCCTGTCTGTGTACTCAGGTACATCACACATCACAATCCAGTCTGTGTACTCAGGTACATCACACTTCACAATCCAGTCTGTGTACTCAGGAACATCACACTTAACAATCCAATCTGTGTACTCAGGTACATCACACATCACAATCCAGTCTGTCTACTCATGTACATCACACTTCACAATCCTGTCTGTGTACTCAGGTACATCACATTTCACAATCCAGTCTCTGTACTCAGGTACATCACACTTCACAATCCAGTCTCTGTACTCAGGTACATCACATTTCACAATCCATTCTGTGTACACAGGTTCATCACACTTCACATTTCAGTCTGTGTACTCAGGTACATCAAATTTCACCATACAGTCCGTGTACTCAGATACATCACACTTCACAATCCTGTCTGTGTACTGAGGTACATCACACTTCACAATACAGTCTGCGTACTGAGGTACATCATACTTCACATTCCAGTCTGTATACTCAGGTACATCACATTTCACAATCCAGGCTGTGTACTCAGGTCCATCACACTTCACAATCAAGTCTGTGTTCTCAGGTACATCACACTTCACAATCAAGTCTGTGTACTCAGGTACACCACACTTCACAATCCTGTCTGTGATCTCAGGTACATCAAACTTCACAATCCAGTCTGTGTATTCAGGTACATTACACGTCACAATCCAGTCTGTGTACTCACGTACATCACACTTCACAATCCTGTCTGTGTACTCAGCTACATCACACTGCATAATCCAGTCTGTGTACTCAGGTACATCACACTTCACAATACAGTCTGTGCACTCAGGTACATCACACTTCACAATCCAGTCTGTGTACTCTGGTACATCACACTGCACAATCCAGTCTGTGTACTCAGGTACATCACACTTCACAATCCAGTCCGTGTACTCAGGTACATCACACTTCTCAATCCATTCTGTGTACTCAGGTACATCACATTTCTTAATCCAGTCTGTGTACTCAGGTATATCACGCTTCACAATCCAGTCTGTGTACACAGGTACATCATACTTCACAATCCAGTATGTGTACTCAGGCACGTCACACTTCACAATCCAGTATGTGTACTCAGGCACGTCACACTTCACAATCCAGTCTGTGTACTCAGGCACGTCACACTTCACAATCCAGTCTGTGTACTCAGGTACATCACACTTCACAATCCAGTCTGTGTACTCAGGTACATCACACTTCACAATCCAGTCTGTGTACTCAGGTACATCACACTTCACAATCCAGTCTGTGTACTCAGCTGCATCACACATCACAATCCAGTCTGAGTACTCAGGTACTTCACACATCACAATTCAGTCTGTGTACTCAGGTATATCACACTTCACAATCCAGTCTGTGTACTCAGGTACATCACACTACACAATCCAGTCTGTGTACTCAGGTACATCACACTGAACAAACCAGTCTGTGTACTCAGGTACCTCACACTTCACAATCCAGTCTGTGTACTCAGGTACATCACACTTCACAATCCAGTCTGTGTAGTCAGGTACATCACACTACACAATCCAGTCTGTGTACTCAGGTACATCACACTTCACAAACCAGTCTGTGTACTCAGGTACCTCACACTTCACAATCCAGTCTGTGTACTCAGGTACATCACAGATCACAATCCAGTCTGTGTACTCAGGTACATCACACTTCACAATCCAGTCTGTGTACTCAGGTACATCACACTTCACAATCCAGTCTGTGTACTCAGGTACATCACACATCACAATCCAGTCTGTCTACTCATGTACATCACACTTCACAATCCTGTCTGTGTACTCAGGTACATCACATTTCACAAACCAGTCTCTGTACTCAGGTACATCACACATCACAATCCAGTCTCTGTACTCAGGTACATCACATTTCACAATCCAGTCTGTGTACACAGGTTCATCACACTTCACATTTCAGTCTGTGTACTCAGGTACATCAAATTTCACAATACAGTCCTTGTACTCAGATACATCACACTTCACAATCCTGTCTGTGTACTGAGGTACATCACACTTCACAATACAGTCTGCGTACTGAGGTACATCATACTTCACATTCCAGTCTGTGTACTCAGGTACATCACATTTCACAATCCAGGCTGTGTACTCAGGTCCATCACACTTCACAATCAAGTCTGTGTTCTCAGGTACATCACACTTCACAATCAAGTCTGTGTACTCAGGTACACCACACTTCACAATCCTGTCTGTGATCTCAGGTACATCAAACTTCACAATCCAGTCTGTGTAGTCAGGTACATTACACGTCACAATCCAGTCTGTGTACTCACGTACATCACACTTCACAATCCTGTCTGTGTACTCAGCTACATCACACTGCATAATCCAGTCAGTGTACTCAGGTACATCACACTTCACAATACAGTCTGTGCACTAAGGTACATCACACTTCACAATCCAGTCTGTGTACTCAGGTACATCACACTGCACAATCCAGTCTGTGTACTCAGGTACATCACACTTCACAATCCAGTCCGTGTACTCAGGTACATCACACTTCTCAATCCATTCTGTGTACTCAGGTACATCACATTTCTTAATCCAGTCTGTGTACTCAGGTATATCACGCTTCACAATCCAGTCTGTGTACACAGGTACATCATACTTCACAATCCAGTCTGTGTACTCAGGTACATCACACTACACAATCCAGTCTGTGTACTCAGGTACATCACACTTCACAATCCAGTCTGTGTACTCAGGTACATCCGACTTCACAATCCAGTCTGTGTACTCAGGTACATCACAATTTCACAATCCAGTCTGTGTACTGAGGTATATCACACTGCACCATCCAGTCTGTGTACTCAGGTACATCACACTTCACAATCCAGTCTGTGTACTAAGGCACGTCACACTTCACAATCCAGTATGTGTACTCAGGCACGTCACAATTCACAATTCAGTCTATGTACGCAGGCACCTCACACTTCACTATCCTGTCTGTGTGCTCAGGTACATCACACTTCACAATCCAGTCTGTGTACTCAGGTATATCACACTTCACAATCCAGTCTGTGTACTCAGGTACATCACACAACACAATCCAGTCTGTGTACTCAGGTACATCACACTGCACAAACCAGTCTGTGTACTCAGGTACCTCACACTTCACAATCCAGTCTGTGTACTCAGGTACATCACACTTCACAATCCAGTCTGTGTACTCAGGTACATCACACTACACAATCCAGTCTGTGTACTCATGTACATCACACTTCACAAACCAGTCTGTGTACTCAGGTACCTCACACTTCACAATCCTGTCTGTGTACTCAGGTACATCACACATCACAATCCAGTCTGTGTACTCAGGTACATCACACTTCACAATCCAGTCTGTGTACTCAGGAACATCACACTTAACAATCCAATCTGTGTACTCAGGTACATCACACATCACAATCCAGTCTGTCTACTCATGTACATCACACTTCACAATCCTGATTGTGTACTCAGGTACATCACATTTCACAATCCAGTCTCTGTACTCAGGTACATCACACTTCACAATCCAGTCTCTGTACTCAGGTACATCACATTTCACAATCCATTCTGTGTACACAGGTTCATCACACTTCACATTTCAGTCTGTGTACTCAGGTACATCAAATTTCACCATACATTCCGTGTACTCAGATACATCACACTTCACAATCCTGTCTGTGTACTGAGGTACATCACACTTCACAATACAGTCTGCGTACTGAGGTACATCATACTTCACATTCCAGTCTGTATACTCAGGTACATCACATTTCACAATCCAGGCTGTGTACTCAGGTCCATCACACTTCACAATCAAGTCTGTGTTCTCAGGTACATCACACTTCACAATCAAGTCTGTGTACTCAGGTACACCACACTTCACAATCCTGTCTGTGATCTCAGGTACATCAAACTTCACAATCCAGTCTGTGTATTCAGGTACATTACACGTCACAATCCAGTCTGTGTACTCACGTACATCACACTTCACAATCCTGTCTGTGTACTCAGCTACATCACACTGCATAATCCAGTCTGTGTACTCAGGTACATCACACTTCACAATACAGTCTGTGCACTCAGGTACATCACACTTCACAATCCAGTCTGTGTACTCTGGTACATCACACTGCACAATCCAGTCTGTGTACTCAGGTACATCACACTTCACAATCCAGTCCGTGTACTCAGGTACATCACACTTCTCAATCCATTCTGTGTACTCAGGTACATCACATTTCTTAATCCAGTCTGTGTACTCAGGTATATCACGCTTCACAATCCAGTCTGTGTACACAGGTACATCATACTTCACAATCCAGTATGTGTACTCAGGCACGTCACACTTCACAATCCAGTATGTGTACTCAGGCACGTCACACTTCACAATCCAGTCTGTGTACTCAGGCACGTCACACTTCACAATCCAGTCTGTGTACTCAGGTACATCACACTTCACAATCCAGTCTGTGTACTCAGGTACATCACACTTCACAATCCAGTCTGTGTACTCAGGTACATCACACTTCACAATCCAGTCTGTGTACTCAGCTGCATCACACATCACAATCCAGTCTGAGTACTCAGGTACTTCACACATCACAATTCAGTCTGTGTACTCAGGTATATCACACTTCACAATCCAGTCTGTGTACTCAGGTACATCACACTACACAATCCAGTCTGTGTACTCAGGTACATCACACTGAACAAACCAGTCTGTGTACTCAGGTACCTCACACTTCACAATCCAGTCTGTGTACTCAGGTACATCACACTTCACAATCCAGTCTGTGTAGTCAGGTACATCACACTACACAATCCAGTCTGTGTACTCAGGTACATCACACTTCACAAACCAGTCTGTGTACTCAGGTACCTCACACTTCACAATCCAGTCTGTGTACTCAGGTACATCACAGATCACAATCCAGTCTGTGTACTCAGGTACATCACACTTCACAATCCAGTCTGTGTACTCAGGTACATCACACTTCACAATCCAGTCTGTGTACTCAGGTACATCACACATCACAATCCAGTCTGTCTACTCATGTACATCACACTTCACAATCCTGTCTGTGTACTCAGGTACATCACATTTCACAAACCAGTCTCTGTACTCAGGTACATCACACTTCACAATCCAGTCTCTGTACTCAGGTACATCACATTTCACAATCCAGTCTGTGTACACAGCTTCATCACACTTCACATTTCAGTCTGTGTACTCAGGTACATCAAATTTCACAATACAGTCCTTGTACTCAGATACATCACACTTCACAATCCTGTCTGTGTACTGAGGTACATCACACTTCACAATACAGTCTGCGTACTGAGGTACATCATACTTCACATTCCAGTCTGTGTACTCAGGTACATCACATTTCACAATCCAGGCTGTGTACTCAGGTCCATCACACTTCACAATCAAGTCTGTGTTCTCAGGTACATCACACTTCACAATCAAGTCTGTGTACTCAGGTACACCACACTTCACAATCCTGTCTGTGATCTCAGGTACATCAAACTTCACAATCCAGTCTGTGTATTCAGGTACATTACACGTCACAATCCAGTCTGTGTACTCACGTACATCACACTTCACAATCCTGTCTGTGTACTCAGCTACATCACACTGCATAATCCAGTCAGTGTACTCAGGTACATCACACTTCACAATACAGTCTGTGCACTCAGGTACATCACACTTCACAATCCAGTCTGTGTACTCAGGTACATCACACTGCACAATCCAGTCTGTGTACTCAGGTACATCACACTTCACAATCCAGTCCGTGTACTCAGGTACATCACACTTCTCAATCCATTCTGTGTACTCAGGTACATCACATTTCTTAATCCAGTCTGTGTACTCAGGTATATCACGCTTCACAATCCAGTCTGTGTACACAGGTACATCATACTTCACAATCCAGTATGTGTACTCAGGCACGTCACACTTCACAATCCAGTATGTGTACTCAGGCACGTCACACTTCACAATCCAGTCTGTGTACTCAGGCACGTCACACTTCACAATCCAGTCTGTGTACTCAGGTACATCACACTTCACAATCCAGTCTGTGTACTCAGGTACATCACACTTCACAATCCAGTCTGTGTACTCAGGTACATCACACTTCACAATCCAGTCTGTGTACTCAGCTGCATCACACTTCACAATCCAGTCTGAGTACTCAGGTACATCACACATCACAATTCAGTCTGTGTACTCAGGTACATCACACTTCACAATCCAGTCTGTGTACTCAGGTACATCACACTTCACAATCCAGTCTGTGTACTCAGGTACATCACACTTCACAATCCAGTCTGTGTACTCAGGTACATGACACTTCACAATCCAGCCTGTGTACTCAGGTACATCACATTTCATAGTCCAGTCTCTGTACTCAGGTACATCATATTTCACAATCCATTCTGTGTACTCAGGCACGTCACACTTCACAATCCAGTCTGTGTGTTCAGGCACGTCACATTTCACAATCCAGTCTGTGTACTCAGGTACATCACACTTCACAATCCAGTCTGTGTACTCAGGTATATCACACTGTACAATCCAGTCTGTGTACTCAGGTACATCACTCTTCACAAACCAGTCTGTGTACTCAGGTACATCACACTTCACGATCCAGTCTGCCCACTCAGGTACATCATACTTCACAATCCAGTATGTGTACTCAGGCACATCACACTTCGCAATCCAGAATGTGTACTCAGGCACGTCACAATTCACAATCCTGTCTGTGTACTCAGGCACCTCACACTTCACAATCCTGTCTGTGTACTCAGGTACATCACACTTCACAATCCAGTCAGTGTACTCAGGTACATCACGCTTCACAATCCAGTCTGTTTACCCAGTACTTCACACTTCAGAATACAGTCAGTGTACTCAGGTACATCACACTTCACAATCCAGTCTGTGTACCCAGTACATCACACTTCAAAATCCAGTCTGTGAACTCAGGTACATCACACTTCACAATCCAGTCTGTGTACTCAGGTACATCACACTTCACAATCCATTCTGTGTACTCAGGTACATCACACTTCACAATCCAGTCTGTGTACTCAGGAACATCACGCTTCACAATCCAGTCTGAGTACTCAGGTACATCACACATCACAATTCAGTCTGTGTACTCAGGTACATCACACTTCACAATCCAGTCTGTGTACTCAGGTACATCACACTTCACAATCCAGTCTGTGTACTCAGGTACATCAGACTTCACAATCCAGTCTGTGTACTCAGGTACATCACATTTCACAATCCAGTCTGTGTACTGAGGTATATCACACTGCACCATCCAGTCTGTATTCTCAGGAACATCACGCTTCACAATCCAGTCTGTGTACTAAGGCACGTCACACTTCACAATCCAGTATGTGTGCTCAGGCACGTCACAATTCACAATCCAGTCTATGTACGCAGGCACCTCACACTTCACAATACTGTCTGTGTGCTCAGGTACATCACACTTCACAATCCAGTCTGTGTACTCAGGTATGTCACACTTCACAATCCAGTCTGTGTACTCAGGTACATCACACTACACAATCCAGTCTGTGTACTCAGGTACATCACACTTCACAAACCAGTCTGTGTACTCATGTACCTCACACTTCACAATCCAGTCTGTGTACTCAGGTACATCACACTTCACAATCAAGTCTGTGTACTCAGGTACATCACCCTACACAATCCAGTCTGTGTACTGAGGTACATCACACTTCACAAACCAGTCTGTGTACTCAGGTAAATCACACTTCAAAATCCAGTCTCTGTACTCAGGTACATCACACTTCACAATCCAGTCTGTGTACTCAGGTACATCACACTTCACAATCCAGTCTGTGTACTCAGGTACATCACACTTCACAATCCAGTCTGTGTACTCAGGTACATCACACATCACAATCCAGTCTGTCTACACATGTACATCACACTTCACAATCCTGTCTGTGTACTCAGGTACATCACATTTCACAATCCAGTCTCTGTACTCAGGTACATCACACTTCACAATCCAGTCTCTGTACTCAGGTACATCACATTTCACAATCCAGTCTGTGTACACAGGTACATCACCCTTCACAATCCAGTCTGTGTACTCAGGTACATCACACTTCACAATTCAGTCTGTGTACTCAGGTATATCACACTGCACAATCCTGTCTGTGTACTCAGGTATATCACACTGCACAATCCAGTCTGTGTTCTCAGGTACATCACACTTCACAATCCAGTCTGTGTACTCAGGTACATTACACTTCACAATCCAGTCTGTGTACTCACGTACATCACACTTCACAATCCTGTCTGAGTATTCAGCTACATCACACTGCACAATCCAGTCTGTGTACTCAGGTACATCACACTTCACAATACAGTCTGTGCACTCAGGTACATCACACTTCACAATCCAGTCTGTGTACTCAGGTACATCACACTGCACAATCCAGTCTGTGTACTCAGGTACATCACACTTCACAATCCAGTCCGTGTACTCAGGTACATCACACTTCTCAATCCAGTCAGTGTACTCAGGTACATCACATTTCTTAAACCAGTCTGTGTACTCAGGTACATCACACTTCACAATCCTGTCTGTGTACTCAGGTACATCACATTTCACAATCCAGTCTCTGTACTCAGGTACATCACACTTCACAATCCAGTCTCTGTACTCAGGTACATCACATTTCACAATCCAGTCTGTGTACACAGGTACATCACCCTTCACAATCCAGTCTGTGTACTCAGGTACATCACACTTCACAATTCAGTCTGTGTACTCAGGTATATCACACTGCACAATCCTGTCTGTGTACTCAGGTATATCACACTGCACAATCCAGTCTGTGTTCTCAGGTACATCACACTTCACAATCCAGTCTGTGTACTCAGGTACATCACACTTCACAATCCTGTCTGTGTACTCAGGTACATCACATTTCACAAACCAGTCTCTGTACTCAGGTACATCACACTTCACAATCCAGTCTCTGTACTCAGGTACATCACATTTCACAATCCAGTCTGTGTACACAGCTTCATCACACTTCACATTTCAGTCTGTGTACTCAGGTACATCAAATTTCACAATACAGTCCTTGTACTCAGATACATCACACTTCACAATCCTGTCTGTGTACTGAGGTACATCACACTTCACAATACAGTCTGCGTACTGAGGTACATCATACTTCACATTCCAGTCTGTGTACTCAGGTACATCACATTTCACAATCCAGGCTGTGTACTCAGGTCCATCACACTTCACAATCAAGTCTGTGTTCTCAGGTACATCACACTTCACAATCAAGTCTGTGTACTCAGGTACACCACACTTCACAATCCTGTCTGTGATCTCAGGTACATCAAACTTCACAATCCAGTCTGTGTATTCAGGTACATTACACGTCACAATCCAGTCTGTGTACTCACGTACATCACACTTCACAATCCTGTCTGTGTACTCAGCTACATCACACTGCATAATCCAGTCAGTGTACTCAGGTACATCACACTTCACAATACAGTCTGTGCACTCAGGTACATCACACTTCACAATCCAGTCTGTGTACTCAGGTACATCACACTGCACAATCCAGTCTGTGTACTCAGGTACATCACACTTCACAATCCAGTCCGTGTACTCAGGTACATCACACTTCTCAATCCATTCTGTGTACTCAGGTACATCACATTTCTTAATCCAGTCTGTGTACTCAGGTATATCACGCTTCACAATCCAGTCTGTGTACACAGGTACATCATACTTCACAATCCAGTATGTGTACTCAGGCATGTCACACTTCACAATCCAGTATGTGTACTCAGGCACGTCACACTTCACAATCCAGTCTGTGTACTCAGGCACGTCACACTTCACAATCCAGTCTGTGTACTCAGGTACATCACACTTCACAATCCAGTCTGTGTACTCAGGTACATCACACTTCACAATCCAGTCTGTGTACTCAGGTACATCACACTTCACAATCCAGTCTGTGTACTCAGCTGCATCACACTTCACAATCCAGTCTGAGTACTCAGGTACATCACACATCACAATTCAGTCTGTGTACTCAGGTACATCACACTTCACAATCCAGTCTGTGTACTCAGGTACATCACACTTCACAATCCAGTCTGTGTACTCAGGTACATCACACTTCACAATCCAGTCTGTGTACTCAGGTACATCACACTTCACAATCCAGCCTGTGTACTCAGGTACATCACATTTCATAGTCCAGTCTCTGTACTCAGGTACATCATATTTCACAATCCATTCTGTGTACTCAGGCACGTCACACTTCACAATCCAGTCTGTGTGTTCAGGCACGTCACATTTCACAATCCAGTCTGTGTACTCAGGTACATCACACTTCACAATCCAGTCTGTGTACTCAGGTATATCACACTGTACAATCCAGTCTGTGTACTCAGGTACATCACTCTTCACAAACCAGTCTGTGTACTCAGGTACATCACACTTCACGATCCAGTCTGCCCACTCAGGTACATCATACTTCACAATCCAGTATGTGTACTCAGGCACATCACACTTCGCAATCCAGAATGTGTACTCAGGCACGTCACAATTCACAATCCTGTCTGTGTACTCAGGCACCTCACACTTCACAATCCTGTCTGTGTACTCAGGTACATCACACTTCACAATCCAGTCAGTGTACTCAGGTACATCACGCTTCACAATCCAGTCTGTGTACCCAGTACTTCACACTTCAGAATACAGTCAGTGTACTCAGGTACATCACACTTCACAATCCAGTCTGTGTACCCAGTACATCACACTTCAAAATCCAGTCTGTGAACTCAGGTACATCACACTTCACAATCCAGTCTGTGTACTCAGGTACATCACACTTCACAATCCATGCTGTGTACTCAGGTACATCACACTTCACAATCCAGTCTGTGTACTCAGGAACATCACGCTTCACAATCCAGTCTGAGTACTCAGGTACATCACACATCACAATTCAGTCTGTGTACTCAGGTACATCACACTTCACAATCCAGTCTGTGTACTCAGGTACATCACACTTCACAATCCAGTCTGTGTACTCAGGTACATCAGACTTCACAATCCAGTCTGTGTACTCAGGTACATCACATTTCACAATCCAGTCTGTGTACTGAGGTATATCACACTGCACCATCCAGTCTGTATTCTCAGGAACATCACGCTTCACAATCCAGTCTGTGTACTAAGGCACGTCACACTTCACAATCCAGTATGTGTGCTCAGGCACGTCACAATTCACAATCCAGTCTATGTACGCAGGCACCTCACACTTCACAATACTGTCTGTGTGCTCAGGTACATCACACTTCACAATCCAGTCTGTGTACTCAGGTATGTCACACTTCACAATCCAGTCTGTGTACTCAGGTACATCACACTACACAATCCAGTCTGTGTACTCAGGTACATCACACTTCACAAACCAGTCTGTGTACTCATGTACCTCACACTTCACAATCCAGTCTGTGTACTCAGGTACATCACACTTCACAATCAAGTCTGTGTACTCAGGTACATCACCCTACACAATCCAGTCTGTGTACTGAGGTACATCACACTTCACAAACCAGTCTGTGTACTCAGGTAAATCACACTTCAAAATCCAGTCTCTGTACTCAGGTACATCACACTTCACAATCCAGTCTGTGTACTCAGGTACATCACACTTCACAATCCAGTCTGTGTACTCAGGTACATCACACTTCACAATCCAGTCTGTGTACTCAGGTACATCACACATCACAATCCAGTCTGTCTACTCATGTACATCACACTTCACAATCCTGTCTGTGTACTCAGGTACATCACATTTCACAATCCAGTCTCTGTACTCAGGTACATCACACTTCACAATCCAGTCTCTGTACTCAGGTACATCACATTTCACAATCCAGTCTGTGTACACAGGTACATCACCCTTCACAATCCAGTCTGTGTACTCAGGTACATCACACTTCACAATTCAGTCTGTGTACTCAGGTATATCACACTGCACAATCCTGTCTGTGTACTCAGGTATATCACACTGCACAATCCAGTCTGTGTTCTCAGGTACATCACACTTCACAATCCAGTCTGTGTACTCAGGTACATTACACTTCACAATCCAGTCTGTGTACTCACGTACATCACACTTCACAATCCTGTCTGAGTATTCAGCTACATCACACTGCACAATCCAGTCTGTGTACTCAGGTACATCACACTTCACAATACAGTCTGTGCACTCAGGTACATCACACTTCACAATCCAGTCTGTGTACTCAGGTACATCACACTGCACAATCCAGTCTGTGTACTCAGGTACATCACACTTCACAATCCAGTCTGTGTACTCAGGTACATCACATTTCACAATCCAGTCTGTGTACTCAGGCACGTCAACCTTCAATCCAGTATGTGTACTCAGGTACGTCACACTTCACAATCCAGTCTAAGTACTCAGGTACATCACACTTCACAATCCAGTCTGTGTACTCAGGTACATCACATTTCACAATCCAGTCTATGTACTCAGGTAAATCACATTTCAAAATCCAGTCTGTGTACTCAGGTACGTCACACTGCACAATCCAGTCTGTGTTCTCAGTTACATCACACTTCCCAATCCAGTCTGTGTACTCAGGTACATCATACTTCACAATCCAGTATGTGTACTCAGGCACGTCACACTTCACAATCCAGTATGTGTACTCAGGCACGTCACACTTCACAATCCAGTCTGTGTACTCAGGCACGTCACACTTCACAATCCTGTCTGTGTACTCAGGTACATCACACTTCACAATCCAGTCTGTGTACTCAGGTACATCACACTTCACAATCCAGTCTGTGTACTCCGGTACATCACACTGCACAATCCAGTCTGTGTACTCAGGTACATCACATGTCACAATCCAGTCTGTGTACTCAGGTACATCACATTTCATAATCCAGTCTCTGTACTCAGGTACATCACATTTCACAATCCAGTCTGTGTACTCAGGTACATCACACTTCACAATCCAGTCTGTGTACTCAGGTATATCACACTGCACAATTCTGTCTGTGCACTCAGGTATATCACACTGCACAATCCAGTATGTGTACTCAGGCACGTCACACTTCACAATCCAGTATGTGTACTCAGGCACGTCACACTTCACAATCCAGTCTGTGTACTCAGGCACGTCACACTTCACAATCCTGTCTGTGTACTCAGGTACATCACACTTCACAATCCAGTCTGTGTACTCAGGTACATCACACTTCACAATCCAGTCTGTGTACTCAGGTACATCACACGTCACAATCCAGTCTGTGTACTCCGGTACATCACACTGCACAATCCAGTCTGTGTACTCAGGTACATCACATTTCACAATCCAGTCTGTGTACTCAGGTACATCACATTTCATAATCCAGTCTCTGTACTCAGGTACATCACATTTCACAATCCAGTCTGTGTACTCAGGTACATCACACTTCACAATCCAGTCTGTGTACTCAGGTATATCACACTGCACAATTCTGTCTGTGCACTCAGGTATATCACACTGCACAATCCAGTCTGTGTACTCAGGTACATCACACTTCACAATCCAGTCTGTGTACTCAGGTACATCACACTTCACAATCCAGTCTGTGTACTCAGGTACATTACACTTCACAATCCTCTCTGTGTACTCATGTACATCACACTTCACAATCCAGTCCGTGTAGTCAGGTACATCACACTTCTCAATCCAGTCTGTGTACTCAGGTACATCACATTTCATAATCCAGTCTGTGTACTCAGGTACATTACACTTCACAATCCAGTCTGTGTACTCAGGTACATCGCACTTCACAATCCAGTCTGTGTACTCAGGTACATCACACTACACAATCCAGTCTGTGGACTCAGGTACATCACACTTCACAATCCAATCTGTGTACTCAGGTACATCACACTTCACAATATAGTCTGTGTACTCAAGTACATCACACTTCACAATCCAGTCTGTGTACTCAGGTACATCACACTTCACAATCCAGTCTGTGTACTCATGTACATCACACTTCACAATCCAGTCTGTGTACTCAGGTACATCACATATCACAATCCAGTTTGTATACTCAGGTTCATCAAATTTCATAATCCAGTCTCAGTACTCAGGTACATCACATTTCACAATCCGGTCTGAGTACTCAGGCACGTCACATTTCACAATCCAGTCTGTGTACACAGGTACATCACACTTCACAATCCAGTCTGTGTATTCAGGTACATTACACTTCAGAATCAAGTCTGTGTACTCAGGTACATCACACTTCACTATCCAGTCTGTGTACTCAGGTACACGACACTTCACAATCCAGTCTGTGTACTCAGATACATCACACTTCACAATGGTGTCTGTGCACTCATGGACATCACACTTCACATTCAAGTCTGTGTACTCATGTGCATCGCATTACACCCTCTAGTCTCTGTGCTCAGGTACATCACACTTCACATTTCAGTCTGTGTACTCAGGTACATCACATTTCACAATACAGTCCGTGTACTCAGGTACATCACATTTCACAATACAGTCCGTGTACTCAGGTACATCACACTTCACAATCCTGTCTGTGTACTGAGGTACATCACACTTCACATTCCAGTCTGTGTACTCAGGCACATCACACTTCACAATCCAGTCTGTGTACTCAGGTACATCACACTTCACAATCCAGTCTGTGTACTCAGGTACATCACATTTCACAATCCAGTCTGTGTACTCAGGAACGTCAACTTCACAATCCAGTCTGTGTACTCAGGTACATCACACTTCACAATCCAGTCTGTGTACTGAGGTACATCACACTTCACAATCTTGTCTGTGTTCTCAGGAACATCACGCTTCACAATCCAGTCTGTGTACTCAGGTACATCATACTTCACAATCCAGTATGTGTACTCAGGCACGTCACACTTCACAATCGAGTATGTGTACTCAGGCAGGTCACAAATCACAATCCAGTCTGTGTACTCAGGTACATCACACTGCACAATCCAGTCTGTGTACTCAGGTACATCACACTTCACAATCCAGTCTGTGTACTCAGGTACATCACACTGCACAAACCAGTCTGTGTACTCAGGTACATCACACTTCACAATCCAGTCTGTGTACTCAGGTACATCACACTTCACAATCCAGTATGTGTACTCAGGTACATCACACATCACAATCCAGTCTGTGTACTCAGGTACTTCACACTTCACAATCCAGTCTGTGTACTCAGGTACATCACATTTCACAATCCAGTCTGTGTACTCAGGTACGTCACATTTCACAATCCAGTCTGTGTACTCAGGTACATCACACTTCACAATCCAGTCTCTGTACTCAGGTACATCACATTGCACAATCCAGTCTGTGTACACAGGTACATCACCCTTCACAATCCAGTCTGTGTACTCAGGTACATCAAACTTCACAATCCAGTCTGTGTACTCAGGTATATCACACTGCACAATCCTATCTGTGTACTCAGGTATATCACACTGCACAATCCAGTCTGTGTACTCAGGTACATCACACTTCACAATCCAGTCTGTGTACTCAGGTACATTACACTTCACAATCCAGTCTGTGTACTCACGTACATCACACTTCACAATCCTGTCTGTGTACTCAGGTACATCACACTTCACAATACAGTCTGTGCACTCAGGTACATCACACATCACAATCCAGTCTGTGTACTCAGGTACATCACAATGCACAATCCAGTCTGTGTACTCAGGTACATCACACTTCACAATCCAGTCCGTGTACTCAGGTACATCACACTTCTCAATCCAATCTGTGCACTCAGCTACATCACATTTCATAATCCAGTCTGTGTACTCAGGTACATTACACTTCACAATCCAGTCTGTGTACTCAGGTACGTCACACTTCACAATCCAGTCTGTGTACTCAGGTACATCACACTACACAATCCAGTCTGTGTACTCAGGTACATCACACTTCACAATCCAGTCTGTGTACTCAGGTTCATCACATTTCATAATCCAGTCTCTTTACTCAGGTACATCACGTTTCACAATCCGGTCTGAGTACTCAGGCACGTCACACTTCACAATACAGTCTGTGTACTTACGTACACCACACTTCACATTCCTGTCTGTGTCCTCAGGTACATCACACTTCACAATCCAGTCTGTGTACTCAGGTTCATCACACTTCAAAATCCAGTCTGTGTACTCAGGTACATCACATTTCACAATCCAGTCTCTGTACTCAGGTACATCACACTTCACAATCCAGTCTGTGTACTCAGGTACATCACATTTCACAATCCAGTCTGTGTACTCAGGTACATCACACTTCACAATCCAGTCTCTGTACTCATGTACATCACACTTCACAATCCAGTCTGTGTACTCAGGTACATCACACTTTACAATCCAGTCTGTGTACTCAGGTACATCACATTTCACAATCCAGTCTGTGTATTTAGGTACATCATACTTCACAATCCAGTATGTGCACTCAGGCACGTCACACTTCACAATCCAGTCTGGGTACTCAGGCACGTCACACTTCACAATCCAGTCTGGGAACTCAGGCACGTCACACTTCACAATCCAGTCTGTGTACTCAGGTACATCACACTTCACAATCCAATCTGTGTACTCAGGTACATCATACTTCACAATCCAGTCTGTGTACTCAGGTACATCACACATCACAATCCAATCTGTGTACTCAGGTACATCATACTTCACAATCCAGTCTGTGTACTCAGGTACATCACTCTTCACAATCCAGTCTGTGTTCTCAGGTACATCACACTTCGCAGTACATTCTGTGCACTCAGGTACATCACACTTCACAATCCAGTCTGTGTACTCAGTTACATCACACTTCACAATCCAGTCTGAGTACTCAGGTACATCACATTTCACATTCCAGTCTGAGTACTCAGGTATATCACATTTCACAATCCAGTATGTGTACTCAGGTACATCACACTTCACAATCCAGTCTGTGTACTCAGGTACATCACACTTCACAATCCAGTCTGAGTTCTCAGGTACATCACACATCACAATCCAGTCTGTGTACTCAGGTACATCACACTTCACAATCCAGTCTGTGTACAGAGGTACATCACACTTCACAATCCAGTATGTGTACTCAGGTACATCACATTTCACAATCCAGTCTGTGTACTCAGGTACATCACACTTCACAATCCAGTCTGTGTACTTAGGTACATCACACTACACAATCAAGTCTGTGTACTCTGGTACATCACATTTCACAATCCAGTCTCTGTACTCAGGTACATCACATTTCACAATCCAGTCTGTGTACTCAGGTACATCACACTTCACAATCCAATCTGTGTACTCAGGTACATCAAACTTCACAATCCAGTCTGTGTACTCAGGTACATCACATTTCACAATCCAGTCTGTGTACTCAGGTACATCACACTTCACAATCCAGTCTGTGTACTCAGGTACGTCACATTTCAAAATCCAGTCTCTGTACTCAGGCACGTCACATTTCACAATCCAGTCTGTGTACTCAGGTACATCACACTTCACAATCCACTATGTGTACTCAGGTATATCACACTGCACAATCCAGTCTGTGTACACAGGTACATCACACTTCACAATCCAGTCTGTGTACTCAGGAACATCATGCTTCACAATCCAGTCTGTGTACTCAGGTACGTCACATTTCACAATCCAGTCTGTGTACTCAGGTACATCACACTTCACAATCCAGTCTCTGTACTCAGGTACATCACATTGCACAATCCAGTCTGTGTACACAGGTACATCACCCTTCACAATCCAGTCTGTGTACTCAGGTACATCACACTTCACAATCCAGTCTGTGTACTCAGGTATATCACACTGCACAATCCTGTCTGTGTACTCAGGTATATCACACTGCACAATCCAGTCTGTGTACTCAGGTACATCACACTTCACAATCCAGTTTGTGTACTCAGGTACATTACACTTCACAATCCAGTCTGTGTACTCACGTACATCACACTTCACAATCCTGTCTGTGTACTCAGCTACATCACACTGCACAATCCCGTCTGTGTACTGAGGTACATCACACTTCACAATACAGTCTGTGCACTCAGGTACATCACACTTCACAATCCAGTCTGTGTACTCAGGTACATCACAATGCATAATCCAGTCTGTGTACTCAGGTACATCACACTTCACAATCCAGTCCGTGTACTCAGGTACATCACACTTCTCAATCCAATCTGTGTACTCAGCTACATCACATTTCATAATCCAGTCTGTGTACTCAGGTACATCACACTTCACAATCCAGTCTGTGTACTCAGGTACGTCACACTTCACAAACCAGTCTGTGTACTCAGGTACATCACACTACACAATCCAGTCTGTGTACTCAGGTATATCACACTTCACAATCCAGTCTGTGTACTCAGGTTCATCACATTTCATAATCCAGTCTCTGTACTCAGGTACATCACATTTCACAATCCGGTCTGAGTACTCAGGCACGTCACACTTCACAATACAGTCTGTGTACTTACGTACACCACACTTCACGTTCCTGTCTGTGTCCTCAGGTACATCACACTTCACAATCCAGTCTGTGTACTCAGGTTCATCACACTTCACAATCCAGTCTGTGTACTCAGGTACATCACATTTCACAATCCAGTCTGTGTACTCAGGTACATCACATTTCACAATCCAGTCTGTGTACTCAGGTACATCACACTTCACAATCCAGTCTCTGTACTCATGTACATCACACTTCACAATCCAGTCTGTGTACTCAGGTACATCACACTTCACAATCCATTCTGTGTACTCAGGTACATCACATTTCACAATCCAGTCTGTGTACTCAGGTACATCATACTTCACAATCCAGTATGTGTACTCAGGCACGTCACACTTCACAATCCAGTCTGGGTTCTCAGGCACGTCACACTTCACAATCCAGTCTGGGTACTCAGGCACGTCACACTTCACAATCCAGTCTGTGTACTCAGGTACATCACACTTCACAATCCAATCTGTGTACTCAGGTACATCATACTTCACAATCCAGTCTGTGTACTCAGGTACATCACACATCACAATCCAATCTGTGTACTCAGGTACATCATACTTCACAATCCAGTCTGTGTACTCAGGTACATCACACTTCACAATCCAGTCTGTGTTCTCAGGTACATCACACTTCGCAGTACATTCTGTGCACTCAGGTACATCACACTTCACAATCCAGTCTGTGTACTCAGTTACATCACACTTCACAATCCAGTCTGAGTACTCAGGTACATCACATTTCACATTCCAGCCTGAGTACTCAGGTACATCACATTTAACAATCCAGTATGTGTACTCAGGTACATCACACTTCACAATCCAGTCTGTGTACTCAGGAACATCATGCTTCACAATCCAGTCTGTGTACTCAGGTACGTCACATTTCACAATCCAGTCTGTGTACTCAGGTACATCACACTTCACAATCCAGTCTCTGTACTCAGGTACATCACATTGCACAATCCAGTCTGTGTACACAGGTACATCACCCTTCACAATCCAGTCTGTGTACTCAGGTACATCAAACTTCACAATCCAGTCTGTGTACTCAGGTATATCACACTGCACAATCCTATCTGTGTACTCAGGTATATCACACTGCACAATCCAGTCTGTGTACTCAGGTACATCACACTTCACAATCCAGTCTGTGTACTCAGGTACATTACACTTCACAATCCAGTCTGTGTACTCACGTACATCACACTTCACAATCCTGTCTGTGTACTCAGGTACATCACACTTCACAGTACAGTCTGTGCACTCAGGTACATCACACATCACAATCCAGTCTGTGTACTCAGGTACATCACAATGCACAATCCAGTCTGTGTACTCAGGTACATCACACTTCACAATCCAGTCCGTGTACTCAGGTATATCACACTGCACAATCCTATCTGTGTACTCAGGTATATCACACTGCACAATCAAGTCTGTGTACTCAGGTACATCACACTTCACAATCCAGTCTGTGTACTCAGGTACATTACACTTCACAATCCAGTCTCTGTACTCATGTACATCACACTTCACAATCCAGTCTGTGTACTCAGGTACATCACACTTCACAATCCAGTCTGTGTACTCAGGTACTTCACATTTCACAATCCAGTCTGTGTACTTAGGTACATCATACTTCACAATCCAGTATGTGTACTCAGGCACGTCACACTTCACAATCCAGTCTGGGTACTCAGGCACGTCACACTTCACAATCCAGTCTGGGTACTCAGGCACGTCACACTTCACAATCCAGTCTGTGTACTCAGGTACATCACACTTCACAATCCAATCTGTGTACTCAGGTACATCATACTTCACAATCCAGTCTGTGTACTCAGGTACATCACACATCACAATCCAATCTGTGTACTCAGGTACATCATACTTCACAATCCAGTCTGTGTACTCAGGTACATCACACATCACAATCCAGTCTGTGTACTCAGGTACATCACACTTCACAATCCAGTCTGTGTACTCAGGTACATTACACTTCACAATCCAGTCTGTGTACTCACGTACATCACACTTCACAATCCTGTCTGTGTACTCAGGTACATCACACTTCACAGTACAGTCTGTGCACTCAGGTACATCACACATCACAATCCAGTCTGTGTACTCAGGTACATCACAATGCACAATCCAGTCTGTGTACTCAGGTACATCACACTTCACAATCCAGTCCGTGTACTCAGGTATATCACACTGCACAATCCTATCTGTGTACTCAGGTATATCACACTGCACAATCCAGTCTGTGTACTCAGGTACATCACACTTCACAATCCAGTCTGTGTACTCAGGTACATTACACTTCACAATCCAGTCTCTGTACTCATGTACATCACACTTCACAATCCAGTCTGTGTACTCAGGTACATCACACTTCACAATCCAGTCTGTGTACTCAGGTACTTCACATTTCACAATCCAGTCTGTGTACTTAGGTACATCATACTTCACAATCCAGTATGTGTACTCAGGCACGTCACACTTCACAATCCAGTCTGGGTACTCAGGCACGTCACACTTCACAATCCAGTCTGGGTACTCAGGCACGTCACACTTCACAATCCAGTCTGTGTACTCAGGTACATCACACTTCACAATCCAATCTGTGTACTCAGGTACATCATACTTCACAATCCAGTCTGTGTACTCAGGTACATCACACATCACAATCCAATCTGTGTACTCAGGTACATCATACTTCACAATCCAGTCTGTGTACTCAGGTACATCACTCTTCACAATCCAGTCTGTGTTCTCAGGTACATCACACTTCGCAGTACATTCTGTGCACTCAGGTACATCACACTTCACAATCCAGTCTGTGTACTCAGTTACATCACACTTCACAATCCAGTCTGAGTACCCAGGTACATCACATTTCACATTCCAGTCTGAGTACTCAGGTATATCACATTTCACAATCCAGTATGTGTACTCAGGTACATCACACTTCACAATCCAGTCTGTGTACTCAGGTACATCACACTTCACAATCCAGTCTGTGTACTCAGGTACATCACACTTCACAATCCAGTCTGAGTTCTCAGGTACATCACACATCACAATCCAGTCTATGTACTCAGGTACATCACACTTCACAATCCAGTCTGTGTACTCAGGTACATCACACTTCACAATACAGTATGTGTACTCAGGTACATCACATTTCACAATCCACTCTGTGTACTCAGGTACATCACACTTCACAATCCAGTCTGTGTACTTAGGTACATCACACTACACAATCAAGTCTGTGTACTCTGGTACATCACATTTCACAATCCAGTCTCTGTACTCAGGTACATCACATTTCACAATCCAGTCTGTGTATTCAGGTATATCACACTGCACAATCCTGTCTGTGTGCTCAGGTATATCACACTGCACAATCCAGTCTGTGTACTCAGGTACATCACACTTCACAATCCAGTTTGTGTACTCAGGTACATTACACTTCACAATCCAGTCTGTGTACTCACGTACATCACACTTCACAATCCTGTCTGTGTACTCAGCTACATCACACTGCACAATCCCGTCTGTGTACTCAGGTACATCACACTTCACAATACAGTCTGTGCACTCAGGTACATCACACTTCACAATCCAGTCTGTGTACTCAGGTACATCACAATGCACAATCCAGTCTGTGTACTCAGGTACATCACACTTCACAATCCAGTCCGTGTACTCAGGTACATCACACTTCTCAATCCAATCTGTGTACTCAGCTACATCACATTTCATAATCCAGTCTGTGTACTCAGGTACATCACACTTCTCAATCCAATCTGTGTACTCAGCTACATCACATTTCATAATCCAGTCTGTGTACTCAGGTATATCACACTTCACAATCCAGTCTGTGTACTCAGTTACATCACACTTCACAATCCAGTCTGAGTACCCAGGTACATCACATTTCACATTCCAGTCTGAGTACTCAGGTATATCACATTTCACAATCCAGTATGTGTACTCAGGTACATCACACTTCACAATCCAGTCTGTGTACTCAGGTACATCACACTTCACAATCCAGTCTGTGTACTCAGGTACATCACACTTCACAATCCAGTCTGAGTTCTCAGGTACATCACACATCACAATCCAGTCTGTGTACTCAGGTACATCACACTTCACAATCCAGTCTGTGTACAGAGGTACATCACACTTCACAATCCAGTATGTGTACTCAGGTACATCACATTTCACAATCCACTCTGTGTACTCAGGTACATCACACTTCACAATCCAGTCTGTGTACTTAGGTACATCACACTACACAATCAAGTCTGTGTACTCTGGTACATCACATTTCACAATCCAGTCTCTGTACTCAGGTACATCACATTTCACAATCCAGTCTGTGTACTCAGGTATATCACACTGCACAATCCAGTCTGTGTACTCAGGTACATCACACTTCACAATCCAGTTTGTGTACTCAGGTACATTACACTTCACAATCCAGTCTGTGTACTCACGTACATCACACTTCACAATCCTGTCTGTGTACTCAGCTACATCACACTGCACAATCCCGTCTGTGTACTCAGGTACATCACACTTCACAATACAGTCTGTGCACTCAGGTACATCACACTTCACAATCCAGTCTGTGTACTCAGGTACATCACAATGCACAATCCAGTCTGTGTACTCAGGTACATCACACTTCACAATCCAGTCCGTGTACTCAGGTACATCACACTTCTCAATCCAATCTGTGTACTCAGCTACATCACATTTCATAATCCAGTCTGTGTACTCAGGTACATCACACTTCACAATCCAGTCTGTGTACTCAGGTACGTCACACTTCACAAACCAGTCTGTGTACTCAGGTACATCACACTACACAATCCAGTCTGTGTACTCAGGTTCATCACACTTCACTATCCAGTCTGTGTACTCAGGTACATCACACTTCACAATCCAGTCTGTGTACTCAGGTTCATCACATTTCATAATCCAGTCTCTGTACTCAGGTACATCACATTTCACAATCCGGTCTGAGTACTCAGGCACGTCACACTTCACAATACAGTCTGTGTACTTACGTACACCACACTTCACGTTCCTGTCTGTGTCCTCAGGTACATCACACTTCACAATCCAGTCTGTGTACTCAGGTTCATCACACTTCACAATCCAGTCTGTGTACTCAGGTACATCACATTTCACAATCCAGTCTCTGTACTCAGGTACATCACACTTCACAATCCAGTCTGTGTACTCAGGTACATCACATTTCACAATCCAGTCTGTGTACTCAGGTACATCACACTTCACAATCCAGTCTCTGTACTCATGTATATCACACTTCACAATCCAGTCTGTGTACTCAGGTACATCACACTTCACAATCCAGTCTGTGTACTCAGGTACATCACATTTCACAATCCAGTCTGTGTACTCAGGTACATCATACTTCACAATCCAGTATGTGTACTCAGGCACGTCACACTTCACAATCCAGTCTGGGTTCTCAGGCACGTCACACTTCACAATCCAGTCTGGGTACTCAGGCACGTCACACTTCACAATCCAGTCTGTGTACTCAGGTACATCACACTTCACAATCCAATCTGTGTACTCAGGTACATCATACTTCACAATCCAGTCTGTGTACTCAGGTACATCACACATCACAATCCAATCTGTGTACTCAGGTACATCATACTTCACAATCCAGTCTGTGTACTCAGGTACATCACACTTCACAATCCAGTCTGTGTTCTCAGGTACATCACACTTCGCAGTACATTCTGTGCACTCAGGTACATCACACTTCACAATCCAGTCTGTGTACTCAGTTACATCACACTTCACAATCCAGTCTGAGTACTCAGGTACATCACATTTCACATTCCAGCCTGAGTACTCAGGTACATCACATTTAACAATCCAGTATGTGTACTCAGGTACATCACACTTCACAATCCAGTCTGTGTACTCAGGAACATCATGCTTCACAATCCAGTCTGTGTACTCAGGTACGTCACATTTCACAATCCAGTCTGTGTACTCAGGTACATCACACTTCACAATCCAGTCTCTGTACTCAGGTACATCACATTGCACAATCCAGTCTGTGTACACAGGTACATCACCCTTCACAATCCAGTCTGTGTACTCAGGTACATCAAACTTCACAATCCAGTCTGTGTACTCAGGTATATCACACTGCACAATCCTATCTGTGTACTCAGGTATATCACACTGCACAATCCAGTCTGTGTACTCAGGTACATCACACTTCACAATCCAGTCTGTGTACTCAGGTACATTACACTTCACAATCCATTCTGTGTACTCACGTACATCACACTTCACAATCCTGTCTGTGTACTCAGGTACATCACACTTCACAGTACAGTCTGTGCACTCAGGTACATCACACATCACAATCCAGTCTGTGTACTCAGGTACATCACAATGCACAATCCAGTCTGTGTACTCAGGTACATCACACTTCACAATCCAGTCCGTGTACTCAGGTATATCACACTGCACAATCCTATCTGTGTACTCAGGTATATCACACTGCACAATCCAGTCTGTGTACTCAGGTACATCACACTTCACAATCCAGTCTGTGTACTCAGGTACATCACATTTCACAATCCAGTCTGTATACTCAGGTACATCACACTTCACAATCCAATCTGTGTACTCAGGTACATCAAACTTCACAATCCAGTCTGTGTACTCAGGTACATCACATTTCACAATCCAGTCTGTGTACTCAGGTACATCACACTTCACAATCCAGTCTGTGTACTCAGGTACATCACACTACACAATCCAGTCTGTGTACTCAGATACGTCACATTTCATAATCCAGTCTCTGTACTCAGGCACGTCACATTTCACAATCCAGTCTGTGTTCTCAGGTACATCACACTTCACAGTACATTCTGTGCACTCAGGTACATCACAATTCACAATCCAGTCTGTGTACTCAGGTACATCACACTTCACAATCCAGTCTGTGTACTCAGGTACATCACACTACACAATCCAGTCTGTGTACTCAGGTACGTCACATTTCATAATCCAGTCTCTGTACTCAGGCACGTCACATTTCACAATCCAGTCTGTGTACTCAGGTACATCACACTTCACAATCCACTATGTGTACTCAGGTATATCACACTGCACAATCCAGTCTGTGTACACAGGTACATCACACTTCACAATCCAGTCTGTGTACTCAGGAACATCATGCTTCACAATCCAGTCTGTGTACTCAGGTACGTCACATTTCACAATCCAGTCTGTGTACTCAGGTACATCACACTTCACAATCCAGTCTCTGTACTCAGGTACATCACATTGCACAATCCAGTCTGTGTACACAGGTACATCACCCTTCACAATCCAGTCTGTGTACTCAGGTACATCACACTTCACAATCCAGTCTGTGTACTCAGGTATATCACACGGCACAATCCTGTCTGTGTACTCAGGTATATCACACTGCACAATCCAGTCTGTGTACTCAGGTACATCACACTTCACAATCCAGTTTGTGTACTCAGGTACATTACACTTCACAATCCAGTCTGTGTACTCACGTACATCACACTTCACAATCCTGTCTGTGTACTCAGCTACATCACACTGCACAATCCCGTCTGTGTACTCAGGTACATCACACTTCACAATACAGTCTGTGCACACAGGTACATCACACTTCACAATCCAGTCTGTGTACTCAGGTACATCACAATGCACAATCCAGTCTGTGTACTCAGTTACATCACACTTCACAATCCAGTCCGTGTACTCAGGTACATCACACTTCTCAATCCAATCTGTGTACTCAGCTACATCACATTTCATAATCCAGTCTGTGTACTCAGGTACATTACACTTCACAATCCAGTCTGTGTACTCAGGTACGTCACACTTCACAATCCAGTCTGTGTACTCAGGTACATCACACTACACAATCCAGTCTGTGTACTCAGGTATATCACACTTCACAATCCAGTCTGTGTACTCAGGTTCATCACATTTCATAATCCAGTCTCTGTACTCAGGTACATCACATTTCACAATCCGGTCTGAGTACTCAGGCACGTCACACTTCACAATACAGTCTGTGTACTTACGTACACCACACTTCACGTTCCTGTCTGTGTCCTCAGGTACATCACACTTCACAATCCAGTCTGTGTACTCAGGTTCATCACACTTCACAATCCAGTCTGTGTACTCAGGTACATCACATTTCACAATCCAGTCTCTGGACTCAGGTACATCACATTTCACAATCCAGTCTGTGTACTCAGGTACATCACACTTCACAATCCAGTCTCTGTACTCATGTACATCACACTTCACAATCCAGTCTGTGTACTCAGGTACATCACACTTCACAATCCAGTCTGTGTACTCAGGTACATCACATTTCACAATCCAGTCTGTGTACTCAGGTACATCATACTTCACAATCCAGTATGTGTACTCAGGCACGTCACACTTCACAATCCAGTCTGGGTTCTCAGGCACGTCACACTTCACAATACAGTCTGGGTACTCAGGCACGTCACACTTCACAATCCAGTCTGTGTACTCAGGTACATCACACTTCACAATCCAATCTGTGTACTCAGGTACATCATACTTCACAATCCAGTCTGTGTACTCAGGTACATCACACATCACAATCCAATCTGTGTACTCAGGTACATCATACTTCACAATCCAGTCTGTGTACTCAGGTACATCACACTTCAAAATCCAGTCTGTGTTCTCAGGTACATCACACTTCGCAGTACATTCTGTGCACTCAGGTACATCACACTTCACAATCCTGTCTGTGTACTCAGGTATATCACACTGCACAATCCAGTCTGTGTACTCAGGTACATCACACTTCACAATCCAGTTTGTGTACTCAGGTACATTACACTTCACAATCCAGTCTGTGTACTCACGTACATCACACTTCACAATCCTGTCTGTGTACTCAGCTACATCACACTGCACAATCCCGTCTGTGTACTCAGGTACATCACACTTCACAATACAGTCTGTGCACACAGGTACATCACACTTCACAATCCAGTCTGTGTACTCAGGTACATCACACTTCACAATCCAGTCTGTGTACTCAGGTACATCACACTTCACAATGCAGTCCGTGTACTCAGGTACATCACACTTCTCAATCCAATCTGTGTACTCAGCTACATCACATTTCATAATCCAGTCTGTGTACTCAGGTACATTACACTTCACAATCCAGTCTGTGTACTCAGGTACGTCACACTTCACAATCCAGTCTGTGTACTCAGGTACATCACACTACACAATCCAGTCTGTGTACTCAGGTATATCACACTTCACAATCCAGTCTGTGTACTCAGGTTCATCACATTTCATAATCCAGTCTCTGTACTCAGGTACATCACATTTCACAATCCGGTCTGAGTACTCAGGCACGTCACACTTCACAATACAGTCTGTGTACTTACGTACACCACACTTCACGTTCCTGTCTGTGTCCTCAGGTACATCACACTTCACAATCCAGTCTGTGTACTCAGGTTCATCACACTTCACAATCCAGTCTGTGTACTCAGGTACATCACATTTCACAATCCAGTCTCTGGACTCAGGTACATCACACTTCACAATCCAGTCTGTGTACTCAGGTACATCACATTTCACAATCCAGTCTGTGTACTCAGGTACATCACACTTCACAATCCAGTCTCTGTACTCATGTACATCACACTTCACAATCCAGTCTGTGTACTCAGGTACATCACACTTCACAATCCAGTCTGTGTACTCAGGTACATCACATTTCACAATCCAGTCTGTGTACTCAGGTACATCATACTTCACAATCCAGTATGTGTACTCAGGCACGTCACACTTCACAATCCAGTCTGGGTTCTCAGGCACGTCACACTTCACAATCCAGTCTGGGTACTCAGGCACGTCACACTTCACAATCCAGTCTGTGTACTCAGGTACATCACACTTCACAATCCAATCTGTGTACTCAGGTACATCATACTTCACAATCCAGTCTGTGTACTCAGGTACATCACACATCACAATCCAATCTGTGTACTCAGGTACATCATACTTCACAATCCAGTCTGTGTACTCAGGTACATCACACTTCACAATCCAGTCTGTGTTCTCAGGTACATCACACTTCGCAGTACATTCTGTGCACTCAGGTACATCACACTTCACAATCCAGTCTGTGTACTCAGTTACATCACACTTCACAATCCAGTCTGAGTACTCAGGTACATCACATTTCACATTCCAGTCTGAGTACTCAGGTACATCACACTTCGCAGTACATTCTGTGCACTCAGGTACATCACACTTCACAATCCAGTCTGTGTACTCAGGTACATCACACTTCACAATCCAGTCTGTGTGCTCAGGTACATCACATTTCACAATCCAGTATGTGTACTCAGGTACATCACACTTCACAATCCAGTCTGTGTACTCAGGAACATCATGCTTCACAATCCAGTCTGTGTACTCAGGTACGTCACATTTCACAATCCAGTCTGTGTACTCAGGTACATCACACTTCACAATCCAGTCTCTGTACTCAGGTACATCACATTGCACAATCCAGTCTGTGTACAGAGGTACATCACCCTTCACAATCCAGTCTGTGTACTCAGGTACATCACACTTCACAATCCAGTCTGTGTACTCAGGTATATCACACTGCACAATCCTGTCTGTGTACTCAGGTATATCACACTGCACAATCCAGTCTGTGTACTCAGGTACATCACACTTCACAATCCAGTTTGTGTACTCAGGTACATTACACTTCACAATCCAGTCTGTGTACTCACGTACATCACACTTCATAATCCTGTCTGTGTACTCAGCTACATCACACTGCACAATCCCGTCTGTGTACTCAGGTACATCACACTTCACAATACAGTCTGTGCACTCAGGTACATCACACTTCACAATCCAGTCTGTGTACTCAGGTACATCACACTTCACAATCCAGTCTCTGTACTCAGGTACATCACAATGCACAATCCAGTCTGTGTACTCAGGTACATCACACTTCACAATCCAGTCCGTGTACTCAGGTACATCACACTTCTCAATCCAATCTGTGTACTCAGCTACATCACATTTCATAATCCAGTCTGTGTACTCAGGTACATTACACTTCACAATCCAGTCTGTGTACTCAGGTACGTCACACTTCACAATCCAGTCTGTGTACTCAGGTACATCACACTACACAATCCAGTCTGTGTACTCAGGTATATCACACTTCACAATCCAGTCTGTGTACTCAGGTTCATCACATTTCATAATCCAGTCTCTGTACTCAGGTACATCACATTTCACAATCCGGTCTGAGTACTCAGGCACGTCACACTTCACAATACAGTCTGTGTACTTACGTACACCACACTTCACATTCCTGTCTGTGTCCTCAGGTACATCACACTTCACAATCCAGTCTGTGTACTCAGGTTCATCACACTTCACAATCCAGTCTGTGTACTCAGGTACATCACATTTCACAATCCAGTCTCTGTACTCAGGTACATCACACTTCACAATCCAGTCTGTGTACTCAGGTACATCACATTGCACAATCCAGTCTGTGTACTCAGGCACATCACACTTCACAATCCAGTCTCTGTACTCATGTACATCACACTTCACAATCCAGTCTGTGTACTCAGGTACATCACACTTCACAATCCAGTCTGTGTACTCAGGTACATCACATTTCACAATCCAGTCTGTGTACTCAGGTACATCATACTTCACAATCCAGTATGTGTACTCAGGCACATCACACTTCACAATCCAGTCTGGGTACTCAGGCACGTCACACTTCACAATCCAGTCTGGGTACTCAGGCATGTCACACTTCACAATCCAGTCTGTGTACTCAGGTACATCACACTTCACAATCCAATCTGTGTACTCAGGTACATCATACTTCACAATCCAGTCTGTGTACTCAGGTACATCACACATCACAATCCAATCTGTGTACTCAGGTACATCATACTTCACAATCCAGTCTGTGTACTCAGGTACATCACACTTCACAATCCAGTCTGTGTTCTCAGGTACATCACACTTCGCAGTACATTCTGTGCACTCAGTTACATCACACTTCACAATCCAGTCTGTGTACTCAGTTACATCACACTTCACAATCCAGTCTGAGTACTCAGGTACATCACATTTCACATTCCAGTCTGAGTACTCAGGTACATAACATTTCACAATCCAGTATGTGTACTCAGGTACATCACTCTTCACAATCCAGTCTGTGTACTCAGGTACATCACACTTCACAATCCAGTCTGTGTACTCAGGTACATCACACTTCACAATCCAGTCTGAGTTCTCAGGTACATCACCCATCACAATCCAGTCTGTGTACTCAGGTACATCACACTTCATAATCCAGTCTGTGTACAGAGGTACATCACACTTCACAATCCAGTATGTGTACTCAGGTACATCACATTTCACATTCCAGTCTGAGTACTCAGGTACATCACATTTCACAATCCAGTATGTGTACTCAGGTACATCACTCTTCACAATCCAGTCTGTGTACTCAGGTACATCACTCTTCACAATCCAGTCTGTGTACTCAGGTACATCACACTTCACAATCCAGTCTGAGTTCTCAGGTACATCACCCATCACAATCCAGTCTGTGTACTCAGGTACATCACACTTCATAATCCAGTCTGTGTACAGAGGTACATCACACTTCACAATCCAGTATGTGTACTCAGGTACATCAAACTTCACAATCCAGTCTGTGTACTCAGGTACATCACATTTCACAATCCAGTCTGTGTACTCAGGTACATCACACTTCACAATCCAGTCTGTGTACTCAGGTTCATCACACTACACAATCCAGTCTGTGTACTCAGGTACGTCACATTTCATAATCCAGTCTCTGTACTCAGGCACGTCACATTTCACAATCCAGTCTGTGTTCTCAGGTACATCACACTTCACAGTACATTCTGTGCACTCAGGTACATCACAATTCACAATCCAGTCTGTGTACTCAGGTACATCACACTTCACAATCCAGTCTGTGTACTCAGGTACATCACACTACACAATCCAGTCTGTGTACTCAGGTACGTCACATTTCATAATCCAGTCTCTGTACTCAGGCACGTCACATTTCACAATCCAGTCTGTGTACTCAGGTACATCACACTTCACAATCCAGTATGTGTACTCAGGTATATCACACTGCACAATCCAGTCTGTGTACACAGGTACATCACACTTCACAATCCAGTCTGTGTACTCAGGAACATCATGCTTCACAATCCAGTCTGTGTACTCAGGTACATCATACTTCACAATCCAGTCTGTGTACTCAGGCATGTCACACTTCACAATCCAGTCCGTGTACTCAGGCACGTCACACTTCACAATCCAGTCTGTAAACTCAGGCACGTCACACTTCACAATCCAGTCTGTGTACACAGGCACATCACAATTCACAATCCAGTCTGTGTACTCAGGTATATCACACTGCACAATCCAGTCTGTGTACTCAGGTACATCACAATTCACAATCCAGTCTGTGTACTCAGGTACATCACACTTCACAATCCAGTCTCTGTACTCAGGTACATCACATTGCACAATCCAGTCTGTGTACACAGGTACATCACCCTTCACAATCCAGTCTGTGTACTCAGGTACATCACACTTCACAATCCAGTCTGTGTACTCAGGTATATCACACTGCACAATCCTGTCTGTGTACTCAGGTATATCACACTGCACAATCCAGTCTGTGTACTCAGGTACATCACACTTCACAATCCAGTTTGTGTACTCAGGTACATTACACTTCACAATCCAGTCTGTGTACTCACGTACATCACACTTCACAATCCTGTCTGTGTACTCAGCTACATCACACTGCACAATCCCGTCTGCGTACTCAGGTACATCACACTTCACAATACAGTCTGTGCACTCAGGTACATCACACTTCACAATCCAGTCTGTGTACTCAGGTACATCACAATGCACAATCCAGTCTGTGTACTCAGGTACATCACACTTCACAATCCAGTCCGTGTACTCAGGTACATCACACTTCTCAATCCAATCTGTGTACTCAGCTACATCACATTTCATAATCCATTCTGTGTACTCAGGTACATTACACTTCACAATCCAGTCTGTGTACTCAGGTACGTCACACTTCACAATCCAGTCTGTGTACTCAGGTACATCACACTACACAATCCAGTCTGTGTACTCAGGTATATCACACTTCACAATCCAGTCTGTGTACTCAGGTTCATCACATTTCACAATCCAGTCTGTGTATTCAGGTACATCACACTTCACAATCCAGTCTGTGTACTCAGGTACATCACAATTCACAATCCAGTCCGTGTACTCAGGTACATCACACTTCTCAATCCAATCTGTGTACTCAGCTACATCACACTTCACAATCCAGTCTCTGTACTCATGTACATCACACTTCACAATCCAGTCTGTGTACTCAGGTACATCACACTTCACAATCCAGTCTGTGTACTCAGGTACATCACATTTCACAATCCAGTCTGTGTACTCAGGTACATCATACTTCACAATCCAGTATGTGTACTCAGGCACGTCACACTTCACAATCCAGTCTGGGTACTCAGGCACGTCACACTTCACAATCCAGTCTGGGTACTCAGGCACGTCACACTTCACAATCCAGTCTGTGTACTCAGGTACATCACACTTCACAATCCAATCTGTGTACTCAGGTACATCATACTTCACAATCCAGTCTGTGTACTCAGGTACATCACACATCACAATCCAATCTGTGTACTCAGGTACATCATACTTCACAATCCAGTCTGTGTACTCAGGTACATCACACTTCACAATCCAGTCTGTGTTCTCAGGTACATCACACTTCGCAGTACATTCTGTGCACTCAGTTACATCACACTTCACAATCCAGTCTGTGTACTCAGTTACATCACACTTCACAATCCAGTCTGAGTACTCAGGTACATCACATTTCACATTCCAGTCTGAGTACTCAGGTACATCACATTTCACAATCCAGTATGTGTACTCAGGTACATCACACTTCACAATCCAGTCTGTGTACTCAGGTACATCACACTTCACAATCCAGTCTGTGTACTCAGGTACATCACACTTCACAATCCAGTCAGAGTTCTCAGGTACATCACCCATCACAATCCAGTCTGTGTACTCAGGTACATCACACTTCACAATCCAGTCTGTGTACAGAGGTACATCACACTTCACAATCCAGTATGTGTACTCAGGTACATCACATTTCACAATCCAGTCTGTGTACTCAGGTACATCACACTTCACAATCCAGTCTGTGTACTCAGGTACATCACACTACACAATCCAGTCTGTGTACTCAGGTACATCACATTTCACAATCCAGTCTCTGTACTCAGGTACATCACATTTCACAATCCAGTCCGTGTACTCAGGTACATCACACTTCACAATCCAATCTGTGTACTCAGGTACATCAAACTTCACAATCCAGTCTGTGTACTCAGGTACATCACATTTCATCATCCAGTCTGTGTACTCAGGTACATCACACTTCACAATCCAGTCTGTGTACTCAGGTACATCACACTACACAATCCAGTCTGTGTACTCAGGTACGTCACATTTCATAATCCAGTCTCTGTACTCAGGCACGTCACATTTCACAATCCAGTCTGTGTTCTCAGGTACATCACACTTCACAGTACATTCTGTGCACTCAGGTACATCACAATTCACAATCCAGTCTGTGTACTCAGGTACATCACACTTCACAATCCAGTCTGTGTACTCAGGTACATCACACTACACAATCCAGTCTGTGTTCTCAGGTACGTCACATTTCATAATCCAGTCTCTGTACTCAGGCACGTCACATTTCACAATCCAGTCTGTGTACTCACGTACATCACACTTCACAATCCAGTATGTGTACTCAGGTATATCACACTGCACAATCCAGTCTGTGTACACAGGTACATCACACTTCACAATCCAGTCTGTGTACTCAGGAACATCATGCTTCACAATCCAGTCTGTGTACTCAGGTACATCATACTTCACAATCCAGTCTGTGTACTCAGGCATGTCACACTTCACAATCCAGTCTGTGTACTCAGGCACGTCACACTTCACAATCCAGTCTGTAAACTCAGGCACGTCACACTTCACAATCCAGTCTGTGTACACAGGTACATCACAATTCACAATCCAGTCTGTGTACTCAGGTATATCACACTGCACAATCCAGTCTGTGTACTCAGGTACATCACAATTCACAATCCAGTCTGTGTACTCAGGTATATCACACTGCAAAATCCAGTCTGTGTACTCAGGTATATCACACTGCACAATCCAGTCTGTGTACTCAGGTACATCACAATTCACAATCCAGTCTGTGTACTCAGGTATATCACACTGCACAATCCAGTATGTGTACTCAGGAACGTCACACTTCACAATCCAGTATGTGTACTCAGGCACGTCACACTTCACAATCCAGTATGTGTACTCAGGCACGTCACACTTCACAATCCTGTCTGTGTACTCAGGTCCATCACACTTCACAATCCAGTCTGTGTACTCAGGTCCATCACACTTCACAATCCAGTCTGTGTACTCAGGTACATCACATTTCACAATCCAGTCTGTGTGCTCAGGTACATCACATTTCATAATCCAGTCTGTGTACTCAGGTACATCACAATTCACAATCCAGTCTGTGTACTCAGGTACATTACACTTCACAATCCAGTCTGTGTACTCACGTACATCAAACTTCACAATCCTGTCTGTGTAATCAGCTACATCACACTTCACAATACAGTCTGTGCACTCAGGTTCTTCACACTTCACAATCCAGTCTGTGTACTCAGGTACATCACACTTCACAATCCAGTCTGTGTACTCAGGTATATCACACTGCACAATCCAGTCTGTGTACTCAGGTATATCACACTTCACAATCCAGTCTGTGTACTCAGGTACATCACATTTCACAATCCAATCTGTGTACTCAGGTATATCACACTTCACAATCCTGTCTGTGTACTCAGGTACATGACATTTCACAATCCAGTCTGTGTACTCAGGTACATCACATTTCATAATCCAGTCTCTGTACTCAGGTACATCACATTTCACAATCCAGTCTGTGTACTCAGGTACATCACCCTTCACAATCCAGTCTGTGTACTCAGGTACACCACACTTCACAATCCAGTCTGTGTACTCAGGTACATCATACTTCACAATCCAGTCTGTGTACTCAGGCACGTCACACTTCACAATCCAGTCTGTAAACTCAGGTACGTCACACTTCACAATCCAGTCTGTGTACTCAGGTACGTCACACTTCACAATCCAGTCTAAGTACTCAGGTACATCACACTTCACAATCCAGTCTGTTTACTCAGGTATATCACACTGCACAATCCAGTCTGTGTTCTCAGGTATATCACACTTCACAATCCAGTCTGTGTACTCAGGCACGTCACACTTCACAATCCAGTATGTGTACTCAGGCACGTCACACTTCACAATCCAGTCTGTGTACTCAGGCACGTCACACTTCACAATCCTGTCTGTGTACTCAGGTACGTCACACTTCACAATGCAGTCTGTGCACTCATGTACATCACACTTCACAATCCAGTCTGTGTACTCAGGTACATCACACTACACAATCCAGTCTGTGTACTCAGGTACATCACACTTCACAATCCAGTCTGTGTTCTCAGGTACATCACACTTCACAATCCAGTCTGTGTACTCAGGTACATCACACTTCACAATCCTGTCTGTGTTCTAAGGTACATCACACATCACAATCCATTCTGTGTACTCAGGTACATCACACTTCACAATTCAGTCTGTGTACTCAGGTACATCACTCTTCACAATCCAGTCTGTGTACTCAGGTACATCACACTTCACAATCCAGTCTGTGTACTCAGGTACATCACACTTCACACTCCAGTCTGTGTACTCAGGTACAACACACATCACAATCCAGTCTGTGTACTCAGGTACATCACACTTCACAATCATGTCTGTGTACGCAGGTACATCACATTTCAAAATCCTGTCTGTGTACTCAGGTACATCACATTTCATAATCCAGTCTCTGTACTTAGGTACATCACATTTCACAATCCAGTCTGCGCACTCAGGTACATCACCCTTCACAATTCAGTCTGTGAACTCAGGTACATCACATTTCACAATCCAGTCTGAGTACTCAGGTACATCACACTGCACAATCCTGTCTGTGTACTCAGGTATATCACACTGCACAATCCAGTCTGTGTACTCAGGTACATCACACTTCACAATCCAGTCTGTGTACTCACGTACATCACACTTCACAATCCAGTCTGTGTTCTAAGGTACATCACACATCACAATCCATTCTGTGTACTCAGGTACATCACACTTCACAATTCAGTCTGTGTACTCAGGTACATCACACTTCACAATCCAGTCTGTGTACTCAGGTAAATTACACTTCACAATCCAGTCTGTGTACTCAGGTACATCACACTTCACAATCCAGTCTGTGTACTCAGGTACATCACACATCACCATCCAGTCTGTGTACTCAGGTACTTCACACTTCACAATCCAGTCTGTGTACTCAGGTACATCACATTTCACAATCCAGTCTGTGTACTCAGGTACGTCACATTTCACAATCCAGTCTGTGTACTCAGGTACATCACACTTCACAATCCAGTCTCTGTACTCAGGTACATCATATTTCACAATCCAGTCTGTGTACACAGGTACATCACCCTTCACAATCCAGTCTGTGTACTCAGGTACATCACACTTCACAATCCAGTCTGTGTACTCAGGTATATCACACTGCACAATCCTGTCTGTGTACTCAGGTATATCACACTGCACAATCCAGTCTGTGTACTCAGGTACATCACACTTCACAATCCAGTCTGTGTACTCAGGTACATTACACTTCACAATCCAGTCTGTGTACTCACGTCCATCACACTTCATAATCCTGTCTGTGTACTCAGCTACATCACACTGCACAATCCCGTCTGTGTACTCAGGTACATCACACTTCACAATACAGTCTGTGCACTCAGGTACATCACACTTCACAATCCAGTCTGTGTACTCAGGTACATCACAATGCACAATCCAGTCTGTGTACTCAGGTACATCACACTTCACAATCAGTCCGTGTACTCAGGTACATCACACTTCTCAATCCAATCTGTGTACTCAGCTACATCACATTTCATAATCCAGTCTGTGTACTCAGGTACATTACACTTCACAATCCAGTCTGTGTACTCAGGTACGTCACACTTCACAATCCAGTCTGTGTACTCAGGTACATCACACTACACAATCCAGTCTGTGTACTCAGGTACATCACACTTCACAATCCAGTCTGTGTACTCAGGTTCATCACATTTCATAATCCAGTCTCTGTACTCAGGCACGTCACACTTCACAATCCAGTCTGTGTACTTACGTACACCACACTTCACATTCCTGTCTGTGTCCTCAGGTACATCACACTTCACAATCCAGTCTGTGTACTCAGGTTCATCACACTTCACAATCCAGTCTGTGTACTCATGTACATCACACTTCACAATCCTGTCTGTGTACTCAGGTACATCACACTTCACAATCCAGTCTGGGTACTCAGGTACATCACATTTCACAATCCAGTCTGTGTACTCAGGTACATCATACTTCACAATCCAGTATGTGTACTCAGGCACGTCACACTTCACAATCCAGTCTGGGTACTCAGGCACGTCACACTTCACAATCCAGTCTGGGTACTCAGGCACGTCACACTTCACAATCCAGTCTGTGTACTCAGGTACATCACACTTCACAATCCAATCTGTGTACTCAGGTACATCATAATTCATAATCCAGTCTGTGTACTCAGGTACATCACACTTCACAATCCAATCTGTGTACTCAGGTACATCATACTTCACAATCCAGTCTGTGTACTCAGGTACATCACACTTCACAATCCAGTCTGTGTTCTCAGGTACATCACACTTCGCAGTACATTCTGCGCACTCAGGTATATCACACTTCACAATCCAGTCTGTATACTCAGTTACATCACACTTCACAATCCAGTCTGAGTACTCAGGTACATCACATTTCACAATCCAGTCTGAGTACTCAGGTACATCACATTTCACAATCCAGTATGTGTACTCAGGTACATCATACTTCACAATTCAGTCTGTGTACTCAGGCATGTCACACTTCACAATCCAGTCTGTGTACTCAGGCACGTCACACTTCACAATCCAGTCTGTAAACTCAGGCACGTCACACTTCACAATCCAGTCTGTGTACTCAGGTACATCACAATTCACAATCCAGTCTGTGTACTCAGGTATATCACACTGCACAATCCAGTCTGTGTACTCAGGTACATCACAATTCACAATCCAGTCTGTGTACTCAGGTATATCACACTGCAAAATCCAGTCTGTGTACTCAGGTATATCACACTGCACAATCCAGTCTGTGTACTCAGGTACATCACAATTCACAATCCAGTCTGTGTACTCAGGTATATCACAATGCACAATCCAGTATGTGTACTCAGGCACGTCACACTTCACAATCCAGTATGTGTACTCAGGCACGTCACACTTCACAATCCAGTATGTGTACTCAGGCACGTCACACTTCACAATCCTGTCTGTGTACTCAGGTCCATCACACTTCACAATCCAGTCTGTGTACTCAGGTCCATCACACTTCACAATCCAGTCTGTGTACTCAGGTAGATCACACTTCACAATCCAGTCTGTGTACTCAGGAACATCACATTTCACAATCCAGTCTGTGTGCTCAGGTACATCACATTTCATAATCCAGTCTGTGTACTCAGGTACATCACAATTCACAATCCTGTCTGTGTACTCAGGTACATTACACTTCACAATCCAGTCCGTGTACTCACGTACATCAAACTTCACAATCCTGTCTGTGTAATCAGCTACATCACACTGCACAATCCATTCTGTGTACTCAGGTACATCACACTTCACAATACAGTCTGTGCACTCAGGTACTTCACACTTCACAATCCAGTCTGTGTACTCAGGTACATCACACTTCACAATCCAGTCTGTGTACTCAGGTATATCACACTGCACAATCCAGTCTGTGTACTCAGGTATATCACACTTCACAATCCAGTCTGTGTACTCTGGTACATCACATTTCACAATCCAATCTGTGTACTCAGGTATATCACACTTCACAATCCTGTCTGTGTACTCAGGTACATGACATTTCACAATCCAGTCTGTGTACTCAGGTACATCACATTTCATAATCCAGTCTCTGTACTCAGGTACATCACATTTCACAATCCAGTCTGTGTACTCAGGTACATCACACTTCACAATCCAGTCTGTGTACTCAGGTACACCACACTTCACAATCCAGTCTGTGTACTCAGGTACATCATACTTCACAATCCAGTCTGTGTACTCAGGCACGTCACACTTCACAATCCAGTCTGTAAACTCAGGTACGTCACACTTCACAATCCAGTCTGTGTACTCAGGTACGTCACACTTCACAATCCAGTCTAAGTACTCAGGTACATCACACTTCACAATCCAGTCTGTTTACTCAGGTATATCACACTGCACAATCCAGTCTGTGTTCTCAGGTATATCACACTTCACAATCCAGTCTGTGTACTCAGGCACGTCACACTTCACAATCCAGTATGTGTACTCAGGCACGTCACACTTCACAATCCAGTCTGTGTACTCAGGCACGTCACACTTCACAATCCTGTCTGTGTACTCAGGTTCGTCACACTTCACAATGCAGTCTGTGCACTCATGTACATCACACTTCACAATCCAGTCTGTGTACTCAGGTACATCACACTACACAATCCAGTCTGTGTTCTAAGGTACATCACACATCACAATCCATTCTGTGTACTCAGGTACATCACACTTAACAATTCAGTCTGTGTACTCAGGTACATCACTCTTCACAATCCAGTCTGTGTACTCAGGTACATCACACTTCACAATCCAGTCTGTGTACTCAGGTACATCACACTTCACAATCCAGTCTGTGTACTCAGGTACAACAAACATCACAATCCAGTCTGTGTACTCAGGTACATCACACTTCACAATCATGTCTGTGTACTCAGGTACATCACATTTCAAAATCCTGTCTGTGTACTCAGGTACATCACATTTCATAATCCAGTCTCTGTACTTAGGTACATCACATTTCACAATCCAGTCTGCGCACTCAGGTACATCACCCTTCACAATCAAGTCTGTGAACTCAGGTACATCACATTTCACAATCCAGTCTGTGTACTCAGGTACATCACACTGCACAATCCTGTCTGTGTACTCAGGTATATCACACTGCACAATCCAGTCTGTGTACTCAGGTACATCACACTTCACAATTCAGTCTGTGTTCTAAGGTACATCACACATCACAATCCATTCTGTGTACTCAGGTACATCACACTTCACAATTCAGTCTGTGTACTCAGGTACATCACACTTCACAATCCAGTCTGTGTACTCAGGTAAATTACACTTCACAATCCAGTCTGTGTACTCAGGTACATCACACTTCACAATGCAGTCTGTGTACTCAGGTACATCACACATCACAATCCAGTCTGTGTACTCAGGTACATCACACTTCACAATCCAGTCTGTGTACTCAGGTACATCACACTTCACAATCCAGTATGTGTACTCAGGTACATGACACATCACCATCCAGTCTGTGTACTCAGGTACTTCACACTTCACAATCCAGTCTGTGTACTCAGGTACATCACATTTCACAATCCAGTCTGTGTACTCAGGTACGTCACATTTCACAATCCAGTCTGTTTACTCAGATACATCACACTTCACAATCCAGTCTCTGTACTCAGGTACATCACATTTCACAATCCAGTCTGTGTACACAGGTACATCACACTTCACAATCCAGTCTGTGTACTCAGGTATATCACACTGCACAATCCTGTCTGTGTACTCAGGTATATCACACTGCACAATCCAGTCTGTGTACTCAGGTACATCACACTTCACAATCCAGTCTGTGTACTCAGGTACATTACACTCCACAATCCAGTCTGTGTACTCACGTCCATCACACTTCATAATCCTGTCTGTGTACTCAGCTACATCACACTGCACAATCCCGTCTGTGTACTCAGGTCCATCACACTTCACAATCCAGTCTGTGTACTCAGGTAGATCACACTTCACAATCCAGTCTGTGTACTCAGGTACATCACATTTCACAATCCAGTCTGTGTGCTCAGGTACATCACATTTCATAATCCAGTCTGTGTACTCAGGTACATCACAATTCACAATCCTGTCTGTGTACTCAGGTACATTACACTTCACAATCCAGTCTGTGTACTCACGTACATCAAACTTCACAATCCTGTCTGTGTAATCAGCTACATCACACTGCACAATCCATTCTGTGTACTCAGGTACATCACACTTCACAATACAGTCTGTGCACTCAGGTACTTCACACTTCACAATCCAGTCTGTGTACTCAGGTACATCACACTTCACAATCCAGTCTGTGTACTCAGGTATATCACACTGCACAATCCAGTCTGTGTACTCAGGTATATCACACTTCACAATCCAGTCTGTGTACTCAGGTACATCACATTTCACAATCCAATCTGTGTACTCAGGTATATCACACTTCACAATCCTGTCTGTGTACTCAGGTACATGACATTTCACAATCCAGTCTGTGTACTCAGGTACATCACATTTCATAATCCAGTCTCTGTACTCAGGTACATCACATTTCACAATCCAGTCTGTGTACTCAGTTACATCACCCTTCACAATCCAGTCTGTGTACTCAGGTACACCACACTTCACAATCCAGTCTGTGTACTCAGGTACATCATACTTCACAATCCAGTCTGTGTACTCAGGCACGTCACACTTCACAATCCAGTCTGTAAACTCAGGTACGTCACACTTCACAATCCAGTCTGTGTACTCAGGTACGTCACACTTCACAATCCAGTCTAAGTACTCAGGTACATCACACTTCACAATCCAGTCTGTTTACTCAGGTATATCACACTGCACAATCCAGTCTGTGTTCTCAGGTATATCACACTTCACAATCCAGTCTGTGTACTCAGGCACGTCACACTTCACAATCCAGTATGTGTACTCAGGCACGTCACACTTCACAATCCAGTCTGTGTACTCAGGCATGTCACACTTCACAATCCTGTCTGTGTACTCAGGTTCGTCACACTTCACAATGCAGTCTGTGCACTCATGTACATCACACTTCACAATCCAGTCTGTGTACTCAGGTACATCACACTACACAATCCAGTCTGTGTTCTAAGGTACATCACACATCACAATCCATTCTGTGTACTCAGGTACATCACACTTCACAATTCAGTCTGTGTACTCAGGTACATCACTCTTCACAATCCAGTCTGTGTACTCAGGTACATCACACTTCACAATCCAGTCTGTGTACTCAGGTACATCACACTTCACAATCCAGTCTGTGTACTCAGGTACAACACACATCACAATCCAGTCTGTGTACTCAGGTACATCAAACTTCACAATCATGTCTGTGTACTCAGGTACATCACATTTCAAAATCCTGTCTGTGTACTCAGGTACATCACATTTCATAATCCAGTCTCTGTACTTAGGTACATCACATTTTACAATCCAGTCTGCGCACTCAGGTACATCACCCTTCACAATCCAGTCTGTGAACTCAGGTACATCACATTTCACAATCCAGTCTGTGTACTCAGGTACATCACACTGCACAATCCTGTCTGTGTACTCAGGTATATCACTCTGCACAATCCAGTCTGTGTACTCAGGTACATCACACTTCACAATCCAGTCTGTGTACTCACGTACATCACACTTCACAATCCAGTCTGTGTTCTAAGGTACATCACACATCACAATCCATTCTGTGTACTCAGGTACATCACACTTCACAATTCAGTCTGTGTACTCAGGAACATCACACTTCACAATCCAGTCTGTGTACTCAGGTAAATTACACTTCACAATCCAGTCTGTGTACTCAGGTACATCACACTTCACAATCCAGTCTGTGTACTCAGGTACATCACACATCACAATCCAGTCTGTGTACTCAGGTACATCACACTTCACAATCCAGTCTGTGTACTCAGGTACATCACACTTCACAATCCAGTATGTGTACTCAGGTACATCACACATCACCATCCAGTCTGTGTACTCAGGTACTTCACACTTCACAATCCAGTCTGTGTACTCAGGTACATCACATTTCACAATCCAGTCTGTGTACTCAGGTACGTCACATTTCACAATCCAGTCTGTGTACTCAGGTACATCACACTTCACAATCCAGTCTCTGTACTCAGGTACATCACATTTCACAATCCAGTCTGTGTACACAGGTACATCACCCTTCACAATCCAGTCTGTGTACTCAGGTACATCACACTTCACAATCCAGTCTGTGTACTCAGGTATATCACACTGCACAATCCTGTCTGTGTACTCAGGTATATCACACTGCACAATCCAGTCTGTGTACTCAGGTACATCACACTTCACAATCCAGTCTGTGTACTCAGGTATATTACACTTCACAATCCAGTCTGTGTACTCACGTCCATTACACTTCATAATCCTGTCTGTGTACTCAGCTACATCACACTGCACAATCCCGTCTGTGTACTCAGGTACATCACACTTCACAATACAGTCTGTGCACTCAGGTACATCACACTTCACAATCCAGTCTGTGTACTCAGGTACATCACAATGCACAATCCAGTCTGTGTACTCAGGTACATCACACTTCACAATCCAGTCCGTGTACTCAGGTACATCACACTTCTCAATCCAATCTGTGTACTCAGCTACATCACATTTCATAATCGAGTCTGTGTACTCAGGTACATTACACTTCACAATCCAGTCTGTGTACTCAGGTACATCACACTACACAATCCAGTCTGTGTACTCAGGTACATCACACTTCACAATCCAGTCTGTGTTCTCAGGTACATTACACTTCACAATCCAGTCTCTGTACTCAGGTACATCACACTTCACAATCCAGTCTGTGTACTCAGGTACATCACATTGCACAATCCAGTCTGTGTACTCAGGCACATCACACTTCACAATCCAGTCTCTGTACTCATGTACATCACACTTCACAATCCAGTCTGTGTACTCAGGTACATCACACTTCACAATCCAGTCTGTGTACTCAGGTACATCACACTTCACAATCCAGTCTGTGTACTCAGGTTCATCACATTTCATAATCCAATCTCTGTACTCAGGTACATCACATTTCACAATCCGGTCTGAGTACTCAGGCACGTCACACTTCACAATCCAGTCTGTGTACTCAGGTACATCACACTTCACATTCCTGTCTGTGTCCTCAGGTACATCACACTTCACAATCCAGTCTGTGTACTCAGGTTCATCACACTTCACAATCCAGTCTGTGTACTCAGGTACATCACACTTCACAATCCAGTCTCTGTACTCATGTACATCACACTTCACAATCCTGTCTGTGTACTCAGGTACATCACACTTCACAATCCAGTCTGGGTACTCAGGTACATCACATTTCACAATCCAGTCTGTGTACTCAGGTACATCATACTTCACAATCCAGTATGTGTACTCAGGCACGTCACACTTCACAATCCAGTCTGGGTACTCAGGCACGTCACACTTCACAATCCAGTCTGGGTACTCAGGCACGTCACACTTCACAATCCAGTCTGTGTACTCAGGTACATCACACTTCACAATCCAATCTGTGTACTCAGGTACATCATAATTCACAATCCAGTCTGTGTACTCAGGTACATCACACTTCACAATCCAATCTGTGTACTCAGGTACATCATACTTCACAATCCAGTCTGTGTTCTCAGGTACATCACACTTCGCAGTACATTCTGCGCACTCAGGTATATCACACTTCACAATCCAGTCTGTATACTCAGTTACATCTCACTTCACAATCCAATCTGAGTACTCAGGTACATCACATTTCACAATCCAGTCTGAGTACTCAGGTACATCACATTTCACAATCCAGTATGTGTACTCAGGTACATCACACTTCACAATCCAGTCTGTGTACTCAGTTACATCACACTTCACAATCCAGTCTGTGTACTCAGTTACATCTCACTTCACAATCCAATCTGAGTACTCAGGTACATCACATTTCACAATCCAGTCTGAGTACTCAGGTACATCACACTTCACAATCCAGTATGTGTACTCAGGTACATCACACTTCACAATCCAGTCTGTGTTCTCAGGTACATCACACTTCGCAGTACATTCTGCGCACTCAGGTATATCACACTTCACAATCCAGTCTGTATACTCAGTTACATCTCACTTCACAATCCAATCTGAGTACTCAGGTACATCACATTTCACAATCCAGTCTGAGTACTCAGGTACATCACATTTCACAATCCAGTATGTGTACTCAGGTACATCACACTTCACAATCCAGTCTGTGTACTCAGTTACATCACACTTCACAATCCAGTCTGTGTACTCAGGTACCTCACACTTCACAATCGAGTCTGAGTTCTCAGGTACATCACACATCACAATCCAGTCTGTGTACTCAGGTACATCACACTTCACAATCCAGTCAGTGTACTCAGGTACATCACACTTCACAATCCAGAATGTGTACTCAGGTACATCACATTTCACAATCCAGTCTGTGTACTCAGGTACATCACACTTCACAATCCAGTCTGTGTACTCAGGTACATCACACTACACAATCCAGTCTGTGTACTCAGGTACATCACATTTCACAATCCAGTCTCTGTACTCAGGTACATCACATTTCACAATCCAGTCTGTGTACTCAGGTACATCACACTTCACAGTCCAATCTGTGTACTCAGGTACATCAAACTTCACAATCCAGTCTGTGTACTCAGGTACATCACATTTCACAATCCAGTCTGTGTACTCAGGTACATCACACTTCACAATCCAGTCTGTGTACTCAGGTACATCACACTACACAATCCAGTCTGTGTACTCAGGTACGTCACACTTCACAATCCAGTCTGTGTACTCAGGTACCTCACATTTCACAATCCAGTCTGTGTACTCAGATACATCACACTTCACAATCCAGTCTGTGTACTCAGGTACATCACACTACACAATCCAGTCTGTGTACACAGGTACATCACACTTCACAATCCAGTCTGTGTTCTCAGGTACATCACACTTCACAGTACATTCTGTGCACTCAGGTACATCACAATTCACAATCCAGTCTGTGTACTCAGTTACATCACACTTCACAATCCAGTCTGAGTACTCAGGTACATCACATTTCACAATCCAGCCTGAGTACTCAGGTACATCACATTTCACAATCCAGTATGTGTACTCAGGTACATCACACTTCACAATCCAGTCTGTGTACTCAGATACATCACACTTCACAATCCAGTCTGTGTACTCAGGTACATCACACTTCACAATCCAGTCTGAGTTCTCAGGTACATCACACATCACAATCCAGTCTGTGTACTCAGGTACATCACACTTCACAATCCAGTCTGTGTACTCAGGTACATCACACTTCACAATCCAGTATGTGTACTCAGGTACATCACATTTCACAATCCAGTCTGTGTACTCAGGTGCATCACACTTCACAATCCAGTCTGTGTACTCAGGTACATCACACTACACAATCCAGTCTGAGTACACAGGTACATCACATTTCACAATCCAGTCTCTGTACTCAGGTACATAACATTTCACAATCCAGTCTGTGTACTCAGGTACATCACGCTTCACAATCCAATCTGTGTACTCAGGTACATCAAACTTCACAATCCAGTCTGTGTACTCAGGTACATCACATTTCACAATCCAGTCTGTGTACTCAGGTACATCACACTTCACAATGCAGTCTGTGTACTCAGGTATATCACACTTCACAATCCAGTCTGTGTACTCAGGTACGTCACATTTCATAATCCAGTCTGTGTACTCAGGTACATCATACTTCACAATCCAGTCTGTGTACTCAGGCACGTCACACTTCACAATCCAGTCTGTGTACTCAGGCACGTCACACTTCATAATCCAGTCTGTAAACTCAGGTATGTCACACTTCACAATCCAGTCTGTGTACTCAGGTACATCACAATTCACAATCCAGTCTGTGTACTCAGGTATATCACACTGCACAATCCAGTCTGTGTACTCAGGTACATCACAATTCACAATCCAGTCTGTGTACTCAGGTATATCACACTGCAAAATCCAGTCTGTGTACTCAGGTATATCACACTGCACAATCCAGTCTGTGTACTCAGGTACATCACAATTCACAATCCAGTCTGTGTACTCTGGTATATCACACTGCACAATGCAGTATGTGTACTCAGGCACGTCACACTTCACAATCCAGTATGTGTACTCAGGCACGTCACACTTCACAATCCAGTATGTGTACTCAGGCACGTCACACTTCACAATCCTGTCTGTGTACTCAGGTCCATCACACTTCACCATCCAGTCTGTGTACTCTGGTCCATCACACTTCACAATCCAGTCTGTGTACTCAGGTACATCACACTTCACAATCCAGTCTGTGTACTCAGGTACATCACAATGCACAATCCAGTCTGTGTACTCAGGTACATCACACTTCACAATCCAGTCCGTGTACTCAGGTACATCACACTTCTCAATCCAATCTGTGTACTCAGCTACATCACATTTCATAATCGAGTCTGTGTACTCAGGTACATTACACTTCACAATCCAGTCTGTGTACTCAGGTACACCACACTACACAATCCATTCTGTGTACTCAGGTACATCACACTTCACAATCCAGTCTGTGTACTCAGGTTCATCACATTTCATAATCCAATCTCTGTACTCAGGTACATCACATTTCACAATCCGGTCTGAGTACTCAGGCACGTCACACTTCACAATCCAGTCTGTGTACTTACGTACACCACACTTCACATTCCTGTCTGTGTATTCAGGTACATCACACTTCACAATCCAGTCTGGGTACTCAGGCACGTCACACTTCACAATCCAGTCTGTGTACTCAGGTACATCACACTTCACAATCCAATCTGTGTACTCAGGTACATCATAATTCACAATCCAGTCTGTGTACTCAGGTACATCACACTTCACAATCCAGTATGTGTACTCAGGTACATCACACTTCACAATCCAGTCTGTGTACTCAGGTACATCACACTTCACAATCCAGTCTGTGTACTCAGGTACCTCACACTTCACAATCGAGTCTGAGTTCTCAGGTACATCACACATCACAATCCAGTCTGTGTACTCAGGTACATCACACTTCACAATCCAGTCAGTGTACTCAGGTACATCACACTTCACAATCCAGAATGTGTACTCAGGTACATCACATTTCACAATCCAGTCTGTGTACTCAGGTACATCACACTTCACAATCCAGTCTGTGTACTCAGGTACATCACACTACACAATCCAGTCTGTGTACTCAGGTACATCACATTTCACAATCCAGTCTCTGTACTCAGGTACATCACATTTCACAATCCAGTCTGTGTACTCAGGTACATCACACTTCACAGTCCAATCTGTGTACTCAGGTACATCAAACTTCACAATCCAGTCTGTGTACTCAGGTACATCACATTTCACAATCCAGTCTGTGTACTCAGGTACATCACACTTCACAATCCAGTCTGTGTACTCAGGTACATCACACTACACAATCCAGTCTGTGTACTCAGGTACGTCACACTTCACAATCCAGTCTGTGTACTCAGGTACCTCACATTTCACAATCCAGTCTGTGTACTCAGATACATCACACTTCACAATCCAGTCTGTGTACTCAGGTACATCACACTACACAATCCAGTCTGTGTACACAGGTACATCACACTTCACAATCCAGTCTGTGTTCTCAGGTACATCACACTTCACAGTACATTCTGTGCACTCAGGTACATCACAATTCACAATCCAGTCTGTGTACTCAGTTACATCACACTTCACAATCCAGTCTGTGTACTCAGGTACATCACATTTCACAATCCAGCCTGAGTACTCAGGTACATCACATTTCACAATCCAGTATGTGTACTCAGGTACATCACACTTCACAATCCAGTCTGTGTACTCAGATACATCACACTTCACAATCCAGTCTGTGTACTCAGGTACATCACACTTCACAATCCAGTCTGAGTTCTCAGGTACATCACACATCACAATCCAGTCTGTGTACTCAGGTACATCACACTTCACAATCCAGTCTGTGTACTCAGGTACGTCACATTTCATAATCCAGTCTCTGTACTCAGGCACGTCACATTTCACAATCCAGTCTGTGTACTCAGGTACATCACACTTCACAATCCAGTATGTGTACTCAGGTATATCACACTGCACAATCCAGTCTGTGTACACAGGTACATCACACTTCACAATCCAGTCTGTGTACTCAGGAACATCATGCTTCACAATCCAGTCTGTGTACTCAGGTACATCATACTTCACAATCCAGTCTGTGTACTCAGGCACGTCACACTTCACAATCCAGTCTGTGTACTCAGGCACGTCACACTTCACAATCCAGTCTGTAAACTCAGGTACGTCACACTTCACAATCCAGTCTGTGTACTCAGGTACATCACAATTCACAATCCAGTCTGTGTACTCAGGTATATCACACTGCACAATCCAGTCTGTGTACTCAGGTACATCACAATTCACAATCCAGTCTGTGTACTCAGGTATATCACACTGCAAAATCCAGTCTGTGTACTCAGGTATATCACACTGCACAATCCAGTCTGTGTACTCAGGTACATCACAATTCACAATCCAGTCTGTGTACTCAGGTATATCACACTGCACAATCCAGTATGTGTACTCAGGCACGTCACACTTCACAATCCAGTATCTGTACTCAGGCACGTCACACTTCACAATCCAGTATGTGTACTCAGGCACGTCACACTTCACAATCCTGTCTGTGTACTCAGGTCCATCACACTTCACCATCCAGTCTGTGTACTCTGGTCCATCACACTTCACAATCCAGTCTGTGTACTCAGGTACATCACACTTCACAATCCAATCTGTGTAATCAGGTACATCACATTTCACATTCCAGTCTGTGTGCTCAGGTACATCACATTTCATAATCCAGTCTGTGTACTCAGGTACATCACACTTCACAATCCAGTCTGTGTACTCACGTACATCACGCTTCACAATCCTGTCTGTGTACTCAGCTACATCACACTGCACAATCCAGTCTGTGTACTCAAGTACATCACACTTCACAATACAGTCTGTGCACTCAGGTACTTCACACTTCACAATCCAGTCTGTGTACTCAGGTACATCACACTTCACAATCCAGTCTGTGTACTCAGGTAAATCACACTGCACAATCCAGTCTGTGTACTCAGGTATATCACACTTCACAATCCAGTCTGTGTACTCAGGTACATCACATTTCACAATCCAATCTGTGTAGTCAGGTATATCACACTTCACAATCCTGTCTGTGTACTCAGGTACATGACATTTCACAATCCAGTCTGTGTACTCAGGTACATCACATTTCATAATCCAGTCTCTGTACTCAGGTACATGACATTTCACAATCCAGTCTGTGTACTCAGGTACATCACCCTACACAATCCAGTCTGTGTACTCAGGTACACCACACTTCACAATCCAGTCTGTGTACTCAGGTACATCATACTTCACAATCCAGTCTGTGTACTCAGGCACGTCACACTTCACAATCCAGTCTGTAAACTCAGGTACGTCACACTTCACAATCCATTCTGTGTACTCAGGTACATCACACTTCACAATCCAGTCTAAGTACTCAGGTACATCACACTTCACAATCCAGTCTGTTTACTCAGTTATATCACACTGCACAATCCAGTCTGTGTTCTCAGGTATATCACACTTCACAATCCAGTCTGTGTACTCAGGCACATCACACTTCACAATCCAGTCTGTGTACTCAGGCACGTCACACTTCACAATCCTGTCTGTGTACTCAGGTACGTCACACTTCACAATGCAGTCTGTGCACTCAGGTACATCACACTTCACAATCCAGTCTGTGTACTCAGGTACATCACACTACACAATCCAGTCTGTGTACTCAGGTACATCACACTTCACAATCCAGTCTGTGTTCTCAGGTACATCACACTTCACAATCCAGTCTGTGTACTCAGGTACATCACATTTCACAATCCAGTCTGTGTACTCAGGTACATCACACTTCACAATGCAGTCTGTGTACTCAGGTACATCACACTTCACAATCCAGTCTGTGTACTCAGGTACGTCACATTTCATAATCCAGTCTCTGTACTCAGGCACGTCACATTTCACAATCCAGTCTGTGTACTCAGGTACATCACACTTCACAATCCAATCTGTGTACTCAGGTACATCAAACTTCACAATCCAGTCTGTGTACTCAGGTACATCACATTTCACAATCCAGTCTGTGTACTCAGGTACATCACACTTCACAATGCAGTCTGTGTACTCAGGTACATCACACTTCACAATCCAGTCTGTGTACTCTGGTACGTCACATTTCATAATCCAGTCTCTGTACTCAGGCACGTCACATTTCACAATCCAGTCTGTGTACTCAGGTACATCACACTTCACAATCCAGTATGTGTACTCAGGTATATCACACTGCACAATCCAGTCTGTGTACACAGGTACATCACACTTCACAATCCAGTCTGTGTACTCAGGAACATCATGCTTCACAATCCAGTCTGTGTACTCAGGTACATCATACTTCACAATCCAGTCTGTGTACTCAGGCACGTCACACTTCACAATCCAGTCTGTGTACTCAGGCACGTCACACTTCACAATCCAGTCTGTAAACTCAGGTACGTCACACTTCACAATCCAGTCTGTGTACTCAGGTACATCACAATTCACAATCCAGTCTGTGTACTCAGGTATATCACACTGCACAATCCAGTCTGTGTACTCAGGTACATCACAATTCACAATCCAGTCTGTGTACTCAGGTATATCACACTGCAAAATCCAGTCTGTGTACTCAGGTATATCACACTGCACAATCCAGTCTGTGTATTCAGGTACATCACAATTCACAATCCAGTCTGTGTACTCAGGTATATCACACTGCACAATCCAGTATGTGTACTCAGGCACGTCACACTTCACAATCCAGTATGTGTACTCAGGCACGTCACACTTCACAATCCAGTATGTGTACTCAGGCACGTCACACTTCACAATCCTGTCTGTGTACTCAGGTCCATCACACTTCACCATCCAGTCTGTGTACTCAGGTCCATCACACTTCACAATCCAGTCTGTGTACTCAGGTACATCACACTTCACAATCCAATCTGTGTAATCAGGTACATCACATTTCACATTCCAGTCTGTGTACTCAGGTACATCACATTTCATAATCCAGTCTGTGTACTCAGGTACATCACACTTCACAATCCAGTCTGTGTACTCAGGTACATTACACTTCACAATCCAGTCTGTGTACTCACGTACATCACGCTTCACAATCCTGTCTGTGTACTCAGCTACATCACACTGCACAATCCAGTCTGTGTACTCAAGTACATCACACTTCACAATACAGTCTGTGCACTCAGGTACTTCACACTTCACAATCCAGTCTGTGTACTCAGGTACATCACACTTCACAATCCAGTCTGTGTACTCAGGTAAATCACACTGCACAATCCAGTCTGTGTACTCAGGTATATCACACTTCACAATCCAGTCTGTGTACTCAGGTACATCACATTTCACAATCCAATCTGTGTACTCAGGTATATCACACTTCACAATCCTGTCTGTGTACTCAGGTACATGACATTTCACAATCCAGTCTGTGTACTCAGGTACATCACATTTCATAATCCAGTCTCTGTACTCAGGTACATGACATTTCACAATCCAGTCTGTGTACTCAGGTACATCACCCTACACAATCCAGTCTGTGTACTCAGGTACACCACACTTCACAATCCAGTCTGTGTACTCAGGTACATCATACTTCACAATCCAGTCTGTGTACTCAGGCACGTCACACTTCACAATCCAGTCTGTAAACTCAGGTACGTCACACTTCACAATCCATTCTGTGTACTCAGGTACATCACACTTCACAATCCAGTCTAAGTACTCAGGTACATCACACTTCACAATCCAGTCTGTTTACTCAGTTATATCACACTGCACAATCCAGTCTGTGTTCTCAGGTATATCACACTTCACAATCCAGTCTGTGTACTCAGGCACATCACACTTCACAATCCAGTCTGTGTACTCAGGCACGTCACACTTCACAATCCTGTCTGTGTACTCAGGTACGTCACACTTCACAATGCAGTCTGTGCACTCAGGTACATCACACTTCACAATCCAGTCTGTGTACTCAGGTACATCACACTACACAATCCAGTCTGTGTACTCAGGTACATCACACTTCACAATCCAGTCTGTGTTCTCAGGTACATCACACTTCACAATCCAGTCTGTGTACTCAGGTACATCACATTTCACAATCCAGTCTGTGTACTCAGGTACATCACACTTCACAATGCAGTCTGTGTACTCAGGTACATCACACTTCACAATCCAGTCTGTGTACTCAGGTACGTCACATTTCATAATCCAGTCTCTGTACTCAGGCACGTCACATTTCACAATCCAGTCTGTGTACTCAGGTACATCACACTTCACAATCCAGTCTGTGTACTCAGGTATATCACACTGCACAATCCAGTCTGTGTACACAGGTACATCACACTTCACAATCCAGTCTGTGTACTCAGGAACATCATGCTTCACAATCCAGTCTGTGTACTCAGGTACATCATACTTCACAATCCAGTCTGTGTACTCAGGCACGTCACACTTCACAATCCAGTCTGTGTACTCAGGCACGTCACACTTCACAATCCAGTCTGGAAACTCAGGTACGTCACACTTCACAATCCAGTCTGTGTACTCAGGTACATCACAATTCACAATCCAGTCTGTGTACTCAGGTATATCACACTGCACAATCCAGTCTGTGTACTCAGGTACATCACAATTCACAATCCAGTCTGTGTACTCAGGTATATCACACTGCAAAATCCAGTCTGTGTACTCAGGTATATCACACTGCACAATCCAGTCTGTGTGCTCAGGTACATCACAATTCACAATCCAGTCTGTGTACTCAGGTATATCACACTGCACAATCCAGTATGTGTACTCAGGCACGTCACACTTCACAATCCAGTATGTGTACTCAGGCACGTCACACTTCACAATCCAGTATGTGTACTCAGGCACGTCACACTTCACAATCCTGTCTGTGTACTCAGGTCCATCACACTTCACCATCCAGTCTGTGTACTCAGGTCCATCACACTTCACAATCCAGTCTGTGTACTCAGGTACATCACACTTCACAATCCAATCTGTGTAATCAGGTACATCACATTTCACAATCCAGTCTGTGTGCTCAGGTACATCACATTTCATAATCCAGTCTGTGTACTCAGGTACATCACACTTCACAATCCAGTCTGTGTACTCAGGTACATTACACTTCACAATCCAGTCTGTGTACTCACGTACATCACGCTTCACAATCCTGTCTGTGTACTCAGCTACATCACACTGCACAATCCAGTCTGTGTACTCAAGTACATCACACTTCACAATACAGTCTGTGCACTCAGGTACTTCACACTTCACAATCCAGTCTGTGTACTCAGGTACATCACACTTCACAATCCAGTCTGTGTACTCAGGTAAATCACACTGCACAATCCAGTCTGTGTACTCAGGTATATCACACTTCACAATCCAGTCTGTGTACTCAGGTACATCACATTTCACAATCCAATCTGTGTACTCAGGTATATCACACTTCACAATCCTGTCTGTGTACTCAGGTACATGACATTTCACAATCCAGTCTGTGTACTCAGGTACATCACATTTCATAATCCAGTCTCTGTACTCAGGTACATCACATTTCACAATCCAGTCTGTGTACTCAGGTACATCACCCTACACAATCCAGTCTGTGTACTCAGGTACACCACACTTCACAATCCAGTCTGTGTACTCAGGTACATCATACTTCACAATCCAGTCTGTGTACTCAGGCACGTCACACTTCACAATCCAGTCTGTAAACTCAGGTACGTCACACTTCACAATCCATTCTGTGTACTCAGGTACATCACACTTCACAATCCAGTCTAAGTACTCAGGTACATCACACTTCACAATCCAGTCTGTTTACTCAGTTATATCACACTGCACAATCCAGTCTGTGTTCTCAGGTATATCACACTTCACAATCCAGTCTGTGTACTCAGGCACATCACACTTCACAATCCAGTCTGTGTACTCAGGCACGTCACACTTCACAATCCTGTCTGTGTACTCAGGTACGTCACACTTCACAATGCAGTCTGTGCACTCAGGTACATCACACTTCACAATCCAGTCTGTGTACTCAGGTACATCACACTACACAATCCAGTCTGTGTACTCAGGTACATCACACTTCACAATCCAGTCTGTGTTCTCAGGTACATCACACTTCACAATCCAGTCTGTGTACTCAGGTACATCACACTTCACAATCCAGTCTGTGTTCTAAGGTACATCACACATCACAATCCATTCTGTGTACTCAGGTACATCACACTTCACAATTCAGTCTGTGTACTCAGGTACATCACTGTTCACAATCCAGTCTGTGTACTCAGGTACATCACACTTCACAATCCAGTCTGTGTACTCAGGTACATCACACTTCACAATCCAGTCTGTGTACTCAGGTACATCACACATCACAATCCAGTCTGTGTACTCAGGTACATCACACTTCACAATCATGTCTGTGTACTCAGGTACATCACATTTCACAATCCTGTCTGTGTACTCAGGTACATCACATTTCATAATCCAGTGTCTGTACTTAAATACATCACATTTCAGAATCCAGTCTGTGTGCTCAGGTACATCACCCTTCACAATCCAGTCTGTGTACTCAGGTACATCACATTTCACAATCCAGTCTGTGTACTCAGGTACATCACACTGCACAATCCTGTCTGTGTACTCAGGTATATCACACTGCACAATCCAGTCTGTGTACTCAGGTACATCACACTTCACCATCCAGTCTGTGTACTCACGTACATCACACTTCACAATCCAGTCTGTGTTCTAAGGTACATCACACATCACAATCCAGTCTGTGTACTCAGGTACATCACACTGCACAATCCTGTCTGTGTACTAAGGTATATCACACTGCACAATCCAGTCTGTGTACTCAGGTACATCACACTTCACAATCCAGTCTCTGTACTCACGTACATCACACTTCACAATCCAGTCTGTGTTCTAAGGTACATCACACATCACAATCCATTCTGTGTACTCAGGTACATCACACTTCACAATCCAGTCTGTGTACTCAGGTACATTACACTTCACAATCCAGTCTGTGTACTCAGGTACATCACACTTCACAATCCAGTCTGTGTACTCAGGTACATCACACATCACAATCCAGTCTGTGTACTCAGGTACATCACACTTCACAATCCAGTCTGTGTACTCAGGTACATCACATTTCATAATCCAGTCTCTGTACTCAGGTACATCACATTTCACAATCCAGTCTGTGTACTCAGGTACATCACACTTCACAATCCAGTCTGTGTACTCACGTACATCACACTTCACAATCCAGTCTGTGTACTCACGTACATCACACTTCACAATCCAGTCTGTGTTCTAAGGTACATCACACATCACAATCCATTCTGTGTACTCAGGTACATCACACTTCACAATTCAGTCTGTGTACTCAGGTACATCACACTTCACAATCCAGTCTGTGTAGTCATGTACATCACACTTCACAATCCAGTCTGTGTTCTAAGGTACATCACACATCACAATCCATTCTGTGTACTCAGGTACATCACACTTCACAATTCAGTCTGTGTACTCAGGTACATCACACTTCACAATCCAGTCTGTGTACTCAGGTACATTACACTTCACAATCCAGTCTGTGTACTCAGGTACATCACACTTCACAGCCCAGTCTGTGTACTCAGGTACATCACACATCACAATCCAGTCTGTGTACTCAGGTACATCACACTTCACAATCCAGTCTTTGTACTCAGGTACATCACATTTCACAATTCAGTCTGTGTACTCAGGTACATCACATTTCATAATCCAGTCTCTGTACTCAGGTACATCACATTTCACAATCCAGTCTGTGTACTCAGGTACATCACCCTTCACAATCCAGTCTGTGTACTCAGGTACATCACATTTCACAATCCAGTCTGTGTACTCAGGTACATCACACTACACAATCCAGTCTGTGTGCTCAGGTACATCACACTTCACAATCCAGTCTGTGTACTCAGGTTCATCACATTTCATAATCCAGTCTCTGTACTCAGGTACATCACATTTCACAATCCGGTCTGAGTACTCAGGCACGTCACACTTCACAATCCAGTCTGTGGAATTATGTACACCACACTTCACATTCCTGTCTGTGTATTCAGGTACATCACACTTCACAATCCTCTCTGTGATCTCAGGTACATCACACTTCACAATCCAGTCTGTGTATTCAGGTACATTACACTTCAGAATCAAGTCTGTGTACTCAGGTACACGACACTTCACAATCCAGTCTGTGTACTCAGGTACATCACACTTCACAATGGTGTCTGTGCACTCATGTACATCACTCTTCACATTCAAGTCTGTGTACTCATGTGCATCGCATTTCACCATCTAGTCTCTGTACTCAGGTACATCACACTTCACATTTCAGTCTGTGTACTCAGGTACATCAAATTTCACAATACAGTCCGTGTACTCAGGTACATCACACTTCACAATCCTGTCTGTGTACTGAGGTACATCACACTTCACAATACAGTCTGCGTACTGAGGTACATCACACTTCACATACCAGTCTGGGTACTCAGGTACATCACATTTCACAATCCAGTCTGTGTACTCAGGTCCATCACACTTCACAATCAAGTCTGTGTACTGAGGTACGCCACACAGCACAATCCAGTCTGTGCACTCAGGAACATCACATTTCATAATCCTGTCTCTGTTCTCAGGTACATCACATTTCACAATCCAGTCTGTGTACTCAGGTACATCATACTTCACAATCCAGTATGTGTACTCAGGCAAGTCACACTTCACAATCCAGTCTGGGTACTCAGGCACGTCACACTTCACAATCCAGTCTGGGTACTCAGGCACGTCACACTTCACAATCCAGTCTGTGTACTCAGGTACATCATACTTCACAATCCAGTCTGTGTTCTCAGGTACATCACACTTCACAGTACATTCTGTGCACTCAGGTACATCACACCTCACAATCCAGTCTGTGTACTCAGTTACATCACACTTCACAATCCAGTCTGTGCACTCAGGTACATCAGACTACACAATCCAGTCTGTGTACTCAGGTACATCAAACTTCACAATCCAGACTGTTTACTCAGGTACATCACACTTCACAATCCAGTCTGTGCACTCAGGTACATCAGACTACACAATCCAGTCTGTGTACTCAGGTACATCACAATTCACAATCCAGTCTGTGTACTCAGGTACATCACACTTCACAATTCAGTCTGTGTACTCAGGTACATCACACTTCACAATCCAGTATGTGTACTCAGGTTCATCACACTTCACAATCCAGTCTGTGTACTCAGGTACATCACATTTCACAATCCAGTCTCTGTACTCAGGTACATCACACTTCACAATCCAGTCTGTGTACTCAGGTACATCACATTTCACAATCCAGTCTGTGTACTCAGGTACATCACACTTCACAATCCAGTCTCTGTACTCATGTCCATCACACTTCACAATCCAGTCTGTGTACTCAGGTACATCACACTTCACAATCCGGTCTGTGTACTCAGGTACATCACATTTCACAATCCTGTCTGTGTACTCAGGTACATCACATTTCATAATCCTGTCTCTGTACTCAGGTACATCACATTTCACAATCCAGTCTGTGTACTCAGGTACATCATACTTCACAATCCAGTATGTGTACTCAGGCAAGTCACACTTCACAATCCAGTCTGGGTACTCAGGCACGTCACACTTCACAATCCAGTCTGGGTACTCAGGCACGTCACACTTCACAATCCAGTCTGTGTACTCAGGTACATCATACTTCACAATCCAGTCTGTGTTCTCAGGTACATCACACTTCACAGTACATTCTGTGCACTCAGGTACATCACACCTCACAATCCAGTCTGTGTACTCAGTTACATCACACTTCACAATCCAGTCTGAGTACTCAGGTACATCACATTTCACAATCCAGTCTGAGTACTCAGGTACATCACATTTCACAATCCAGTATGTGTACTCAGGTACATCACACTTCACAATCCAGTCTGTGTACTCAGGTACATCAAACTTCACAATCCAGTCTGTGTACTCAGGTACATCACACTTCACAATCCAGTCTGAGTTCTCAGGTACATCACACATCACAATCCAGTCTGTGTACTCAGGTACATCACACTTCACAATTCAGTCTGTGTACTCAGTTACGTCACACTTCACAATCCAGTCTGTGTACTCAGGTACATCACACTTCACAATCCAGTCTGTGTACTCAGTTACATCACACTTCACAATCCAGTATGTGTACTCAGGTACATCACATTTCACAATCCAGTCTGTGTACTCAGGTACATCACACTTCACAATCCAGTCTGTGTACTCAGGTACATCACACTACACAATCCAGTCTGTGTACTCAGGTACATCACATTTCACAATCCAGTCTCTGTACTCAGGTACATCACATTTCACAATCCAGTCTGTGTACTCAGGTTCATCACACTTCACAATCCAATCTGTGTACTCAGGTACATCAAACTTCACAATCCAGTCTGTGTACTCAGGTACATCACATTTCACAATCCAGTCTGTGTACTCAGGTACATCACACTTCACAATCCAGTCTGTGTACTCAGGTACGTCACATTTCATAATCCAGTCTCTGTACTCAGGCACGTCACATTTCACAATCCAGTCTGTGTACTCAGGTTCATCACACTTCACAATCCAGTATGTGTACTCAGGTATATCACACTGCACAATCCAGTCTGTTTACTCAGGTATATCACACTGCACAATCCAGTCTGTGTTCTCAGGTATATCACACTTCACAATCCAGTCTGTGTACTCAGGCACGTCACACTTCACAATCCAGTCTGTGCACTCAGGCACGTCACACTTCACAATCCTGTCTGTGTACTCAGGTACATCACATTTCACAATTCAGTCTGTGTACTCAGGTACATCACATTTCATAATCCAGTCTCTGTACTCAGGTACATCACATTTCACAATCCAGTCTGTGTACTCAGGTACATCACCCTTCACAATCCAGTCTGTGTACTCAGGTACATCACATTTCACAATCCAGTCTGTGTACTCAGGTACATCACACTACACAATCCAGTCTGTGTACTCAGGTACATCACACTTCACAATCCAGTCTCTGTACTCAGGTTCATCACATTTCATAATCCAGTCTCTGTACTCAGGTACATCACATTTCACAATCCGGTCTGAGTACTCAGGCACGTCACACTTCACAATCCAGTCTGTGGACTTATGTACACCACACTTTACATTCCTGTCTGTGTATTCAGGTACATCACACTTCACAATCCTCTCTGTGATCTCAGGTACATCACACTTCACAATCCAGTCTGTGTATTCAGGTACATTACACTTCAGAATCAAGTCTGTTTACTCAGGTACACGACACTTCACAATCCAGTCTGTGTACTCAGGTACATCACACTTCACAATGGTGTCTGTGCACTCATGTACATCACTCTTCACATTCAAGTCTGTGTACTCATGTGCATCGCATTTCACCATCTAGTCTCTGTACTCAGGTACATCACACTTCACATTTCAGTCTGTGTACTCAGGTACATCAAATTTCACAATACAGTCCGTGTACTCAGGTACATCACACTTCACAATCCTGTCTGTGTACTGAGGTACATCACACTTCACAATACAGTCTGCGTACTGAGGTACATCACACTTCACATACCAGTCTGGGTACTCAGGTACATCACATTTCACAATCCAGTCTGTGTACTCAGGTCCATCACACTTCATAATCAAGTCTGTGTACTGAGGTACGCCACACAGCACAATCCAGTCTGTGCACTCAGGAGCATCAAAATTCACAATCCAGTCTGTGTACTCAGGTACATCACACTTAACAATCCAGTCTGTGCACTCAGGTACATCAGACTACACAATCCAGTCTGTGTAGTCAGGTACATCACACTTCACAATCCAGTCTGTGTACTCAGGTACATCACACTTCACAATCCAGTCTGTGCACTCAGGTACATCAGACTGCACAATCCAGTCTGTGTACTCAGGTACATCACACTTCACAATCCAGTCTGTGTACTTATGTACACCACACTTCACATTCCTGTCTGTGTACTCAGGTACATCACACTTCACAATCCAGTCTGTGTACTCAGGTATATCACACTGCACAATCCAGTCTGTGTTCTCAGGAACATCACGCTTCACAATCCAGTCTGTGTACTCAGGTACATCATACTTCACAATCCAGTCTGTGTACTCAGGCACGTCACACTTCACAATCCAGTATGTGTACTCAGGTACATCACACTTCACAATACAGTCTGCGTACTGAGGTACATCACACTTCACATACCAGTCTGGGTACTCAGGTACATCACATTTCACAATCCAGTCTGTGTACTCAGGTCCATCACACTTCACAATCAAGTCTGTGTACTGAGGTACGCCACACAGCACAATCCAGTCTGTGCACTCAGGAGCATCAAAATTCACAATCCAGTCTGTGTACTCAGGTACATCACACTTCACAATCCAGTCTGTGCACTCAGGTACATCAGACTACACAATCCAGTCTGTGTACTCAGGTACATCACACTTCACAATCCAGTCTGTGTACTCAGGTACATCACACTTCACAATCCAGTCTGTGCACTCAGGTACATCAGACTACACAATCCAGTCTGTGTACTCAGGTACATCACACTTCACAATCCAGTCTGTGTACTCAGGTACATCACACTTCACAATTCAGTCTGTGTACTCAGGTACATCACACTTCACAATCCAGTCTGTTTACTCAGGTTCATCACACTTCACAATCCAGTCTGTGTACTCAGGTACATCACATTTCACAATCCAGTCTGTGTACTCAGGTACATCACACTTCACAATCCAGTCACTGTACTCATGTCCATCACACTTCACAATCCAGTCTGTGTACTCAGGTACATCACATTTCACAATCCTGTCTGTGTACTCAGGTACATCACATTTCATAATCCAGTCTCTGTACTCAGGTACATCACATTTCACAATCCAGTCTGTGTACTCAGGCAAGTCACACTTCACAATCCAGTCTGGGTACTCAGGCACGTCACACTTCACAATCCAGTCTGGGTACTCAGGCACGTCACACTTCACAATCCAGTCTGTGTACTCAGGCACGTCACACTTCACAATCCAGTCTGTGTACTCAGGCACGTCACACTTCACAATCCAGTCTGTGTACTCAGGTACATCACACCTCACAATCCAGTCTGTGTACTCAGGTACATCACACTTCACAATCCAGTCTGAGTACTCAGGTACATCACATTTCACAATCCAGTGTGAGTACTCAGGTACATCACATTTCACAATCCAGTATGTGTACTCAGGTACATCACACTTCACAATCCAGTCTGTGTACTCAGGTACATCAAACTTCAAAATCCAGTCTGTGTACTCAGGTACATCACACTTCACAATCCAGTCTGAGTTCTCAGGTACATCACACATCACAAACCAGTCTGTGTACTCAGGTACATCACACTTCACAATTCAGCCTGTGTACTCAGTTACATCACACTTCACAATCCAGTCTGTGTACTCAGGTACATCACACTTCACAATCCAGTCTGTGTACTCAGTTACATCACACTTCACAATCCAGTATGTGTACTCAGGTACATCACATTTCACAATCCAGTCTGTGTACTCAGGTACATCACACTTCACAATCCAGTCTGTGTACTCAGGTACATCACACTACACATTCCAGTCTGTGTACTCAGGTACATCACATTTCACAATCCAGTCTCTGTACTCAGGTACATCACATTTCACAATCCAGTCTGTGTACTCAGGTTCATCACAGTTCACAATCCAATCTGTGTACTCAGGTACATCAAACTTCACAATCCAGTCTGTGTACTCAGGTACATCACATTTCACAATCCAGTCTGTGTACTCAGGTACATCACACTTCACAATCCAGTCTGTGTACTCAGGTACATCACACTTCACAATCCAGTCTGTGTACTCAGGTACGTCACATTTCATAATCCAGTCTCTGTACTCAGGCACGTCACATTTCACAATCCAGTCTGTGTACTCAGGTACATCACACTTCACAATCCAGTATGTGTACTCAGGTATATCACACTGCACAATCCAGTCTGTTTACTCAGGTATGTCACACTGCACAATCCAGTCTGTGTTCTCAGGTATATCACACTTCACAATCCAGTCTGTGTACTCAGGCACGTCACACTTCACAATCCAGTCTGTGTACTCAGGCACGTCACACTTCACAATCCTGTCTGTGTACTCAGGTACGTCACACTTCACAATGCAGTCTGTGCACTCAGGTACATCACACTTCACAATCCAGTCTGTGTACTCAGGTACATCACACTACACAATCCAGTCTGTGTACTCAGGTACATCACACTTCACAATCCAGTCTGTGTACTCACGTACATCACACTTCACAATCCAGTCTGTGTTCTAAGGTACATCTCACATCACAATCCATTCTGTGTACTCAGGTACATCACACTTCACAATTCATTCTGTGTACTCAGGTACATCACACTTCACAATCCAGTCTGTGTACTCAGGTACATTACACTTCACAATCCAGTCTGTGTACTCAGGTACATCACACTTCACAATCCAGTCTGTGTACTCAGGTACATCACACATCACAATTCAGTCTGTGTACTCAGGTACATCACACTTCACAATCCAGTCTGTGTACTCAGGTACATCACATTTCATAATCCAGTCTCTGTACTCAGGTACATCACATTTCACAATCCAGTCTGTGTACTCAGGTACATCACCCTTCACAATCCAGTCTGTGTACTCAGGTACATCACATTTCACAATCCAGTCTGTGTACTCAGGTATATCACACTGCACAATCCTGTCTGTGTACTCAGGTATAACACACTGCACAATCCATTCTGTGTGCTCAAGTACATCACACTTCACAATTCAGTCTGTGTACTCAGGTACATCACACTTCACAATCCAGTCTGTGTACTCAGTTACATCACACTTCACAATCCAGTCTGTGTTCTAAGGTACATCACACATCACAATCCATTCTGTGCACTCAGGTACATCACACTTCACAATTCAGTCTGTGTACTCAGGTACATCACACTTCACAATCCAGTCTGTGCACTCAGGTACATTACACTTCACAATCCAGTCTGTGTACTCAGGTACATCACACTTCACAACCCAGTCTGTGTACTCAGGTACATCACACATCACAATCCAGTCTGTGTACTCAGGTACATCACACTTCACAATCCAGTCTGTGTACTCAGGTACATCACATTTCACAATTCAGTCTGTGTACTCAGGTACATCACATTTCATAATCCAGTCTCTGTACTCAGGTACATCACATTTCACAATCCAGTCTGTGTACTCAGGTACATCACCCTTCACAATCCAGTCTGTGTACTCAGGTACATCACATTTCACAATCCAGTCTGTGTACTCAGGTACATCACACTACACAATCCAGTCTGTGTAGTCAGGTACATCACAGTTCACAATCCAGTCTGTGTACTCAGGTTCATCACATTTCATAATCCAGTCTCTGTACTCAGGTACATCACATTTCACATTCCGGTCTGAGTACTTAGGCACGTCACACTTCACAATCCAGTCTGTGGACTTATGTACACCACACTTTACATTCCTGTCTGTGTATTCAGGTACATCACACTTCACAATCCTCTCTGTGATCTCAGGTACATCACACTTCACAATCCAGTCTGTGTATTCAGGTACATTACACTTCAGAATCAAGTCTGTGTTCTCAGGTACACGACACTTCACAATCCAGTCTGTGTACTCAGGTACATCACACTTCACAATGGTGTCTGTGCACTCATGTACATCACTCTTCACATTCAAGTCTGTGTACTCATGTGCATCGCATTTCACCATCTAGTCTCTGTACTCAGGTACATCACACTTCACATTTCAGTCTGTGTACTCAGGTACATCAAATTTCACAATACAGTCCGTGTACTCAGGTACATCACACTTCACAATCCTGTCTGTGTACTGAGGTACATCACACTTCACAATACAGTCTGGGTACTGAGGTACATCACACTTCACATACCAGTCTGGGTACTCAGGTACATCACATTTCACAATCCAGTCTGTGTACTCAGGTCCATCACACTTCACAATCAAGTCTGTGTACTGAGGTACGCCACACAGCACAATCCAGTCTGTGCACTCAGGAGCATCAAAATTCACAATCCAGTCTGTGTACTCAGGTACATCACACTTCACAATCCAGTCTGTGCACTCAGGTACATCAGACTACACAATCCAGTCTGTGTACTCAGGTACATCACACTTCACAATCCAGTCTGTGTACTCAGGTACATCACACTTCACAATCCAGTCTGTGCACTCAGGTACATCAGACTACACAATCCAGTCTGTGTACTCAGGTACATCACACTTCACAATACAGTCTGTGTACTCAGGTACATCACACTTCACAATTCAGTCTGTGTACTCAGGTACATCACACTTCACAATCCAGTCTGTGTACTCAGGTTCATCACACTTCACAATCCAGTCTGTGTACTCAGGTACATCACATTTCACAATCCAGTCTCTGTACTCAGGTACATCACACTTCACAATCCAGTCTGTGTACTCAGGTACATCACATTTCACAATCCAGTCTGTGTACTCAGGTACATCACACTTCACAATCCAGTCTCTGTACTCATGTGCATCACAATTCACAATCCAGTCTGTGTACTCAGGTACATCACACTTCACAATCCAGTCTGTGTACTCAGGTACATCACATTTCACAATCCTGTCTGTGTACTCAGGTACATCACATTTCATAATCCTGTCTCTGTACACAGGTACATCACATTTCACAATCCAGTCTGTGTACTCAGGTACATCATACTTCACAATCCAGTATGTGTACTCAGGCAAGTCACACTTCACAATCCAGTCTGTGTACTCAGGTACATCACACTTCACAATCCAGTCTGGGTACTCAGGCACGTCACACTTCACAATCCAGTCTGTGTACTCAGGTACATCATACTTCACAATCCAGTCTGTGTTCTCAGGTACATCACACTTCACAGTACATTCTGTGCACTCAGGTACATCACACCTCACAATCCAGTCTGTGTACTCAGTTACATCACACTTCACAATCCAGTCTGAGTACTCAGGTACATCACATTTCACAATCCAGTCTGAGTACTCAGGTACATCACATTTCACAATCCAGTATGTGTACTCAGGTACATCACACTTCACAATCCAGTCTGTGTACTCAGGTACATCACACTTCACAATCCAGTCTGTGTACTCAGGTACATCACACTTCACAATCCAGTCTGAGTTCTCAGGTACATCACACATCACAATCCAGTCTGTGTACTCAGGTACATCACACTTCACAATTCAGTCTGTGTACTCAGTTACATCACACTTCACAATCCAGTCTGTGTACTCAGGTACATCACACTTCACAATCCAGTCTGTGTACTCAGTTACATCACACTTCACAATCCAGTATGTGTACTCAGGTACATCACATTTCACAATCCAGTCTGTGTACTCAGGTACATCACACTTCACAATCCAGTCTGTGTACTCAGGTACATCACACTACACAATCCAGTCTGTGTACTCAGGTACATCACATTTCACAATCCAGTCTCTGTACTCAGGTACATCACATTTCACAATTCAGTCCGTGTACTCAGGTACATCACACTTCACAATCCAATCTGTGTACTCAGGTACATCAAACTTCACAATCCAGTCTGTGTACTCAGGTACATCACATTTCATCATCCAGTCTGTGTACTCAGGTACATCACACTTCACAATCCAGTCTGTGTACTCAGGTACGTCACATTTCATAATCCAGTCTCTGTACTCAGGCACGTCACATTTCACAATCCAGTCTGTGTACTCAGGTACATCACACTTCACAATCCAGTATGTGTACTCAGGTATATCACACTGCACAATCCAGTCTGTGTACACAGGTACATCACACTTCACAATCCAGTCTGTGTACTCAGGAACATCATGCTTCACAATCCAGTCTGTGTACTCAGGTACATCACACTTCACAATCCAGTCTGTGTACTCAGGCACGTCACACTTCACAATCCTGTCTGTGTACTCACGTACGTCACACTTCACAATCCTGTCTGTGTACTCAGCTACACCACACTGCACAATCCAGTCTGTGTACTCAGGTACATCACACTTCACAATACAGTCTGTGCACTCAGGTACATCACACTTCACAATCCAGTCTCTGTATTCAGTCACGTCACATTTCACAATCCAGTCTGTGTACTCAGGTACATCACACTTCACAATCCCGTCTGTGTACTCAGGTATATGACACTGCACAATCCAGTCTGTGTACTCAGGTATATCACAATTCACAATCCAGTCTGTGAACTCAGGTACATCACATTTCACAATCCAATCTGTGTCCTCAGGTATATCACACTTCACAATCCAGTCTGTGTACTCAGGTGCATCACACTTCACAATCATGTCTGTGTACTCAGGTACATCACATTTTACAATCCAGTCTGTGTACTCAGGTACATCAAATTTCATAATCCAGTCTCTGTACTCAGGTACATCACATTTCACAATCCAGTCTGTGTACTCAGGTACATCACCCTTCACAATCCAGTCTGTGTACTCAGGTACACCACACTTCACAATCCAGTCTGTGTACTCAGGTACATCATACTTCACAATCCAGTCTGTGTACTCAGGCACGTCACACTTCACAATCCAGTCTGTAAACTCAGGTACGTCACACTTCACAATCCAGTCTGTGTACTCAGGTACGTCACACTTCACAATCCAGTCTAAGTACTCAGGTACATCACTTCACAATCAAGTCTGTGTACTCAGGTATATCACACTGCACAATCCAGTCTGTGTTCTCAGGTATATCACACTTCACAATCCAGTCTGTGTACTCAGGCACGTCACACTTCACAATCCAGTATGTGTACTCAGGCACTTCACACTTCACAATCCAGTCTGTGTACTCAGGCACGTCACACTTCACAATCCTGTCTGTGTACTCAGGTACGTCACACTTCACAATGCATTCTGTGTACTCAGGTACATCACATTTCACAATCCTGTCTGTGTACTCAGGTACATAACATTTCAACATCCAGTTTCTGTACTTAGGTACATCACATTTCACAATCCAGTCTGTGTACTCAGGTACATCACCCTTCACAATCCAGTCTGTGTACTCAGGTACATCACATTTCACAATCCAGTCTGTGTACTCTGGTACATCACACTGCACAATCCTGTCTGTGTACTCAGGTATATCACACTGCACAATCCAGTCTGTGTACTCAGGTACATCACACTTCACAATCCAGTCTGTGTACTCACGTATATCACACTTCACAATCCAGTCTGTGTTCTAAGGTACATCACACATCACAATCCATTCTGTGTACTCAGGTACATCACACTTCACAATTCAGTCTGTGTACTCAGGTACATCACACTTCACAATCCAGTCTGTGTACTCAGGTACATTACACTTCACAATCCAGTCTGTGTACTCAGGTACATCACACTTCACAATCCATTCTGTGTACTCAGGTACATCACACATCACAATCCAGTCTGTGTACTCAGGTACATCACACTTCACAATCCAGTCTGTGTACTCATGTACATCACATTTCATAATCCAGTCTCTGTACTCAGGTACATCACCCTTCACAATCCAGTCTGTGTACTCAGGTACATCACAGTTCACAATCCAGTCTGTGTACTCAGGTATATCAAACTGCACAATCCTGTCGGTGGACTCAGGTATATCACACTGCACAATCCAGTCTGTGTACTCAGGTACATCACACTTCACAATCCAGTCTGTGTACTCACGTACATCACAATTCACATTCCAGTCTGTGTACTCAGGTACATCACTCTTCACAATCCAGTCTGTGTACTCACGTACATCACACTTCACAATCCAGTCTGTGTACTCAGGTACATCACACTTCACAATCCAGTCTGTGTTCTCAGGTACACCACACAGCACAATCCAGTCTGTGTACTCAGGCACGTCACACTTCACAATCCAGTCTCTGTATTCAGGCACGTCACATTTCACAATCCAGTCTGTGTACTCAGGTACATCACACTTCACAATCCAGTCTGTGTACTCAGGTATATCACACTGCACAATCCAGTCTGTGTACTCAGGTATATCACACTTCACAATCCAGTCTGTGTACTCAGGTACATCACATTTCACAATTCAGTCTGTGTACTCAGGTATATCACACTTCACAATCCAGTCAGTATACTCAGGTACATCACACTTCACAATCCAGTCTGTGTTCTCAGGAACATCATACTTCACAATCCAGTATGTGTACTCAGGCACGTCACACTTCACAATCCAGTATGTGTACTCACGTACATCACACTTCACAATCCAGTCTGTGTTCTAAGGTACATCACACATCACAATCCATTCTGTGTACTCAGGTACATCACACTTCACAATTCAGTCTGTGTACTCAGGTATATCACACTGCACAATCCAGTCTGTGTACTCAGGTACATCACATTTCACAATCCAATCTGTGTCCTCAGGTATATCACACTTCACAATCCAGTCTGTGTACTCAGGTGCATCACACTTCACAATCATGTCTGTGTACTCAGGTACATCACATTTCATAATCCAGTCTCTGTACTCAGGTACATCACATTTCACAATCCAGTCTGTGTACTCAGGTACATCACCCTTCACAATCCAGTCTGTGTACTCAGGTACACCACACTTCACAATCCAGTCTGTGTACTCAGGTACATCATACTTCACAATCCAGTCTGTGTACTCAGGCACGTCACACTTCACAATCCAGTCTGTAAACCCAGTTACGTCACACTTCACAATCCAGTCTGTGTACTCAGGTACGTCACACTTCACAATCCAGTCTAAGTACTCAGGTACATCACACTTCACAATCCAGTCTGTGTACTCAGGTATATCACACTGCACAATCCAGTCTGTGTTCTCAGGTATATCACACTACACAATCCAGTCTGTGTACTCAGGTACATCACATTTCACAATCCAGTCTGTGTACTCAGGTTCATCACACTTCACAATCCAATCTGTGTACTCAGGTACATCAAACTTCACAATCCAGTCTGTGTACTCAGGTACATCACACTACACAATCCAGTCTGTGTACTCAGGTACGTCACATTTCATAATCCAGTCTCTGTACTCAGGCACGTCACATTTCACAATCCAGTCTGTGTACTCAGGTACATCACACTTCACAATCCAGTATGTGTACTCAGGTATATCACACTGCACAATCCAGTCTGTTTACACAGGTACATCACACTTCACAATCCAGTCTGTGTACTCAGGAACATCATGCTTCACAATCCAGTCTGTGTACTCAGGTACATCATACTTCATAATCCAGTCTGTGTACTCAGGCACGTCACACTTCACAATCCAGTCTGTGTACTCAGGCACGTCACACTTCACAATCCAGTCTGTAAACTCAGGTACGTCACACTTCACAATCCAGTCTGTGTACTCAGGTATATCACACTGCACAATCCATCTGTGTACTCAGGTATATCACACTGCACAATCCAGTATGTGTACTCAGGCACGTCACACTTCACAATCCAGTATGTGTACTCAGTCACGTCACACTTCACAATCCTGTCTGTGTACTCACGTACGTCACACTTCAGAATCCAGTCTGTGTACTCAGGTCCATCACACTTCACAATCCAGTCTGTGTACTCAGGTACATCACACTTCACAATCCAGTCTGTGTACTCAGGTACATCACATTTCACAATCCAGTCTGTGTACTCAGGTACATCACATTTCATAATCCAGTCTGTGTACTCAGGTACATCACACTTCACAATCCAGTCTGTGTACTCAGGTACATTACACTTCACAATCCAGTCTGTGTACTCACGTACATCAGACTTCACAATCCTGTCTGTGTACTCAGCTACATCACACTGCACAATCCAGTCTGTGTACTCAGGTACATCACACTTCACAATACAGTCTGTGCACTCAGGTACATCACACTTCACAATCCAGTCTCTGTATTCAGGCACGTCACATTTCACAATCCAGTCTGTGTACTCAGGTACATCACACTTCACAATCCAGTCTGTGTACTCAGGTATATCACACTGCACAATCCAGTCTGTGTACTCAGGTATATCACACTTCACAATCCAGTCTGTGTACTCAGGTACATCACATTTCACAATCCAATCTGTGTCCTCAGGTATATCACACTTCACAATCCAGTCTGTGTACTCAGGTGCATCACACTTCACAATCATGTCTGTGTACTCAGGTACATCACATTTCACAATCCAGTCTGTGTACTCAGGTGCATCACACTTCACAATCATGTCTGTGTACTCAGGTACATCACATTTCACAATCCAGTCTGTGTACTCACGTACATCACACTTCACAATCCAGTCTGTGTACTCAGGTACATCACACTTCACAATCCAGTCTGTGTTCTCAGGTACACCACACAGCACAATCCAGTCTGTGTACTCAGGCACGTCACACTTCACAATCCAGTCTCTGTATTCAGGCACGTCACATTTCACAATCCAGTCTGTGTACTCAGGTACATCACACTTCACAATCCAGTCTGTGTACTCAGGTATATCACACTGCACAATCCAGTCTGTGTACTCAGGTATATCACACTTCACAATCCAGTCTGTGTACTCAGGTACATCACATTTCACAATCCAGTCTGTGTACTCAGGTATATCACACTTCACAATCCAGTCTGTGTACTCAGGTACATCACACTTCACAATCCAGTCTGTGTTCTCAGGTACATCATACTTCACAATCCATTATGTGAACTCAGGCACGTCACACTTCACAATCCAGTATGTGTACTCACGTACATCACACTTCACAATCCAGTCTGTGTTCTAAGGTACATCACACATCACAATCCATTCTGTGTACTCAGGTAAATCACACTTCACAATTCAGTCTGTGTACTCAGGTACATCACACTTCACAATCCATTCTGTGTACTCATGTACATCACACTTCACAATCCAGTCTGTGTTCTAAGGTACATCACACATCACAATCCATTCTGTGTACTCAGGTACATCACACTTCACAATTCAGTCTGTGTACTCAGGTACATCACACTTCACAATCCAGTCTGTGTACTCAGGTACATTACACTTCACAATCCAGGCTGTGTACTCAGGTACATCACACTTCACAACCCAGTCTGTGTACTCAGGTACATCACACATCACAATCCAGTCTGTGTACTCAGGTACATCACACTTCACAATCCAGTCTGTGTACTCAGGTACATCACATTTCATTATCCAGTCTGTGTACTCAGGTACATCACATTTCATAATCCAGTCTCTGTACTCAGGTACATCACATTTCACAATCCAGTCTGTGTACTCAGGTACATCACCCTTCACAATCCAGTCTGTGTACTCAGGTACATCACATTTCACAATCCAGTCTGTGTACTCAGGTACATCACACTGCACAATCCTGTCTGTGTACTCAGGTATATCACACTGCACAATCCAGTCTGTGTACTCAGGTACATCACACTTCACAATCCAGTCTGTGTACTCACGTACATCACACTTCACAATCCAGTCTGTGTTCTAAGGTACATCACACATCACAATCCAGTATGTGTACTCATGTACATCACATTTCATAATCCAGTCTCTGTACTCAGGTACATCACATTTCACAATCCAGTCTGTGTACTCAGGTACATCACCCTTCACAATCCAGTCTGTGTACTCAGGTACATCACATTTCACAATCCAGTCTGTGTACTCCGGTATATCACACTTCACAATCCTGTCTGTGTACTCAGGTATATCACACTGCACAATCCAGTCTGTGTACTCAGGTACATCACACTTCACAATCCTGTCTGTGTACTCACGTACATCACACTTCACAATCCAGTCTGAGTACTCAGGTACATCACACTTCAGAATCCAGTCTGTGTACTCAGGTACATCACACTTCACAATCCAGTCTGTGTACTCAGGTACATCATACTTCACAATCCAGTCTGTGTACTCAGGTACACCACCGCTGTCCTCACACTGATCTGAAGCTCCAGTTCCGGTTCCTCGAGGGACCAGTGTTTTGTGAGCACCTCATTCGTGAGTCACACCCCCAAATACTCTGCTCCTGCCTTAGGTGTTGGTGAAAATTGCTACTGGAAGTTTCTGTGTAGACACGGCCTCCTGCTGAGTTCCCGTCTCACCCTGCTCGGTGCAATGGACTGGGAACATGTGGTGTACCCTGAGAACTTGCAGCAAATAACAATGTCTTCCCCACATGCAGCATCTCTTCCTGTATCTTCACCAACTTGAAACAACTCCTCCAAACACCCAGTCCTTCCACAAACTCAATCAGAACCAGGAGAAAGTCAGCAGGAACTCAACTGCAGGTTGTTGATGGTCCCTTTAAATCTCACTGGTCTCTGGATCCCTCACACTGCTGAACCTGTACCAAATCTGCTTTACAATCTGACTGAGCTCACCATCTGCTGACTCTGTATCCTTCCGGAACACGCCTGTAACACGTGTGTTAATGCCCCTTCACCACGATGGGGTCCACTGTGGCCCAGACTGGAAGTGGGAAGAAACCTGCAGCCGCCATTTTGTTTCCATCGGGTTCCTGTCGTGTCGAAATTCCCGGGGTTATGGAGGCAAAATTTGTGGTCATCGTATTCACTGAACGTATAATCTTGTTTTATAGATTTTAAAGTCATTACTTGGTCGGGTTTAGCTGATAGGAGGATTCACTGAACTGTTTCTGGGTAAACTTACCCCTGCCGCTTCTCCTTGTGCGGTGATCGTCTCTTTGTGATTTTTTTCTCCTGTTCCAGTCGCCTCTCTCAGCAGCTGCTCTGTCACGTTTCAGTTTAAACCCTGAGGGTGTCTCCCATACTCTCCTCTCTCTCTCTCTCTCTCTCTCGAATATCCGAACCTGTTTATATCCCTTTGCAGTCTCTTTGTATCCTCCTCACAGCTTACTTTCCCAACCAGCTTTTTATTGACAGTAGCCCTGACTGTGGGTGGAATTTTCTGTGCCGTGAGTGAACAATATGGCGAGAAGGCCAGAAATAGGCTTCACCACACCTTGAAACCAATTTGCGATCGTCCGCTCAGCTGGTCAGTGGCGGGCTGCGTCTCCCACCATCGGACGTTGGGAGCCTCATTGTAACACATCTGCTATCAGAATAAGGCCAGCCCACCGGAATCATCCCCCCCGCACCCTCCCCTGGGCTGGATCGTCCACCCCCCTTGGCGTGATTGTGAGCTGCCGTCTTTCACAACAGCTTGTGCTTGGCGGGCTGCTCTCTGAGGGGGACGGGGAGGGGAGTTCCCAGTAACATTGTGCAGCACTCGCCAGGGGGGCCTGTTGGGCTTCAAGGGTGAGGCAGGTTGATGGGGGGTCAAGGGCGGCCCTGAAGCTGAGGCGACTTTGCAGGAGACAAAGGTTTGCCTCGTGACTGCGGCAGTTTGTGTGGCCAGGGGGCGGGGCCGTGGGGCGGGGCCGTGGGGCGGGGCTGGGGCCAGAGGGGGCGGGGCTCTGGGGCGGGGCTGGGGCCAGAGGGGGCGGGGCCGTGGGGCGGGGCTGTGGGGCGGGGCTGGGGCCAGTGGGTTCGGGGCTGTGGTCAGAGGGGGCGGGGCCAGGGGCCAGAGGGGCGGGCCCAGAGGGGAAGGGACCAGAGGGGCGGGGCTTGGATGCAGAGGGGAGGGGCCAGAGCCTGGGGCAGGAAGGGTGGTGCTTGGATGGGCAGCGCAGGGCCTGGGGGTGAAGGACCGGAGTTTTGGGTGGGTCTTGGAGGGGGCTAGGCCTCGGGGCCCGAGGGGAGGGGCCAGAGGTGGGCCGGGCTTGCGGTGGGCCTGCTGATGGAGGTGCGGCCTGGAATGGGGGCGTGGCCTGTGTCAAGGCAAGAGGTGGGGGCGGGGAGGCAGGGGGGAGTGGAGGGGCAAAAGGGTGCGGGGCCTGTGGACGGGGGGGCAGTACCTGGAGTGGGGTGGGGGTGGGGCCTGGGGGCGGCGCCAGTTGTGAGGGGCAGCCTCTTTCAATGTTTGGGCCAGTCTCTCCCATGGTCCAAGCTAACAGAGCAGCCTTGCCGTGCGGGTTAGGTGAATGTCTGTGTCTGAGCTGAGAGCACAGCCTGCAGTCCAATGGGCAAAGCTGCCGCCAATCGGTCAGGTGCGGTGGGGCGGAGGAGGGTGGGGTTTCGGGCAGCCAATCAGGACACTAATCTCTGGCCACCCAAGTGGTGGACAGCACTCACCGGGATGTGTTAAGGGGCCTTCAGACTTAACCAGGACAGGTTCTTAGTGCACCCATGTTAACCACGTCTCTCTCTCTCTCATCCTGCAGGAGGAGTACATCAGGAGCATGGATCATATACATATAGCTTATATGTCTGGTTAAATATAGACATGCAGATTGCAGCAGCTTATACATTTTTATACCCAAACTAGGATCTAAACGCACACCCACTAGGTTTCTCTGCCACTCCCTGAGTGGTCACAGAATATAAAAGCTAATCCCCGAAAAGGAGAGCTGACGCTGGCCAGGCTTTCCGTTCTCTCTCTCTTTCACTGTCATCTCTACGTTGCTGACGTAGGTTCTTCCATTTCCGCGATGGTTGGTCTCCGGAGTCTTTGCTGGCTCCAGGCTCCAGATTCTCCATTCTTATTCTGCATCTTATCCCTCCAAGCTGTGCTGTCTCTCTCTCCCGTTGCTTTAGGCTTGCTCGCCTAGTCTGTGCTTCTCCTTATTGGCTCTATCCCAAGGACTTAGGTAGCATTACCTCATTACCCCTTTTCTAAATAAGGACTTGTGTCTTATCACATTTCCCTTGTTTTTCACAAAACTCAGCTAATTCAAACCAGTTCCAGCCAGCTCAGGCCTGCGACTGAACTCAGGTTACTTCAGTTCAAAAGGTTTTTGCCTGTGTCAGCAGTTCGGCTACAGCCCCTGGCCAACACTTGGTTTCTGTCGACGTTGACAAAATTCTGGCCTTTGCAAAAATGGCGTCTGTGATTCCTGGATACATTTGTGGGCGGACTCTTGGGAGGTGCCACTGGGATCCCCAGTGGAGCCCTGGAAGGAACCACTGCCTTAGAAGTTTTACTTTCACAGCCACTGGCAATGGATGCCTTTCCAGTCCCCGTGGCACCAAGTCCTGCAGAACGGGGCAAATGTCAGTCACCAGATGCCAGGACATGTGGAGGCGTCTGTGACACAGGGTCTCACTCATCTGCAGATAACACATGTGATGTCTATACGCCCTGGGTCCAGCAAGATGCCTGCAAACTACTGCTCCCTGAGGATCATCCTCTAAACTAAGGGAACAATCATTGCCACTTTGAGGGGTCAGTGTTGCTTAAATGGGCATCATTGCTTCACTTTCCTGACTCTCCACATGACAACTGAACAGCTGCTAACCTGTCTCTGCTGTGACTCTCTCCTCAGTTTGGAACCATCAATTCAGTTGGCTGGCCCTTTAGTGCCCTCCCTACCCCCACCCCCTCAGTCATGTGTCTCAGTGCAGCCTTCCCCAGTCATTGTCCCCAATGGAGCCTTTACCCTGCAGCCCCTTCCCTTCCCTCAGTCCTGTCTGGCGCCTCCCCCAATGGATCCCTTGTCCTGCAGCACAGTAACAGTGCCCCCCTCCCTCCCCCCTTAACCCTGCTGTCGTACCTGCTTTGAGACAGAGAAACATAGAAAATAGGAGCAGGAGCAGGTCATTCAGTCCTTCCACTCTGCTCCACCATTCAATATGACCATAACTGACCCTTTATCTCAACACCATTCTCCTGCTCTCTCTCCATACCCCCTGATACCTTTAGAGTCCAGAAATCTATCTATTTCCTTCTTAAATATATTCAGTGACTTGGCCCCCACAGCCTCTGTGGTGGAGAATTCCACAGGTTCACCAGCCTCTGAGTGAAGCAGTTTCTCCTCATCTCAGTCCTAAATGGTCTACCCTGTATCCTGAGATTGTGACCCCTTGTTCTAGACTCCCCTCCCCAGAGAGAGGAAACATCATCCCTGCGCCCAGTCTGTCCAGCCCTGTCAGAATTTTATACGTTTCAATGAAATCTCCTCTCATTCTTCTAATCTCCAGTGAATACAGGCCTAGTCGGCCCAATCTCTCCTCATACAACAATCCTGCCATCCCAGGAATCAGTCTGGTGAACCTTTGCTGCACTCCCTTTGTGGCAAGTATATCCTTTCTTAGTTAAGGAAACCAGAACTGCACATGATACTCCAGGTGTGGTCTCACCAAGGCCCTGTACAGCTGCAGTAAGACATCCTTGCTCATGTACTCTTGTCCTCTCACAAGGAAGGCCAACACACTATTTGCCTTTTCACCTGCTTGCTACACCTGCATGCTTGCTTTCAGTGATTGGTGTACAAGGACACCCAGGTCCCTTTGTACATCAACATTTCCCAATCTATCACCATTTAAATAATACTCTGCCATTCTGTTTGTCCTGCTGAAGTGGATAACTTCACACTTACCCACGTTACACTGCACCTGCCATGTATTTGTCCACTCACTCAACCCGTCCAAATCACCTTGAAGCCTCTTAACACCCTCCTCATCGCTCACAATCCCACCAAGTTTCATGTTGTCAGCAAACTTGGGAATATTACATTTGGGTTCCCTCATCCAAAGCATTGATATATATAGTGAATAGCTGGGGCCCAAGCACTGATCCCTGCCAAACCCCACTAGTCACCGCCTGCCACTCCGAAAAAGACCCAGAAGAGACCCTCCTGAAGCTGATGTGGTGCAGCCTGTGAAGTCTGGCACTGACCCTGGTGAGCTCACCTCGGGGTCAGGAATGAAGTGCAGCTTTCCAGCTCCACCTGGTTTCAATCCTGTTGTGAAACACGTGGTTCTAACCGCACGCTGACGTGGGCTCTCATCCAGGGTGGAGGGATGATTCCGGCGAGCAGGAGTCATAATGAGATGCTGATTTATGCTAATGACATTCACAATCCTCAGCGGTGGGAAACGTGTCCCACCATTGAGGGCTGAAGCGAACAATCACTTCCTCGTTTTACATGGTGGTAAAGGCGGTTTTGGGCCTTCTGGTCAGATTGAGTCCTCGCTCCCACCATGACACCCGCCACCACTGGGAGCAGGAAATCCCGGCCAAAGACTTTGGAGAGGAAAGGGAGGTTAGTGATGGGGTGGGAGTTTACAAGGACTGATTGGTTGAGTGTGGGTTTGTTGAGGAGATGGTGATGATGGTGATTTTGAGAGCGAAGGGGTCAGTACGTGTGGAGGGGCTGACCCTCTGGTACCTGAACTCTCCCAGTGAAGCTTTCCCTCTGTTACTTTATCTCTCTTGTCATGGCACCCAGTTGGAATCTGAATAATTCCAATGGATTTCCCTGTTTTCCCTTGTTTTACAGATTATTCCAAACAGATTACCCTCTGAGTAAATAATATTTACCTGATCAATGTTGTAATTTTACTCTCACTGCTTTCCATTAACGTCATCAGCTTTTCCCACATAATCAGAGAATCACACAGCACTGAAGGAGGCCATTCAGCCCCTCGGGTCTGTTCTAGCTCTTTGAAAGAGTGATCCAATTAGATCCACTGCCCTTCTCTTTCCCCATTGGCCTGTAATTTCTCCCTTTGAGTTTTTCTCCAATTGCCTTTTGCAAGTTATTCTTGAATCAGCTTCCAACGCCCTTCCAGACAGTGAGTTCCAGATCAGGACAATGTTAATGACATTCAATCTGTGACCTCTCCTGTCACTGGAAACAGTTTCTCCCGATTTACTTTATTAAAATTCCTCATAATTTAGACAATTTGTATCCTGGGATGGGAAATGAGGTACAGTAAAGTGAGGGAGTCTGGGAGACAAACACAGGAAGACATTAATAAACTTGCAGAATGGGCACTGAATTGGGGAATAACTTTCAACATTGAGAAGACAGAAGCTTTACATTTGGCTCGGAAGATTAGGGAGGAGACCAACTCCTTGAAAATAAGTCTCTAAATGTGGTCGAGAAACAGAGGGATCTGAGAGTGCAGACACATAAATCCCTAAGAGCAGTGAGACAGGTTAGTAAAGTCACAAAAGAATCATATCAAGCACTCGGGTCTATTTCTAAAGGGATCGAATTGAAACACAGAGGGTTTATGTGAAACTGGTATAGAATCTTGGTTAGACCACACTTGACGTACTGTTTCTGGTCTCCATATTAAGAAAAGGATACAAAGACACTGGAGAAGGTAGAAAAGTGAGTGACACAATGAGGATAGAGTCATCAGTCTGGGGTCCTCTTCTCTGGGAATGAAATGACTGAGAGGGGAGCTGACAGATGTCTTTAAGGTGATGAAGGGATTTGATAGGGTGATGTAGAGAAGATGCTTCCAATTGTGGGTGGGACCTAAACTACCAGGCGTGAATAAAAGATAAACACCAAAAATCTAATTGGGAATTCAGGAGAAATATTGTCACTTAGAGAGTGGTTAGAATGTGGAACTCACTGTCACTGATAAACAAGAGATAGTATGTGTTATAGAGTTGATCATCAGGCAACTTTTCTTGGTGGAAACATTTGACTTTATTTACAAGAGGACAGCAGCAACTATACATCTGCATCAAGCTCCATTACTACAGAAGTACTCTCTCTCTCTCTTTCTGTGTGGAGGTTGCCTGCGCTAATCACACATTGGTTTACACACTTCATGTGATCTTACAGTACACGGTTATTCTTAAAGATGCAGTCCAACATTTCCCAAAACTATAACCACGACATTCCTCCCCCTCTAACTTTTCTGTACATTTTGTATTTACAAGGACATTTATCTCATGACATTACAATATTTACACAGGTCATGAAATTACAAGTTCAGCCTTTCAGGTGGTTTCCTGATCCGTGTGGAACATCACAGCTCCACGCCTTCAGATTCTTTTGCAGGAACCACGTCCTCTGGAACCGCATTAATATCAGGTACCTCATTAGACACATGCAGTTCAGTGTCTCCCACTCCGACAGAGACATCGGCCATGTCTGCCCTAGGTTGAACAAATTCAACAGGAACCAGTGGTTCGGTAATGACTATCGGTGGAACAATGTCCTATTGTTTTATTTCTCCTATTACAGTGGTAAATTGCAGGTTTTTTCTCCTACAAGTACTCAGGAGGATCACTCTCCTCTTCTCTTCCTCTGTGATTTTGTTTGCTTGAAAGAAGAACTCAAGACATTATATATATTGTGACCAATCATCAGTGGCTGGCTCAAAGGGATCGATTCTGAAAAACTGGCATTTTGAATGCATATACCTGCTGTTATTTCAAACAAACATAGAGATTCACAATCGCTGGGTGAGGTACAGAACCAATTCTGATTTATCCTCATCGCCAGTTTGTTATAGAGTTGATCTTCAGGCAACTTTCCTTCGTGGAAACATTTGACTTTGTTTACAGGACAGAGCAGCAGCAAATACCTGTGAGCATCCAACAACACGACGACAGAAGTACTCTCTCTGTACACGTTCCCATGCTGCTAGCACACTGGTTTAGAGAGATCATGTGATCTTATAGCATGGGATTATTCTTATAGCTGCAGTCCAACAATCACCAAATTTATCATCACCAAAGCATGAGTGTAAATTCACAGCTTTTATTACTGTTTATTTGGATGGAAAAAAATGCAAAACAAAGTTAATTATTGTTTAGTCAATCCTGTCTGTTTTTAATTGTACAATATTTAAGAACAACTCACTCCCTGGAGAGCTCATGTAAATACTGAGCCCCTCCTGGAGCCCAATGTTATGAGAGGGAAACAAAGGAAATTCAGAACGAACGGTTCAAGAGAGAAACTCGGCAGCTTTAATTCAGAGGGGCATGATCTCACAATGTTGTTAGGTACTGAACACAAAAATACTGCTCCCTGCTCCCTCCAACACTGCCAGATCGCTACTCTCTCTAACACTGCCAGATTGCTACTCTCTCCAACTCTACCAACTCCCTACACTCTCCAATAATCCCAACTCCCTGTTCCCTCGAAAACTACCAACCCAATGCAGTCTCCAATAAAGACAGCTCCATCTCTCCCCAATACCGCCAGCTTCCTGCTCCCTCCATTACTGCCTGCTTGTTGCTCCCTCTAATACTGCTGACTCCCTAGCCCCTCTAGTAATGTCAGCTTCCTGTTCCTTTTAATACAGCCACTTCCCTGCTCCCTCCAATATTGCCAGCTACCTGCTCCCTCAAACACTGCCAGCTCCCTGCTCCCTCCAATACTGCCAGCTCACTGCTCCCTCCAATACTGCCAGATACCTGCTGTCTCCAATAATGCCAGCACCTTGCTCCATCCACAATTGCCAGCTCCCTGCTCGCTCCAATATTGCCAGTTGACTTCTCCCTCCTTAACTGCCAGCTCCCTGCTCCCTCCAATGCTGCCACCAACAAGCTCCCTCCAATACTGCAAGCTCCCTGCTCCCTCCAATACTGCCAGCTTCCCTTCCCTCCAATACTGCCAACTCTCTGCTCCCTCCAATACTGCCAGCTTCCCTTCCCTCCAATACTGCAAGCTCCCTGCTCCCTCCAATACTGCCAGCTTCCCTTCCCTCCAATACTGCCAACTCTCTGCTCTCTCCAATACTGCCAGCTTCCCTTCCCTCCAATACTGCCAACTCTCTGCTCCCTCTAATACTGCCAAATCTGACAATTCCAGCTCCCTGCGCACTCCAATAATGCCAGATTGCTGCTCTCTCCAATTCTGCCAGCTCCCTGCTCCTTCCAATAGTCAATCCCATCTGTTTTTAATTGTACAATATTCAAGAACAACTCACTCCCTGGAGAGCTCATGTAAATACTGAGCCCCTCCTGGAGCCCAATGTTATGGGAGGGAAACAAAGGAAATTCAGAACGAGTGGTTCGAGAGAGAAACTCGGCAGCTTTAATTCAGAGGGGCGTGATCTCACAACATTGTTAGGTGCTGAACACAAAAATACTGCTCCCTGCTCCCTCCAATACTGCCAGATCGCTACTCTCTCCAACACTGCCAGATCGCTACTGTCTCCAACTCTACCAGCTCCCTGCACCCTCCAATAATGCCAAATCCCTGTTCCCTCGAAAACTACCAACCCAATGCAGTCTCCAATAATGACAGCTCCCTGTTCCCTCCAAAAGTACCAGGTCCCTGCACCCTCCAATAATGCCAACTCCCTGTTCCCTCCAAAAGTACCAGGTCCCTGCACCCTCCAATAATGCCAACTCCCTGTTCCAAAACTACCAGGTTCCTGCACCCTCCAATAATGCCAACTCCCTTTTCCCTCCAACACTACCAACCCAATGCAGTCTCCAATAATGACAGCTCCCTGCTCTCCCCAATACCGTCAGCTCCCTGCTCCCTCCACAACTGCCTCCTTACTGCTCCCTCTAATACTGCCGACGCTCTAGCCACTCCAATACTGACACTTCCCTGCTTACTCCAATACTGCCAGCTCACTGCCCCTCCAATAATGCCAGTTCTGTGCCCCTCCACTAATGCCAGCTTCCTACTCCCTCCAATACTGCCAGCTCCCTGACCCTGCAATAATGCCAGTTCCGTGCTCCCTGCAATAATGCCAGTTCCCCACTACCTCCAATAGGGCCACCTCCCAGATCTCTCCAATACTGCCAGCTCCTATCTCAATATAATCCTGCCAGCTCCCTGCTCCCTCCAATAATGCCAGCTCCCTGCTCCCTCCAATATTGCTAGCTCACTGCTCCCTCCAATACTGCCAGCTCCCTCCTCCCTCCAATACTGCCAGCTCCCTGCTCCCTCCAATACTGCCAGCTCGCTGCTCCCTCCAATATTGCTAGCTCACTGCTCCCTCCAATACTGCCAGCTCCCTGCTCCCTCCAATACTGCCAGCTCGCTGCTCCCTCCAATTCTGCCAACTACCTAGTCCCTCCAATACTGCCAGTTCCTTGGATACAACAATAAAGCAAGTTCCTGCTCCCTCCAATGCTGTCAGCTCCCTGCTATCTCCAATAATGCCAGGACACAGATCTCTCCAATACTGCCATCGCCCTGCTGTCACCAATACTGCCATCTCCCTGCTCTCACCAAAACTGCTATCTCCCTGCTCTCATCAATACTGGCATCTCCCTGCTGTCACCAATACTGCCAGCTCCCTGCTCTCTCTAATACTGCCAGCTCCCTGCTCTCAATAATACTGCCAGCTCCCTGCTCTCACCAATACTGCCAGCTCCCTGCTCTCTCTAACACTGCCAGCTTCCTGCTCCCTCATACCCTGCCAGCTCCCTGCTCCCTCCAATACTGCCAGCTCCCTGCTCTCTCTAATATTGCCAGCTCCCTGCTCCCTCATACCCTGCCAGCTCCCTGCTCCCTCCAATATTGCCAGCTCCCTGCTCCCTCATACCCTGCCAGCTCCCTGCTCCCTCCAATACTGCCATCTCCCTGCTCTCACCAATACTGTCAGCTCCCTGCTCTCTCTAATATTGCCAGCTCCCTGCTCCCTCATACACTGCCAGCTCCATGCACCCATCAATACGACTGTCTCCCTGTTCCCTCCAATGCTGTCAGCTCCCTGCTACCTCCAATAGTGCCAGGACCAGATCCCTCCAATACTGCCACCACCCTTCTCTCTCCAATACTGCCAGCTCCCTGCTCTCTCTAATATTGCCAGCTCCCTGCTCCCTCATACCCTGCCAGCTCCCTGCTCCCTCCAATATTGCCAGCTCCCTGCTCCCTCATACCCTGCCAGCTCCCTGCTCCCTCCAATACTGCCAGCTCCCTGCTGTCACCAATACTGCCAGCTCCCTGCTCTCTCTAATATTGCCAGCTCCCTGCTCCCTCATACCCTGCCAGCTCCCTGCTCCCTCCAATATTGCCAGCTCCCTGCTCTCTCTAATATTGCCAGCTCCATGCTCCCTCATACCCTGCCAGCTCCCTGCTCCCTCCAATATTGCCAGCTCCCTGCTCCCTCATACCCTGCCAGCTCCCTGCTCCCTCCAATACTGCCATCTCCCTGCTCTCACCAATACTGCCAGCTCCCTGCTCCCTCATACACTGCCAGCTCCATGCACCCATCAATACGCCTGTCTCCCTGTTCCCTCCAATACTGTCAGCTCCCTGCGCACTCCAATAGTGCCAGGACACAGATCCCTCCAATACTGCCACCACCCTTCTCTCTCCAATACTGCCAGCTCCCTGCTCTCTCTAATATTGCCAGCTCCCTGCTCCCTCATACCCTGCCAGCTCCCTGCTCCCTCCAATATTGCCAGCTCCCTGCTCCCTCATACCCTGCCAGCTCCCTGCTCCCTCCAATATTGCCAGCTCCCTGCTCCCTCATACCCTGCCAGCTCCCTGCTCCCTCCAATATTGCCAGCTCCCTGCTCCCTCATACCCTGCCAGCTCCCTGCTCCCTCCAATACTGCCAGCTCGCTGCTCTCACCAATACTGCCATCTCCCTGCTCCCTCATACCCTGCCAGCTCCCTGGTCCCTCCAATGCTGTCAGCTCCCTGCTATCTCCAATAATGCCAGGACACAGATCTCTCCAATACTGCCATCTCCCTGCTGTCACCAATACTGCCATCTCCCTGCTCTCACCAATACTGCCAGCTCCCTGCTCTCTCTAATATTGCCAGCTCCCTGCTCCCTCATACACTGCCAGCTCCATGCACCAATCAATACGTCTGTCTCCCTGTTCCCTCCAATGCTGTCAGCTCCCTGCTACCTCCAATAGTGCCCGGACACAGATCCCTCCAATACTGCCAGCTCCCTGCTGTCTCCAATAATGCCATCTCCCAGCACCCTCCAATACAGCCAGCTGCCTTCTATCTCCATAACTTCCATCCTCCATCTATGTTCGATGATGCCAGATCCCTGTTCCCTCTGTTACTGCCTGCTCCCTGCTCCCTGCTACCCCCATGGCTGGCAGCACCCTGCTCCCTGCTTTACTGCCAGATCGCTGCTCTCTCCAATTCTGCCAGCTCCCTGCTCTCTCCAACAAGACCAGCTCCCTGCTCTCTCCAATTCTGCCAGCTCCCTGCTCTCTCCAACAAGACCAGCTCCCTGCTCTCTCCAATTCTGCCAGCTCCCTGCTCTCTCCAACAAGACCAGCTCCCTGCTCCATCTACCACTGCCAGCTCCCTGCTCCCTGCTTTACTGCCAGCTCCCTGCTCCCTGCTTTACTGCCAGCTCCCTGCTTCCTCCAATACTGCCAGCTCCCTGCTTCCTCCAATACTGCCAGCTCCCTGCTCCCTCCAATACTGCCAGCTCCCTGCTTCCTCCAATACTGCCAGCTCCCTACTCTCTCCAATAATGTCAGCTCCCTGCTCACTCCAATAATGCCAGCTCCCTGCTCCCTCCAATAATGCCAGCTCCCTGCTCCCTCCAATACTGCCAACTGCCCGCTCCCTCTAATACTGCCACATCGCTACTCTCTCTGACAATTCTAGCTCCCTTCGCACTCCAATACTGCCAGATCGCTACTCTCTCCAAGAATGCCAGCACCCCGCTCCTTCCAATACTGCCATCTCCCTGCTGTTTCCAATACTGCCAGGTCCCTGCTCTCTCCAATAATGCCAGCTCCCTGTTCCCTCAAACACTACCAGCTCCCTGTGGCCTCCAATAATGCATGCTCCCCGCTCTTTCCAATACTGTCAGCATCCAGTACCCTCCAATACTGCCATCTCCCTGCTCTCTCGAATACTGTCAGCTCCCAGCTCCCACCAATACTGCCAGCTACCTGCTCCCTCTAAACTACCACCTCCCTGCTCCCTCCAGCATCGCCACCTCCCAGCTCCCTCCAACACTGCCATCTCCCTGCTACCTCCAATAATGCCAGATCGCTACTCTCTCCAATACTGCCAGCTGCTTGCTCTCTCCAATACTGCCAGCACCCTCTAACACTGTCACCTCGCTGCACTGTCCAGTACTCCCAGATCCTTACTCCCTCTAATACTGCCACCTCGCTGCACTGTCCAAAACTCCCAGATCCTTACTCCCTCTAATACTGTCACCTCCCTGCTCCCTCTAATACTGCCACCTCCCTGCTTCCCCTAATACTGCCAGCTCCCTGCTCTCTCCAATACGCCCAGATCCTTACTCCCTCAGATCCTGCCAGCTCCCTGCTCTCTCCAATACTGCCAGCACCCTGCACTCTCCAATACGCCCAGATCCTTACTCCCTCAGATCCTGCCAGCTCCCTTCTGTCTCCAATACTGCCAGCTCCCTCCTCCCTCCGAAACTGCCCATTTCCTGTGGTCAGAGGTTGTCCTCAATGCCAATTATGCCCCCATGTATGTGAATTGGTTCAGCCTCAAGCAGTTCCCTGCTTTGACTAAACACTGTTTTCCATTGCTGGAACCTCGATTTAATCGGAATTATTTTTCTATTGATAGTTCCTGGGAGTGAACAATGTCTCTGGAAGGTGGAGGGAGGGAAGTTGAATCATCGCCACACTAACTGGCACTGGGAAAATGTCACTGGCTTCACGGGGCAGAACTGGTGGCTCGTGACCCCCAGGGGGTTATTTTAGGGACAGGGTGAAAACAGACAGTCGGGGGGGCTGCGTTAGTCAGAAACTCCTGTTTGAAAGTCTGGATTTCACACCCAATTGTGGAACTTACTGAGGATTCCCATGATGTAAACCTGCCTCCGGCTGCTAAAAGGGACACCTGCACCTTTAACACTCAAACACTGATTGGAAGCGATGTTTCTGGAGATGGATATGTAACCGGCACTAACCCACTTCCACTGAAGGTGTGGAGTGTGCTGACTGGGAGGGAAGTGAGAGTTACAGGATGTCTCAGTGACCCAGCGAGAGGGTCCACAGCTTCTCAGATGTGACTCTGGAGCCCTGGTGTGGGAGGTCCAGAGGAGAAGGGATGTCCCTCACCCACAGGGAGTGGGGAAGGAGGTTACAGAGGCAGCTCATGCAGTCAATATGGAGGGAGATCACTCAGGAGGTGACAGCCCAGAGCACTGTCCCCAGGACATGGATATAGAGGATTGGATAAGGAAAAAAAGGAGGCTTATGACAGATACAGAGGGCTGAAAACAGCAGAAGCCCTCGAGGAGTATAGAAAGTGGAGGGGGGTACTTAAAAAAATAATTAGGAAAGCAAAGAGGGGCATGAGAAAACACTGGCAGGCAAGGTAAAGGAAAATCCTGAGGCATTTTATAAATATATTAAGGGCAAGAGGATAACCAGGGAAAGAGTAGGGCCTATTTGGAACCAAAGTGGCAATCTGTGTGTGGAGCTGGAGGACGTGGGTGAGGTTTTAAATGATTACTTTTCATCTGTGTTCACTATGGAGAAGGACAATGTAGCTGTAGAAATCAGGGAGGGGGACTGTGATACACTTGAACAAATGAGCATTGAAAGGGAGGAATATTAGTGCTTTTAGCTGGCTTAAAAATGGATAAATCCCCAGTCTGAGATGAGATGTACTCCAGGCTGCTGTGTGAGGCAAAGAGAGGAGATAGTAGGGGCTCTGACACTAATTTTCAAATCCTCTCTGGCCACAGGAGAGGTGCCAGGGGACTGGAGGACAGTGAATGTGGCACCGTTATTCAAGAAGGGTAGTAGGGATAAACCAGGTAAACACAGGCCAGTGAGTCTAACATCAGTGGGAGGGAAATTATTGGGAAAAGTTCTGAGGGACAGGATTAATCTCCACTTGGAGAGGCAGGGATTAATCTGGGATAACCAGCATGGCTTTGTCAGGGGGACATCATGTCTAACACATCTGATTGAATTTTTTGAGGAGTTAACTAGTTGTGTAGATGAGGGTGCTGCAGCTGATGTAGTTTACATGGACTTCAGTAAGGCTTTTGACAAGGTCCCACATGGGAGAATGGTCAAGAAGGTCAGAGCTCAAGGGATCCAGGGCAATTTGGCAAATTGGATCCAAAATTGGCTGAGTGGCAGGAGGCAAAGGGTCATGTTCGAAGGTTGTTTTTGTGACTGGAAGCCTATGGCGAGTGGTGTACTGCAGGGATCGGTGCTGGGACCCTTGCTGTTTGTAGTGTACATTAATGATTTAGATGTGAATATAGGAGGTATGATAGGAAGCTCGACGGTGACACCAAAATTGGTGGTGTAAATAGTGAGGAGGAAGGCCTTAGATTACAGGATGATATAGATGGACTGGTCAGATGGGCAGGGCAGTGACAAATGGAATTTAATCCTGGGAAGTGTGAGATGATACATTTTTGGAGGACTAACATGACAAGGGAACACACGATGAATGGTAGGACCCCAGGAAGTACAGAGGATCAGAGGGACCTCGGTGTACATGTCCATAGATCCCTGAAGGCAGCAGCACAGGTAGATAAGGTGGTTAAGAAGGCATATGGGATACTTGCCTTTATTAGCCGAGGCATAGAATATAAGAGCAGGGAGGTTATGTTTGGAGCTGTATAAAATGCTAGTTAGGCCACAGCTGGAGCACTGTGTGCAGTTCTGGTCATCACATTATAGGAAGGATGTGCCTGCACTGAAGAGGGTGCAGAGGAGATTCACCAGGATGTAGCCTGGGCTGGAGTGTTTCAGCTATGAAGAGAGGCTGGAGACGTTAGGGTTGTTTTCCTTAGAGCAGAGAAGGTTGAGGGGGGAGCTGACAGAGGTGTACAAATTATGAGAGTTGGAGATAGGGTAGGTAGGAAGAAACATTTCCACTTAGCAGAGGTGTGAATAACCAGGGGACATAGATTTAAGGTGAGGGGCAGGAGGTTTAGAGGGGATGTGAGGAAAGATGTTTTCACCCAGAGGGTAGCTGGAATCTGGAACTCACTGCCTGACGGAGTGGTAGAGGCAGCAACCCTCACAACACTTAAGAAGTATTTAGATGAGCACTTGAAATGCCAGAACATACAGCGCTAAGGGCCAAATGCTGGAAAATGGGATTGGAATAGACAGGTGTTTGATGGCTGGCATGCACACGATGGGCCGAAGGGCCTGTTTCTGTGCTGTATAATTCTATGTCTCTATGACCCAATGGCTCCAGTGTCAATAAACTACAACAACCAGAATATCTTGTGTTTATATAGTGAGTGTAACTGAATATAATGTCTGAATGCACTTTACAGGAATGTTATCAACTAAAAACTGATGCTGTATTAACAAAGGAGATATTAAGACAGACGAGCAACAGCTTCGAAAGAGGCAGGTTTGAGGAATGTGTTAAAGGGGACAAAGAGGGGTTGGGAATTGGAGAGGTTTAGGGAAGGAATTCCGGAGTTTAGAGATTTGGGAGTTAAATTTTCTGTGGAGTGGTGAAGTTCCTCACAGAAGTTGCAGTCGTCTTGTACAGCAGAAGGGGCTCCGCTCCGGTGTGTGGTCCAGCCAGTTTGCACAACCTGCTGCAGTTTCTCAGGACGACATCCTTCTTGGTCACTTCCCTGATCTCAGTCAGTTTGGTTCCAGCCACAGGAAAGTTCTTTGTCAGCGTGTGAACCTGTGCTGCCCTTTCTTTATTCTCTTGCTCCGTGATGGGTGGGTATGCACGTGACAGAGAGTCTGCGATGTACATACCAGGACTGTCACTGACCTCATCTCCTCTGGGGATCTCCCTCCCACAGCTTCCAACCTGATAGTCACCCAACCTCGGACGGCCCGCTTCTATCTCCTACCCAAAATCCACAAACAGAACTGCCCTGGTAGACCAATCGTCTCAGCTTGCTCCTGCCCCACAGAACTCATTTCTCGTTATCTTGACTCCCTTCTCTCTCCCCTTGTCCAGTCCCTCCCCACCTACATCCGTGATTTCTCTGACACCTTACGTCACATCAACAATTTCCAGTTCCCTGGCCCCAACCGCTTCCTCTTCACCATGGACGTCCAATCCCTCTACACCTCCATCCCCCACCAGGATGGTCTGAGGGCCCTTAGCTTCTTCCTCGAACAGAGGCCCGAACAATCCCCATCCACCACTACTCTCCTCCGTCTGGCTGAACTTGTTCTCACGTTGAACAATTTCTCCTTCAACTCCTCTCACTTTCTCCAAATAAAAGGTGTGGCTATGGGTACCCGCATGGGCCCCAGCTATGCCTGTCTCTTTATGGGATATGTGGAACATTCCTTGTTCCAGTCCTACTCCGGCCCCCTTCCACAACTTTTTCTCCGGTACATCGATGATTACTTCGGTGCCGCTTCATGCTCTCGTCGGGACTTGGAAAAATTTATTAATTTTGCTTCCAATCTCCACCCCTCCATCATTTTCACGTGGTCCATCTCTGACACTTCCCTTCCCTTCCTTGACCTCTCTGTCTCAATTACTCTGGTGATAGACTGTCCACCAATATCCATTACAAACCCACCGACTCCCACAGCTACCTCGACTACAGCTCCTCACACCCCGCTTCCTGTAAGGACTCCATCCCATTCTCCCAGTTCCTTCGCCTTCGTCGCATCTGTTCCGATGATGCTACCTTCAAAAACGGGTCCTCTGACATGTCCTCCTTCTTCCTTAACCGAGGTTTTCCACCCACGGTCGTTGACAGGGCCCTCAACCGTTGCCGGCCCATCTCCCGCGCATCCGCCCTCATGCCTTCTCCTCCCTCCCAGAAACATGATAGGGTCCCCCTTGTCCTCACTTATCACGCCACCAGCCTCCGCATTCAAAGGATCATCCTCCACCATTTCCGCCAACTCCAGCATGATGCCACCACCAAACACATCTTCCCTTCACCCCCCTTATCGGCATTCCATAGGATCGCTCCCTCTGGGACACCCTGGTCCACTCCTCCATCACCCCCTACTCCTCAACCCCCTCCTATGGCACCTTCCCATGCCCACGCAAAAGATGTAACACCTGCCCCTTCACTTCCTCTCTCCTCACCGTCCAAGGGCCCAAACACTCCTTTCAAGTGAAGCAGCATTTCACTTGCATTTCCCCCAACTTAGTCTACTGCATTCGTTGCTCCCAATGTGGTCTCCTCTACATTGGAGAGACCAAACGTAAACTGGGCGACCGCTTTGCAGAACACCTGCGGTCTGTCCGCAAGAATGATCCAAACCTCCCTGTCGCTTGCCATTTTAACACTCCACCCTGCTCTCTTGCCCACATGTCTGTCCTTGGCTTGCTGCATTGTTCCAGTGAAGCCCAACGCAAACTGGAGGAACAACACCTCATCTTCCGACTAGGCACCTTACAGCCTTCCGGTCTGAATATTGAATTCAACAACTTTAGGTCGTGAGCTCCCTCCCCCATCCCCACCCCCTTTCTGTTTCCCCCTTTTTTTTCCCAATAAATTATATAGATTTTTCTTTTCCCACCTATTTCCATTATTTTTAAATATTTTAAAATCTTTTATGCTCCCTCCACCCCTACTAGAGCTGTACCTTGAGTGCCCTACCATCCATTCTTAATTAGCACATTCGTTTAGATAATATCACCAACTTTAACTTTAACACCTATGTGTTCTTTTGTACCATTGTCGCTGACATCTTTTGATGATCTGCTTCTATCACTGCTTGTTTGTCCACACAACCACCTCTGTCTCTCTCTCTCTCTCTATCTCTCCGCCCCCCACACACACACCTTAAACCAGCTTATATTTCAACTCTTTCCTGGACTCGAAATCAAGTTCTGTCGAAGGGTCATGAGGACTCGAAACGTCAACTCTTTTCTTCTCCGCCGATGCTGCCAGACTTGCTGAGCTTTTCTAGGTAATTCTGTTTTTGTTTTGGATTTCCAGCATCCGCAGTTTTTTTTGTTTTTATATATGTACATTTCCATGTCTGGTTTCTATTTAACTCTGGCCTGGTACTTCTGCAGACACATTAATAATCTTTGGATTCTTGGTGGTGCACAGTTTAAGGGTTTTTAAGTGCAGCTTCCAAAGGCTTATGATCAGACTCTACCTCCATGTCTTTGCCAAACTGATGGAAACGTTCTAGGTCAAACACAATTGCTAACATTTCTTTCTCTATTTGGACACCCCGCTGCTGTGTTTCAGTCGTTGCCTTTGAAGCCGATGCCACTGGAGCCTCATTTTGCAAGAGGACATTTCCCAGACCAGTCTTTGAAGCGTCCACTGAGATCTTGACCGGGTGACTGACATCGTAACACTTTAACCCTGGTGCTTGGGTCAGTGTTCTGTCCAGACAGGTCAAAGCTTCCTGGTGACTTTGTTCCCAGTGCAATTCCACATCATTTTGTGGAAGTTCTCTGAGAGGTGCTGTCAGGTCTGATATGTTTGAAATGAATTTCCCAGGATAGCTCACCATTCCCTAATACCTCTCCAAGTCTTTCTTACATCCTGGGAGTGGCATGTTCACAACTGCTTCGATTTTACTCGGGTCCGGTTTCAGTCCCTCACTTGTTGGCACATGTCCCAAGTACTTGATTTCATGAAGACCTATATTGTACTTTTCCTTCCTCAACTTGAGGCTCCTTTCTCCAGCTCTGGCCAGTACCTGCCTCAGTCTGTGGTCATACTCTTCTCGTGAGTCTCCCCAGACCAGCACATCGTCAATATAGGTTTCACTGCCCTCTAACCCTTCAAACAGCCCCTTCACTGCTCTGTGGAAAACCTCCGGAGCTGAATTAATACCAAAAGGTCAGCATAGAAACCTGTATAACCCGTATGGTGTGTTCAAGGTACAGAGACAGGAGCAGCGTTCATCCAGCTTGACCTGCCAGAAGCACAAACTCACATCTGAGACTGAATAGTATTTAGCATCAGCAACTATACACGTGATCTCTTCTACACGTGATCTCTGAATAGTATTTAGCATCAGCAACTATACACGTGATCTCTTCTACACGTGATCTCTGAATAGTATTTAGCATCAGCAACTATACACGTGATCTCTTCTACACGTGATCTCTGAATAGTATTTAGCATCAGCAACTATACACATGATCTCTTCTACACGTGATCTCTGAATTGTATTTAGCATCAGCAACTATACACGTGATCTCTTCTACACGTGATCTCTGAATAGTATTCAGCATCAGCAACTATACACGTGATCTCTTCTACACGTGATCTCTGAATTGTATTTAGCATCAGCAACTATACACATGATCTCTTCTACATGTGATCTCTGAATATTATTTAGCATCAGCAACTATACACGTGATCTCTTCGGCACGTGATCTCTGAATAGTATTCAGCATCAGCAACTATACACGTGATCTCTTCTACATGTCATTTCTGAATATTATTTAGCATCAGCTTATTTACACGTGATCTTTTCTACACATGATCTCTGAATAGTATTCAGCATCAACTACTTTACATGTGATCTCTTCTACACGTGATCTCTGAATAGAATTTAGCATCAGCTAGTTTTCACGTTATCTCTTCTACACGTGATCTCTGAATGATATACCTGAGTACACAGACTGGATTGTGAAGTGTGATGTACCTGAGTACACAGACTGGATTGTGAAATGTGATGTACCTGAGTACACAGACTGGATTGTGAAGTGTGATGTACCTGAGTACACAGACTGGATTGTGAAATGTGATGTACCTGAGTACACAGACTGGATTGTGAAGTGTGATGTACCTGAGTACACAGACTGGATTGTGAAGTGTGATGTACCTGAGTACACAGACTGGATTGTGAAGTGTGATGTACCTGAGTACACAGACTGGATTGTCAAGTATGATGTATCTGAGTACACAGACTGGATTGTGAAGTGTGATGTACTTGAGTACACAGACTGGATTGTGAAGTGTGTTGTACCTGAGTACACAGACTGGACTGTGAAATGTAACTTCACCAATAAGTAGCCATTGTTAAACTATAATAATGACATTTTGCTGAGCAACTTATTAATAAAATTTTATTGCAGCTTTTTGCAGATCTTTATATATTGGCACAATAATCTGGTCTGCATATATTACTGTATATAGATGACATATATTTGTAATACATATTTTAATTCATATAATTTGATACTTATAAGTTATCACTCAGGTTTCTCTATATATTACTCAGCAGGATATATCGTCATTAACATTTTAACTATGTAGTGACACAGCTCTAATAACCATATTAATAAAGTTTTAATTGTATCTTTCATTCTCTCTGTGTTTACTGACACAATTCTCTGGTTTGTGGGTTACCCTATGTACAAACCATCTGTGATGTCCTTGGAGTAATGGCTCAAACTGACTTCATCAAACTGACATTCCAAATAGGCCGACACTGTTCATAACGGGATTAACTGTAATTGAGTCAGATCTGAGCATCAGCAGCGTAAATAGAGAGAGGGATAGAGGATAGATAGAGAGAGGGATGGAGGTCAATTAGAGGGTTGGAGGTCAGATAGAGAGAGGAATGGAGGTCAGATAGAGACAGGAATGAAGATCTGAAACTCAGAGTGATGGAGGTCAGATGGAGCGAGGGATGCGGTCAGGTGGAGAGATGGCTGGAGCTCAGGTAAAGAGAGGGGTGGAGGTCAGATAGGGTGAGGAGTTGCGGACAGGTAGAGAGAGAGATGGAGGTCAGATAGAGAGAAGGATGGAGGGCAGATAGAGAGAGGGATGGAGTCAGATAGAGAGATTGATGAAGGGCAGATAGAGAGAGGGATAGAGGTCAGATAGAGAGAGGAATGAAAGTCTGAAACACAGAGTGATGGAGGTCAGATGTAGCAAGGGATGGAGGTCAGGTGGAGAGATAGCTGGAGGTCAGATAGAGAGAGGGATGAATGTCTGAAATGCAGAGTGAGGGAGGTCAGATGGAGCGAGGGATGGAAGCCAGAAAGGGAGAGGGATAGAGGTCAGATAGAGAGAGGGATGGAGGTCAGATAGAGAGAGAGATGGAGTCAGATAGAGAGAGGGATGGAGGTCAGATAGAGAGAGAGATGGAGGTCAGATAGAGAGAGGGATGGAGGTCAGATAGAGAGAGGGATGGAGTCAGACAGAGAGAGAGATGGAGGTCTGAAACGCAGAGTGATGGAGGTCAGATGGAGCGAGGGATGGCGGTCAGGTGGAGAGATGGCTGGAGCTCAGGTAGAGAGAGGGGTGGATGTCAGATAGGGAGAGGGGTGGAGGACAGGTAGAGAGAGAGATGGAGGTCAGCTAGAGGGATGGCTGGAGTCCAGATAGAAAGTAGGCTGGAGATCAGATAGAGAGAAGAGTAGAGATCAGATCGAGAGAGGGATGGAGGTTGGAGAGAAAGACGGATGGAGGTTGGAGAGAAAGACGGATGGAGGTTGGAGAGAAAGACGGATGGAGGTTGGAGAGAAAGACGGATGGAGGTCAGATAGAGAGAGGGATGGAGGTCAGACAGAGAGAGGGATGGAGGTCAAACAGAGAGAGGGGTGGTGGCCTGATAGAGAGAGGGGTGGAGGCCAGATAGAGAGAGGGATGAAGATCAGATAGAGAGAGGGATGAAGGTCAGGTAGAGAGAGGGATATAGGTCAGAGCGAGAGAGGGATGGAGGTTGGATAGAGAGTGGGATAGAGGTCAGATAACTACAGGGATGGAGGTCAGAGAGAGAGAGATGGAGGTCAGGAAGAGAGAAGGTGGAGGTCAGAGAGAGAGGGATGGAGGTCAGATAGAGAGAGGGATGGAGAGCTGTTCAGGAGAGGGATGGAGCTCGGATACACTGAGAGGTGAAGCTCAGTGAGGTGTGTATCTGAGAGGAAGTTCGGTCACTCAGGGAGAGGGATGGAGATCAGGGAGGTGTGTATCTGAGAGGAAGGTCAGACACTCAGAGGGAGGGATGGAGATCAGGGAGGTGTGTAACTTTGAGGAAGGTCGGACACTCAGATGGAGGGATGGAGATCAGGGAGGTGTGTGTCTGAGAGGAAGGTCAGACACTCAGAGGGAGGGATGGAGATCAGGGAGGTGTGTATCTGAGAGGAAGGTCAGACACTCAGAGGGAGGGATGGAGATCAGGGAGGTGTGTATCTGAGAGGAAGGTCGGACACTCAGAGGGAGGGATGGAGATCAGGGAGGTGTGTAACTTTGAGAAAGGTCGGACACTCAGAGGGAGGGATGGAGATCAGGGAGGTGTGTATCTGAGAGGAATGTTGTACACTCAGAGGGAGGGATGGAGATCAGGGAGGTGTGTATCTGAGAGGAAGGTCGGACACTCAGAGGGAGGATGGAGATCAGGGAGGTGTGTAACTTTGAGGAAGGTCGGACACTCAGAGGGGGGATGGAGATCAGGGAGGTGTGTAACTTTGAGGAAGGTCGGACACTCAGAGGGAGGGATGGAGATCAGGGAGGTGTGTATCTGAGGGGAAGGTCGGACACTCAGAGGGAGGGATAGAGTTCAGGTGGAACGAGGTTAGTGTCCATTCTCTCCACCTGTGCTGCAGTTTGGTGCAGACTAACCTGTTGCTCTGTGGATCCCGGTTAATGCAATCCCCTTGCTCCCTGCCTTGCAGCCTCTCTCAATCCACACTACCACTTCTTCCCTGTAGGGAATGGGATTGAGCCAGTAACCCAGAGGGAATGAGTTCAAATCCCAGGATGGGAGTTAGTGAAATGGAATTGGATAAATCTGATCATTTGTTTTCTGGCTGCAGAAATTGTCCATAAATCCTGCTGGATTGCTGTAAAACACAAGGGACTCAGTGAGGGAAGCTGCCAGTCTCACCCTGTCACTCTCTACCCTGTCAATCACTTTAAGAATTTTATATGTTTCAATGGAATCACCTCTCATTCTTCTAAACTCCAGGGAATAATGTCCCAGTCTACTCAATCTCTCCTCATCGGACAATCCCCTCATCCCAGGAATCACTCTGGGGAATCTCTGCTGCACTCCTTCCAAGGCTGGTATATCCTTCCTTAGGTAAGGAGACCGAATCTGTACACAGTAATCCATGTGTGGTCTCACCGAGGTCCGATAGAATTATAATAAGAATTCTTCACTCAGACAGGTACAGGAGCTGACACAGAGTCTCTCTCTCTCACACTAACCCATCCCTCTCCCTCTCACTCTCTCTATCTCTCTCTCTCTCTCAATCTCTGTCGCTCTCTCCATCTCCCTCTCTCTCACTCACACTAACTCATTCATCTCATCCCTCTCTCTCTCTCTCTCTCTCTCACACTAACCCATCCCTGTCTCTCACTCTCTCTCTCCCACTCTCTCTCTCACTCTCTCTCTATTTCACTCTCTATCTCTCTCTCTCTCTGTCAATCTCTGCCGCTCTCTCCATCTCCCTCTCTCTCACTCACAATAACCCATCCCTCTCTCCCGCTCTCTCGCTCTCTCTCTCTCTCTCTCTGACAGACTATATGTCGCTCTCCCTCTATACCTAACTCTCCATCTCACCCTCCCTCTCTCTCTCTGCCTCTCTCTGCCTCTCTCTCCATCTCCCTGTCTCTCTCTCACTCTCTCTCTCTCTCAAACTCTCTATGTCGCTCTCCCTCTATACCTAACTCTCCATCTCACCCTCTCTCTCTCTATCTCTCTGCCTCTCTCTCCATCTCCCTGTCTCTCTCTCACTCTCTCTCTCTCTCTCTCCCCCTCTCTCTCTCTCACTCTCTCTCAATCTCTATCCTGCCTTGTCCCTCTGTAGATGTTCTCTGGGTGTGAGTGTGTAATATAAGGGGGTGTTTGTCAGTATATTTTCGATGCTCTATGGTTTCTGAGCATGGTGGGAGGGGATCAGGGCTCTGTTCTTTGACGTGACGCAGTGATATCTGTCCCAGTCTCTCAGACTGTGATGCTGTTGTTTTCTGTGACTGACGCTATGATATTGATTGTAATCTCACTCAGTGTGACACGAGGTTACATGTCTTGATCAGTGGTGAGGGAGGAGCAGACTGAACAAGGAGCTGCAATCATCAGTCACTGCCGAAATCCTTCACACAGCCCGCACACTCCGCAAACTTCTTCACTAAATATTCTTTCAGCTCCTTAATGAGAGGCCTGGAGCTGAAAAGGGAAAAAGAGAAAGACATCTTTTCGAGAGGCTCATGGACACAATGTACACTGTACATTACCCACTAATGACACTCTGTCTACATTTAACTCATTGTTTAAGCTCCAGCCCACCTCCTGTTCCCATCCATATGTTTCAGTCAAGGAGCCTGATAAGCCTCTAGCACAGGAGGAGGCCATTCAGCCCCTTGTGTCTGTGCTAGCTGTGCACTCGGATCATTCAGAACTAACCTCTCAGTTTAATGTCTGTAATGGGGAAGTGACTGGAACCTGTTATTAGAGACAGAATGAGTGATAAATATGAACTGATCAGAGAGAGTCAGCATGGATTTAAAAAGGGTCAGACATCTTTAACTAACCTGGTTACATTTTTTAAGGAGGTCACTAATGTGGTAGATCAGGGAGTCTTTTCTATTGATATAGATTTCCAGAAGGCATTTGAGAAAATTCAACATGAGAGACTGTGAATAAAAATGGAAGCAGATGGAATTTGAGGAAACCTGTTGCCATGGATGAGGAACTGGTTAGGAGGCAGGAGACAGAGAGTAGGGATAATGTGTATGTGCTCCAATGAGCAAGATGTGAATAGTGATGTCCCCAGGGATCTGTGCTGGAGCCTCAGCTTTTCACAATATTTATCAATGATTTGGATGAAGAAATAGAGAGCCATATATCCAAGATTGCTGACGACACTAAGTTAGGCGGCTTGGAGGAGGTTACAGAGATGGGGAGTGTCGAGGACTGAGAGGGATTTGAGAACAAGGATGAGAATTTTAAATTCGAGACATTGCTGGGCTGGGAGGTCAGTGAGCACAGGGGGTGATGGGTGAACAGGACTTGGTGTGAGTTCAGATCCGGGCAGCAGAGTTTGGGATGAGCTCATGTTTACGGAGTGTGGAAGGTGTGACTCCGGCCAGGGCAGCATTGGAATCGTCACGTTTCAGGGAACAAAGACATGGAGGAGATTCTCAGCAGCAGATGGTCTGAGGCAGGCCGGACTCGGGCGATGTTACTGAGGTGGAAATAGGCTCTCTTAATGATGGAGCGGATGATGTGGTCAGAAGCTCATCTCAGGGTCAAACTGGACACCATGGCTGTGAACTGTGTGGTTCAGTGTCAGACAGACCCAGGGAGAGGGATGGAATCGGTGATGAGGGAACAGAGTTTGTGATGGGGACTGAAGACAATGGCAGATGGAGCTCAACGTGGGGAGTGTGAAATCATCCACTTTGGACCGAAGAAAGATGGATCAGAGTAATTTGTAAATGGTGAGATGCTGGCAGCTGTGGAGGAGCAGAAAGATGAGGCCAAGGTTGTAAGGAGTCTGGTTCAGCAGCAGACAGTGCTCAGGGAGAGGGATGGAGTTTGTATCGGGAGCTGAAGACGATGGCTTTGATCTTCCCAATGTGTTTCCCAGTGAGCCTGCCTCCTCAGTCCTGACTGCTCTTAGCTGCTGTTCTTTTCACTGATCGGACAGTTATTATTACAGATTCAGACCACAGCAGAAACCCCCAGTGTAAAAAATAACTGCAAAGATTGTCCGATCGCAAGACTGAAACGTAACCAAGAGAGGAAGTGAAAGAAGGAGCTCAGAGCAGCTGGATGTTTGTTACTGACACGGGAGAAAACTGTGAACCGTGTCCACTACCTAGATCTTACAGCACAGAAGGAGGCCATTCAGCCCATCCTGCCTGTGAGTTACCCAGTGAGTCCCACTCCCCCTCTCTATCCCCATAACCCAGCAAATCTTTCCTTTTCAGGGAGATTTCCAATTCCCTCTTGTAGACCTGGGCCCACAGCTCGAGACTGTCCCGAACCTGGGCTCGAAATTGGCATCTCATTCATTCATTGGAAGACAAAATGCCCGGGGTGGGAAATGGAGCTCAGATCTCCAAACATTCCCTCTCCCCTCCTGAGGGACACTTCATGCTGGGATACATTTCGATGGAACCCGGGAACACAACACGGGGGAGGCTGTGGGGTAGCGGCAATGTTACTGGACCAGTAATCCAGAGGCCCAGGGTAACGCTCTGGGGTCACACTTTCAAATCCCACCCCGGCAGCTGGTGGAATTTAAATTCAATTAATACATCCAGAATTATAATTTAGTCTCAGTCACGGTGACCGTGAAACCATTGTCGATTGATGTAAAAACCCATCTGGTTCACTCATGTCCTTTAGGGAAGGAAATCTGCTGTCCTTACCTGGTCTGGCCTACATGTGACTCCAGACCCACAGCAATGTGGTTGACTCTTCACTGCATCTGAAATGTCCTCCCTTTTGTACCAAACCGCAATGAAGTCTAAAAGAATGAAAGCAGACAGTCCACCCATCATTGATCTAGACATTGGAAATGACAACAGCAAACTCAGCCCTGTCCACCCTGCAAAGTCCTCCTGACTGACATCTAGGGACTAGTGCCAAAATTGGGAGAGCTGTCTCACAGACTAGTCAAGCAACAGCCTGACAGAGTCATCCTCACGGAATCATACCTTACAGATAATGTCCCAGACACCACCATCACCATCCCACCAGCAGGACAGGCCCAGCACAGGTGGTGAAACAGTGGTATACAGTCAGGAGGGAGTTGCCCTGGGAGTTACCAACATCGATTCCCAACCCCATGAAGTCACATGGCATCAGGTCAAACATGGGCAAGGAAACCTCCTGCTGATTACCACGTACTGCCCTCCCTCAGCTGGTGAAGCAGTGCCCCTCCATGTTGAACATCACTTGGAGGGAGCACTGAGAGTGGCAAAGGCACAGAATGTACTCAATGTGGAGGACTTCAATGTGCATCACTAAGAGCTGCTCGGTGTGTTGAAGCCTTGACCTGATAGCAAGATATTTGACTGCAGGAGCCATCACCACTGAGTATAATTCTCTCAGCGACCCAAAACGTCGATCAAAGGATGGAGTTTGATGGAGGAGAGAGAGGCCTGGAGAGGGGGAGGGATTAAGGCAGGAATTCAGGGAGCTGGGCCGAGGCGTCTGAAGGCTCTGCTGTCAATGTTGGGATGAAGGAAGCAGCGATGGGCAGGAGAGCAGAGTCAGAAGGTGGAAGGGTGAGGGAGGGAATGTGAGTCTGCAGCAGAACACAGAGGTAGGGAGGAGCGAGACCATGGAGGGAATTGGAGGGCAGTGAGTTCAGGGGTTACAGGTCAGTGAGGTCAGGGATAATCTATGAGCAACACTTCATGTGGCCCAGGGTATGGAACGCTGCATTTCGGACAGTTGGGATTTATGGAGCGTGGATGAAGGAAGCTGGGAGAGGACATTGGAATAATGGAGTCCGGAGACGAGACAAACAGGGATAAGGGTTTCTGTGGTCAAGAGGCTGATGTAGTGTAGAGACGGACAATGTTGTGGAGATGGAAATGAGAGGCTTACGGGTTGGAGAGATGTGGAGTTTGAAGCTCAGATACTGGAGGCCCAATGGGAAGGAGGCCCATGTTTACTGGTCCCTATTGGAGGCTCCAGTGGGAAGGAGGCCCATGTTTACTGGTCCCTATTGGAGGCTCCAGTGGGAAGGAGGCCCATGTTTACTGGTCCCTATTGGAGGGTCCAGTGGGAAGGAGGCCCATGTTTACTGGTCCCTATTGGAGGCTCCAGTGGGAAGGAGGCCCATGTTTACTGGTCCCTATTGGAGGGTCCAGTGGGAAGGAGGCCCATGTTTACTGGTCCCTATTGGAGGGTCCAGTGGGAAGGAGGCCCATGTTTACTGGTCTCTATTGGAGGCTCCAGTGGGAAGGAGGCCCATGTTTACTGGTCCCTATTGGTGGGTCCAGTGGGAAGGAGGCCCATGTTTACTGGTCCCTATTGGAGGCTCCAGTGGGAAGGAGGCCCATGTTTACTGGTCTCTATTGGAGGGTCCAGTGGGACATGGACACCATGGTTGATGTGTGGGACAGTTCCTTGTTGTCAATGTGTGATTGTCCACCTTTGAGTAAGTCACAAGCAAGGTGGATAAAGGGGAAACTGTAGATGTGGTGTACACGGAATTTTTAAATGCATTTGAAAAGCTGACACATCAAACATTGCTGCATAAGATGAGAGCTCATGGGCCAGGATTTTGCTCTCGTCGGGTGAACTCGGTGGGGGTGAGAGTGGGCGTTCAGGAAGCCGACCACTGCCTGTGATTGGAGCCTGAGCGGGATTTCACACTGGCGAGCCAATTAAAGCCCTCCCAGCGTGAACCACGTGCTACAGCGCTCAGCGCTGCCTGTGTCGGGGGTGGGAGGGAGGGGGGTAAGCGGAGAGCTTTGTGCATGAGTGCGAGTGTGCACAGGAAAAGCTCCCTGAGGCACGGAGCGGCCTGTAAGGTAGCTAAATGTGTCGATCTCATCAAGATGGGTAGGAATATAATTTGTTAAGAGGAGGTAGGGAGTCTGCAAAGGGATATGGACAGGTTAAGTGAGAGGACAACAATTTGTCAGATGGAGCGTAATGTGTGAAAATGTGAACCTGGCAGGAAGAATACAAAAGCAGGATATTATTTAAATGGAGAGAGATCCTGCAGAACTCTGAGATCCAGAGGGATCTGGGTGTCCTGGTGCATGAATCACAAAAAGTTGGTTTGCAGATGCAGCAAGTGATTCGGAAGGCACATGGAGTGTTGGAGTTTGTTGCAAGGGGAATGGAATATAAACATAAGGAAGTTTTACTGCAGCTGTACAGGGACATTGGTGAGACCACATCTGGAGCAGTGTGTACAGTTTTGGTCTCCTTATTTGAAAAAGGATATAATTGCGTTCGAAGCAGTTGAGAGAAGGTTCATTCGGCTCACTCCTGGGATGAGGGGTTTATTTCATGAAGGCAGGTTGGACAGGTTGGACCTCCAGTCAGTGCAATGGAGAAGAATGAGAGGGGATCTTATTAAAACATATAAAATCCTGAAGGGATTTGATAGATTGGATTCCAGGAGGTTGACCCCACTTCTCAGGAGAGAGAAAAATGAGTAGGTGGAGGGACAAAGAAAGAGAGACAGAAAGTTAGGGAGAAAGAGAGACAAAGAGTGAGAGGGAGAGAGAGAGAAAGAGCGTGAGGGAGAGAGAGAGAGAGCAAGCAAGGAGAGTGAGACAAGAAGAACAAGACAAGGAGACAGGCAGAGAGAGAGGGAGAGAGAGACAGGGAGTGACGGACAGAGAGAGGGAGGGAGAGACAGAGAGTGACGGACAATTACTGAGAGAGGTAGAGAGAGACAGAGAATGATGGACAGATACTGAGAGAGGGAGAGAGAGACAGAGAGTGATGGACAAATACTGAGAGAGGGAGGGAGAGAGTTGAAGAGGAAGTGAAAGGTGCTGACGTGGTTCTCTCTGGGTGATACCATTTACATACTGAGGAACAGCCAGTGAGACTCTGACAGGCTGCAGCTGTATAAAGCTGAGCCCAGTGAAGGGAGAGTTTATCAGTGACCAGGCACAGGGACAGGAGCAGACACCATGATTTCAGCCATCCAGCTGATCTGGCCTCTGGCATTCTGCATCGCAGGTACAAATCTCTCTCCTTCCACCGTGAATATTTTCCTGCTCTCCATTTCCAGCCAATTCGACTGACTTGTGATTGAAGGGAAAATGCTGAAAGCAGAGGAACGGTCACTGTCTCTAACAATATCTCATTTTACAGGCTCTTTGTGTGACAGTTCTTACTTCACTCTGTTTCTCTATTACCCCTCAGGTATCAGTGGGGACATCACCATGAAACAGCCTCCCCTGGTGTCAGTGAGCCTGGGCCAGACCGCCACCATCACCTGTACGGCCAGTCAGTCTGTTAGCAGCTATGTTGCTTGGTACCAGCAGCAAGAAGGACAGAAACCCACTCTCCTGATCTATTCGGCAACAACTCGATTCACAGGAACATCCGAGCGATTCACCGGCAGTGGATCTGGCACTCAATTCACCCTGACAATCAGCAATGTACAGAATGAGGATGTCGCTGATTATTACTGTCAGCAGTATAGCAGCTGGCCCTCCACAGTGATACAGAGCCTGACAAAAACCTCAATACACACAGCACCACCTCCTGTACTGACACATCCCACAGTTATATAGAATATATAATAACGGACACACAGTCCCACCTCCTGTACTGACACATCCCACAGTTATATAGAATATATAATAATGGACACACAGTCCCACCTCCTGTACTGATACATCCCACAGTTAAATAGAATATATAATAATGGATGCAAAGTCCCACCTCCTCTACTGACACATCCCACAGTTAAATAGAATATATAATAATGGACAAACAGTCCCAACTCCTGTACTGACACATCACACAGTTATATAGAATATATAATAGTGGACACACAGCACCACCTCTTGTACTGACACATCCCACAGTTATAAAGAATATATAATGATGGACACATAGTCCCACCTCCTATACTGACATATCCCACAGTTATATATAATATATAATAATGGACATACAGTCCCATCTCCTGTACTGACACATCCCACTGTTATATACAATATATAATAATGGACACACAGTCCCAACTTCTGTATTGACACATCCCACAGTTATATAGAATATATAATAATGGACACACAGCACCACCTCCTGTACTGACACATCCCACAGTTATATAGAATATATAATAATGGACACACTCCCACCTCCTGTACTGACACATCCCACAGTTAAATAGAATATATAATAATGGACACGCAGTACCAACTCCTGTACTGACACACCCCACAGTTATATAGAATATAAAATAATGGACACACAGTCCTACCTCCTGAACTGACACATCCCACAGTTATATAGAATATATAATAATGGACACACAGTCCCAACTCCTGTACTGACACATCCCACAGTTATATAGAATATATAATAATGGACATACAGTCCCACCTCCTGTACTGACACAACTCACAGTTATATAGAATATATAATAATGGACGCACAGTCCCACCACCTGTACTGACACATCCCACAGTTAAATAGAATATATAATAATGGACGCAAAGTCCCACCTCCTGTACTGACACATCCCACAGTTAAATAGAATATATAATAATGGACACACAGTCCCAACTCCTGTACTGACACATCCCACAGTTATATATAATATATAATAGTGGACACACAGCACCACCTCTTGTACTGACACATCCCACAGTTATAAAGAATATATAATAATGGACACATAGTCCCACCTCCTATACTGACATATCCCACAGTTATATATAATATATAATAGTGGACATACAGTCCCATCTCCTGTACTGACATATCCCACTGTTATATAGAATATATAATAATGGACACACAGTCCCAACTCCTGTATTGACACATCCCACAGTTATATAGAATATATAATAATGGACACACAGCACCACCTCCTGTACTGACACATCCCACAGTTATATAGAATATATAATAATGGACACACTCCCACCTCCTGTACTGACACATCCAACAGTTAAATAGAATATATAATAATGGACACGCAGTACCAACTCCTGTACTGACACACCCCACAGTTATATAGAATATAAAATAATGGACACACAGTCCCACCTCCTGTACTGACACATTACACAGTTATATAGAATATATAATAATGGTCACTTTACCTCTTACCCTCCATGTCCACATATGAAGAGCAGCTGAAAGATTTATCATATAAAATTGGGATTCTCAGTTCTCCCAACAAAAAAAAGACATTGAGAGGAAGAGAGAGGGAAAGAGAGAGTGTTAAAGGTGAGTGTGAGTGAGAGACAGAGAGAGGGTGAGAGTGAGTTAAAGGTGAGTGTGAGTGAGAGACAAAGAGAGGGTGAGAGTGAGTTAAAGGTGAGTGTGAGTGAGAGACAGAGGGTGAGAGTGAGTTAAAGGTGAGTGTGAGTGAGAGACAGAGAGAGGGTGAGAGTGAGTTAAACGTGAGTGTGAGTGACAGACAGAGAGAGGGTGAGAGTGAGTTAAAGGTGAGTGTGAGTGAGAGACAGAGAGAGGGTGAGAGTGAGTTAAAGGTGAGTGTGAGTGAGAGACAGAGAGAGGGTGAGAGTGAGTTAAAGGTGAGTGTGAGTGAGAGACAGAGAGAGGGTGAGAGTGAGTTAAAGGTGAGTGTGAGTGAGAGACAGAGGGTGAGAGTGAGTTAAAGGTGAGTGTGAGTGAGAGACAGAGAGAGGGTGAGAGTGACTGAATGAAGCAGAGAGCTGAGGTTTTTGTACAGCCCCTGCACTGGAAGCTCTCAGTGTGGGTTACGTTCGGTAAAGGAACCAAACTCAGACTGAGTAAGTAAACCCCAATCCTCCCTTATTAACCCTTTCAATACTAAAACTTTCTCAAACACTAATGCTGAATAGTTGAAGGTGTTAGTGAGGAGCTGCAGTGAATGAAATGGTTCAGTGAACAACACTGTGTATAACAGGGTGCCCAGCTGTATTTCATTCATTACATTCCCCCCTTTAAGCAGCAAGATAGAAATAACCAACTTTTACCCACCGTCTAGAGGAGATCTGGACGTTTGCAGACTGTGCTGACATTGCTGCACCATGGACTGAAATCACTCACTAGACTCCTGTCAGTCTCAGTGTGACAGACACGGGCAGAGTTTGATATGAGCTCCGGCTCCCTCTCACAGTCTCTGATATAACTGATCACAGCACCAGCACAGTGAGACACCGAGGTCCCACCTCCCCCAGCTTGATCTCTGCTCTCTCCACTCCCTGGTTATCTCTTGGCAAATTTCTGATGACAAACAGGTAGAGCAGGGCCCACAATCCAGTGGCTTCAGTGTTCCAGGGTATTGGGGAGACTCTCCGTTTCCCCCGAATGTTTAAATGTCACCCTCTAGACTCCAGACCTCCCGGAATCTGCTCTCCATCTCTCTCCTGAAGACACTGTCTCTGACTGGGGAACAGCTCCACTCTCCCCAAGTGGGCTCATTCCTCCAAGTGTGAGGCGGGAGGGTGAACATGACAGGCTGTTGGACCGTGAGGTGTGGGCCGTGCCTCAATGGGTAGCACTCTCCCCTCAGAGTCACAATGTTGTGGGTTCAAATCCCACTCCAGAGACTTGAGCACATAATCCAGGCTGAGACTCCAGTGCAGTATTGAGGGAGGGCAGCACTGTAAGAGGAGCAGTCTTTCAGATGAGACAAACTGAGGTCTGCCCTCTCAGGGGGATGTAAAAGTTCCCATGGCGCTGTGAGAAGAATAGCAGGGGTGTTCTTGCGCGTTTTCTGGTTAGTATTTATCACTCAAAGAACATCACAAAAAAACCTGACTTTCTGGCCATCATCACTGTACTGATTTGGATCTTACTGTGTACAGTTAGCTGTAAAAATCCTGAGATGATGACTGGTGCTATAGAAATGCAAGTATTGAGACTGAAGGTTCCTAATCCTGACCCTCGCACTCTCACTTTCCATGGTTCATGGGGTCATTCGGAGTCGTGACCTTGTCTGACCCCCAGACTCTGAGACTAATTGTAACCTCACCCTTGACCTCTCTCCAGTGCTGGGCGGCAAGGTTTGAAATGAAATCTAGAATCTTCTATACCGAGACCCAATCTGAATCCTTTCTGAAGTGGGTTGATCCAAGTCTGCTCCAACATTCTGGGATAAAGTTCTCTCGATGTGTGATCTGAGGATTGTTAATGTGAACCTGTTTCCCCCGGACAGGCTGATCAATAGTCAGAGCTTCCTGACAGCTTAACAGTGTCTTAGAGGGACACTGAGTCTTTAAACACTCTTACTATTAACCATTTCAGTGCTGAATTTGTGGTAACCCTCTTTACAAATGTCTAAGTAACAGCCCAGTATGATTTAACCAGCTTAACATCAAACCTTTACCTCCTGCCACTCAACCAATTTGAAACACAACTTGCTCCTTTCCCTGGGATCCAATGAGTTTTAACTTTCTGACCAGTCTGTCCATGTCAGAAGTCTTGCTAAAATCCACATCGATTACATCAAACTCGCTATCGTTGTCAACCCTTCTTGTTACCTCCTCATGATGATGAGAATTTCTCTTAGAAAGATTTCTGACATTTGCCCACCACTGAGGTTAGAGTAACTGGTCTGTAATTTCTCAGTCTATCCCTTCCTCCCTTTTTAAACAACATTATCAGTCCTCCAGCCCTCTGACACCACACCCCTATCCAGAGAGGATTGGGAAATAATGGTCAGAGCCTCTGCTATTTCTTCCCTTGTTTCCCTTCTTGCCTGGGATACAATTCATCCGGGTCTGGGGATTTATCCACTTTCCAAGATGCTGAACACATTAATATCTCCTCTCTCACCATGTTTATCCCATCCAATATTTCACAATTCTGCTCCTCCTCAACTAGAATGTCCGCGTTGTCCCTCTCTTGTGTGAAAACAGATGTAAATTATTCATTCAGAACCATCTATGTGCTTCCAGCCCCACCCCCTCCCCCCAATACAGAGAGTGAGTGAGACGGAGGGAGGGAGAGAGAGGGAGAGTGAGAGGGAGAGAGAGAGAGGGAGAGAGAGAAGGAAAGAGAGAGAGAGTCAGAGAGTAAGGAGGAGAGAGAAGGAGGGAAAGAGGGGGAGAGGGAGGGAGAGAGAGGGAGAGGGTGACAGAGATACAGAGAGAGAGAGTGGGTGAGAAAGAGATACAGGGGGAGTCAGGAAGAGTCACAGAGAGTGAGTGACAGAGATCTATTTTTTGTCTCCAATTGGCCTTACTCAATCTTTAGTTATCCTCTTGCAATGTCCCACGCTATTTCTTTGTGTGAAGATATTTGTTCTGAGCCCATTTTATATCTTTCCTGAATGTTTCCCATTGCTCTGACACTGATTTATCTTCAGGTTTCTGTTTCCTGTCCATTTTGGCAAATTGGCCTTTCCCTAATGTACAAATTTTACACTTGGTCTATCTTTATCCTTTTCCATAACTGCTCTAAATCTAACTGAATTATGATCACTATTAGCCAAATACTCTCCCACTGAAACACCTTCCACCTGGCCAGATTCATTCCCTGAAATTGTCTAAAACTGTCCCTTCTCTTGCTGAGTTTGTTATGTTCTGCCGAAAAAAAATCACCTGGATGGATTATAAGAATTTTGCATCATCTAAACATTTACACAGATTTGATCCCAGTTAATATTCGGGAAGTTGAAATTCATTATAATGACACTGATTAAACTTCCTTCTCTTCCCTTTCAGGCAGAGAGAAGTCACCACCCACAGTGACCCTGCTGCCCCCCTCCCCAGAGGAGGTCAAGACCAAGGGCACTGCCACCCTGGTGTGCCTTGCCAATCACTTCTATCCCGATGAGGTGAAGGTGGAGTGGAAGAAGGACGGTGCAGCCATTTCGGACGGGGTTCAGACCAGCAACTACCTGCGAGCTTCAGACAGCACCTACAGCGTCAGCAGCCTGCTGACCCTCTCTGGCTCCGGCTGGGAGTCCAACGCCAGCTTCTCCTGTGTCGTCACCCACGAGAGTCTTTCCTCTCCCCTCAGCAAGAGCATCAGGAGATCAGAATGTGCGTAGAGTGTTAGAGACAGTCCACAGAGGAGATACAACTTTAAATAGAACAGGGGTGAGCTGGGAGGGCAAAGGTCATTGTCAACACCAAATTACAACTCTCTTCCTTCTCAGGACTGGCTCTGAGACACTTCTGAGGGTCAGGGGTTAACGCACGTTATTGGTGCAGCGTACAGTGAGGTTCATTCTGTATCTAACACTGTGCTGTACCTGTCCTGGGAGTTTTTGATGGGACAGTGTAGAGGGATCTTTACTCTGTATCTAACACTGTGCTGTACCTGTCCTGGGAGTGTTTGATGGGGACAGTGTAGAGGGAGTTTTACTCTGTATCTAACCCCGTGCTGTACCTTTCCTGGGAGTGTTTGTTGGGGACAGTGTAGAGGGAGCTTTACTCTGTATCTAACCCCGTGCTGTACCTGTCCTGGGAGTGTTTGTTGGGGACAGTGTAGAGGGAGCTTTACTCTGTATCTAACCCCGTGTTGTACCTGTCCTGGGAGTGTTTGTTGGGGACAGTGTAGAGGGACCTTTACTCTGTATCTAGCCCCCTGCAGCACCTGTCCTGGGAGTGTTTGATGGGTCAGTTTAATCTCGTGATGCTAAGTTAAACCTCTCTAAGATGCTGAAGACTGTCAGCTGTACAAAAATAATGTGACCCTCCGAAGTGTCTGCTTCAGTAAACCAGACCCCTTCCTGCTCACCCTGCAGTTACAATTTAAGGTTCAGTCACTGTTTAAAGGGACAGGATTCTCATGTTCTGGAGAAAATCTCCACAAGCGTTTTAATAAACCTCCATTCTCCCTGTGAATTTCTCCAGCTCCCTCTGGCTGGGCTGTTTATTCAAGTCTTTTTTCTGTAAATGTCAATGTGTAAAAGGTAATAAACATTAAGAATATTCAGTCTCTGTCTGGTGAGTGCTTTGGAAATGTCCCACCTCCCCATCAGCTGATTGGCTGCATTTCAACAAGTGATTGTCCTGATTGGCTGGTTGGCCTGTCAATCAATAACACATCAGGAGAAGATTTGATTCAAAGCCAATTATCAATCATTTTAAAATGATCAGTTTTATCCTGAATCTCTTGAATTTACAAGATTAAAAACAGAAAAGAAACTGGAAGTTGCTGGGATTAAATCATCACAACCACAATTAAGTCAGGAGTGCAAACTGTAGCCAGTCCAGGAGATGTGCTCTCAGGCCCTGTGCTACTTTTACACTCGATCCTGTTGCAATAACCACCAACATTCCATCTACCTTCCGAATCACTTGCTGCATCTGCAAACCGACTTTTTGTGATTCATGCACCAGGACACCCAGATCCCTCTGGATCGCAGAGTTCTGCAGCCTCGTTCCATTCAAATAATTTACTGCTTTTCTATTCTTCCTACCAAGCGGACAATACACATTCTCCCACATTATTCCCCACCTGGCAAATATTTCCCCACTCGCTTAACCGATCTAAATCCCTTTATTGGCCCATTCTGTCCTCTTGACAACTTACTTCCCAAGCAATATTTCTGTCATCAACAAGTCTATTTATTTTTTATTCATTTATGGCTTGTGGGTGTCGCTGACTAGGTCAGCATCTATTGCCCATCCCTAATTGCCCTTGAGAATGTGGTGGTGAGCTGCCTTCTTGAATCATGCTGTCCACGTGGTGTAGGTACACCCACAGTGCTGTTAGGGAGGGAGTTCTAGGATTTTGACCCAGAGACAGTGAAGGAACAACGATATATTTCCAAATCAGGATGGTGAGTGTCTTGTAGGGGAACTTCCATGTCATGGTTTTCCCACCTACCTGCTGCCCTTGTCCTTCTAGATATCGGTAGTCGTGGGTTTGGAAGGTGCTGTCTAAGGAGACTTGGCGTGTTTCTGCATTGCATCGTGTAGATGGTACACACTGCTGCCACTGTGTGTCGGTAGTGGAGGGAGTGAATGTTTGTGGATGTGGTGCCAATCAAGTGGGCTGTTTTGTCCTGGATTGTGTCAAGCTTCTTGAGTGTTGTGGGGGGTGGAGGGGTGGGGGTGGGTGATGCCGTGGGTGGAGGTGGAGGGTGATGCCGGGGGTGGGGGCGTGGGTGATGCTGGGGGTCGGGGGGGGGGGCTGGGGGGGGAGGTGTGGGTGATGCCGGGGGTGGGGGTGGGAGTGGGGGACGGGGTGTGGGTGATGCCGGGGGTGCGGGAGTGAGTGATGCTGGGGATGCGGGAGGTGGGTGATGCCGGGGGTGGGGGACAGGGTGATGCCGGGGGTGGGGGGTGGGAGTGGGGGACGGGGTGTGGCTGATGCCGGAGGTGGGGGAGAGGGTGATGCCGGGGGTGGGGGGAGAGGGTGATGCCGGGGGTGGGGGTGGGAGTGGGGGACGGGATGTGGGTGATGCCGGGGGTGGGGGACAGGGTGATGCCGGGGGTGGGGGTGGGAGTGGGGGACGGGGTGTGTGTGATGCCGGGTGTGGGGGAGAGGGTGATGCCGGGGGTGGGGGTGGGAGTGGGGGACGGGGTGTGGGTGATGCCGGGGGTGGGGGACAGGGTGATGCCGGGGGTGGGGGTGGGAGTGGGGGTCAGGGTGTGGGTGATGCCGGGGGTGCGGGAGTGAGTGATGCCGTGGGTGGGGGAGTGGGTGATGCTGGGGGTGGGGGTGGGAGTGGGGGACGGGGTGTGGGTGATGCCGGGGGTGGGGGAGAGGGTGATGCCGGGGGTGGGGGAGAGGGTGATGCCGGGGGTGGGGGTGGGAGTGGGGGACGGGGTGTGGGTGATGCCGGGGGTGGGGGAGAGGGTGATGCCGGGGGTGGGGGTGGGAGTGGGGGACGGGGTGTGGGTGATGCCGGGGGTGGGGGAGAGGGTGATGCTGGGGGTGGGGGTGGGAGTGGGGGACGGGGTGTGGGTGATGCCGGGGGTGGGGGAGAGGGTGATGCCGGGGGTGGGGGGTGGGAGTGGGGGACGGGGTGTGGGTGATGCCGGGGGTGCGGGAGTGAGTGATGCTGGGGGTGCGGGAGGTGGGTGATGCTGGGGGTGGGGGGTGGTTGATGTCGGCGATAGGGGGGGTGGGTGGTTGATGTTGGGGGTGACGTGATGGGTGATGCCGAGGTAGAGGGGGTGTGTTATGCCGAGGGTGGGGGAGTGGATGATGCCGGGGATGGGGGGATGGGTGATGTCGGGGGGTGGGGGTGTGGGTGATGCCTGGGGTAGGGGGTATGTGATGCCGGGGGGTGGGGGTGTGGGTGATGCCGGTGGTCAGGGTTGGGTGATGCCGGGGGTGGGGGCGCGTATGATGCCATGGGTGGGGGGTTGGGTGATGCCGTGGGTGGGGGGGCTGCGTGATGCCGAGGGTGGAGGCTGAGGGACCCATGGCTGGGGGTGTTGGGTGATGCAGGGGGTGAGGGTAATGCCGGAGGTGGGGGGCTGGGTGATGCCAGGAGTGGTGGGTGGAGGTTGTGGGTGATGTTGGGGGTGGTGGGGTAGGTGATGCCAGTGTTGGGGGTGTGGATGCTGCTGGAGGATGGGCTGGTGGGTAGTGCCGGGGCGGGGGTTGGGGGTTGTCGGGGGTGGGAGGGGTGGGCGATGCCATGGGTGGGGAGGGTGGGTGATGCCGGTGTTGAGGGGGTGGGTGATGTCGGGGGTGGAAGGGGTGGGTGATGCTGGTGGTGTGCATGAGGATGATGCAGAGGATGGGAGGGTGGGTGATGCCATGGTTGGGGCGTGGGGTGATGCTTGGGATGGGGGGGTTGGGGAATAGGTGACATCGAGTGAGGAGGGTGTGGGTGATGCCTGGGTTGTGGGCGTGGGTAATGCGTGGGGTAGGGGGGGTGGTTGATGTCTTTGTTGGGGGCCTGGGTGATGCCTGGGGTGGGGGAGTGGGTAATGCCAGAGGTGGGGGTGTGGGTGATGCCGGTGGTGGGGGTTGGGTATGCCGGGGGTGGGGACACGGATGATGCCGTGTGTCGGGGGCCAGGTGATGGCGAGGTGGGGGGTGGGTGATGCCGGGGGTGTGGGGGGGTGGGTGATGCTGCAGGTGAGGGGTGAGGGACCTATGAGTGGGTGTTTGGGTGATGCTGGAAGTGGGGGTGGAGGTTGTGGGTGATGCCGGGTGTTGTGGGGTGGGTGATGCCGGCAATAGGGGGTGTGGGTGATGTCAGCGTTGCGGGTGTGGGTGTTGTTGGGATTGGGGGTGGTGGATGATGCCATGGGTGGGGGGGGGGGGGGTGGGTAATGCCGGGGATGCGGCGGTAGGTAATGCCGGGTGTAGCATAATGGGTGATGCCAGGGGAGGGGGCACGGTTGATGCCAGGTGATGCTGAGGGTGGGAGAATGAGAAATGCCAGAGCTGGGGGTTGGGTGATGCCAGGGCTGGAGGGTGAGGGATCCATGGGTGGGGGATTGGGTGATGCTGGGTTGAGGGAGTGGGTAATGCCGGATGATGGGGGGCTGGGAGAAGCCGGGGATGGAGGAGTGTGTGATGCCGGGCGTGACAGGGTGGTGATGCCAAGGTAGGGGGTGAGGGTGATGCCGGAGTGTGGGTGGGGGTTGTGGGTGATGCTGGGGGTGGTGGTGTGCGTGATGCCGGGTGTGTGTGATGCCAGTGTTGGCGGTGTGGGTGTTGCTGTGGGTGGGGGTGGTGGGTGATGCCGGGAGTGGTGGGTGAGGGTAATGCTCGTGTTGGGTGTGTGGGTCTTGCTGGGGGTGAGGGGGCAGGTGATACCGGGGGTGGGGGAATAGGGGATGCCGGGGGGTGGGGGGCTTGGGTGATGCCGGGCGTGGGGGCGCGGATGATGCCAGAGGTGGGGGTGGGGTTTGTGGGTGATATCAGGGGTGTTGGGGTGGGTGATGCCAGTGTTGGGGGTGTGGATGCAGCTGGGGGATGGGCTGGTGGGTGATGCCAGGGATAGAGGGGGGAGGGGAATGATGGGGATGGGGGTTGGGGGTTGTCGGCGGTGGGAGGGGTGAGCGATGCCATGGGTGGGTGGTGGGTGATGCCGGGGTTGAGGGGGTGGGTGATGCCTGGGGTGGCGTGGTAGTCTTTGCCGGCTATGGGAGGGGTGGGTGATGCCATGGATGAGGTTTGGGTGATGCCGGGGTGGAGGGGGTGGGTGATGCCGGAGGTGGGGGCGTGGGTGATGCCGGGGTGGAGGGGGTGGGTGATGCCGGTGGTGGGCGTGTGGATGATGCAGAGGATGGGGGGGTGGGTCATGCCACGGTTGGGGGGGTAGGTGCTGCTTGGGATGGGGGGGTGGGGGAATAGGTGATGTCGAGTGTGGAGGGGGTGGGTGGTGCCGGGGGTGAGGGGGTGGGTGATGCCGGGGGTGGGATGGTGGGTAATGCCGGGGCTGGGGGAATAGGTGATGCCAGTGGGTGGTGGGGTGGTTGATGTCGTTGGTGCAGGTGTGTGTGATACCGGGGTTGTGGGCATGGGTGACGCCTGGGGTAGGGTGTGGGTGATGTCGGGGGTGGGGGCATGGTTGATGCCTGGGATGGGGGCCTGGGTGATGCCGGGGGTGGGGGAGTGGGTAATGCCAGAGGTGGGAGTGTGGGTGATGCTGGTGGTGGGGGTTGGGTGTTGCCTGGGGTGGGGGTTGTTTGATGCCGGGAGTGGGATGGTGGGTGATGCCATGGGTGGGGGTTGGCTGATGTTGGGGGTGGGGGTGAGGGACTCATGGGAGGGGTTTTGGGTGATGCTGGGGTTGAGGGAGTGGGTAATGCCAGAGTGGGGGGCTTGATAATGCCAGGTGTGGGGGAATGGGTGATGTCGGGCGTAAGGTGGTGATGATGCCCGGGTAGGGGGTGTGGGTGATGCCGGGAGTGGATGTGGGGTTTGTGGGTGATGCTCAGGGTGGTGGGGTGGGTGACGCCGGGAGTGACTGATACCAGTGTTGGCTGTGTGTGTGTGGCTGGGTGTGGGGGTGGTGGGTGATGCCATGGGTGGGGGAGTGGTTGATGCAGGGGCTGCAGTGGTGGGTGACGCCCAGTGTAGTGTGTTGGGTGATGCCAGAGGTGGGGTTGGTGGTTGATGCCGGAGGTGGGGGTGCAGATGATGCCGTGGGTGGGGTGCCAGGTGATGCCGAAGGTGGGGGTGGGTAATGCCTGTGGTGGGTGATGCCAGGGTTGGGGGTTGCGTGGTGCTGGGTGTGGGGTGGTGGTTGATTCCGGGAATGGGGTGGGTGGATGGTGGTGCGGGTGGGGGGGTGTGGATGATGCCAGGGATGGGAGGGGTGGGTGATGCCATAGATGGGGGGGTGGGGGATGCCGTGAGTTGGGGGGTGGGTGATGCTGGGGTTGGGGGCTGGTTGATGCTGGGGGTGGGGGGCTGGGTGATGCCGGTGGTGGGGGTGTGGGTGATGCAGGGGATGGGGGAATAGGTGACGTTAGGGGTGTTGAGATGGGTGATGCCGGGCGTGAGGGAATGTGTGATGCCGGGGTTGTGGGTGTGAGTGACGCCTGGGGTAGGGTTGGGCGATGCTGAGGGTGGGGGTTGGTTGATGCCTAGGATGGGGGCCTAGGTGATGCCGGGGGTGGGGGAACGCAAAATGCCAGAGGTGGGGGTGTGGGTGATGCCGGTGGTGGGGGTTGGGTGATGCCGAGGTAGAGGGTGAGGGTGATGCCGGAGTGTGGGTGGGGGTTTGGGTGATGCCGGGGCTGGTGGTATGGGTGATGCCGGGACTGTGTGATGCCAGTGTTGGCGGTGTGGGTGTTGCTGGGGATGGGGGTGGTGGGTGATGCCGGGGTTGGTGGGGTCGATGATGCCGGGAGTGGTGGGTGAGGGTAATGCCCATGCTGGGGGTGTGGGTGCTGCGGGGGGTGAGGGGGCATGTGATACCGGGGGTGGGGGCTGAGGGAGCCATGGGTGGGGGATTGGGTGATGCTGGGTTGAGGGAGTGGGTAATGCCGGAGGGTGGGGGGCTGGGTGATGCCGGGGTACGGGGTGTGGGTGATGCTGGGAGTGTGGGGTGTGGTTAATGCCCGTGTTGGGCGTTGGGTGTTGCTGGGGATGAGGGGGCAGGTGATACCGTGGGTGGGAGTGCTGGGTGATGCTGAGACTGCTGGAGTGGGTGATGCCGGGGGTGGGGGTGGGTGATGCCGGGGGTGACGTGATGGGTGATGCCGGGGTTGAGGAGGTTGGTGATGCCGAGGTGAAGAGCGTGGGTGATGCCTGGGGTAGGGTGGTGGGTGATGCCGGGTGTGGGATGGTGGGTGATGCCGGGGGTGGGGGAATAGTTGATGCCGTCAGTGGGGGGGTGGGTGATGCCCGGCGTGAGGGGGTGTGTGATACCGGGGTTGTGGGCGTGGTTGATGCCTGGAATGGGGGCCTGGGTGATACCGGGTGTGGGGTGTGGGTGATGCCGTGGGTGGGGGGGCCAGTTGATGCCGGGGTGGGGGCGTGGGTGATGCCGGGGGTGGGGGGTGAGTGACCTTTGAGTGGGGCTTTGGGTGATGCTGGGGTTGAGGGAGTGGGTAATGCCGGAAGTGGGAGGGCTGGGTGATGCCTGGGTCGATGAGTGGGTGATGCTGGGCATGAGGGTGTGGTGATGCCGTGTTAGGGGGTGAGGGTGATGCAGGGAATGGGGGTGAGGTGTTGTGGGTGATGCTGGGGGTGAGGTGTTGTGGGTGATGCTGGGGGTGTGGGGCTGAGTGATGCCGGGAGTGGAGGGAGGGGTTGGTCATACCGTGGGTGACGTGATGGGTGATGCCGGGGTTGAGGGGGTAGGTGATGCCGGGGGTGGAGGAATAGGTGATGTCGGGGCTGGTGGGGTGGGTGATGCTGGGCGTGAGGGGGTGGCTGATGCCGAGGGTAGGGGGTTGGTTGATGCCTAGGATGGGGGCCTAGGTGATGCCGGGGCAGGGGGAATGCAAAATGCCAGAGGTGGGGTGTGGGTAATACCAGTGGTGGGGGTTGGGTGATGCCGGGGGTGGAGGGTGAGGGAACCATGGGTGGGGGGTTGGGTGATGCTGAGTTGAGGGAATGGGTAATGCCGGAGGGTGGGGTGCTGGGTGATGCCGGGTGTGACGGGGTGGTGATGCCGGGGTATGGGGTGAGGGTGATGCCGGAGTGCGGGTGGGCGTTGTGGGTGATGCCAGGGGTGGTGGTGTGGGTAATGCCGGGAGTGGTGGGTGAGTTTAATGCCCCTGTTGGGGGTGTGGGTATTGCTGGGGGTGAGGGGGCAGATGATATCGGGGGTCGGCGTGCTGGGTGATGCCAGGGTTGGGATGGTGGGTGATGCCGTGGGTGGGAGAATAGGGGATGCCGGGTGTGGGTGATGCCGAGGGTGAGGGGGTGTGTGATGCCGGCGTTGTGGGCATGGGTGACACCTGGGTTAGCGGGTGGGTGATGCTGGAGGAGGAAGGGTGGTTGATGCCTGGGATGGGGGCCTTGGTGATGCTGGGGGTGAGGGAGTGCGTAATACCAGAGGTAGGAGTGTGGGTGATGCCGGCAGTGGGGGTTGGGTGATGCCGTGGGTGGGGGTTGGCTGATGCTGGGAGTGGGGTGGTGGGTGATGCCGCGGGTGGGGGTTGGCTGATGCTGGGGCTGGAGGTGAGGGAAACATGGGTGGGGGGTTGGTTGATGCTGGGGTTGAGGGACTGGGTAATGACGGAGGTGGGGGGGTGGGTGATGCCGGGGATGGGGGAGTGGGTGGTGCCGGGAGTGAAGGGGTCGTGATACCGGGGTAGGGAGTGTGGGTGTCGTGGGTGTTGCCATGGGTGGGGGAGTGGTTGCTGCCGCGGTTACGGCGGTGGTGATGCCGGGTGTAGCATGATGGGTGATGCCGCGGGTGGTTGTGGTGGGTGATGCTGGGGGTGGGGGCACGGATGTTGCCGTGGGTGGGGTGCCAGGTGATGTCGAGAGTGGGTAATGCCAGGGTTGGGGGCTGCGTGATGCTGGGTGTGGGGGGGTGATTGATTCCGCCGATGGGGGAATGGATGGTGGGGTGGGTGAGGGGTGGATGATGCCGGGGGTATGGGGGTGGGATTTGCCCGGGGTGGGGTGGTAGTCGTTGCCGGGGTGGGAGGGGTGGGTGATGCCATGTGTGGGGGGGGTGGGTGATGCTAGTGTTGAGGTGGTAGGTGATGCCGGTGGTGGAGGGAGTGGTTGATGCCGGGGGTGGAGTGGTGGGTGATGCCGTGGATGAGGGTTGGGTGATGCTGAGGTTGAGGGAATGGGTAATGCCGGACGTGCGGGGTTGGTGATGCCGGGGTAGGGGGTGTGGGTGATGCCGGAAGTGGATGTCGGGGTTGTGGGTGATGCTGAGGGTGGTGAGGTGGGTGATGCCAGGAGTGGGTGATACCAGCGTTGGCGGTGTGGGTGTGGCTGGATGTGGGGGTGGTGGGTGATGCCATGGGTGGGGGAGTGGTTGATGCCAGGGATGCAGTGGTGGTTGATGCCGAATGTAGCGTGATGGGTGATGCAGGCGGTGGGGTTGGTGGGTGATGCCTGGGGTGGGGGCACGGATGATGCCGTGGGTTGGTGACAGGTGATGCCGAGGGTGGGGGGGTGGGTAATGACTGGGGTGGGTGTTGCCAGGGTTGGGGAATGCGTGGTGCTGGGTGTGGGTGGGGGGGGTTGATTCCGGAGATGGGGGTGTGGATGGTGGTGCGGGTTGCGGGGGGATGTGGATGATGCCGGGGGTATGGAGGTGGGTGATGCCGGGGATGGAAAGGTTGGGTGATGACATGGGTGGCTGATGCCTTGGATGCGGCGGTGGGGGATGCCGTGGGTGAGGGTGTGGGTGATGCCGGGGGTGAGGGTGTGGTTGATGGAGGGGGGGGTTTGTGAATGATGCCATGGGTGGGGGGGGGTGGTTGATGCCGGTGGTGGGGGTCTGTGTGATGCAGGGGATGGTGTGGTGGGTGATGCCATGGGTGGGGTGTGGGCGTTGCAGGGGGTAGGGGCGACTGGGTGATGCCATGGGTGGGGGGGGGGTGATGCCAGGGGTGGAGGAGGTTGTTGATGCCAGGGGAGGGGCAATAGGTGATGTCAGGGGTGGTGTAGAGGGTGATGCCGGGTGTGAGGGGGGGTGTGATGCCAGGATTGTGGGCATGAGTGATGCCTGGGGTAGGGGTTGGGCGATGCCGGGGGTGTGGGAGTGCGAAATGCCAGAGCTGGGGGTGTGGGTGATGCCAGGGCTGGGGGCCTGTGTTATGCCAGGGGTGCGGAAGTGGGTAATACCAGAGCTGGGGGTGTGGGTGATGCTGGTGCTAGGGGTTTGGCTGATGCCGGGGGTGGGGGTGAGGGACCTATGGGTGGGGGGTTGGGTGACGCTAGGGGTGAGGGAGTGGGTAATGCCGGAGGTGAGGGGCTGGGAGATACCGGGGGTGGGGGAGTGGGTGATGCCGGGCGTGTGGGGATGGTGATGCCGGGGTAGGGTTTGTGGGTGATGCCGGGAGTTGGGTTGGGGTTTGTGGGTGATGCCGGGGGTGGTGGTGTGGGTGATGTCGGCAGTGGGTAGTGCCATTGTTGGCGGTTTGGGTGTTGCTGGGAGTGGGGTTGGTGGGTGATGGCGGGTTAGTGGGATGGGTGATGCCTGGAGTGGGGGGTGTGGGTGATGCCACTGTTGGCAGCGTAGGTGTTGCTGGGGGTGAGGTGGGAGGTGATACCGGGGGTCGGGGCGCTGGGTGATGCCGGGGTTGGGCGAGTGGGTGATGCTGGGGGTGGGGGAATAGGTGAAGTTGGGTGTGGGGGTGGGTGGCTGGTGCCGGTGGTGAGGGGGTGGGTGATGCTGGGGGTTAGAGGGAGTGTGATGTCTGGGGTAGGGGGAGGGTAATGCTGGGGCTGTGTGGTGGCAGGGTTGGTGGAGTGGGTGTTGCTGGCAGTAAGGGGGTGGGTGATGCTTGGGGTGGGGGTGGGTAGTGGTGGGTGATGCCAGGGGTGGGTGTTGGCACGGTTGGAGGGGTGGGTGATGACGGGTGTGGGGAGGCATGTGATGCCGGGGAGGTGGGTTGTTGCATGAAGCTGGGGTTGGGGGTAGTTCGTGTTGCCGGGGTGGTGGGTGTGTGTGATGCAGGGGATGGGGGGGTGGGTGATGCCGGAGGTGGTGGGGTGGCTGATGCCTGGAGTGGGGGCTGTGGGTGATGCCAGTGTTGGGGTTGGGATGGTGAGTAATGCCATTGGTGGGGGCGTGGGTGATGCCGGGGGTGAGTGGATGTGTGATGCCGGGGTTGTGGGCGTGGGTGATGCCTGGGGTAGTGGGTGGGTGATGCAGCGGGTGGGGATTGGCTGATGCCGGGGGTGGGGGTTAGAGACCCATGGGTGTGGGTTTGAGTGATGCTGGGGGTCAGGTGTTGGGTGATGCCGGGGTTAGGGGGTGGGTGATGTCAACGGTGGAGGGCGTTGGTGATGCTGGGGTTGGGAGAGTGTGTGATGCCAGGTGTGGGAAGGTGGGTGATGCCCGGAGTGGGGGCTGTGGGTGATGCCGGGGCTGTGTGATGGCAGGGTTGGTGGAGTGGGTGTTGCTGGGGTGAGGGCGCAGGTGATACCAGGGGTGGGGGTTGGAAGATGCTGGGTGTGGGGGGCTGGTTGATGCCGGGGATGGGGTGTGGATGATGTCGGGGGTGAGGGGGCAGGGGTGTGGGTGATGCATGTGTGCGGGTTGAGTGATGGTGGGTGTGGGGGGGTGGGTGATGCCGGGAGTGAGGGGGTGGTTGATGCCAGGTGTGAGGCGGGTGGGTGATACCGGTGGTCGGGGTATGGGAGATGCAGGGGTTGGGGGGGTGGGTGATGCCGGGGTTTTGTGGGGTGGTTGATGCCGGGAGTGAGGATGTGGGTGATGCCGGGGTTAGGGGTGAGGTGATGCCATGTGTTGGGGGGTGGGTGTTGCAGGGGCTGGGGGGGTGGGTGATTGTGGGGATGGGGGCGTGGCTGATGCCGGTGGTAGGGTGATGATTGATGCCGGGGTTGAGGGGGTGGGTGATGCCGGGGGGTGGAGGGCGTTGATGATGCCAGTAGTGGGGGACTGGGTGATGCCGGGGGTGGTGGGGTGTGTGATGCCAGGGCTGACGTGATGGGTGTTGCTGGGATTGAGGGGATGGGTGATGCCAGGGGTGGAGGTGTTGAGTGATGTAGGGGTGAGGTATAGCTGATGTCAGGGGTTGGGGGGTGTTGGTGGTGCCGGGGTTGAGGGAGTAGGTTATGCTGGGGTGATGGGCATGGCTGATGCCTGGGGTAGGGGAGTGGGTGATGCCGGGTTTGGGATAGTGGTGATGCCGGGTATGGGGGAATAGATGATGCCAGGGGTGAGAGCGTGGGTGATGCGGGGGGTGAGGGGATGTGTGATGCCGGGGTTGTGGGCATGGGTGACGCCTGGGGCAGGGGGTGGGTGATGCCGGGGTTCGGGGTTGGTTGGTGCCTGGGATGGGGGCCTGGGTGATGTTGGTGGTGGGGGAGTGGGTAATGCCAGAGGTGGGATTGTGGGTGATGCCGGTGGTGGGTGTTGGGTGATGCCGCAGGTGGGGATTGGCTGATGCCGGGGGTGGGGGTGAGGGACCCATGGGTGGGGGTTTGAGTGATGCTGGGGGTCAGGGATTGGGTGATGCCGGGGGTAGGGGGGTGGGTGATGCCATGGGTGGGAGGGTGGCTGATGCCGGGGTTGAGGGGTTGGGTGATGACGAGGGTGGACGGCGTTGGTGATGCCGGGGATGGGGGAGTGGCTGATGCCAGGGGTGATGTGATTGGTGATGCTGGGGTTGAAGCGGTGGGTGATGCAGGGGGTGGAGGGGTTGGGTGATGCCGGGGCTGGGGGAATAGGTGATGTCGGGGGTGGGGGGGGTTGGTGATACCAGGGGTGAGGGGCTGTGTGATGCCGGGGTTGCGGGAGTGGGTGACGCCTGGGGTATGGGGTGGGTGATGCCAGGGGTGGGGGGGCGGTTGATGTCTGGGATGGGGGCCTGAGTGATGCCGGGTGTTGGGGGAGTGGGTAATGCCTGAGGTGGGATTGGGTAATGCCAAGGGTGGGGGTTGGTGATGCCGGGGGTAGGGGTGAGGGACACATGGTTGTGGGGTTGGATGATGCTGGATGTGTGGGAGAGGGTAATGCCGGAGGTGGGGGGCTGGGTGATGCCAGGGTTGGAGATGTGTGGTGATGCCGGGGGGCTGGGGATGTAGGTGATGCCAGGGTTGGGGGGTTGGGTGATGCTGGGGTTGGGGTGGGGGTTGTGGGTGATGCTGGGAGTTGTGGGGTTGGTTAGCCGGGAGTGGGGCGAGGATTGTTGCCAATGTTGGGGGTGTGGGTGTTGCTGGAGGTGAGGGGGTGTGTGATTCCGGGTTTGGGAGTGATAGGTGATGCCAGGTGTGGGGGGGGGGTTGGGTGATGCCAGGGCTGGTGACGCCACGGTTGATGGTTGTGTGATGCTGGGGATGGTGGGGGGTGTGGATGATGCCGGTTGGATTGGGTGTTTGGTGAAGCCAGGGCTGAGGAGGTGTGTGATATTGGGGGTGGGCCTGGAGTGGGAGGGTGGGTGATGCTGGGGGTGGGTGATGCCGGGGGTGGGGAGAGTGGTGATGCTGGTTATGGGGTGGTGGGTAGTACCGGGATGATGGGTGTGGGTGACGCCTGGGGTAGGGGGTGGGTGATGCTGGGGGCCGGGGGGTGGTTTATGCCTGGGATGGGGGCCTGTGTGATGCCGGGGGTCGGGGAGTGGGTAATGCCAGAGTTGGGGGTGTGGTTGATGCCGGTGCTGGAGGTTGGGTGATCCCGGGGGTGGGGTTTGGCTGATGCCTGGGATCGGGTGCTGGGTGATGCCGCGGGTGGGGGTTGGCTGATGCCGGGGTTGGGGGATGAGGGACCCATGGGTGGGGGGATGGGTGATGTTGGCGGTGAGGGAGTGGGTAATGCCGGAGGTGGGGGGGCTGTGTGATGCTGGGGATCGGGGAGTGAGTAATGCCAAAGGTGGGGGTGTTGATGATGCCGGGGGTGGGGGTAGGGTGATGCTGGGGGTGGGGGAGTGGGTAATGTCAAAGGTGGGGGTGTTGGTGATGCTGGTGCTGGGTGTTGGGTAATGCCATGGGTGGGGTTGGCAGATGCCAGGGGTCGGGTGGTGGGTGATACCACACGTGGCAGTTGGCTGATGCTGGGGGTGGGGGATGAGGGCCCATGGGTGAGGGGTTGGGTGATGCCGGGGTAGGGGGTTGTGGGTGATGCCATGAGTGGGGGTGGGTGTTGTGGGTGATGCCGGGGGTGGTTGATGCCAGTGTTGGCGGTGTAGGCGTTGCTGGGGGTGAGGGGGCAGGTGATACTGGGTGTGGGGGTGGGGGTGAAGCCGGTGGTTCATGGGGGTGGGTGAAGCCGGTGGTTCGTGGGGGTGGGTGATGCCATTGTTGGGGGTTGGTTGATGCCGAGGATGGGGTGTGGGTGATGCCGGGGGTGTGGGTGAGTGTGAGGCCTGGGGTAGGGGGGTGGGTGATGCCAGGGTTGTGGGTTGGGTGATTCCATGTGTGGGAAGGTGGGTGATGCCGTGGGTGGGGGTGTGGGTGATGCTGGGGGTGGAGGAATAGGTGATATCGGGGCGGGGGGTTTGGTGGTGCCGGGGTTGAGGGGGTGGATGATGACTGGGGTAGGGGAGTGTTTGATGCCGGGGTTGGGATGGTGGGTGATGCCGGGGTGGGGGAATAGGTGATGCTGGGGGTTGGGGGGTGGGTGATGCCAGTGGTGAGGGGGTGTGTGATGCCGGGGTTGTGGGCGTGGGTGACGCCTGGGGTAGTGGATGGGTGATGCCGGGGGTGGGGGGTGGTTGATGCCTGGGATGGGGGCCTGGTTGATGCTGGGGGTGCGGAGGTGGGTACTGCCAGAGGTGGGAGTGTGGATGATGCCGGTGGTGGGGATTGGGTGATGCCACGGGTGAGTATTGGCTGATACTGGGGGAGGGGGTGAGGGACCCATGGTTGGGGTTGGGTGATGCTGGGGGTGAAGGAGTGGGTAATGCCGGAGGTGGGGGTTTGGGTGATGTCGGTGGTGGCGGAATGGGTGATGCCGGGCGTGAAGTGGTGGTGATGCCGGTGTAGGGGGTGTGTGTGATGCTGGGAGTGGTGGTGGCGGTTTTGTGTGATGCCGGGCGTGGTGGGGTGGGTGATGCTGGGAGTGGATGATGCCAGTGTTGGCGGTGTGGGTTTTGCTGGGGGTGGGGTTGGTGGGTGTTGCCATGGATTAGGGGTGTGTAATGCCGGGGATGGGTGATGCCAGGGGTGGTGGCTGCATGATGCCGGGTGTGGGGTTGGTTGATGCCGGAGATGGGCGGGTGGATGATGGCGGTGGTGGGGTGGGGTGTGATGGATTATTTCGGGGGGGCGGTAGAGGGTGGGTAATGCCGGGGCAGGGTGATAGCAGGGTTGGTGGTGTCGGTGTTGCTGGCGGTGAGGGGGTGGGTGATGCTGCGTGTGGGGGTGGTGGGTGATGCTGGGGGTGGGTGTTGGCAGGATTGGAGGGATGGGTGATGATGGGTGTGGATGGGTGTGGGTGGATGACCCTGTGAGTGGGGGGTGTGTGATACTTGTGAGGTGGGGTGTTGGGTGAAGCCAGGGGTTGGGAGTTGTGTGATGCCGGAAGTGGCTGATGCTTGGGGGTGGGGCGATGGGTAATGACGAGGGTGGAGGGGTGGGTGATGCTGGCGGTGGGGGATGTGGGTGATGCTGGGGGTAGGGGGGGGGGTGGTGGTGATGCCAGGGGTGAGGGGGGTGATGATATCGGGGGTGGTTGGGTGGGTGATGCCGAGGGTGGTTGGGGTTGATGCTGGGGGTGAGTGTGTGGGTGATGCCGGGGTTGGTGGTGGGAGTTGTGGGTGATGCCGGGGATGGTGGGGAGGGTGATGTCGGGGGTGGGGGTGGGGGTTGTGGGTGATGCCGGGGGTGGTGGGGTGGGTGATGCCGGGAGTGGGGGGTTGGGTGATTCCAATGTTGGGGGTGTGGGTGTTGCTGGGGGTGAGGGGGTGTGTGATGACAGGGGTGGGGGTGATAGTTGATGCCGGGGGTAGGGGGGTTGTGTGTTGCCGGGGGTGGGTGATGCCGCGGTTGAGGGTTGGGTGATGCTGGGAATGGGGGGGGGAGTGGGTGATTGTGGAGTCGGGGAGTGGTTGATGCCGGTGGCGTGTTTGGTGAAACCAGGTGTGAGAAGGTGCGTGATATTAGGGTGGAGGTGAAGGGTGTTGCCTGGGGTGGAGGGGGTGGGTGATGCTGGGGGTGGGGGATGCCGGGGGTTGGGGGAGGTTGGTGATGCCAGAGTTGGGTGGGTGGGTGATGCCGGGGGTGGGGGGAGTGGTGAATCTGGGTATGGTGGAGTGGATAATGCCGGTGGTGAGGGGATGGATGATGCCCGGGTTTGGGGGGGTCAGTGATTCCGGGGCTGGGGCAATGGTTCATGCCATGGTTGGGGGTTGGGTGGTTCCGGCGGTGGGGGGGGGGGGGGGGTTGCGGGTGATGCTGGGGTTGGGGGGGGGTGGTGATGTCGATGGGGATGGGTTGGGTGATGCCAGGTAAGTGGGGGTGGGTAATGTCGGGGGTGGGTGATGGCAGGGTTGGGGGGGATGTGTGATGCTAGAGGTGGGGGTGGGGTGGTTGACTCCGGGAGTGGGGGGTTGGGTGATGCCGGGGGTTGGGATGTTGGGTGAAGCCAGGGGTGACGGGGTGTGTGATGCCAGGGGTGGTGGTAGTTGCTGTTGCCGGGGGTGGGGGTGTGGGCGATGCCGGGAGGAGGTGATGCCGGGGATTGGGGAGGTTGGTGATGTCGGGGGTGTGGCGATGAGTCATGACTGTGCGTGGGGGTTGGGTGATGCCGGCGGTGAGGGGTTGGGTGATGCCAGCGGTGGGGTGTGGGGGTTATAGTGTCAGGGGTGAGAGGTTGGGTGATGCCGCGGGTGGGGGTTGGGTGATGCCTGGGGTGAGGAGGTGAGTGATGCCAGGGATGGTAGGATGGGTGATTCCGGGAGTGAGAGGGTGGGTGATGCCGGGCTGGAGGTTTGAGTGATGCCGGGGTTGTGGTGCTAGGGGTGGGGATGTGGTGATGGCGGGGTTGGGGGTGGGTGTTGTGGGTGATGCCGGGGGTGGTGGGGTCGCGATCCCGGGGTTGGGGGGTGTGGGTGATGCCGGGGTTGGGGGGTGGTGGTTGTTGCCATGGGTTAGGGGGTATGTAATGCCGGGGGTGGTTGATTCCAGGGTTGGGAGCTGGGTGATGCCGGGTGTAGGTGGGTGGTTGATGCCGGGAATTGGGGGGGGTGCATGGGTGGCACTTTGGTTTGGGGGAATGGTGCCGGGGATGCGGCGGTGGGGGATGCCGGGTGTAGCATGATGGGTGATGCCGGAGGTAGGGGGTGGGGTGTGATGCAGGAGGTAGGGGGTGGGTAATGCCGGGGGTGGGTGATCCCAGGGTGGGGGGCTGCGTGATGCCGGGTGTGGGGTTGGTTGATGCAGGAGATGGTGGCGGATGTGGGGTGGGCTGGATGATTCTGGGGTCGGTAGGGGGTGGGTAATGCTGGGGCAGGGTGCTTGCAGATTTGGTGGTGTCGGTGTTGCAGGAGGTGAGGGGGTGGTTGATGCTAGGTGTGGGGGTGGTGGGTGATGCCGGGAGTGGGTGTTGGCAGGGTTGGAGGGGTGGGTGATGATGGGTTTGGGTGGGGGGGTGGATGACACGGGGAGTGGGGGTGCATGTGATGCCGGGGAGGTGGGGTGTTGTGTGAAGCCAGGGGTTGGGGGGGTGTGTGATGCCGGGGGTGGGTGATGCCGGTGACTGGAGGGTTTGGTGATGCCGGGGGTTGGTGATGCCGGGGTGGGGCGATGGGTAATGGCGAGGGTGGAGAGGTGGGTGATGCTGACGGTGGGGGAGGGTTTGGTGATGCCGGGGGTGGTGGGGTGTGATGCCGAGGTTGCAGCTGTGGGTGATGCCGGGGAAGGGGGGGGATGGTGATGCCAGGGTTGGTGGTGTGGGTGATGCCGTGGGTGGGGAGTTTGGTGATGCCAGGGTTGGGGGTGGGGGTTGTGGGTGATGCCCGAGGTGGTGGGGTGGATGGGTGATGCCGGAGTTGGGGGCTGGTTGGGTGATGCCGGGGTTGGTGGTGTGGATGATGCCGAGGGTGTGGGTGTTGGTGATGCTGGGGTTGAGGGTGGGGTTCTGGATGATGCCGAGGGTGTTGGGGTGGGTGATGCCGGGAGTGGGGGGTTATGTGATTCCAATGTTGGGGCTGTGGGTGTTGCTGGAGGTGACTGGGTGCGTGATGCCGGGGGTAGGGAGGTTGTGTAAGGCCGGGGGTGTGTGATGCCACGATTGAGTGGTGGGTGATGCGGGAGTAGGGGAGGGAGTGATGCCGGTGGTGTGTTTGGTGAAGCCAGGGGTGAGGAGGTGTGTGCTATTTGGGGTGGGGGTGGTGGGTGTTGCCTGGGGTGGGGTCTGGGTGATGCTGGGGGTGGCTGATGCCAGGGGTTGGGGGTGTTGGTGATGCCAGAGTTGGTGGGGTGGGTGATGCAGGGGTGGGGGGAGTGGGTATGGGGGGGTGGATAATGCCGGTGGTGAGGGGATGGATGAAGCCGGGGTTTGGGGCGGTTAGTGATTCCGGGGGTGGGGCGATGGTTCATGCCATGGGTGGTGGAGTGGGTGATTCCGTTGGTGGTGGGGGCAGGTGATGCCGGGGTTGGGGGGGGCGGTGATGTCGTGGGCGCGATGGTGGGTGATGCCGTAGGTGGGGGGGTTGATGCCTGGGGTTGGAGTGGGGCGCTGATGCCGAGGATGATTGGGTGGGTGATGCCCGGTATGGGGTGTGGGTAATGTCGGGGGTGGGTGATGGCAGGACTGGGGGGGCTGGGTGATGCTGGGGGTGGGGGTGGGGTGGATGACGCCGGGAGTGGGAGGGTGGGTGATGCGGGGGGTTAGGATGTTGGGTGAAGCCAGGGGTGAGGGGATGTGTGATGCTGGGGGTGGTGGTAGTTGCTGTTGCCTGGGGTGGTGGTGTGGGCGATGCCGGGGGTTGGTGATGCCGGGGGTGGGGCGATGGGTCATGCCTGAGCGTGGGGGGGTTGGGTGATGCCAGCGGTGGTGGGGGGGGGGCGGATCGTGGTGTCGGGGAAGAGAAGTTGGATGATGCCTGGGTTGAGGAGGTGGGTGATGCCAGGGGTGGTAGGATGGGTGATTCCGGGAGTGAGAGGGTGGGTGACGCCGGGCTGGAGGTTTGAGTGATGCCGGGGTTGAGGGTGTTGGTGATGCCGGGGGTGGGGTTGGCAGATGCCAGGGGTCGGGTGGTGGGTGATACCGCGCATGGCGGTTGGCTGATGCTGGGGGTGGGGGATGAGGGCCCATGGATGGGGGGTTGGTGGATGCTGGCTGTGAGGGAATGGGTAATGCCGGAGGTGGTGGTTCTGGCTGATGCCGGGGTTGGGGGAGTGGGTGATGCTGGGGTAGGGGGTTTTGGGTGATGCTGGGGGTGGTTGATGCCACTGTTTGCGGTGTAGGTGTTGCTGGGGGTGAGGGGGCAGGTGATACCGGGGGTGGGGGTGGGGGTGTGGGTGATGCCGGTGGTTCGTGGGGGTGGGTGATGCCATTGTTGGGGGAGTGGAAGATTCCGGGTGTGGGGGTTGGTTGATGCCGGGGATGGGGTGTGGGTGATGCCATGGGTGTGGGTTGGGTGATTCCAGCTGTGGGTAGGTTGATGATGCCGTAGGTGGGGGGGTAGGTGATGCTGGGGGTGGAGGGAAAGGTGATGTCGGGGCGGGGGTTAGGTGGTCCCGGGGGTGAGGTGGTGGATAATGCCTGGGCTAGGGGAGTGTTTGATGCTGGGGTTGGAATGGTGGGTGATGCCAGGGTGGGGGAATAGGTGATGCTGGGGGTGGGGGGGTGGTGCGTAATGCAGGTGGTGAGGGGATGTGTGATGCTGGAATTGTGGGCGTGGGTGACGCCTGGGGTAGTGGGTGGGTGATGCTGGGGGTAGGGGGGTTGTTGATGCCTGGGCTGGGGGCCTGGTTGATGCCAGGGGTGCGGATGTGGGTACTGCCAGAGGTGGGAGTGTGGATGATGCCGGTGGTGGGTGTTGGGTAAGGGACGCATGGTTGGGGTTGGGTGATGCTGGGGGTGAAGGAGTGGGTAATGCCGGAGGTGGGGGTTTGGGTGATGTCGGTGTTGGTGGAGTGGGTGATGCCGGGCGTGAAGGAGTGGTGATGCCGGTGTAGGGGGTGTGTGTGATGCTGGGAGTGGTGGCGGTTTTGGGTGATGTCGGGCGTGGTGGGGTGGGTGATGCTGGGAGTGGATGATGCCAGTGTTGGCGGTGTGGGTTTTGCTGGGGGTGGGGTTGGTGGGTGTTGCCATGGATTAGGGGGTGTGTACCATGGATTAGGGGGTGTATAATGCCGGGGATGGGTGATGCCAGGGGTGGTGGCTGCATGATGCTGGGTGTGGGGTTGGTTGATGCCGGAGATGGGCGGGTGGATGATAGCAGGGGTGGGGAGGGGTGGATTATTTCAGGGGGCAGTAGAGGGTGGGTAATGCCGGGACAGAGTGATAGCAGGGTTGGTGGTGTCGGTGTTGCTGGCGGTGAGGGGGTGGGTGACGCTGGGTGTGGAGGTGGTGGGTGATGCTGGGGGTGGGTGTTGGCAGGGTTGGAGGGGTGGGTGATGATGGGTGTGGGTGGGGGGAGGTGGATGACCCTGTGAGTGGGGGGGTATGTGATGCCGGGGAGGTGGGGTGTTGGGTGAAGCCAGGGGTTGGGAGTTGTGTGATGCCAGGTGTGGGTGATGCTTGGGGGTGGGGCGATGGGTAATGGCGAGGGTGGAGGGGTGGGTGATGCCGGTGGTGGGGGATGTGGGTGATGCTGGGGGTGGGGGGGGTGGTGGTGATGCCAGGGGTGAGTGGGTGGTGATATCGGGGGTGAGAGGGTGGGTGATGCCGAGGGTGGGTGGGGTTGATGCTGGGGGTGAGGGTGTGGGTGATGCCGGGGTTGGTGGTGGGAGTTGTGGGTGATGCCGGGGATGGTGGAGAGGGTGATGCCGGGGGTGGGGGTGTTGGTGATGCAGGGGTTGGTGGAGTGGGTGATGCCGGGGGTGGGGGGTTTCATGATGCCGGGGTTGCGGGGGGGAGGTTGTGGGTGATACCGGGGGTGGTGAGGTGGGAGATGCCATGGATGGGGGTGGGGGTTGTGGGTGATGCCGGGGGTGGTTAGGTGGGTGATGCCGTGGGTGGTGGTTTGGATGATGCCGGGAGTGGGGGGTTGGGTGATTCCAATGTTGGGGGTGTGGGTGTTGCTGGGGGTGAGGGGGTGTGTGATGACAGGGGTGGGGGTGATAGTTGATGCCGGGGGTAGGGGGTTTGTGTGTTGCCGGGGGTGGGTGATGCTGCGGTTGAGGGTTGGGTGATGCTGGGGATGGGGGTTGGTGGGTGATGCGGGAATGGGGGAGTGGGTGATGCCGGTGGGGTGTTTGGTGAAACCAGGTGTGAGAGGGTGCGTGATATTGGGGTGGAGGTGAAGGGTGTTGCCTGGGGTGGAGGGGTGGGTGATGCTGGGGGTGGGGGATGCCGGGGGTTGGGGGGGGTTGGTGATGCCAGAGTTGGGGGTGTGGGTGATGCCGGGGGTGGGGGGAGAGGTGAATTTGGGTATGGGGGGGTGGATAATGCCGGTCGTGAGGGGATGGATGATGCGGGGGTTTGGGGGAGTTAGTGATTCCGGGGCTGGGGCGATGGTTCATGCCATGGGTGGGGGTTGGGTGCTTCTGGCGGTGGGGGGTGGGTGCGGGTGATGCTGGGGTTGGGGGGGAGTGGTGATGTCGATGGTGATGGGATGTGTGATGCCAGGTAAGGGGGGGTGGGTAATGTCGGGGGTGGGTGATGGCAGGATTGGGGGGGATGTGTGATGCTAGGGGTGGGGGTGGGGGTGGGGTGGATGACGCCGGGAGTGGGGGGGTGGGTGATGCCGGGGGTTGGGATGTTGGGTGAAGCCAGGGGTGATGGGGTGTGTGATGCCAGGGATGGTGGTAGTTGCTGTTGCCGGGGTTGGGGGTGTGGGCGATGCCGGGGGGAGGTGATGCCGGGGATTGGGGAGGTTGGTGATGCCAGGAGCGGGGCGATGGGTCATGACTGCGCGTGGGGGGGTTGGTGATGCCGGCGGTGGGGGTGTTGGGTAATGCCAGCGGTGGGGTGGGGGGTGTCGTAGTGTCGGGGGTGAGAGGTTGGGTGATGCTGCGGGTGGGGGTTGGGTGATACCTGGGGTGAGGAGGTGGGTGATGCCAGGGGTGGTAGGGTGGGTGATTCCGGGAGTGAGAAGGTGGGTGATGCCGGGCTGGAGGTTTGAGTGATGCCGGGGTTGAGGGTGTGGGTGATGCCGGGGTTGGGTTTGTGGGTGGTGCTGGGGGTGGGGATGTAGTGATGCTGGGGTTGGGGGTGGGTGTTGTGAGTGGTGCCGGGGGTTTGTGTGCCTGATGCCGGGGTTGGGAGGGTGGGTGATGCCTGGGTTGGGGGTGGGGTTCGTGGGTGATGCCAGGTGTGGGGGGGTGGGTGATGCTAATGTTGGGGGTGTAGTTGTTGCTGGGACTGAGATGTTGGGTGATGCCAGGGGTGGGGGGTGGTGGCTGATGCTGGTGGTCGGCAATGCCATGGTTGATGGGTTGGGTGATGCCGGGAGTGGGGAAGTTGGTGATGCCGGTGGGGCGGGGGGTTTGGAGAAGCCAGGGGAGAGGAGGTGTGTGATGTTGGGGGTGGGTTTGGTGGGTGTTGCCTGGGGTGGGGGTTGGGTGGTGCCGGGGTTGGATGGGTGGTTGATGTCAGGGATGGTTGGGGGTTGGGTGATACCAGGGCTGACGGGAGTGGGGGGGTGAGTGATGCCAATGTTGGGGGTGTAGTTGTTGCTGGGAGTGAGGGAGTGTGTGATGCCGGTGTTGGGGGTAGTTGGTGTTGCCGGGGGTGGGGGTGTGAGTGATGCCAGGGTGTATGATACCAGGGATTGTGGGGGTTGGTGATGCCAGGGGTGGGGCGATGGGTCATGCCGGGGGGTTGGGAGGTGGGTGATGCCGGCGGTGGGGGGGGTGGTGGTGTCGTGTGTGAGAGGGTGGGTGATGCCGGGGGTGGGGGTGTGGGTGATGCCGGGTATGGGGGGTGTGGGTGATGCCGGAGGTGGGAGTGTGAGTGTTGCCGGGGTTAGGCGGGTGGGTGATGCCGGGAGTGGGGGGGTGAGTGATGCCAATGTTGGGGGTGTAGTTGTTGCTGGGACTGAGATGTTGGGTGATGCCAGGGGTGGGGGGTGGTGGCTGATGCCGGTGGTCGGCAATGCCATGGTTGATGGGTTGGGTGATGCCGGGAGTGGGGAAGTTGGTGATGCCGGTGGGGCGGGGTGTTTAGAGAAGCCAGGGGAGAGGAGGTGTGTGATGTTGGGGGTGGGTTTGGTGGGTGTTGCCTGGAGTGGGGGTTGGGTGGTGCCGGGGTATGATGGGTGGTTGATGTCAGGGATGGTTGGGAGTTGGGTGATACCAGGGCTGACGGGGTGGGTGATGCCGGGGGTGGGGGAGTGGGTAATGCCAGGGGTGGGGGGTGCGGGTGATGCCGGTGGTTGGGGTTGGGTGATGTCGGTGAAGGGGGTCTGGATAATGGTGTGGGTGGGGGGGCTAGGTGATTCTGGGGGTGGGGAGTGATTGGTGATGCCAGGAGTGGGGGAGTGGGTGATGCCAAGGGGGTGGGCTGTTTGGTGAAGCCAGTGGTGAGGATGTGTGTGATGATTGGGGGTGGGAATGGGGGGTGTTACCTGGGGTGGGGGGGTTAGTGATGCCAGAGATGGGGGGCAGGGTGATGCCGGGGTTGTGGGGAGTGGTGTTGGTGGGTTTGGGGGGGTGGGTAATGTCGGTGGTGAGGGTTTGGGTGATGCAGGTGTTGGTAGGGTGGGTGATGCCAGGTATGGGGGGGTGGGTAATGTCGGTGGTGGGTGATGGCAGGGTTGGTGGGTGGGTGTTGCTGGCAGTGAGGGGGTGGATGATGCCGGGGGTGAGGTTGTGGGTGGTGCTGGGGGTGGGTATGTAGTGATGCTGGGGTTGGGGGTGGGTGTTGTGAGTGGTGCCGGGGGTTTGGTTGCCTGATGCCGGGGTTGGGAGGGTGGGTGATGCCAGGGTTGGGGGTGGGGTTTGTGGGTGATGCCAGGCGTGGGGGGGTAGTTGATGCTAATGTTATGGGTGTAGTTGTTGCTGGGAGTGAGGGAGTGTGTGATGCCGGTGTTGGGGGTAGTTGGTGTTGCCGGGGGTGGGGGGTGTGAGTGATGCCGGGGTGTATGATACCAGGGATTGTGGGGGTTGGTGATGCCGGCGGTGGGGGGGTGGTGGTGTCGTGTGTGAGAGGGTGGGTGATGCTGGGGGTGGGGGGCGGTGATGCCGGGGGTGAGGGGTTGTCTGATGCCATGGGTGAGGGTGTGGGTGATGCCGGGTATGGGGGGCGTGGGTGATGCCGGGTGTGGGAGTGTGAGTGATGCCGGGGTTAGGGGGTGGGTGATGCCGGGAGAGGGGGGGTGAGTGATGCCAATGTTGGGGGTGTAGTTGTTGCTGGGACTGAGATGTTGGGTGATGCCAGGGGTGGAGGTGATAGATGATGCCAGGGGTAGGGTGGGTGGCTGATGCCGGTGGTCGGCGATGCCATGGTTGATGGTTTGGGTGATGCCGGGAGTGGGGAAGTTGGTGATGCCGGTGGGGCGGGGTGTTTGGTGAAGCCAGGGGTGAGGAGGTGTGTGATGTTGGGGGTGGGGTTGGTGGGTGTTGCCTCGGGTGGGGGTTGGGTGGTGCCGGGGTTGGATGGGTGGTTGATGTCAGGGATGGTTGGGGGTTGGGTGATACCAGGGCTGACAGGGTGGGTGATGCCGGGGATAAGGGGTTGGGTGATGCATGGGGTAGGAGGGTGGATGATGCCGCGGGTGGAGGGGTTGGGTGATGCCGGGGGTGGGAGCGTGGGTGATGCCGGGTTTGTGGGCATGGGTGATGCCTGGGGAAGTGGGCTGGGTGATGCCTGGGATTGGATAGTGGGTGATGCCGGGGGTGGGGGAATAGGTGATGCCGGGGTGGGTGATGCCAGAGATGGGGGGCTGGGTGATGCCGGGGGTGGGGGAGTGGGTAATGCCAGGGGTGGGGGTGCGGGTGATGCCGGTGGTTGGGGTTGGGTGATGTCGGTGAAGGGGTTCTGGATAATGTCATGGGTGGGGGGGCTAGGTGATGCTAGGGGTGGGGGGTGATGGGTGATGACGGGAGTGGGGGAGTGGGTGATGCCAAGGGGGTGGGCTGTTTGGTGAAGCCAGTGGTGATGATTTGTGTGATGTTTGGGGGTGAGGATGGGGGGTGTTACCTGGGTTGAGGGGGTTGGAGATGCCAGAGATGGGCAGGCTGGGTGATGCCAGGGTTGTGGGGAGTGGTGTTGGTGGGTATGGGGGGGTGGGTAATTTCGGTGGTGAGGGCTTGGGTGATGCAGGGGTTGGTAGGGTGGGTGATGCCAAGTATGGGAGGGTGGGTAATGTTGGTGGTGGGTGATGGCAGGGTTGGGGGTGGATGTTGCTGGCAGTGAGGGGGTGGGTGATGCTAGGGGTGGGGGGGGTGTGGATGATGCCAGGAGTCGGGGGGTGGGGTGTTGGGTGAAGCCAGGGGTGAGGGGGTTTGTGATGCCGGCGGTAGGGGTAGTTGGTGTTGCCGGTGGTGGGTCTATGGGTGATGCTGGGGTTGGGGGGTGTGGTGTCAGGGGTGAGAGGGTGGGTGATGCTTGGGGTGTGGGGGCAATGCCGGGAGTGAGGGGGTGGTTTTTGCTGGGGTTTGGGAGGGTTGCTGATGCTGGGGGTGGGGCGATGGGTAATGCCAGGGTTGGTGGGGTGTTTGCTGCCGGGGGTGAGGGGGTGGGAGATGCCATGGGTGGTAGGGTGGGTGATTCTGGGAGTTAGGGCGTGGGTGATGCCGGGGTTGTGGGGAGTGGTGTTGGTGGGTTTGGGGGGGTGGGTAATGTCGGTGGTGAGGGTTTGGGTGATGCAGGTGTTGGTAGGGTGGGTGATGCCAGGTATGGGGGGGGTGGGTAATGTCGGTGGTGGGTGATGGCAGGGTTGGTGGGTGGGTGTTGCTGGCAGTGAGGGGGTGGATGATGCCGGGGGTGAGGTTGTGGGTGGTGCTGGGGGTGGGTATGTAGTGATGCTGGGGTTGGGGGTGGGTGTTGTGAGTGGTGCCGGGGGTTTGGTTGCCTGATGCCGGGGTTGGGAGGGTGGGTGATGCCAGGGTTGGGGGTGGGGTTTGTGGGTGATGCCAGGCGTGGGGGGGTAGTTGATGCTAATGTTATGGGTGTAGTTGTTGCTGGGAGTGAGGGAGTGTGTGATGCCGGTGTTGGGGGTAGTTGGTGTTGCCGGGGGTGGGGGTGTGAGTGATGCCGGGGTGTATGATACCAGGGATTGTGGGGGTTGGTGATGCCGGCGGTGGGGGGGTGGTGGTGTCGTGTGTGAGAGGGTGGGTGATGCTGGGGGTGGGGGGCGGTGATGCCGGGGGTGAGGGGTTGTCTGATGCCATGGGTGAGGGTGTGGGTGATGCCGGGTATGGGGGGCGTGGGTGATGCCGGGTGTGGGAGTGTGAGTGATGCCGGGGTTAGGGGGTGGGTGATGCCGGGAGAGGGGGGGTGAGTGATGCCAATGTTGGGGGTGTAGTTGTTGCTGGGACTGAGATGTTGGGTGATGCCAGGGGTGGAGGTGATAGATGATGCCAGGGGTAGGGTGGGTGGCTGATGCCGGTGGTCGGCGATGCCATGGTTGATGGTTTGGGTGATGCCGGGAGTGGGGAAGTTGGTGATGCCGGTGGGGCGGGGTGTTTGGTGAAGCCAGGGGTGAGGAGGTGTGTGATGTTGGGGGTGGGGTTGGTGGGTGTTGCCTCGGGTGGGGGTTGGGTGGTGCCGGGGTTGGATGGGTGGTTGATGTCAGGGATGGTTGGGGGTTGGGTGATACCAGGGCTGACAGGGTGGGTGATGCCGGGGATAAGGGGTTGGGTGATGCATGGGGTAGGAGGGTGGATGATGCCGCGGGTGGAGGGGTTGGGTGATGCCGGGGGTGGGAGCGTGGGTGATGCCGGGTTTGTGGGCATGGGTGATGCCTGGGGAAGTGGGCTGGGTGATGCCTGGGATTGGATAGTGGGTGATGCCGGGGGTGGGGGAATAGGTGATGCCGGGGTGGGTGATGCCAGAGATGGGGGGCTGGGTGATGCCGGGGGTGGGGGAGTGGGTAATGCCAGGGGTGGGGGTGCGGGTGATGCCGGTGGTTGGGGTTGGGTGATGTCGGTGAAGGGGTTCTGGATAATGTCATGGGTGGGGGGGCTAGGTGATGCTAGGGGTGGGGGGTGATGGGTGATGACGGGAGTGGGGGAGTGGGTGATGCCAAGGGGGTGGGCTGTTTGGTGAAGCCAGTGGTGATGATTTGTGTGATGTTTGGGGGTGAGGATGGGGGGTGTTACCTGGGTTGAGGGGGTTGGAGATGCCAGAGATGGGCAGGCTGGGTGATGCCAGGGTTGTGGGGAGTGGTGTTGGTGGGTATGGGGGGGTGGGTAATTTCGGTGGTGAGGGCTTGGGTGATGCAGGGGTTGGTAGGGTGGGTGATGCCAAGTATGGGAGGGTGGGTAATGTTGGTGGTGGGTGATGGCAGGGTTGGGGGTGGATGTTGCTGGCAGTGAGGGGGTGGGTGATGCTAGGGGTGGGGGGGGTGTGGATGATGCCAGGAGTCGGGGGGTGGGGTGTTGGGTGAAGCCAGGGGTGAGGGGGTTTGTGATGCCGGCGGTAGGGGTAGTTGGTGTTGCCGGTGGTGGGTCTATGGGTGATGCTGGGGTTGGGGGGTGTGGTGTCAGGGGTGAGAGGGTGGGTGATGCTTGGGGTGTGGGGGCAATGCCGGGAGTGAGGGGGTGGTTTTTGCTGGGGTTTGGGAGGGTTGCTGATGCTGGGGGTGGGGCGATGGGTAATGCCAGGGTTGGTGGGGTGTTTGCTGCCGGGGGTGAGGGGGTGGGAGATGCCATGGGTGGTAGGGTGGGTGATTCTGGGAGTTAGGGCGTGGGTGATGCCAGGCTGGGGGTTTGAGTAATGCCTGGGGTGGGTGTGTGGGTGATGCCGGGGTGGGGGTGGTGCTGGTGGTGGTGTCGGGGATGAGAGGGTGGGTGATGCTGGGTGTGAGGGGATGGGTGATACCCGGGGTGTGTGTGGGTGATGCCGTGGGTTGGAGTTGGGGGGTGATGCCAGGCGTGAGGTGGTGTGTGATGCCGTGTATGGGGGGGTTGGTATTGTCAGGGGTGAGGGTGTGGGTGATGCTGGAGTTGAGCGGGTGGGTAATGCTGGGGGTGGAGGGGTTGGTTGATGCCAGCGGTGGGGGGGTGAGTGATGCCAGGTGTGAGGGTTTGGTTGATGCCGGAGTCGGTGTGAGATGAGGGTGTGAGATGCCAGAGATGAGGGTGTGGGTGATGCCGTGGGTGGGGGAATGGATGGGTGATGCCAGTGGTGGGGGGGGGTGGTTGATGCCGGGGATGGGGGAGTGGGTGATGCCAGGGTTGAGGGGGTGGGTGATGCCCGGGGTGGAGGGGTTGGGTGATGCCGGGGGTGGGAGGGTGGGTGATGTCGGGTTTGTGGGCATGGGTGATTCCTGGAGTGCGGGGTGTGGATGATGCCTGTGTTGAGTGTGTGGGTAATGCTGGGGGTGGGGGGTGGTGGGTGATGCCGGGGGATGGGGCCTGGATATTGCTGTGGGTGGGGGGCTAGGTAATGCCGTGGGTGAGGGTCTAGGTGATGCTGGGGTTGGGAGGTGTTTGATGCCGGGGATGGGGGGCTGGGTGATGTCGGAGGTGGGGCGGGGGGGGTGGGTGATGCCGGCGGTGAGGGGGTGAGTGATGCTGGTGTTGTGGGCATGGGTGATGCCTGTGTTAGGGTGGTGGGTGATGCCGGGGATGGGATGGTGGGTGATGACGAGGGTGGGTGAATAGGTGATGCTGTGGGAGGGGGGGTGGGGGTGAGGGGGTGAGTGATGCCGGGGGTAGGGGGTGGTTGAAGCCGGGTGTTGGGGGGTTTTTGATGCCGGGGATTGGGGGCTGGGTGATGCCGGGTTTGGGGGAGCGGGTAATGCCAGAGGTGGGGGTATGGGTGATGCCATTGGTTGGGGTTGAGTGATGCCGGGGGAGGGGGCCTGGATAATGCCATGGGTGGGGGGCTAGATGATGCCGGGATTGTTGGCTGGTTGATGCCGGGGTTGGGGGGGTGGGTGATGCCGGGAGTGGGGCGTGTGGGTGATGCCAGTGTTGGGGGTGTGGGTGATGCTGGGGGTGAGGGTGTGGGTGATGCCAGGAGTGGGGGACTGGGTGATGCCGGTGGGGTGGGGTGTTTGGTGTAGCCAGTGGTGAAGTGTGTGATGTTGTGGGTGGGGGTGGTGGGTGTCGCCTGGGGTTGGGGTTGGGTGATGCTGGGGGTGGGTGATGCCATTGTTAGGGGGGGTTGGTGATGCCAGAGGTGGGGCGATGGGCGATGCCGGGTTTGGGGATATTGGTGATGGCGGGTATGGGGGATGTGGGTAATGCCGGTGGTGTGTGGTTGGCTGATGCTGGGGGTGTAGGGCTGGGTGATGCCGGGGGTGGTGGGGTGTATGATACCGGGGTTGATGGGGTGGGTGATACCAAGTATGGGGGTAGTGAGTAATGTCGGTGGTGGGTGAAGGCAGGATTGGGGGTGAGGGTGTTGCTGGCAGTGAAGGTGTGGGTGATGCTGGGGCCGGGGGTGGTGGGTGATGCCAGGGATGAGGGGTTGGGTGCTGCCGGGGTTGAAGAGGTGGGTGATGCCAGGGGTGGTGGGGTGTGTGATGCCAGTGGTGAGGGGGTGATTGATACCATGGCTGGTAGGGTGTGTGATTCTGGGTGTGAAGGGGTTGGTGATGCCGGGCTGGGGGTTTGAGTGATGCTGGTGGTGAGGGTGTGGGTGATGCTGGGGGTGTGGGTGTGGGTGTTGACGGGGTTCGGGGGTGTGGTGGTGTCGGAGGTGAGATGCCGGGGGTGGAGGTGTTGGATGATGCCGGGCATGGGGAGGTGGGTGATGCCGGGGTAGTGGGCATGGGTGATGCCTGGGGTAAGGGGGTGGGTGATGCCAGGGATGTGTTGGTGGTTGATGCCGGGGCTGGGGGAATAGGTGATGCTGCGGGTGGGCGGTGGGGGCGCGGGTGGGTGATGCCGGGGGTGGATGGGTGGTTGATGTTGGGGATGGGGCTGGTTGGGTAAAGCCAGGGGTAAGGGTAGGGTGATGCCGGGGATAAGGGAATGGGTGATGCATGGGGGAGGGGGGTGGATGATGCCGGGGTTGGGGAGGTGAGTGATGCCAGGAGTGGGGAGGTGGGTGATGCCGGGGGTGACGTGATGTCTGATGCCGGGGTTGAGGGGGTGGTTGATGCCGGGGGTGGAGGTTTTGGATGATGCCGGGCATGGGGAGGTGGGTGATGCCGGGGTTGTGGACATGGGTGATGCCTGAGGTAAGGGGCTGGGTGATGCTGGGGATGTGTTGGTGGGTGATGCCGGGGATGGGGGAATAGGTGATGCCGGGGGTGGGGGAGGGGTTGCGGGTGGGTGGTGCCGGAGGTGAGGAGGTGAGTGATGCCTGTGTTGTGGGCGTGGGTGAATCCTGGGGTAGGGGGTGGGTGATGCCGGGGATGTGATGGTGGGTGATGCCAGGGCTGGGGGAAAAGGTGATGCCGGGGGTGGGGGGGTGGTTGATGCCGGGTGTGAGGGTGTGGATGGGTGATGCCGGTGGTGAGCGGGGTGCAGTGGTTGATGCCGGGAATGGGGGGGACCGGTGATGCTGGGCGTGGAGGTGGTGGGTGATGCCGGGTGTGGGTGAGTGGGTGATGCCGGGGTTGTGGGCATGGGTGATGCCTGGGTTAGGGGGTGAGTGATGCCGGGGATGGGATGGTGGGTGATGCCGAGGGTGGGGGAATAGGTGATGCCGGGGTTGAGGGGGTTTTTGATGCCGGGGGTAGGGGGTGGTTGAAGCCGGGTGTCGGGGGGTTTTTGATGCCGGGGATTGGGGGCTGGGTGATGCCGGGGTTGGGAGAGTGGGTAATGCCAGAGGTGGGGGTATGGGTGATGCCGTTGGTTGGGTTTGGGTGATGCCGGGGGTGGGGTCCTGGATAATGCCGTGGGTGGGGGGCTAGATGATGCCAGGTGTGGGATCTGGGTGATGCCGGGGTTGTGGGCATGGGTGATGCCTGGGTTAGGGGGTGAGTGATGCCAGGTGTGGGATCTGGGTGATGCCGGGGTTGTGGGCATGGGTGATGCCTGGGTTAGGGGGTGAGTGATGCCAGGTGTGGGATCTGGGTGATGCCGGGGGTGGGGGAGTGAGTGATGCCGGGAGTGGGGTGTGTGGGTGATGCCAGTGTTGGGGGAGTGAGTGATGCCGGGAGTGGGGTGGTGGGTGATGCCGGGAGTTGGGGAGTGGGTGATGCTGGTGGTGTGGGTTGTTTGGTGAAGCCAGTGTTGAGGAGGTGTGTGATGTTGTGGGTGGGGGTGGTGGGTATTGCCTGGGGTGGGGGGGTGAGTGATGATGGGGGCGGGTGATGCCGTTGTTTGTGGGGGTTGGTGATGCCAGAGGTGGGGGGGTGGGCGATGTCGGGGGTGGGGGGAGTGGTGGTGGCGGGTACGGGGTGGGTGGGTAATGCCGATGTTGTTTGGTTGGGTGATGCTGGGGGTGTTGGGGTGGGTGATGCCGGGGGTGGTGGGGTCAGTGGTGCCAGGGTTGATGGGGTGGGTGATACCAGGTATGGGGGTAGTGGGTAATGTTGGGGGTGGGTGATGGCAGGGTTGGGGGTGTGAGTGTTCCTGGCAGTGAAGGGGGGGTGATGCTGGGGCTGGGGGTGGTGGGTGATGCCGGGGATGAAGGGTTGGGTGCTGCCGGGGGTGAAGGGGTGGGTGATGCATGGGGTGGTGGGGTGTGTGATGCCGTGGGTGAGGGGGTGAGTGATGTCATGGGTGGTAGGCTGGGTGATTCTGGGAATGAGGGGGTGGATGATGCCGGGCTGAGGGTCTGAGTGATGCCGGTGGTGAGGGTGTGGGTGATGCCGGGTGTGGGGTGCGGGTGATGCCGGGGTTGGGGGGTGTGGTGGTGTCAGGGGTAAGAGGGTGGGTGATGCCAGGGCTGGGGGTGTGGGTGATGCTGAGGGTGAGGTGTTGGGTGATGCCGGGGGTGAGGTGGTGGGAGATTCCAGCGGGGAGGGGCTGCGTGTTGCCGGGTATGGGGGTGTGTGTATTGTCGGGGTTGAGGGGTTGGGTACTGCCGGCGGTGAAGCGCTTGGTGATGCCGGGGGTGGTGGGGTGTGTGATTTCGGGAGTGAGGGGGGTGGGTGATGCCAATTTTGGGTGTTTTTTTGTTCCTGGGACTGAGGGGGTGGGTGATGCCGGGGGGTCGGCGATGCCGCGGTTGGGGGTTGCATGATGCTGGGGGTGGGGGCATGGGTGATGCCGCGAGTGGGGGACCTGTTCATGCCGGTGGGGTGGAGTGTTTGTTGAAGCCAGGGGTGAGGAGGTGTGTGATGTTGGGGGTGGGGGTAGTGGGTGTTGCCTGTGTTGGGGGGTTGATCATGCCGGGGTTGGATGGGTGATTGATGCCAGGGATGGTGGGAGGTTGGGTGATGCCAGGGGTGACGGGGTGGGTGATGCCGGGGGTAAGGGGGTGGGTGATGCATGGGGTAGGGGGGTGGATGATGCCGGGGTTGGGGGCTGAGTAATGCCAGGTGTGGGTGGGTGGGTGATGCCGGGGTTGTGGGCATGGGTGATGCCTGGCTTAGGGGGGTGGGTGATGGCGGGGGTAGGGGGTGCGTGATTGATGCCGGGGTTGAGGGAGTGAGTGATGCCGGTTTTGTGGGCGTGGGTGAAGCCTGGGGTAGGAGGGTGTGTGATGCTGGGGGTGAGGGGGTGAGTGATGCGGGGGTATGGGGTGGGTGATGCCGGGCGTGGGCGGGAGTTTGATGCCAGGGATGGGGGGCTGGGTGATGCCGGGGGTGGGGGAGCAGGTAATGCCAGAGATGGGGGTGTGGGTGATGCTGATGGTTGGGGTTGGGTGATGCCGGCGGAGGGGGCCTGGATAATGCCGTGGGTGGGGTACTAGGTGAAGCCGGGGGTGAGGGGGTGGATGATGCCGGGAGTGGAGTGTGTGGGTGATGCCAGTGTTGGGGTGTGGTGATGCTGGGGTTAGGGGGTGGTGCGTTATGCCGGGAGTGGGGGAGTGGGTGATACCAGTGGGGTGGGGTGTTTGTCGAAGCCAGTGGTAAGGAGGTGTTTGATGTTGGGGGTGGGGGTGGTGGATGTTGCCTGGGGTGGGGGGTTAGTGATGCCAGAGGTGGCAGGGTTGGTGATGCCTGGGGTGGGGGGAGTGGTGATGTCGGGTATGGGGGGGGGTGTGTAATGCCGGTGTTGAGGTTTTGGCTGATGCTGGGGATGTGGGGGTGGGTTATGCCGGGTGTGGGTGGGTGTGTGATGCCGGGGGTGATGGGGTGGGTGATGCCGGGGGTGATGGGGTGGGTGATACCAGGCATGGGGTGGGGGGGTGGCGGGGTAATGTCAGGGCAGGTTGATGGCAGGGTTGGAGGGGTGGGTGTTGCTGGCAGTGAAGGGGTTGGTGATGCTGGGGGTGGGGGTGGTGGGTGATGCTGGGGGTGAGGGGTTAGGTGCTGCCGGGGGTGAAGGCATGGGTGATGCCGGGGATAGGGGTGTGGTTGGGTGATGCCGGGGTTGGGGGTCTGTGGTTCATGCCGGGGATGGGGCTATGTGTGATGCCGGGGGTGGAGGTGGTGGTTGGTGCCGGGTTTGGGTGTGTGGGTGATGCCGGGTGTGGGGGTGGGGGTGTGGATGATGCTGGTGGTTCGGGGGCTGGGTGATGCCGGGGGTGGGCAAGTGGGTGGTGCCGGGGGTGGATGGGTGGTTGATGTCAGGGATGGGGGTGGTTGGGTAATGCCAGGGGTAAAGGTGGGGTGATGCCAGGGTTAAGAGTGTGGGATGCAAGGGGTGGGGAGGTGGGTGATGCCGGGGGTGACGTGATGTCTGATGCCGGGGTTGAGGGGGTGGGTGAAGCCGGGGGTGGAGGGGTTGGATGATGCCTGGGGTAAGGGGTTGGGTAATGCCAGGGGTGTGATGGTGGGTGATGCCGGGGCTGGAGGAATAGGTGATGCCGGGGGTGGGGGGGGGGTAGGTGATGCCGCGGTGAGGGGGTGAGTGATGCTGGTGTTGTGGGCATGGGTGATGCCTGTGTTAGGGTGGTGGGTGATGCCGGGGATGGGATGGTGGGTGATGACGAGGGTGGGGGAATAGGTGATGCTGTGGGTGGGGGGGTGGGTGATGGCGGGGGTGAGGGGGTGAGTGATGCCAGGGGTAGGGGGTGGTTGAAGCCGGGTGTTGGGGGGTTTTTGATGCCGGGGATTGGGGGCTGGGTGATGCTGGGGTTGGGGGAGCGGGTAATGCCAGAGGTGGAGGTATGGGTGATGCCATTGGTTGGGGTTGAGTGATGCCGGGGGAGGGGGCCTGGATAATGCCATGGGTGGGGGGCTAGATGATGCCGGGTGTGGGGCCTTGTTGATGCCGGGCTTGGGGGGGTGGGTGATGCCGGGAGTGGGGTGTGTGTGTGTGATGCCAGTGTTGGGGGTGTGGGTGATGCTGGGGGTGTGGGCTGGTGGGTGATGCCGGGAGTGCGGGACTGGGTGATGCCGGTGGGGTGGGGTGTTTGGTGTAGCCAGTGGTGAGGTGTGTGATGTTGTGGGTGGGGGTGGTGGGTGTCGCCTGGGGTTGGGGTTGGGTGATGCTGGGTGTGGGTGATGCCATTGTTAGGGGGGGGTTTGTGATGCCAGAGGTGGGGCGGTGGGCGATGCCGGGGTTGGGGGTATTGGTGATGGCGAGTATGGGGGATGTGGGTAATGCCGGTGGTGTGTGGTTGGCTGATGCTGGGGGTGTAGGGGTGGGTGATGCTGGGGGTGGTGGGGTGTATGATACCGGGGTTGATGGGGTGGGTGATACCAAGTATGGGGGGTAATAAGTAATGTCGGTGGTGGGTGAAGGCAGGGTTGGGGGTGAGGGTGTTGCTGGCAGTGAAGGGGGGGTGATGCTGGGGCCGGGGGTGGTGGGTGATGCTGGGGATGAGGGGTTGGGTGCTGCCGGGGTTGAAGAGGTGGGTGATGCCAGGGGTGGTGGGGTGTGTGATGCCAGGGGTGAGGGGGGTGATTGATACCATGGCTGGTAGGGTGTGTGATTCTGGGTGTGAAGGGGTGGGTGATGCCACGCTGGGGGTTTGAGTGATGCTGGTGGTGAGGGTGTGGGTGATGCTGGGGGTGTGGGTGTGGGTGTTGACGGGGTTGGGGGGTGTGGTGGTGTCGGAGGTGAGAGGGTGGGTGATGCCGGTGGTGTGGGTGTGTTATGTCGTGGATGAGGGTGTGGGTGATGCCGGGTTTTGGAGTGGGAAGGTGATGCCAGCGGTGAGGGGGTGTGTGTTGCAGGGTATAGGGGGGTGGTATTGTCGGTGGTACGGGGTTGGGTGCTGCCAGCAGTGAAGTATTGGGTGATGCATGGGTTGGTGGGGTGTGTGATTCCGGGAGTGAGGGGCTGGGTGATGGCCGGGCTGGGGGTTTGAGTGATGCCGGTGGTGAGGGTGTGGGTGATGCCGGGGGTGAGGATGTGGATGGTGTCGGGGGTGCGAGGGTGGGTGATACCGGGGGTGGGGGTGATAGGTGATGCCGGAGTTCGGGTGGTTGGGTGATGCCGGGAGTTGGCGATACCAGAGTTGAGGGTTGGGTGATGCTGGGGGTGAGAGGGTGGGTGATGCTGAGGGTGAGAGAGTGGGTGATGCCAGGAGTGGGGTAGTTGGTGATACCGGTGGGGTGCGATGTTTGGTGAAGCCAGGGGTGAGGAGGTGTGTGATGTTGGGGGTGGGGGTGGGGGTGGGGGTGGTGGGTGATGCCGGGGGTGGTGGGGTGGGTGATACCAGGATTGGGGGGGTGGTTGATGCCAATATTGTTGTTGGGATGGGGGTGTAGTTGTTGCTGGGACTGAGGCCGGGGGTGGGGGTGATAGGTGATGCCTGGGGTGGGGGGGTGGGGGATGCCGGTGTTCGGCAATGCCACGGTTGGGTGTTGGGTGATGCTGGAGGTGGGTTTGTGGGTGTTGCCGGGAGTGGGGGAGTTGGTGATGCCGGGAGTGGGGTGTGTGGGTGATGCCAGTGTTGGGGGTGTTGGTGATGATGGGGGTGGGTGATGCCGGGAGTGGTGGAGTGGGTGATGCCGGTGGGGTGGGGTGTTTGGTGAAGCCAGTGGTGACGAGTTGTGTGAAGTCGGTGGTGAGGGTGTGGGTGATGCCGGGTGTGGCAGGAGTGGTGATGGCGTATATGGGGGGTGGGTAACGCCGGTGGTGAGGGGTTGGGTGATGCTGGGATTATGGCGGTGGGTGATGCTGGGGCTGGTGGGGTGTGTGATGCCGAGGTTGAGGGGGTGAGTGATGCCGTGGGTGGGTGGGTGGGTGATGCCGGGAGTGAGTGTTTGTGTGATGCCGGTGTGGGGGTTTGAGTGATGCCGGGGGTGAGGGGGTGGGTGATGCCGTGGGTAGGGGTTTGGTAGGGTGATGCCGTGGGTAGGGGTTTGGTAGGGTGATGCCAGGGGTGAGGGGTGGAGGGTGATGCCGGGAGTGGGGGAGTGGGTGATGCTGGGGGTGGGTGATGCCGTTGTTTGCTGATGCCAGAGGTGGGCAGGTGTGCAATGCCGGGGGTGGCGGGTAGTGGTGATGGCGGGTATGGGGGAGTGGGTAATGCCGGTGTTGTGTGGTTGGATGATGCTGGGGGTATAGGTGTGGATGATGCCGGGGTTCGGGGGAGTGGTGATGGCGGGTATGGGTGAGTAGGTAATGCCAGTGTTGTGTGGTTGGGTGATGCTGGGGTTATAGCTATGGATGATGCCGGGGGTGGTGGGGTGTGTGATGCCGGAGTTGATGGGGTGGGTGTTAGCAGGAATGGGGGCATGGGTAATGTCGGGTTGTGAGGGTGTTGCTAGCAGTGAAGGGGTGGATGATGCTGGGGCCGGGGATGGTGGGTGCTGCCAGGGATGAGGGCTTGCTTTGCTGCCGGGATTGAAGGGGTGGGTGATGCCAGGGGTGGTGGGAAGTGTGATGCCGTGGGTGAGGGGGTGAGTGATGCCATGGGTGGTAGGCTAGGTGATTCTGGGAGTGAGTGGGTGGGTGATGCCGGGCTGGGTGTTTGAGTGATGCCGGTGGTGAGGGTGTGGGTGATGCCGGGGGTGGGGGTACGGGTGATGCCAGGGGTGGGGGTGTGGGTGATGCCAGGAGTGTGTGAGGCCGGTGGTTTGGGGTGTTTGGTGAAGCCAGTGGTAAGGCAGTGTGTGATGTTTGGGGTGGGGGTGGTGGGTGTTGCCTGGGGTGGGGGGTGGGTGATACTGGGGGAGGGTGATGCCATTGGTTGGGGGGGTTGGTGATGCCAGAGTTGGGGGTGTCGGTGATGCCAGGGGTATGGGGAATGGTGATGCCAGGTATTGGGGGTGTGTGTATTGCCAGTGTTGAGGGGTTTGCTGATGCTGGGGGTGTGGGGGTGGGTGATGCCGGGGGTGGTTGGGTGTGTGATGCCAGGGGTGATGGGTTGGGTGATACCAGGTATGGGGGCGGTGGGTAATGTCGGGTTTGGTTGATGGCAGGGTTGGCGGGATGGGTGTTGAAGCAGTGAAGGGGTGTTTGATGCCAGGGGTGGTGGGGTGTGTGATGCCATGGGTGGTAGGCTGGGTGATTCTGGGAGTGAGGGGGTGGGTGATGCCAGGCTGGGGGATTGAGTTATGCCGTTGGTGAGGGTATGGGTGATGCCGGGGGTTGGAGTGGGGTGGTGATGCAGGGGGTGGGGGTGCGGGTGATGCCGGGGGTGGGAATATGGGGTACACAGGGGTTGGGGGTGTGGTGGTGTCGGGGGTGAGAGGGTGGATGATGCCAGTGGTTGGGGGGATGTGATGCCAGGGGTGTGGGGATGGTTTATGCCGGGTGTGAGGGTGTGGGTGATGCCGGGGATTGGAGTGGGGTGATGATGCAGGGGGTGAGGTTTTGGGTGATGCCAGGGGTGAGGGGGTGTGTGTTGCCGGGTATGGGAGGGTGGGTATTGTCGGGGGTGCGGGGTTGGGTGCTGCCGGCGGTGAAGTGCAGGGTGATGCCGGGGGTGGTGTGGTGTGTGATTCCGGGAGTGACGGAGTGGATGATGCCAGTCTGGGGGTTTGAATGATGCCGGGGGTGAGGGTTTGGGTGATGCCGGGGTTGTGGGTGGGTTTTGTAGGTGATGCCGGGGGTGGTGATGTAAGTGAATCCGGGGATGGGGGGCTGGGTGATGCTAGGGGTGGGGGAGTGGGTAATGCCAGTGGAGGAGGTGAGGGTGGTGCCGGTGGTTGGGGTTGGGTGATGGCCTGGGTGGGGGCCTGGATAATGCCGTGGGTAGGGAGCTAGGTGACACCAGGTGTGGGAGGGGTGCTGGGTGATGCCGAGGGTGGTGTGGTGGGTGATGACGGGAGTGGGGTGTTTGGGTGATGCCAGTGTTGGGGGTGTGGGTTTTGCTGGGGGTGAGGGTGTGGGTGAAGCCAGGGGTGGGGATGGTGGGTGATGCCCAGGATAGGGGGTGTGGGTGATGCCGGAGTGGGTGATACCAGGGTTGGTGGGGTGGCTGATGCTGGGGGTGGGGCTGAGGGAACCGTGGGTTGGGGCTGGGTGATGCCAGGGGTGAGGGAGTTGTTAATGCTGGAAGTCGGGGAGTGGGTGATACCGAGCATGAGTTAGTGTGTGATGCCGGGGTAGAGGGTGTGGGTGATGCTGGGTGCGGGGGTTTGGTGATGCCGGGGGTGGGGTGGGTAGGTGTTGACGGGGGTGAGAAGGTTGTTTACAAACCCACCGACTCCCACAACTACCTCAACTACAGCTCCTCACACCCCGCTTCCTGTAAGGACTCCATCCCATTCTCTCAGTTCCTTCACCTTCGTCACATCTGTTCCGATGATGCCACCTTCAAAAACAGTTCCTCTGACATGTCCTCCTTCTTCCTTAACCGAGGTTTTCCACCCACGGTCATTGACAGGGCCCTCAACCGTGTCCGGCCCATCTCCCGCGCATCCGCCCTCATGCCTTCTCCTCCCTCCCAGAAACATGATAGGGTCCCCCTTGTCCTCACTTATCACCCCACCAGCCTCTGCATTCAAAGGATCATCCTCCGCCATTTCCGCCAACTCCAGCATGATGCCACCACCAAACACATCTTCCCTTCACCCCCCTTATCAGCATTCCGTAGGGATCGCTCCCTCCGGGACACCCTGGTCCACTCCTCAATCACCCCCTACTCCTCAACCCCCTCCTATGGCACCTTCCCATGCCCACGCAAAAGATGTAACACCTGCCCCTTCACTTCCTCTCTCCTCACCGTCCAAGGGCCCAAACACTCCTTTCAAGTGAAGCAGCATTTCACTTGCATTTCCCCCAACTTAGTCTACTGCATTCGTTGCTCCCAATGTGGTCTCCTCTACATTGGAGAGACCAAGCGTAAACTGGGCGACCGCTTTGCAGAACACCTGCGGTCTGTCCGCAAGAATGACCCAGACCTCCCTGTTGCTTGCCATTTTAACACTCCACCCTGCTCTCTTGCCCACATGTCTGTCCTTGGCTTGCTGCATTGTTCCAGTGAAGCCCAACGCAAACTGGAGGAACAACACCTCATCTTCCGACTAGGCACTTTACAGCCTTCCGGTCTGAATATTGAATTCAACAACTTTAGGTCGTGAGCTCCCTCCCCCATCCCCACCCCCTTTCTGTTTCCCCCTTCCTTTTTTTTCCAATAAATTATAAAGATTTTCCTTTTCCCACCTATTTCCATTATAAAAAAAAACACCCCCCATAGAGCTATACCTTGAGTGCCCTACCATCCATTCTTAATTAGCACATTCATTTAGATAATATCACCAACTTTAACTTTAACACCTATGTGTTCTATTGTACCATTGTCGTTGACATCTTTTGATGATCTGCTTCTATCACTGCTTGTTTGTCCACACAACCACCTCTGTCTCTCTCTATCTCTCCGCCCCCCCACACACACACCTTAAACCAGCTTATATTTCAACTCTTTCTTGGATTTGAACTCAAGTTCTGTCGAAGGGTCATGAGGACTCGAAACGTCAACTCTTTTCATCTCCGCCGATGCTGCCAGACCTGCTGAGTTTTTCCAGGTAATTCTGTTTTTGTTTTGTGAGAAGGTGGGTGTTGCCAGGGTTGGGGTTGATAGGTGATGCAGGGGGTAGGGGGGGTGGGTGATGCCGGGGGTCGGCAATGCCGCGGTTGAGTTTGGCTGATGCTGGTGATGCGGGCGTGTGTGATGCTGGGAGTGGGGGAGTTGGTGATGCCGGTGGCATGGGGTTTTTGGTGAAGCTAGGGGTGAGGAGATGTGTGATGTTGGGGGTGGGGGTGTTGGGTGCTGCATGGGGTGAGGGGCTGGGTCGTGCTGGGGTTGGATGGCTGTTTGATGTCAGGGATGGGAGCGTTGGTTGAAGCCTGGGGTGACGCGGTGGGTGATGCTGGGGGTAAGGGGGTGGTTGATGGAGGCTATGGGCGGGTGGGTAATGCCAGTGGTGTGGGGTTGGGTGATGCTGGGGGTGTAGGTGTGGTGATGCCGGGGGTGGGGGTTTGGGTGATGCCAGGGTTCAGGGGGTCGGTGAGGCCGGGGGTGGAGGGGTTGGTTGATGCCAGTGGTGAGGGTGTGGTTGATGCCAAGTGTGAAGGTTTGTGTGATGCCTGGGTGGGGGTTTGAGTGATGCCGTGGGTGGGGGTGTGGATGGGTGATGCCGGTGTTGGGGGGGGCGGTGGTTGATGCCGGGGATGGAGGGGGGTGGTTGATGCTGGGGTTGTGGGCATGGGTGATGCATGGGTTAAGGGGGTGGGTGATGCCGGGGATGGGATGGTGGGTGATGCCGGGTGTGGGGGAATAGGTGATGCTGTGGGTGGGGGGTGGGTCATGGTGGAGGTGGGGGAGCAGGTAATGCCAGAGGTGGGCGTATGGGTGATGCCGGTGTTTGTGGTTGGGTGATGCTGGGGGCGGGGGACTGGATAATGCCGTGGGTGGGCGGCTAGGTGATGCCAGGTGTGGGGGCTGGGTGATGCCGGGGGTGGGGGGTTGGGTGATGCCGGGAGTGGGGTGTGTGGGTGATGCCAGTGTTAGGGGTGTGCATGATGCTGGAGGTGTGTGATGTTGGGGGTGGGGGTGGTGGGTGTTGCCTGGTGTGGGGTGTGGGTAATGCTGGGGGTGGGTGATGCCGTTGTTTGAGGGGGTTGGTAATGCCAGAGTTGGGGGGGGGTGTGCGATGCCGGGGGTGGGGTTAGTAGTGATGGCGGCTATGGGCGGGTGGGTATTGCTGGTGGTGTGGGGCTGGGTGATGCTGGGGGTGTAGGTGTGGTGATGCTCGGGGTGATGGGGTGTGTGATTCCGAGGTTGATGGGGTGGGTGATACCAGGTATGGGGGGGTGGGCAATGTCGGGGGTGGGTGATGGCAGGGTTGGGGGTGTGGGTGTTGCTGGGCTTCTGGCCATGGGTGATGCATGGTTTAGGGGGGTGGGTGATGCCGGGGGTGGGGGAATAGGTGATGCTGTGGGTGGGGGGTGGGAGATGCCGGGAGTGGGGTGTGTGGGTGATGCCAGTGTTGGGGGTGTGGGTGATGTTGGGGGTGTGGGTTGGTGGGTGATGCCGGGAATGGGGGAGTGGGTGATGCCAGGGGTGGTGGTTTGTTTGGTGTAGCCTGTGGTGAGGAGGTGTGTGATATTGGGGGTGGGGGTGGTGGGTGTTGCCTGGTGTGGGGGGTGGGTGATGCTGGGGGTGGGGGTAGTGGTGATGGCGGATACGGGAGAGTGGGTAATGCCGGTGTTGTGTGGTTGGGTGATGCTGGGGGTGGGGGTGAGGGAACCATGGGTGGGGATTGGGTGATGCCAAGGGGTGATGGAGTTGTTAATGCCGGAAGTGGGGGTGTGGGTGATGCCGGGCGTGAGGGGGTGCGTGGTGCCAGGCGTGGGGGTGGAGTTGGGGTTTTGGGTGATGCCGGTGGTGGTGGGTTGGGCGATGCCAGTATTGGGGGTGTGGGTGTTGCTGGGGGTGTTGCCGTGGTTGGGATTGATAGGCGATGCCGGGGGAAGGGGGTAGTGGGTGATGCCGGGGGTCGGCGCTGCCACGTTTGTGTTTGGTTGATGCTGGTGATGGGGGCATGGGAGATGCCGGGAGTGGGGGAGTAGTTGATGCCAGTGGCATGGGGTGTTTGTTGAAGCCAGGGGTGAGGAGATGTGTGATGTTGGGGGTGGGTGTGTTGGGCGCTGCATGGGGTGAGGGGGTGGGTCGTGCCGTGGTTGGATGGGTGTTTGATGTCAGGGTTGGGGGGGTTGGGTGATGCCTGGGGTGACGCGGTGGGTGATGCCGGGGTTTGGGGGTGGGTGATGGCTGGGGTAGGGGGGTGGATGTTGCCGGGGTTGGGGGGTTGGGTAAGACCGGTGGTGGGGGTGTGGGTGATGCCCGATGTGGGGAGGTGAGTGATGCCGGGGTTGGGGGAGTGGGTGATGCCGGGGGTGGAGGGGTTGGTTGATGCCAGTGGTGGGGGTGTGGGTGATGCCAAGTGTGAAGTTTTGTGTGATGCCGGGGTGGGGGTTTGAGTGATGCCAGGGGTGAGGGTGTGGGTGATGCCGTGGCTGGGGGTGTGGATGGGTGATGCCGGTGGTGGGGGGTGGGGGGGCGGTTGTTGATGCCGGGGATGGGGGGGGGTTGTTGATGCTGGGGTTGTGGGCATGGGTGATGCATGGGTTAGAGGGGTGGGTGATGCCGGGGATGGGATGGTGGGTGACGCCGGGTGTGGGGGTATATGTGATGCTGTGGGTGGGTAATGGTGGGGGTGGGAGAGCGGGTAATGCCAGAGGTGGGCGTATGGGTGATGCCGGTGTTTGTGGTTGGGTGATGCTGGGGGCGGGGGACTGGATAATGCAGTGGGTGGGGGGCTAGGTGATGCCAGGTGTGGGGGCTGGGTGATGCCGGGGGTGGGGGGTTGGGTGATGCCGGGAGTGGGGTGTGTGGGTGATGCCAGTGTTGGGGGTTTGGGTGATGCTGGAGGTGTGTGATGTTGGGGGTGGGGGTGGTGCGTGTTGCCTGGTGTGGGGTGTGGGTGATGCTGAGGGTGGGTGATGCCGTTGTTTGAGGGGGTTGGTAATGCCAGAGTTGGGGGAGGTTTGCGATGCCGGGGGTGGGGTTAGTGGTGATGGCGGCTATGGGCGGGTGGGTATTGCTGGTGGTGTGGGGCTGGGTGATGCTGGGGGTGTAGGTGTGGTGATGCTCGGGGTGGTGGGGTGTGTGATTCCGAGGTTGATGGGGTGGGTGATACCAGGTATGGGGGGGTGGGCAATGTCGGGGGTGGGTGATGGCAGGGTTGGGGGTGTGGGTGTTGCTGGGCTTCTGGCCATGGGTGATGCATGGTTTAGGGGGGTGGGTGATGCCGGGGATGGGATGATGGGTGATACCGGGGGCGGGGGGAATAGGTGATGCTGTGGGTGGGGGGTGGGAGATGCCGGGAGTGGGGTGTGTGGGTGATGCCAGTATTGGGGGTGTGGGTGATGCTGGGGGTGTGGGGTGGTGGGTGATGCCGGAGGTGGGGGACTAGGTGATGCCGGGAGTGGGGTGTGTGGGTGATGCCAGTGTTGGGGGTTTGGGTGATGCTGGAGGTGTGTGATGTTGGGGGTGGGGGTGGTGGGTGTTGCCTGGTGTGGGGTGTGGGTGATGCTGGGAGTGGTTGATGCCGTTGTTTGAGGGTTTGGTAATGCCAGAGTTGGGTGTGGGTGGGCGATGCCGGGTGTGGAGGTAGTGTTGATGGCGGCTATGGGCGGGTGGGTAATGCCGGTTGTGTGGGGTTGTGTGATGCTGGGGGTGTAGGTGTGGATGATGCCGGGGGTGGTGAGGTGTGTGATACCGAGGTTGATGGGGTGGGTGATATCAGGTATGGGGGGGATGGGCAATGTCGGGGGTAGGTGATGGCAGGGTTGGGGGTGTGGGTGTTTCTTGGCTTGTGGCCATGGGTGATGCATGGTTTAGGGGGGTGGGTGATGCCGGGGATGGGATGGTGGGTGATGCCGGGGTCAGGGGAATAGGTGATGCTGTGGGTGGGGGGGTGGGAGATGACGGGGGTGAGGCGATTTTTGATGCCAGGGATGGGGGGCTGGGTGATGCTGTGGGTGGGGGAGCGGGTAATGCCAGAGCTGCGGGTATGGCTGATGCCGGTGGTTGGATTTGGTGATGCCGGGGAGGGTGACTGGATAATGCCGTGGGTGGGGGGCTAGGTGATGCCAGTTGTGGGGGCTGGGTGATGGCAGGGGTGGGAGGGTGGGTGATGCCGGGAATGGGGTGTGTGGTTGATGCCAGTGTTGGGAGTGTGGGTGATGCTGGGGGTGTAGGGTGGTGGGTGATGCCAGGAGTGGGTGAGTGGCTGATTCCGGTGGTGTAGGTTGTTTGGTGTAGCCAGTGGTGAGGAGGCGTGTGATGTTGGGGTTGGGGGTGGTGGGTGTTGCCTGGGGGAGGGTGATGTCGTTGTTTGAGGGGTTTGGTGATGCCAGAGGTGGGCGGGTGTGCAATGCCTGGGTGGGGGTAGTGGTGATGGCGGGTATGGGAGAGTGGGTAATGCCGGTGTTGTGTGGTTGGGTGATGCTGGGGGTGGGGGTGAGGGAACCATGGGTGGGGGTTGGGTGATGCCAAGGGGTGATGGAGTTGTTAATGCCGGAAGTGGGGGTGTGGGTGATGCCGGTGATTGGGGTTGGGTGATGCCGTGGGTGGTGGCCTGGATAATGCCATGGGTGTGGGGCTAGGTGTTGCCGGGTGTGGGGAGGGGGTGGGTGATGTCGAAGGTGGTGCGGTGTGTGATGCCAGGAGTGGGGTGTGTGGGTGATGCCCGGGGTAGGGGGGTGTGGGTGATGCCAGGGGTGGGTGATGCTGGGGGTGGGGGTGAGGGAACCATGGGTGGGAGTTGGGTGATGCCAAGGGGTGATGGATTTGTTAATGCCGGAAGTGGGGGTGTGGGTGATGCCGGGCGTGACGGGGTGAGTGATGCCGGATTAGGTGGTGTGGGTGACGCCAAATGTGAGGGAATAGGTGAGGCTGAGTGTTGGGGGGTGGGTGATGCCGGGAGTGAGGGGATGGGTGATTTTGGGGTTGTGGGCATGGGTGATGCTTGGCCTAGGGGGTGGGTGATGCCGGGATGGGGGCGTGGTTGATGCCGAGGGTGGGAGTGTTGGTGATGCTGGGGGTGGTGGGTGAGGGACTCGTGGGGGGGGGTGGTTGTGTGATGCCGGGGGTAATGGAGTGGGTAATGCCGGAAGTGGGGGTGTGGGTGATGCCGGGCGTGAGGGGGTGCGTGGTGCCAGGAGTGGGGGTGGAGTTGGGGGTTTTGGGTGATGCCGGTGGTGGTGGGTTGGGCGATGCCAGTATTGGGGGTGTGGGTGTTGCTGGGGGTGTTGCCGTGGTTGGGATTGATAGGCGATGCCGGGGGAAGGGGGTGGTGGGTGATGCCGGGTGTCGGCGCTGCCACGGTTGGGTTTGGCTGATGCTGGGGATGGGGGCGTGGGTGATGCCGGGAGTGGGGGAGTTGGTGATGTTGTGCGTGGGGGGGAGTTTGATGCCAGGGATGGGGGGCTGGGTGATGCCGGGGGTGGGAGAGCGGTTAATACCAGAGGTGAGGTTGTGGGTGATGCTGGTGGTTGGGGTTGGGTGATGCCGGGGGAGGGGGCCTGGTTAATACCGTGGGTGGGGTGCTAGGTGATGCCGGGGGTGAGGGGGTGGGTGATGCCGATGGGGTGGGGTGTTTGGCGAAGCCAGTGGTGAGGAGGTCTGTGATGTTGGGGGTAGGGGTGGTGGGTGTTGCCTGGGGTGGGGGGCTGTGTGATACTGGAGGTGGGTGATGCCATTGGTTGGGGGGGGTTACTGATGCCAGAGGTTGGGGGGTTGGTGATACCTGAGGTGGGGGGAGTGGTGATGTCGGGTATTGGGAGGGTGTGTAATGTCGGTATTGAGGGGCTGGCTGATGTTGTGGTTATGGGGGAGGGTGATGCTGGGGGTGGTGGGGTGTGTGATGCTGGGGTGATAGGGTGGGTGATATCAGGTATGGGGGGGGGTTGGGTAATGAAAGGGGAGGGTGATGGCAGGGTTGGGGGGGTGATGCTGGGAGTGGGGGTGCTGGGTGATGCTGGGTGTGAGGGGTTGGGTGCTGCCGGGGGTAGTGGTGTGGTTGGGTGATACCGGGGGTGGGGGAACTGTGGTTTATGCAGGGGATGGGGGGGGTGTGATACCGGGGGTGGAGGTGTTGGTTTATGCCGGGTTTGGGTGTGTGGGTGATGCCAGGGGTGGGGGTGAGGGTGGGGGTGTGAATGATGCTGGTGGTTCGGGTGCTGGGTGATGCCGGGGGTGGGGGGATGGGTGTTGCCGGGGATGAATGGGTGGTTGATGTCGGGGATGGGGGTGGATGGGTAAACCCAGGGATAAGTGGGTGGCGATGCCGGGGGTAAGAGGGTGGGTGATGCATGGAGGAGGGGGGTGGATGATGCCAGGGTTGGGGAGTTGGGTGATGCCGGGTGTGGCGGGGTTGGCTGATGCCGGGGTTGTGGGCATGGGTGATGCCTGGGGTAAGGAGGTGTGTGATGCTGGGGGTGGGGGTGGGGGAAGAGGTGATGCCGGGTGTGGGGAGGGGGGTTGGGTGATGCCAGTGGTGAGGGGTTGAGTGATGCCGGTGTTGTGGGTGTGGGTGATGCCTGGGGTAGGGGGGTGGGTGATGCCGGGGATGAGGGGGTGTGTAATGCCGGGGTTGATGGGGTGGGTGATAGCAGGTATGGGGGGGATGGGTAATGTCGGGTTGTGAGGGTGTTGCTGGCAGTGAAGGGGTGGGTGATGCTGGGGGCAGGGGTGGTGGGTGATGCCGGGGATGAGGGGTTGGGTGCTGCCGGGATTGAAAGGGTGTGTGATGCTGTGGGTGTTGGGGAGTGTGATGTCGGGGATGAGGAGGTGAGTGATGCCATGGGTGGTAGGCTGGGTGATTCTGGGAGTGAGGGTTTGGGTGATGCCGGGCTGGGTGTTTGAGTGATGCCGGTGGTGAAGGTGTGGGTGATGCTGGTGTTGGGGCTATGGGTGATGCCAGGGGTGGGGGTGTGTGTGATGCCGGGGTTGCGGGGTGTGATGGTGTCGGGGGTGAGAGGGTGCGTGATACAGTTGTTGGGAAGATGTGATGCCGGGAGTGGGGTGTGTGGGTGATGCCAGTATTGGGGGTGTGGGTGAAGCTGGGGGTGGGGAGTGGTGGGTGATGCCAGAAGTGTGTAAGGCCGGTGGTTTGGGGTGTTTGGTGAAGCCAGTGGTGAGGCAGTGTGTGATGTTTGGGGTGGGGGTGGTGGGTGTTGCCTGGGGTGGGGTTGGGTGATACTAGGGGAGGGTGATGCCATTGGTTGGGGGGGTTGGTGATGCCAGAGTTGGGGGTGTCAGTGATGCCGGAGGTACGGGGAATGGTGATGCCGGGTATTGGGGGTGTGTGTAATGCCGGTGTTGAGGGGTTGGCTGATGCTGGGGGTGTGGGGGTGGATGATGCCGGGGGTGGATGGGTGTGTGATGCCAGGGGTGATGGGTTGGGTGATACCAGGTATGGGGGCGGTGGTTAATGTCAGGTTTGGTTGATGGCAGGGTTGGCGGGATGGGTGTTGCAAGCAGTGAAGGGGTGTTTGATGCCGGGGGTGGTGGGGAGCTAGGTGATGCCGGGGGTGGGGGGGTGGTGGGTGATGCCAAGGGTGGTGCGGTGAGTGATGACGGTAGTGGGGTGTGTGGGTGATGCCAGTGTTGGATGTGTGGGTGTTGCTGGGGGTGAGGGTGTGGGTGAAGTCTGGGGTGGGGATGGTGGGTGATGCCAGGGTTGGTGGGGTGGCTGATGCTGGGGGTGGGACTGAGGGAACCGTGGGTGGGGGTTGGGTGGTGCCAGGGGTGAGGGAGTTGTTAATGCCGGAAGTGGGGGCCTGGGTGATACCGGGCGTGAGTTGGTGTGTGTTGCCGGGGTAGAGGGTGTGGCTGATGCCAGGTGTGGGGGTGTGGGTGATGCCAGGGTTGAGGGGTGTGAATGTGTCGGGGGTGAGAGGGTGCGTGATGCAGTTGGTGGGGGGATGTGATGCCGGGAGTGGGGTGTGTGGGTGATGCCAGTATTGGGGGTGTGGGTGATGCTGGGGGTGGGCATTGGTGGGTGATGCCGGGAGTGTGTGGGGCCGGTGGTGTGGGGTGTTTGGTGAAGCCAGTGGTGAGGCAGTGTGTGATGTTTGGGGTGGGGGTGGTGGGTGTTGCCTGGGGTGGGGGGTGGGTGATACTGGGGGAGGATGATGCCATTGGTTGGGGTGGTTGGTGATGCCAGAGTTGGGGGTGTCGGTGATGCCGGGGGTACGGGGAATGGTGATGTCGGGTATTGGGGGGGTGTGTGTAATGCCGGTGTTGAGGGGTTGGCTGATGCTGTGGGTGTGGGGGTGGGTGATGCCGGGGGTGGTGGGGAGTGTGATGCCAGGGGTGAGGGGTTGAGTGATACCGGGCTGGGGGTTTGTGTGATGCCGGTGGTGAGGGTGTGGGTGATGCCAGGGGTGGGGGTGCGGGTGATGCCAGGGGTGAGGGGGTGTGTGTTGCCGTGTATGGGGAGATGGGTATTGTTGGGGGTGAGGTGTTCATTCCTGCTGGCTGGGTGATGCCGGGGTTGATGTGGTGTGTGATTCCGTAAGTGAGGGAGTGGGTGATGCCGGGCTAGGGGTTTGAATGATGCCGGGGGTGAGGGTGTGGGTGATGTTGGGGGTGGGGGTGTGATTGATGATGGGGGTGGGGTGGTAGGTGATGCCAGGGGTTGGGGAGCGGGTAATGCCTGTGGAGGGGGTGAGGGTGGTGCCGGTGGTTGGGATTGGGAGATGCCCTGGGTCGGGGACCTGGATAATGCCGTGGGTGGGGAGCTGGGTGATGCCGGGTGTGGAGGGTGGTGGGTGATGCCGAGGGTGTTGCGGTGGGTGATGATGGTAGTGGGGTGTGTGAGTGATGCCAGTGTTGGGTTTGTGGGTGTTGCTGGGGGTGAGGGTGTGGTTGAAACCATGGGAGGGGATGGTGGGTGATGCCCGGGGTAGGGGGGTGTGGGTGATGCTGGGGTGGGTGATGCCAGGGTTGGTAGGGTGGCTGATGCTGGGGGTGGAGCTGAGGGAACCATGGGTGGGAGTTGGGTGATGCCAGGGGTGAGGGAGTTGTTAATGCCGGAAGTGGGGGGCTGGGTGATACCGGGCGTGAGTTGTTGTGTGATGCCGGGGTAGAGGGTGTGGGTGATGCCGGGTGTGGGGGAATAGGCGAGGCTGGGGTTGGGGGTGTGGCTAATGCCGGGGGTAGGGGGTTAGGTGATGCCGTGGGTGGTGGCCTGGATAATGCCATGGGTGGGGGGCTAGGTTTTGCTGGGTGTGGGGAGGGTGTGGGTGATGTCGAAGGTGATGCGGTGGGTGATGCCGGGAGTGGGGTGTGTGGGTGATGCCCGGGGTAGGGGGGTGGGTGATGCCGGGGGTGGGTGATGCCAGTGTTGGGGTGGGTGGCTGATGTTGGGGGTGGGTGTGAGGGAACCATGAGTGGGGTTTGGCTGATGCCAAGGGGAGATGGAGTTGTTAATGCCGGAAGTGGGGGAGTGGGTGACACCGGGCGTGAGGGGGAGGGTGATGCCGGATTACGGGGTGTGGGTGATGCCGGGTGTGGGGGAATAGGTGAGGCTGAGGGTTGGGGGGTGGGTGATTCCAGGGGTGGGGCAAAAGGTAATGCCGGGGGTGGTGTGGGTGGGTGTTGCCGGGGGTGAGAAGGTGGGTGTTGCCGGGGTTGGGGTTGATAGGTGATGCAGGGGGTAGGGGGGGGTGGGTGATCCCGGGGGTCGGCGATGCCACAGTTGGGTTTGGCTGATGCTGGTGATGGGGGAGTGGGAGATGCTGGGAGTGGGGGAGTAGTTGATGCCGGTGGCATGGGGTGTTTGGTGAAGCCAGGGATGAGGAGATGTGTGATGTTGGGGATGAGGGTTTTGGGTGATGCCTGGGGTGACGCGGTGGGTGCTGTCGGGGATAAGGGGGTGGATGATGGTTGGGGTAGGGGGGTGGATGTTGCCGGGGTTGGGGGGTGGGTAAGGCCGGGGGTGGGGGTGTGGATGATGCCCGATGTGGGGAGGTGAGTGATGCCGGGGTTGGGGGAGTGGGTGATGCTGGGGGTGGGCGTTTGGGTGATGCCAGGGTTGAGAGGGTAGGTGATGCCAGGGGTGGAGGGGTTGGGTGATGCCAGTGGTGGGGGTATGGGTGATGCCAAGTGTGAAGTTTTGTGTGATGCCGGGTGGGGGTTTGAGTGATGCCAGGGGTGAGGGTGTGGGTGATGCCATGGCTGCGGGTGTGGATAGGTGATGATGGAGGTGGTGGGGGGGGGGGCGGTGCTTGATGCCGGGGATGGGGGGGGGCGGGGTTGATGCTGGGGTTGTGGGCATGGGTGATGCATGGGTTAGGGGGATGGGTGATGCCCGGGATGGGATGGTGGGTGATGCTGGGTGTGGGGGAATAGGTGATGCTGTGGGTGGGGGGAGGGTGATGGTGGGGTGGGGGAGCAGATAATGCCAGACGTGGGAATATGGGTGATGCTGGTGTTTGTGGTTGGGTGATCCTGGGGGAGGGGGACTGGATAATGCTGTGGATGGGGGGCTAGGTGATGCCAGGTGTGGGGGCTGGTTGATGCTGGGGGTGGGTGGTTGGGTGATGCCGTGGGTGATGGCCTGAATAATGCCATGGGTGGGGGGCTAGGTGTTGCTGGGTGTGGGAAGGGGGTGGGTGATGTCGAATGTGGTGCGGTGGGTGATGCCGGGAGTGGGGGTGTGGGTGATACCCAGGGTAGGGGGGGTGGGTGATGCCGGGGTGGGTGATGCCAGGGTTGGGGTGGGTGGCTGATGTTGGTTGTGGGGGTGAGGGAACCATGGGTGGGGGTTGGCTGATGCCAAGGGGTGATGGAGTTATTAATGCCGGAATTGGGGGTGTGGGTAATGCCGGGGATGGAGGAGTGGGTGATACCGGGCGTGAGGGGGTGGGTGATGCCAGATTAGGGGGTGTGGGTGATGCCGGGTGTGGGGGAATAGGTGCGGCTGAGGGTTGGGGGGTGGGTGATGCCAGGGTTGGGGCAAAAGGTAATGCTGGGGGTGGGGTGGGTGGGTGTTGCCGGGGGGTGAGAAGGTGGGTGTTGCTGGGGTTGGGGTTGATAGGTGATGCCGGGGGTAGGGGTGGGTGAGTGATGCCAGGGGTCGGCGATGCCATAGTTGGCATGGGTGTTTGGTGAAGCCAGGGGTGAGATGTGTGATGTTGGGGGTGGGGGTGTTGGGTGCTGCATGGGGTGAGGGGGTGGGTCGTGCCATGCTTGGATGGGTGTTTGATGTCAGGGATGGGGGGGTTGGGTGATGCCTGGGGTGACGCGGTGGGTGATGCCGGGGGTGGGAGTAGTGGTGATGGCGGGTATGGGGGAGTGGGTAATGCCTTATTTTGTGGTTGGGTGATGCTGGGGGTGTAGGTGTGGATGATGCCGGGGATGGTGGTGTGTGTGATGCCGGGGTTGATGAGGTGGGTGATACCAGGTATGGGGGGTTGGGCAATGTCGGGGGTGGGTGATAGCAGGGTTGGGGATGTGGGTGTTGCTGGGCTTGTGGCCATGGGTGATGCATGGTTTAGGGGGGTGGGTGTTGCCGGGGATGGGATGGTGGGTGATGCCGGGGGCGGGGGAATAGGTGATGCTGTGGTTGGGGGATGGGAAATGACGGAGGTGAGGGGGTTTTTGATGCCGGGGATGGGGGGCTGGGTGATGCTGCGGGTGGGGGAGTGGGTAATGCCAGAGGTGCGGGTATGGCTGATGCCAGTGGTTGGGGTTCGGTGATGCCGGGGGAAGGCGACTGGATAATGCCATGGGTGAGGGGCGAGGTGATGCCGGGTGTGGGGGCTGGGTGATGCCGGGGTTGGGCTGGTGGGTGATGCCAGGAGTGGGGTGTGTGGTTGATGCCAGTGTTGGGGGTGTGGGTGATGCTGGGGGTGTGGGGTGGTGGGTGATGCCGGGAGTGGGGGGGGTGGGTGATGTCGGTGGGGTGGGTTGTTTGGTGTAGCCAGTGGTGAAGAGGTGTGTGATGTTGGGGGTGGGGGTGGTGGATGTTGCCTGGTGTGGGGGGTGGGTGATGCTGGGGGTGGGTGATGCTGTTGTTTGAGGGGGTTGGTGATGCCAGAGGTGGGTGGGTGTGCAATGCCGGGGGTGGGGGGTAGTGGTGATGGCGGGTATGGGGGAGTGGGTAATGCCAGTGTTGTGTGGTTGGTTGATGCTGGGGGTATAGGTGTGGATGATGCCGGGGGTGCTGGGATGTGTGATGCCGGGGTTGATGGCGTGGGTGATAGCAGGTATGGGGGGATGGGTAATGTCGGGGGTGTGGGTGTTGCTGGCAGTGAAGGGGTGGGTGATGCTGGGGCGGGGGTGGTGGGTGATGCCGGGGATGTGGGGTTGGGTGCTGCTGGGATTGAAGGGGTGGGTGATGCCAGGGGTGATGGGGAGTGTGATGCCGGGGGTGAGGAGGTGAGTGATGCCATGGGTGGTAGGCTGGGTGATTCTGGGAGTGAGGGTTTGGGTGATGCCGGGCTGGGTGTTTGAGTGATGCCGGTGGTGAGGATGTGGGTGATGCCAGTGGTGGGGGCACGGGTGATGCCAGGGGTGGGGGTGTCGTTGATGCCGGGGTTGGGGGGTGTGATGGTGTCGGGGGTGAGAGGGTACGTGATGCAGTTGGTGGGGGGATGTGATGCCGGGAGTGGGGTGTGTGGGTGATGCCAGTATTGGGGGTGTGGGTGATGCTGGGGGTGGGGGGTGGTGGGTGATGCCGGGAGTGTGTGGGGCCGGTGGTTTGGGGTGTTTGGTGAAGCCAGTGGTGAGGCAGTGTGTGATGTTTGGGGCGGGGGGTGGTGGGTGTTGCCTGGGTGGGGGTTGGGTGATACTGGGGGAGGGTGATGCCATTGGTTGGGGTGGTTGGTGATGCCAGAGTTGGGGGTGTCGGTGATGCCGGGGGTGCGGCAAATGGTGATGTCGGGTATGGGGGGGGGTGTAATGCCGGTTTTGAGGGGTTGGCTGATGCTGGGGGTGTGGGGGTGGGTGATGCCGGTGGTGGTTGGGTGTATGATGCCAGGGGTGATGGGTTGGGTGATACCAGGTATGGGGGCGGTGGGTAATGTTGGGTTTGGTTGATGGCAGGGTTGGGGGGATGGGTGTTGCAAGCAGTGAATGGGTGGGTGAGGCTGGGGGTGAGGGTTTTGGTGTTGCTAGGGGTGGGTGATGCCGGGGGTGGTGGGGTGAATGATTCTGGGAGTGAGGGGGTGTTTGATGCTGGGCTGGTGTTTGAGTGATGCCGGTGGTGAGAGTGTGGGTGATGCCGGGTGTGGGGCTGTGGGTGATGCCAGGGTTGAGAGGAAGTGGTGGTGTCGGGGGTGAGAGGGTGGGTGATCCTGGGGGTGGGGGTGGCGGATGATGCCCAGGGTAGGGGGTTGGGTGATGCCAGGGGTGGGTGATGCCAGGCTTGGGGGCTGTGGCTGATGCTGGGGGTGGGGGTGAATGAACCATGGGTGGGGGTTCAGTGATGCCAAGTAGTGATGGAGTTGTTAATGCCGGAAGTGGGGGTGTGGGTGATGCTGGTGGTTGGGGTTGGGTGATGCCATGGGTGGTCGCCTGGATAATGCCATGGGTGGGGGGCTAGGTGTTGCCGGGTGTGGGGAGGGGGTGGGTGATGTCGAAGGTGATGCCGTGTGTGATGCCGGGAGTGGGGTGTGTGGGTGATTCCCGGGGTAGGGGGGTGGGTGATGCCGGGAGTGGGTGATGCCAGGGTTGGGGTGGGGGTGGTTGATGCTGGGGGTGGGGGTGAGGGAACCATGTGTGGAGATTGGGTGCTGCCAAGGGGTGATGGAGTTGTTAATGCCGGAAGTGGGGGGGTGGGTGATGCCGGATTAGGGGGTGTGGGTGATGCCGGGTGTGAGGGAATAGGTGAGGCTGAGGGTTGGGGAGTGGGTGATGCCGGGGGTGAGGGCGTGGGTGATTTTGGGGTTGTGGGCATGGGTAATGCTTGGCGTAGGGAGTGCGTGATGCCGGGGTGGGGGCGTGGTTGATGCCGAGGGTGGGGGTGTTGGTGATGCTGGGGGTTGTGGGTGAGGGACCCGTGGGTGGGGGGTTGTGTGATGCTGGGGTGATGGAGTGGGTAATGCCAGAAGTGGGGGTGTGGGTGATGCTGGGCATGAGGTGGTGCTGGGATAGTGGGTGTGGGTGGTGCCAGGAGTGGTGGTGGAGGTGGGGGTTTTGGGTGATGCCGGTGGTGGTGGGGAGGGCGATGCCAGTGTGGGGGGTGTGGGTATTGCTGGGGGTGAGAAGGTGGGTGTTGCCTGGGTTGGGGTTGATAGGCGATGCCGAGGATAAGGGGGTGGGTGATGCCGGGGGTCAGCGATGCCACGGTTGGATTTGGCTGATGCTGGGGATGGGGGCGTGGGTGATGCCGGGAGTGGGGGAGTTGGTGATGCCGGTGGGGTGGGGTGTTTGGTGAAGCCAGCGGTGAGGAGGTGTGTGATGTTGGGGGTGGGGAAGGTTGGTGCTGCCTGTGGTGAGGTGGTGGGTGATACTGGGGGTGGGTGATGCCATTGGTTTGGGGGGTTGATGATGCCAGATTTGGGGGTGTCGGTGATGCCGGGGGTGCGGGGTCTTGTGATGTCGGGTATGGGGGGGTGTGTAATGCCGGTGTTGAGTGGCTGGCTGATGCTGGGGGTGTGGGGGTGGGTGATGCCGGGGGTAGTGGGGTGTGTGATGCCGGTGTGATATGGTGGGTGATACCAGGTATGGTGGAGGGATGGGTAATGACAGGGGAGGGTGATGGCAGAGTTGGGGGGGTGGGTGTTGCTGGCAGTGAAGGGGTGGGTGATGCTGTGGGTGGGGGTGCTGGGTGATGCTGGGTGTGAGGGGTTGGGTGCTGCCTGGAGTGAAGCAGTGGATGATGCCGTGGGTAGTGGTGTGGTTGGGTGATGCCGGGGGTGGGGGGACTGTGGTTGATGCAGGGAATGGGGGGGTGTGTGATGCCGGGGGTGGTGGTGGTGGTTTATGCCGGGTTTGGGCATGTGAGTGATGCCGGGGGTGGGGGTGGGGGTGGGGGTGTGGATGATGCTGGTGGTTCGTGTGCTGGGTGATGCCGGGGGTGGGCGAATGGGTGTTGCCGGGGATGGATGTGTGGTTGATGTCGAGGATTGGGGTGGATTGGTAAAGCCAGGGATAATGTGGGGGAGCGATGCCAGGGGTAAGAGGGTGGGTGATGCATGGAGGAGGGGGGTGGATGATGCCAGGGTTGGGGAGGTGGGTGATGCCGGGTGTGGCGGGGTTGGATGATGTCGGGGTTGTGGACTTGGGTGATGCCTGGGGTAAGGGGGTGGGTGATGCTGGGGGTGGGGGAAGAGGTGATGCCGGGTGTGGGGAGGGGGGTTGGTGATGCCAGTGGTGAGGGGTTGAGTGATGCCGGTGTTGTGGGTGTGGGTGATGCCTGGGGTAGGGGGTGGGTGATGCCAGGGATGGGGGGCTGGGTGATGCCAGGGGTTGGGGGGGCGTGATAGTTTCGGGGGTGAAAGGGTGGGTGATGCTGGGGGTGGGAGGTGGGTGATGCCAGGGATGGGGGGCTGGGTGATGCCAGGGGTTGGGGGGGCGTGATAGTTTCGGGGGTGAAAGGGTGGGTGATGCTGGGGGTGGGAGGTGGGTGATGCCAGGGGTGAGGGGGTGGCTGATGCCGGGGGTGAAGAAGTGGGTGATGCTGGGGTTTGGAGTATTGGGGTGATGCCAGGGGTAAGGTGGTGAGTGATGCCGGGTATGGGGGAATGGGTAATGTCGGTGGTGAGGGTTTGGTTGCTGCCGAGGGTGAAGGGGTGGGTGATGCTGGGGGTGGTGGGGTGTGTGATGCCGGTGCTGAGGGTGTGGTTAATGCCGGGGTTGGGGTGTGGTTGATGCCGGGGGTGTGAGTGTGGGTGATGCCGGTGTTGGGGGGGTGGGGGTGCTAGTGTCGGGGTTGAGAGGGTGGGTGATGCCGGAGGTGGGAAGGGTGATGCCGGGGATTGGAATGGGGGGTAATGCCGGGGGTGAGGTGGTGGGTGATGCCAGGGGTGAGGGGGTGTGATACCGGGTATGGGGGGGTGGGTATTGTCAGGTGTGAGGGGTTGGGTGTTGCCGGGGTTGGTGGCGTGTGTGATGCCGGGTGTGTGGGGGTGGGTGATGCCATGGCTGGTAGGGTGTGTGATTCCAGGAGTGAGAGGGTGGGTGATGCCGGGCTGGGGGTTTGAGTGATACCGGGGGTGAATTTGCAGGTGATGCCGGGGGTGGGGGTGTGGGTGATGCCATGGTTGGGGGGGGTGGGCGATGCCGGGGTTGGGGGTGGGGGTTGTGGGTGTTGCCGGGGGTGGTGGGGTGGGTGATGCCGGGGGTCGGCGGTGCCACGGTTGGGGTTTGGGTGATGCTGGGGGTGGGGGGGTTCGTGATGCTGGGAGTGGGGGAGTTGGTGGTGTGGGGTGTTTGGTGAAGCCAGGGGTGAGGAGGTGTGTGATGTTGGGCGTGGGGGTGGTGGGTGTTGCCTGGGGTGGGCGGGTGGGTCGTGCCGGGTTGGATGGGGTGTTGATGTCAGGGACGGGGGGGTTGGGTGATGCCAGGGGTGACGGGGTGGGTGATGCAGGGGGTAAGGGGGTGGGTGATGCATGGGGTAAGGGGGTGGGTGATGCATGGGGTAAGGGGGTGGGTGATGCATGGGGTAAGGGGGTGGGTGATGCATGGGGTAGGGGGGTGGGTGATGCATGGGGTCAGGGGGTGGGTGATGCAAGGGGTAAGGGGATGGGTGATGCCATGGGTGGGTGGGTGGGTGATGCCAGTAGTGAATGTTTTGTGATGCCGGTGTGGGGGTTTGAGTGATGGCAGGGGTGAGAGGTGGTTGATGCCGTGGATGGGGGGTTGGATGATGCCAGGGGTGGAGGTGGTGGATTATGCCAGGGGTGGGGGTGTGGGTGCTGCCGGGTGTGGTGGTAGGGGTGTGGCTAATGCTGGTGGTTCGGGTGGTGGGTGATGCCAGGGGTGGGCAAGTGGGTGGTGCCGGGGTTGGATGGGTGGTTGATGTCAGGATGGGGGTGGGTTGGGTGATGCCAGGGGTGAGAGTGGGGTGATGCCGGGGGTAAGGGGGTGGGTGATGCCAGGGTTGGGGAGGTGAGTGATGCCAGGTGTTGGGGGTGGTGGGTGGTGCCGGTGAAGTGATGTGTGATGCCGGGGCTGAGGGGGTGGGTGATGCCGGGGGTGAGGATGTGGGTGATGCCAGGGTTGAGGAGGTTTGTGATGCCGGGTGTGGGGGGTGGGTAATGTCGGGGGTGAGGGTTTGGGTGCTGCCGGGGGTAAAGTTGTGGGTGATGCCGGCGGTGGTGGGGTGTGTGATGCCGGGGTGAGGGTAGAGTGATGCCGGGGATAAGGGGGTGGGTGATGCCGGGGTTGGGGAGGTGAGTGATGCCAGGTATGGGGGGTGGTGGGTGGTGCCGGGGGTGATGTGATGTGTGATGCCAGGGCTGATGGTGTGGGTGATGCCGGGGGTGAGGTGGTGGGTGATGCGAGGGGTGAGGGGGTGTGTGATGCTGGCGGTGGTGGGGTGTGTGATGCCGGGGGTGAGGGGCTGGGTGATGCCATGTGTGGTAGGGTGGGTGATTCGGGGAGTGAGAGGGTGGGTGATGCCGGGCTGGGTGTTTGAGTGATGCCAGTGGTGAGGGTGTGGGCGATGCCAGAGGTGGGGCTGTGGGTGATGCCGGTGTTGGGGGTTGTGGTGGTGTCGGGGGTGAGAGGGTGGGTGATGCCGTGGGTGGGGCGTGATGCCGGGTGTGTGGGGGTGGGTGATGCCAGGGGTGAGGATGTGGGTGATGCCAGGGGGTGGGGGAGTGGTGATGCTGGGATTGTGGGGGGTGGTTGATGCCGGTGGTGGGTGGGTGGGTGATGCCGGGAGTGAGAGTTTGTGTGATGCCGGGGTGGGGGTTTGAGTGAAGCCTGGGGTGAGGGGGGTGGTTGATACCGGGGATGGGGAGGTGGGTGATGCCGGGGTTGTGGGCATGGGTGATGCCTGGGGTAAGGGGGTGGGTGATGCCGTTGATGTGATAGTGGATGATGCCGGGTGTGGCGGAATAGGTGATGCCGGATGTGGGGGTGGTGCGTGATGCCGGGGGTGAGGGGGTGAGTGGTGCCAGTGTTGTGGGCGTGGGCGATGACTGGGGTAGGGGGGTGGGTGATGCCGGGGGTGGGGGGGGTGGTTGATGCCGGGAATGGGGGGCTGGGTGATTCCAGGGGTGGGAGAGTGGGTAATGCCAGGGGTGTTGCGGTGGGTGATGCCGGGAGTGGGGTGTTTGGGTGATGCCAGTGTTGGGGATGTGGGTGTTGCTGGGGGTGGGGGTGTGGGTGAAGCCAGGGGTGGGGTTGGTGGGTGATGCACGGGGTAGGGGGTGTGGGTGATGCCAGGGGTAGGGGGTGGGTGATGCCGAGGGATTGGGCGTGGTTGATGCCGTGGGTGGGGGTGTTGGTGATGCCAGGGGTGGTGGGTGAGGGACCCGGGGGTGGGGGTTTGTTTGATGCCGGGTTTGATGGAGTGGGTAATGCCAGAGGTGCGGCGTTGGGTGATGCCTGGGATGGATGGGTGGGTGTTCCGGGCGTGAGGGTTTGAGTGGTACAGGGGTAGGTGGTGTGGATGGTGCCAGGAATGGGGGAGGGGGTGGGGGTTTTGGGTGATGCCAGTGGTGTTGGGGTGGGTGATGCCAATGTTGGGGGTGTGGGTGTTGCTGGGGATTAGAGGGTGTGTGATGCCGGGGTTGGGGGTGGTGCGTGATGCTGGGTGTAGGGTGGTGGGTGATGCCGGGATTGTGTGATGCCAGGGTTGGTGAGGTGGGTGATGCCGGGTGTAGGGGGGTGGGTGATGCCGGGGTTGTGTGATGCCAGGGTTGGTGGGGTGGGTGATGCCAGGTGTGGGGGTGTGGGTTGTGGGTGATGCCGGTGGTGGTGGTGTGGATGATTCAGGGAGAAGGAATGGTGGGTGATGCCGGGAGTGGGTGATGGCAGTGGTTTGGGGGGTGGGTGATGCTGGGGGTGGGGGGGGATTTATGATGCCGGGAGTGGGGTGGTGGGTGATGCTGAGGTTGAGGGGGTATGTGATGTTGGGGTTGGGTGTGGTGGGTGTTGCCGGAGGTGGGGGGTTGGTGATGCCGGGGGTGGAGCGATGGGTTATGCCGGGGGTGGGTGATGTTTGGGGTAAGGGGGGGTGATGCCGGGGTGGGGGGTTGGGTGATGCCGGGGTTGAGGGGGAAGGTGATGCTGGGTTTGTGGGCGTGGGTGTTGTCTGGTGTAGGGGGTGGGTGATGCCGTGGGTGGTGGCGTGGTTGATGCCGAGGGTGGGGGCATGGGTGATGCTTGGTGTAGGGGGTGGGTGAGCCAGAGGTGGTACGGTGGGTGATGTCAGGAGTGGGGTGTGTGGGTGATGCCAGTGTTGGGGGGGTGGGTGTTGCTGGGGGTGAGAGTGTGGGTGATGCCGGTGGTGGTGTTGTGGGTGATGCTGGGAGTGGGGGGGCGGGTGCGGTGGGTGATGCCAGTGTTGGGGATGTGGGTGTTGCTGGCGGTGAGGGGTGGGTGCTGCTAAGGGTGGGGGTGGTGGGTGATGCCAGGGGTGGGTGATGGCAGTGTTTGTGGGGTGTGTGATGGTAAGTGTTTGTGGGGTGGGTGATGGCAGTGTTTGTGGGGTGGGTGATGCTGGGGGTGAGGGGGGGATTGATGATGCCGGGAGTTGGGTGGTGGTTGATACCGGGGTTGTGGGGTGGGTGATGCTGAGTCTGAGATGGTGGGTGATGCCGGGGGTGAGGGGATGGGTGATGCCGGGGGCGGTGGGGTGTGTGATGCCAGGAGTGAGTGGGTGGGTGATGCTGGGGTGGGGGGGATTTATGATGCCAGGAGTGCGGTGGTGGGTGATGCTGGGGTTCTGGGGTGTTGGGTGAAGCCCGGGGTGAGGGGTTATTTGATGCCGTGTTTGGGGGTGGTGGGTGATGCCGGAGGTGGGGGGTGGGTGTTGCCGGGGGTGAATGATGCCAGATGTTGGGGGGTTGGTGATGCTGGGGCTGTGGTGATGGGTCATGCAGGGGATGGGTGATGCCCGCGGTGGGGGGGGGGTGGTGGATGATGCCGGGGGTGGGGTGTATGGTGATGCCGGGGCTGAGATGGTAGGTGATGCTGGGGGTGAGGCCGTGGGTGATGCCAGGGGTGTGGTGGTGTGTGATGCCAGGTATGGGGTGTTGGGTAATGTCGGGGGTGCGGGGTTGGGTGATTCCAGGGGCGGTGGGGTCTGTGATGCCAGGAGTGAGCGGGTTGGTGATGCTGGGGTGGGGGTTTGAGTGATGCCAGGGGTGGGGTCGTGGGCCATGCTGGGGTTGGAGGGGCAGGTGATGCCGGTTGTGAGGGGTGTTGTGATGCCGGGGGTGATAGTGTGGGTGGTGCTGGAGCTGAGATGGTGGGTGAGGCCCGGCGTGGGTGGGTGATGCTCGTGTTGGGGGTGTAGGTGTTGCTGGGGGTGGGTGATGCCAAGTTTGGGTGGCTGATGCTGGGGGTGTGGGTGAGTAAACCGTGGGTGAGGGTTGGGTGATGCCAGTGGTGAGGGAGTTGTTATTGCCGGAAGTGGGGGGTGGGGAGTGGGTGATACCGGGCGTGAGGGGGTGAGTGATGCCGGAGTAGGGGGTGTGGGTGATGCCGGGTGTGGGGAAGTAGGTGAGGCCGGAGGTGAGGGTCTGGGTGATGCCGTGGGTGAGGGGGTGGGTGATGCCAGGGGTGGGGCAATAGGTTATGCCGGGGGTGGGGTGGATGCGTGATGCCAGGTTTGTGAGCGTGGGCGTTGCTTGGTGTCGGGGGTGGTGATACCGGGGGTGAGGGGGTGAGTTATGCCAGTGTTGTGGGTGTGGGTGATGCCGGGGGTGGGCGTGGGGGTGTGGGTGATGCCGCGTGTGAGGGGGTGGGTTATGCCGGAGTAGGGGGTGTGGGTGATGCCGGGAGTGGTGGTGGGTGTTGTGGGTGATGCCGGGGTTCAGGGTTTGGCTGATGCTGGGGATGTAGGGGGTGGGTGATGCCGGGTGTGGGGAAATAGGTGAGGCTGGGGGTGAGGGGCCGGGTGATGCCGGGGATGAGGGGGTGGGTGATGCCGGTGTTGTGGGCATGGGTGATGCTTGGGGTAGGGGGTGGGTGATATCGGGGTTGGGGGAATGGGTGATGCCAGGGGTGGGGTGGGTGGGTGATGCAGGGGTTGAGGGGGTGAGTGATGCCGGGTTTGTGGGCATGGGTGTTGCCGGGGTTAGGGGGTGGGTGATGCCGGGGGTGGAGACGTGGTTGATGCCGAGGGTTGGGGTGTTGGTGATGCTGGGGGTGGTGGGTGAGGGATCCGTGGGTGGGGGGGTTGTGTGATGCCAGGGGTGATGGAGTGGGTAATGCCGGAGATGGGGTGTTGGATGATGCCGGGTGTGAGGGGGTGGATTATGCCGGGGTAGGGGGTGTGGGTGTTGCCTGGGATGAGAAGGTGGGTCATGACGGGTCTGGGGGTGGTGGGTGATGCCAGGTTTAGGGGGGTGGTTGATGCCGGGAGTGGGTGATGCCAGGGTTGGTGGGGTGGGTGATGCCGGGAATGGGGGTGGATGTTGTGGGTGATGCCGGTGGTTGTGGGGTGGGTGATGCCAGGGATGGGATGGTGGGTGATGCCGGGGGTGGGGGAATAGGTGATGCCGGGAATGGGGGTTTGGTGATGCCGGGGATGAGGGGGTGAGTGATGCCAGACATGGGGGGCTGGGTGAAGCCAGGAATAGGTGAGTGGGTAATGCCGGTGGTTGGTGTTGGGTGATGCCGTGGGTTGGGGGCCTGGATAATGCCATGGGTGGGGGGCTAGGTGATGCCGGGAGTGGGGAGGGGTGGGTGATGCAGTGTTGGGGATGTGGGTGTTGCTGGGGGTGAGAGGGTGGTGACGCCAGGGGTGGGGGTGTGTGTATTGCTGGGGGGTGAGGGTGTGAGTGATGCCAGGGGTGGGGGTGTGGGTGATGCTGGGGGTGAGGGGGTGGGTGATGCCGGGGGTTTGGGGGGTGGGTGATGCCAGGGGTGGGGCAATAGGTAATGCCGGGGGTGGGGTGGGTGGGTGATACCGGGGCTGAGGGGGTGGTTGATGCCGGGTTTGCGAGCGTGGGAGATGCCTGGGGTAGGGAGTGGGTGATGCCGGGGGTGGGGGTGTTGGTGATGCCGGGGATGGTGGGTGAGGGACCCGTGGGTGGGGCGGTTGTGTGATGCTGGGAGTGATGGAGTGTGTAATGCCGGAGATGGGGTGTTGGATGATGCTGGGGGTGGGGGAGTGGGTGAGGCTGGGCATGAGGGGATGGGTGATGCCAGGGTAGGGGGTGTGGGTGATGCCAGGAGTGGGGTGGCTGTGGGGGTTTTGGGTGATGCCGGTGGTGGTGGGGTGGGTGATGCCAGTTTTGCGGGTGTGGGTCTTGCTGGGGGTGAGAGGGTGGGTGATGCCTGGGTTGGGTGTGGTGTGTGTTGCCGGGGGAGAATGATGCCAGAGGTTGGGGGGGTTGGTGATGCCGGGGGTGGGGCAATGGGTCATGCCAGAGGTGGGTGATGACATCGCTGGCGGGGGTTAGTGATGCCGGGGCTGAGATGATGGGTGGTGCCGGGCGTGGGGGTGTGATGCCGGGGGTGAGGGGATGAGTGATGCCGGGGATGAGGGTGTGCGTGATGCCAGGGGTGAGGGTGTGGGTGGGTGAGGCCGAGGGTGGGGGTTGGGGTGATGCCGGGGGTGGGGGTTGGGGTGATGCCGGGGGTGAGGGGGTGGGTGATGCCGGGGTGGGGGTGTGGGTGATGCTGGGGGTAAGGGGTGGGTGATGCCAGAGGTGGGGGTGTAGGTGATGCCAGGGGTGTGGGTGTGGGTGATGCCGGGGTGAGGGGGTGGGTGATGCCGGGGGTGGTGGGGTGGGTGATGTTGGGGGTGAGAGGGAGGTTGATGCTGGGGGTGAGAGGGTGGTTGATGCCGGGTGAGGGGGCTGGGTGATGCCGGGGTGGGGGTGTGGGTGATGCTGGGGGTAAGGGGTGGGTGATGCCAGAGGTGGGGGTGTAGGTGATGCCAGGGGTGTGGGTGTGGGTGATGCCGGGGTGAGGGGGTGGGTGATGCCGGGGGTGGTGGGGTGGGTGATGTTGGGGGTGAGAGGGAGGTTGATGCTGGGGGTGAGAGGGTGGTTGATGCCGGGTGAGGGGGCTGGGTGATGCCGGGGGTGAAGGGGTGGGTGATGTTGGGGGTGAAGGGGTGGGTGACGCCGAGGGTGAGGGGGTGGGTGATGCCGGGGGTTGGGGGTTGGGTGATGCCGGGGTTTGGGGGCTGCGTGATGCCGGTGGTGAGAAGCTGGGTGATGCCGGGGGTGAGGGGTGGGTGATGCCAGGGGTGAGGGGGTGGGTGACGCTGGAGGTGGGGTTTGGGTGATTCCGGTGTTGGGGGGATGGGTGATGCCGGGTGTGAGGGGGTGGGTGATGCCGGGGGTTGGGCGTTGGGTGATGCTGGGGGTTGGGGGCTGCGTGATGCCGGTGGTGAGGAGCTGGGTGATGCCGGGGGTGAGGGGTGGGTGATGCCGGGGGTGAGGAGGTGGGTGATGCTGGAGGTGAGGGGGTGGGTGATGCCGAGGGTGAGGGGTGGGTGATGCTGGGGGTGAGGGGGTGGGTGATGCCGAGGGTGAGGGGGTGGGTGATGCTGGAGGTGGGGTTTGGGTGATTCCGGTGTTGGGGGGGTGGGTGATGCCGGGGGGTTGGGGGGGGGTGGGTGGGGTGTGATGCCGGGGGTGTTGGAAGCTGGACTCAGGGTAAAACCTGAGCACCACCATTTCCCAAAGTGACCCAGTGACCCGGGTGAATAATTAGGTCTGAAAACAATGGCCAGGGGAGGGGTCAGAGGGCGTGTGGGAGGAGCCAACGACTGCACTTTTGGGCTGATTGACGGGGCTCCCGAATAATGAGCCATTCAGGACATGGAGAGCAAGGCTCTGCTGGGACATGTTAGCTAGATTCAAACGCCAATTGGAGGATTTGGGCATGTTCCGAAATCTCTCATTTGATGGGGAATCTAAAAGGTTAAAATGTGAATTGCTAATTAGCATTAATAGGAAAATATAAGTGGAAAGAACAACTTGACATAAAAAATTGAGGAATATGGCTGCAGGATTTGGATTCTAGCCACAGAGCCAGCTAATACAGAAGAGCTTGAGGTAGTTTACAGCTGGAAGCGTGTCATACAGCTGGGCTTTCTCTAGACAGGAACAAGTGTTTTCCGAAATAACCTCACATGTGATAAGAAATGTGTTTTCCTGAAGAAACAAAGCAGAATGGAAGCTGGATTTTAATTCAGCTGAACTTTCTCCTCAAAAAGACGCATGTCCAGCAGACAAAGGAAGCTTGTTTCACATCTGCAGACACTGTCTTTAAAATAACCCCATCAGACTTAGGTCAGTCGGCCATCTTTGGACATAAAGGGTCAAAGTTCAATTTTGAGAATCCCCCTGGGTTGAGACAGAGAAACATCAACATTCAATAAAACCATCTGGAATTCATGAGTAAATATCTTTCTTCATTGTTGCTGTTTGTTTGAGTTTTCTAACAATATTTGCTGATAAGGTGGATATATAAATTTCATGTATTTAAGACGACATTATTGATGTGATGCTTAGCTTTGGTTATCATTTATAACTTCAAGTATAAGCTATCACCTATAATGGGCTTCAATAAAATGTATATGTTCTTGAAGCATATAGAACATGTAATCTGAAATATTTCTTACCTCCAGAATCCACATAAATTCACAACTCTAGAAGTCTTCGTCAGATTTCTAGGAGCTGATATTGGAAAACATTGAAAAAGCTGGTTGACTAAGACAGGCCTCAATGTATGTCCCATCCTCAGACTATTTTGTGGGCTTGGAGACTCCTGGAGGAGAGGACTTGTATTTGAGGCCCAGTCTCAGACTATGTTACTTTAATGCTTAGAATCTCTTTTAGTCGAGGCTTTAAGCTAACAATAAGTTGAAGGAAGTTGGTTTAACTTGCCGGAGGGTAAAGAGAGTGGAACCATGAACAGGCACCTTCACCCATGGTGCACATTCCTCTGAGAACCAATGAAGGATTGACGCCATGATTGGATTAGGTTCCAATGACCCTTTGCCCCTCTCGTAGGAAAGTACAAAGGTCAGAAGGATCCAACTGTAAATGGGCTACGTCCAAAGTGCATATGCCTCATGCCCCAAAGACCTCCAGGCCTCGCAGCTGATAGGTTCAGGCTTGGCACATCTTCCTGATCCATGTTATTCCAGTAGAGTAAGTTCGGGCTGTGCTCTAATCCAAAGGATTGAGTTTGACAGGGCCCTAACTCACGCTGATATCACCTTCCAGCACTCATTCAGATCCAACCCCCTTTGTGAAAGCTCTGTCATGGCTGGGGTTTTAGTGGGGGTGGGGGAAGGGTGGGTGGTCCTACCGGTGACCGTTAAGGCAGAGCTAGAGTCCATTATTAAGGAAGAAATAGCAGGACATTTAGACAAGCTTAAAGCAATCAAACAGAGACAACATGGTTTTGTGAAGGGAAATCAGATTTGATAAATTCGCTAGAGTTCTTTGAGGATATAACAAGCAGAGTTGATAAAGGGAAACCGGTAGATGTCGTGTATTTGGATTTCCAGGAGGCATTTGATGTCACATAAAAGGTTATTGCACATGATAGGAGCTCATGGCTTTGGGGGTAATGTATTAGCACGGATTGAGGATTGGTTTACACACAAGAGACAGAGATTCAGGCTCAATGGGTCTTTTGCAGGTTGGAAAAACATAACTAGTTGAGTGTTACAAGGATCAGTCCCAGGGCCTCAGTTATTTACTATCTACATTAGTGACTCAGAGGAGGGGCAGAGTGCAGTGTATCCAGATTTGCTGATGATATAAAAATAGGTGGGAAGGCATTTTGTGATGAGGACATAAGGAATCTGCAAAGGGGTATAGACAGGTTAAGTGAGCGGGCAAGCATTTGGGAGATGGAGTTTAATGTAGGAAAGTGTGAGGTCATGTACTTTGGTGGGAAGAAACAGGCAGATTATTATTTAAACAGAGAGAGACTCTAAAAAAGTGCAGTACCGAGGGACCTGGGTGTTCTTGTGCATGAAACACAAAACGTTAGCATGCTGGTGTAGCAAGTAATTAAGGAGGCAAATAGAATCTTGGCCTGTATTGCTGGGGGGCGGGAGTATAAAAATAGGGAAGTCTTGTTACAACTGCACAGGGTGTTGGTGAGGCTGCACCTGGAGTACTGTGAACAGTTTTGTTCCCTGTATTTAATAAAGGGTATACTGGCATTGGGGGCAGTTCAAAAGAGATTCACTAGGCTGATTCCTGCGATGAATGGGTTGACTTATCAAGAATGGCTAATCGAGTTAGGACTTTATTCATTAGAGTTTAGACCAATGAGGGGTGATCTTATTGAAACGTACAAGATGCTGAGGGGGCTTGACAGGGTAGGTGTTGAGATGATGTTTCAACTAGAGGGGGAATCCTGTACTGGGGGCATAGTTACAGAATAAGGGGACACTAATTTAAAACTGTGCTGTGAAGGACTTTCTTCTCTCAGAGGGTAGTGAATATCTGGAATTCTCTACCCCAGAGAGTTGTGGAGGCTAGAGCACTGAAAGTATTGAAAGAGGAGGCAGATAGATTTTTGAAATATCAGGGAGTTGAGGGATAGAAGGAACTGGCACAAAAGAGGGGTTAAAGGCCTGGGGCCTTTGAATGGCGGGGCAGGCTAGAGGGGCCGAATGGCCTACTCCTGCCCCTATTTCTTATGTTCTTATATTCTCTGCGTGGTTTCTCAAGCGTCTGCTCACAAATGCATCTGAGAGGTGACCGAGGCCCTGTTCAGTAAGGCACACAATTACATGCGGTGCTCCCTGGATGAAGCCAGCCAGGCTGCCAGAGCAGTGGGATTTGCAGCAATCTCCCATTCCCACAGGTACAGGGGGCCATCGACTACACACATGTGGCCTTAAGATCTCCCTGGGAGCAGCCAGTAAGATTTATCAATAGAAAAGGCTTCAACTCTCTCAACGTGCCGCTGATCTGTGATCACCGGAAGCAGATGATGCAGGTTTGTGTGAGGTACCCTGGGAGCTCCAAGACTCGAACATCTTGAGTCACTCGCACGTGCCAGAGATCTTCGAGGGCCCTCAGCGCATTTAGGGTTGTCTCATCGGTGACAAGGGTGACCCCCAATAGCCGTGGCTAATGAGGCAGCCAGAGAGAGCCTCAGAGGAGAGGCACAATGTGGCTCATTCTGTAAGACGCGCCTTGATTGAGCAGACCGTTGGCATGTTGAAGATATGTTTCCGAGGTCTGGACCGATCAGGCAGCACTCCCCAGTACTCTCCCCAGAGGGTGGCCCCATCATTGTGATTCCCGGCACTCGACACAACCTGGTGCTCCAAAGGGGGGATGATTTGTCACAGGGAGAGATGGAGGAGCTGCACGTCTCCTCTGATGAGGAGGATGTCGAGAGGACTGAGCCCGATGGGGATGAGGAAGTTGAGGAGCCGGAGCAGGAGGCGATAGCACAGCCCAGACGAGGCAGGGAAGCGTGTGAGATCCTTATAACCACAAGGTTCCAGGACGATGGTGACGTTTCACACTGACTGAGATTGACTGCAATGCGGCTACGACTTATTAAAAAAACCTTCACTGAGAAACCACAGGCAAAACCCCATGTTTCAGCCCAAACATGAATCCCTTGCTCCTCCCTCCACCATTTGTCCCAACACAATCTCACCTCCACCACCCTCCACCCTTGTCCCGGCAGCCCATCTAAACCATTCGTTTGCCAGTCTTTCCCAGTCTCTTAGTCCTATCTGTCTTTTGTAACCATCAGCATCATCCCACCGAGATGTTTCCCCAGCACTCCAGGTACTCCCGCCTTCCCTCTTTCACCCGTACCTTGCTGGCCGGAATATTTAACCCTGGGCAGGGCACCGATGCCTCATCAAACTGCTAGTCGGGGGAATTGGAGTATTTGGGTGAATTTGACCCTAACCAGGCCGGCCACTTTCTCTCATGGATACATCTGGTCATCCCGTCTGTGCCCCATGTCTTGCCCACTGTGTTACGATGGGTCTGGCTCCCCCCTTACACCCGGATGTAAAGACATCTCGATGTGTCCTCGATCCATCTGTCCGGCTCCAACCAGGATTGTCACCATGCACAGCCACAGGGCACGACCCATCCTGCATCCTTGGATCCAATTTGCTTCACAGAAAGGAGACAAAGTAGGGAAAAGAAGCCCTGCTCTGTGAGGGGTCTTCCCTCCACAGGTCCACCTTGGGTTATGTACAGATTTACAGGCTGTGTTTCCCCCTTCCTGTCTCCCAGGGTCAGGTCTCTTGCAGCTCAGGGTTGATGTGGGAGGAGGTGCCCAGGGCAGCCTGGGCCAAGGTGTCTGACTGCCCCTCCTTACCGTCCGGCTGTCTGTGTCCTCATCATCATCCCAGGACACGGGGGAAGGACTCACATTCATCAGGCTCATGTTCCTTCCTCGGGCTCTGCTTTGTATGAGCTTCCTCTCCTCGGGATGATAGAGTTTGCACTGGTTAATATGGAAGCGTATTGTCCGTTCAGGCAGCCACACTGCGTTTACCATCGGGTTTGCCTTGTCCTCCGTACTGTGTGTCTCCATGTAAAGTGGTTTGAATGCTCTGACCCGGGCATCGTTCCTCACCATGACCTGTTCCCTTACCTTCCACTCCTGCACTTTGTGTGGCTCCAACTGCATTGTGTCCTTCTGATGTTGGCTCCCCCTATTATTCTCTGCCTCCCAGTGTATTGCCCTCAGGGTATCATACAGATCCTATTTGACCTCCTGAGTCTGGGGTTCGGTCAGGACTGGCACCAGCACATGAACTGGGGGCTGTATCGTCCTCCCAGTCACCAGCTCATGTGGAGAGTGCCCTGTTCTTTCAGAGAGGCTGGCCCTCATGCTCATTCAGACTAGAGGCAGGACCTCGTCCCACTTCTTTGGCTGCTCCCCCATCTCCTTTCTTAGCCTTTCCCCTGGGTTCACCCTCTCGACTGTACCCAATGACTGAGGGCTGTGGGCCACATGCCGTTTCCTCTGTATCCCTGTAAGCTTCAGGGTGACTGACATAACTCTACGTAACTTATCCTGTGAAATGGCTCCCCCTGATCTGACACTGCCATCTGCAGCAGTCCCCAATGGGAGAACACGTGCCTTACCAGGATCCTAGTGGTGGTCAGTGTCATGGCTGTTCTACAAGGGAAGGCTTCCACCATTTGGAAAAGACGTCTACCAGCACCAGGGAATATTTGTTGCCTGATACTGAGGTGGCCAGTGGCCTGATGAAGTCTATTTGTCTGGATGGCCAGAGTCCTTCCACCTGCCAGTGTGTCCCATTGCTGCAGAGATCTGGGTTATGAGGCGTGCCCACCAAGTAGCCACCGCAGTGTTCCCTTACCTCTTCCCCGAGATAAGGCCACCAGCCCACCTCCTCCACTCTCCCCCAGGTCGGTCTCCAGCTCTCGGGCCCCCATGGGATAGCTGTATGAGTTCCTCCCAGGAGGGTGTGGGCACAATCCCCTTTTCCACTTTAAACAGCATCCCTTCCCTAACCGCCACATCAGCCACTCCAAAAGGACCCTCAACTGGCTGCCGCTCTCCCTTTTTCTTGATTCCTGCCTTCTGAACTGTACCTTGCGCATGGTCCTGGGTCAGGTCTGGGCAGATTGATCATCTGTGGGCCCTTAAAGCAGCAATCTGTCCCAATTCGTACGGGTCCCAAAGCGTTCATTCCCTGGTCCCCTTCCTCACCAACTGGTCAGCCTCCAGGCTGCTTACCCGTTGAGCTTCTGTTTTGGAGTGTGCTTTCACCTTCTGGGTATAATATCCCCTCCATTTCCCGTGACACTGTTGTTTTTAGCAGTGGGGCTGTTACCAATGGTTTCCTGTCTGTGGACTTGAATCCTTGCCTGGGCATATTGCCAACTATTTAGTACAGGAACTACAAGTGAACATCAAATCTGAGCGCATGGTGTAGGGGGTCGGGAATTCCTCCGGGTGAGTAACCACATAGGCTACAGCTGCCAGCTGGACCTGCTGCACACTCAGTGTGGAGGGGAGTTTTATAGCTTCTCTATCCCAGTCTCCGGGTCATAAATTCCACACCCTGTCCTCCGGTCTCCGTTTGTTACAGAGCTGGACACATCCACATCTTTGTCTCTCCCTGTCGGATATTCCCAGGCCCGGATCCCTACATCTACGTCCCTCACCCTTCGAGCGAGCACACACATGGTCTGTCCCTGGATCGATCATGTTCAGGCCCAGCTTCAGTTCCACCAATCTCTCCCCCTCAGCTTCATTTGGGAGAGTAACAATGTCCAATGGACAATGTGGTTGCTGCTCACTGACCCGTCCTTTATCCTGTCACCCAGTAACATCTGTGTCGCAGTGTGACAGGGTCGTAAGGTCACTAAGGATGTCCCTGTAAAAGACTGAAAACCGTTCACTGCCCAGTAGGTCACCAAGAGGTGTTGTTTGCAATTTGAGTCGTTCCTCTCTCCGTCTGTCAGGACTCGGGAGGGATAAGCCTCTGTCCCCGGCCTGTCGTCTCACTCCCGGAGCTACACCGCGTTCAAACTATCCCCAGTGGCCGCTCCCTCCAAATAACAATCTTCACCCCCAGTTATTGCTCCTAGTGCGGGGGCAGTTTGGAGATTGTCTCTCAGGTGGGCGAATGCCTCCTGATAACTCCCGTCCCATTCCCAGTCTCCCCCTTTCCTAAGGAGCCTAAGCAGAGGGGCGTCCGTGGCTGTGTCACCTTCAATGAATTCCTGACTGTATCCCGTTATTCCCAGAAAAGAGCTTCTCCCTGATACATCCTTTGGGCAGGTATTTCCTGTACTGCTCTCCTGATCTATCGCCCTTTCCCCACTCCAACTCTCACTCCCAGAAACTGCACCTGCCACCCTTCATCTCCGCCTCTCCTTCCCACTGCTTCGATCCTGAGGAACCCCCCTCCCCAATCCGGGTTTGCCCCCATTCGGAAACCTACACTCCTTGAGCCAGTGTCCCATTCTTCCACAATTCAAACATGCCCTGTCCACGTTGCCCCCTACATCCTTCCATCCTATTCTGCCACCCTCGCTGCCCTTCATCCCTTGCTGCTTGTGGTGTATATAAACGATTTAGACTTGAATGTAGGAGAGTTGATCAGTAAGTTCGCGGATGATATGAAAATTGGTGGGGTGGTAAATAGTGAGGAGGATAGCCTTAGATTGCAGGAGGATATAGACGGGCTGGTCAGATGGGCTGGTCAGTGACAAATGGAATTTAATCCTGATAAGTGTGAGGTGATGCACTTGGGCAGGACAAACAAGGCACAGGAATACACGATGAAGGGTAGGACCCTGGGAAGTACCAGGGATCTGAGGGACCTGGGTGTGCATGTCCATCGGTCCCTTAAGGTAGCGGGACAGGTAGATAATGTGGGTAAGAAGGAATATGGGATACTTGCCTTTATTAGCCGAGGCACAGAATATAAGAGCAGGGAGGTTCTGCTGGAACTGTATAAAACCCTGGTTAGGCCACAGCTAGAGTATTGCGTGCAGTTCTGGAATCTGCATTATAGGAAGGATGTGATCGAACTAGAGAGAGTGCAGAGGAGATTTACCAGGATGTTGCCTGGGCTGGAGAGTTTTAGTTATGAGGAGAGATTGGATAGACTGGGGATATTTTCCCTGGAGCAGAGGAGATTGAGTGGGACATGACTGAGGCATAGAAAATGATAAAGGGCATAGATAGGATAGAGAGGAAGGAACTTTACCCCTTGGCGGAGGGATCAATAACAAGGGGCCATAGATTTAAGGTAAGGGGCAGGAGGTTTAGAGGGGATGTGAGGAAGAATTTTTTCACCCAGAGGGTGGTGGGAATCTGGAACTCACTGCCTGAAAGGGTGGTAGAGGCAGGAACCCTCACAACAGTTAAGAAGTATTTGGATGAACGTTTGCGATGCCTTTGCAGACAAGGCTATGGGCCTAGTGCTGGAAAATGGGATTAGAATGGTTAGATTCTTGTTTGACTGGTGCTGAAGGGAATTTTTCTGAGCTGTATACCTCTGTGACTCTATGATTCTATGAGGCAATATTGGGTAACACACCCACACTCAAAGACATACACCTACAGACAGTACTGGGTAACACACCCACACTCAGAGACATACACCTACAGACAGTACTGGGTAACACAACCACAATCAGAGACACACACCTACAGACAGTACTGGGTCACATTCACACGCACACTCAGAGACACACACCTACAGACAGTACTGGGTAACACACCCACACACAGAGACATACACCTACAGACAGTACTGGGTCACAGTCACACGCACACTCAGAGACACACACCTACAGACAGTGCTGGTTAACACACCCACACACAGAGACACACACCTACAGACAGTACTGGGTAACACACCCACACTCAGAGACACACACCTACAGACAGTACTGGGTCACAGTCACACGCACACTCAGAGACACACACCTATAGACAGTAGTGGGTAACACACCCACACTCAGAGACACACATCTACAGACAGTACTGGGTAACACACCCACACATAGAGACACACACCTATAGACAGTTCTGGGTAAAACACCCACTCACAGAGACACACACCTATAGACAGTAGTGGGTAACACACCCACACAAAGAGACACACACCTACAGAAGTACTGGGTAACACACCCACACTCAGAGACACACACCTATAGACAGTACTGGGTAACACACCCACACACAGAGACACACACCTACAGACAGTACTGGGTAACACACCCACACAAAGAGACACACACCTACAGAAGTACTGGGTAACACACCCACACTCAGAGACACACACCTATAGACAGTACTGGGTAACACACCCACACTCAGAGACACACACCTTTCGATAGTACTGGGTAACACACCCACACACAGAGACACACACCTATAGACAGTACTGGGTAACACACCCACACACAGAGACACACACCTATAGACAGTACTGGGTAACACACCCACACAAAGAGACACACACCTACAGAAGTACTGGGTAACACACCCACACTCAGAGACACACACCTACAGACAGTACTGGGTAACACACCCACACACAGAGACACACACCTATAGACAGTACTGGGTAACACACCCACACTGAGAGACACACACCTATAGACAGTACTGGGTAACACACCCACACTCAGAGACACACACCTACAGACAGTACTGGGTAACACACCCACACACAGAGACACACACCTATAGACAGTACTGGGTAACACACCCACACACAGAGACACACACCTACAGACAGTACAGGGTAACACACCCACGCACAGAGACACACACCTACAGGCAGTACTGGGTAACACACCCACACTCACGCCTTCCTCTACCTCCCAGAACCATGATAAAGTCCCCCTTGTCCACACTTATCTCCCCACCAGCCTCCACATTCAAAGGATCATCCTCCGCCATTTCCACCAACTCCACCACCTAACACGTCTTCCCTTCACCCCCCCACCCCGGCGGCATTCCGTAGGGATCATTCCCTCTGGGACACCCTGGTCGACTCCTCCATCACCCCAACACCTCAATCCCCTCACACGGCACCTTCCCATGTAACCACAGAAGGTGCATCACCTGCTCCTTTACTTCCCCCCTCCTCACTGTCCAAGGGCCCAAACATTCCTTTCAAGTGAAGCAGCATTTCACTTGCACTTCCCTCAATTTAGTCTCCTGCATTCCCTGCTCCCAATGCGGTCTCCTCTACATTGGAGAGACCAAACGCAGACTGGGTGACCGCTTTGCAGAAAACCTTCGGTCTGTCCGCAAACATGACCCAGACCTCCCTGTCGCTTGCCATTTCAACACACCACCCTGCTCTCATGTCCACATGTCCATCCTTGGCCTGCTGCAATGTTCCAGTGAAGCCCAACACAAACTGGAGGAACAGCACCTCATCTTCCGACCAGGCACTTTACAGCCTTCCGTACTGAATATTGGGTTCAACAATTTCAGATCATGAACTCTCTCCTCCATCCCCATCCCCTTTCCTATCCCCCTTTTTCCAATAATTTATAATTTAAAGAAGTTTATATTTTTCTTTTCCCACCTATTTTTAAATTTATTTCGATCTATTGTTTTATCTCCACCTTTGAGCCCATTTCCATCCCCTCCCCCCACCCCACCCCCACTAGGGCCATCTGCCACTAGCTTGTCCTGCTTGCTACTCTTAATGTCCCCATTAGCACATTCCTTAGGTAATAACACCAACATCAACCCCCCTTTGTCCTTTTGTCTATGACATCTTTGGCAATCTCTTCTTTGCCTCCGCCTATCACTGGCCCCCTATCCAGCTCTACCTGTGCCCCCCACCCCCCTCTACCAGCTTATATTTCACCTCATTTCTCTATTTCGTTAGCTCTGATGAAGAGTCATGTGGACTTGAAACGTTAACTGTATTCCTCTCTGCAGATGCTGTCAGACCTGCTGAGTTTTTCCAGGTATTTATGTTTTTGTCCCTTGTGTCTTAACTGGCCTATAATTTCTATGCTTTCGTGACTCACTTGCTCTCTCTTCGAAATTTGGCTGTGCATCTCCCCCTGCTGAATCTCCTCTCAGGATCCCATCCCCCTGCCAAGTTAGTTTAAACTCTCCCCAACAGCACTAGCAAAACCCCCGCAAGGATGTTGGTCCCATTTCGGTTCAGGTGCAACCCATCCACCTTGTTACAGGTCCCATCGACCCAGAAACCATCCCAATGTCCCATAAATCTAAAACCCTCCCTCCTGCTCCACCTCTCCATCCACACGTTCATCTGGACTAACCTCCTATTTCTATACTCACCAGCGTTGTAGAGTGTCAAGTAAGTGTGCGAGGGTGTAGAGTGTCAGGTAAGTGGGTGAGTGGATAGAGTGTCAGGTAAATGGGTGAGGAGGTAGAGTGTCAGGTAAGTGGGTGAGGGGGGTAGCGTGTCAGGTAATTGGGTGAGTGGGTAGAATGTCAGGTAAGTGGGTGAGGGGGTAGAGTGTCAGGTAAGTGGGTGAGGGGGTAGAGTGTCAGGTAAGTGGGTGAGGGGGTAGATTGTCAGGTAAGTGGGTGAGGGGGTAGATTGTCAGGTAAATGGGTGAGGGGGTAGAATGTCAGTTAGTCGGTGAGGGGGTAAAGTGTCAGGTAAGTGGGTGAGGGGGTAGAGTGTCAGGTAAGTATGTGAGGGGTTATGTTGACAGGTAAGTTTGTGATGGGGTAGTGTAGCAGGCAAGTGGTTGAATGGATAGATTGTCAGGCAGATAGGTGAGGGGGTAGTTATTCAGGTAAGTGGGTGACGGGGTAGGGTGACAGGAAAGTGTGTGACGGGGTAGTGTGTCTCGATAAGTATGCGAGGGTGTAGGGCGGCATGAATGTGGGTGAGGGGGTAGAGTGTCAAGTAAGTGGTGAGGGATTAGAGTGTCAGGCAAGTGAGCAAGGGGGTAGAGAGTCAGGCAAGTGGGAGGGAGGGATGAGTGTCAGGCAAGTGGGCAATGGGGTAGAGTTTCAGGCAAGCGGGTAAGTGGGTAATGTTCAGGGAAGTGGGTGAAGGAGTAGCGTGTCAGGTTAGGGAGTGACGGGCTAGTGTGTCAGGGAAGTGGGTGAGGCGATAGGATGGCAGGCAAGTGGGTGAGGGGTTAAAATTTCAGGAAAGTGGGTGAGGGTGTAGGGTGGGTGACAAGTGGTTGAGTGGGTAGGATGTCAGGCAAGAGGGGGAGGGGGTAGATTGTCAGGCAAGTGGTGGAGGGGTTAGAGTTTCAGGTAAGTGGGTGAGGGGGGTAGTGAGTTAGGTAAGTGGATGAGGGGCAAGGGTGTCAGGTAATTGGGTGAGTGGGTAGTGTGTCAGGAAATTGGGTGAGTGGGTAAGGTGTCAGGTGAGTTAGCCGGGGGTGGGGTGGCAGGCAAATGGCTGAGTAGGTGGAGTGTTAGGCAAGTGGGCGAGGGGGTAGATTGTCAGGCAAGTGGGTGAGGGGGTAAAGTGTAAGTTTAATGAGTGAGTTGTTAGCGTGTCAGGTAAGTGTTTGAAGTGGTAGAGTGTCAGGTAAGAGGATGAGGGGGTAGAGTATCAGGTATGTGGGTGAGGGGATAGAGTGTCAGGTAGGAGGGTGAGGGGTAGGGTGACAGGCCATTGGGTGATGGGGTAGATTGTCAGGCAAGTGGATGAGGCAGTAGAGTAGCAGGAAAGTGGATGAGGGGGTAGAGTGTCAGGTAAATGGGTGAGGGGATAGCATGTCAGGCAAGTGGGTGAGGGGTTAGAGTGTCTCGATATGTAGGCGAGGGGATAGGGGCAGCATGAATGTGGGTGAGGAGGTAGATTGTCAGGTAACTGGGTGAGGGGGTAGATTGTCAGGTAAGTGGGTGAGGGGGTAGAGTGCCTCGATAAGTAGGCGAGGGGTTAGGGCAGCAAGAATGTGGGTGAGGGGGTAGAGTGGCAGGGAAGTGGGTGAGGGGGTAGAGTGTCAGGTAAGTGGGTGAGGGGGTAGAGTGTCAAGGACGTGGGTGAGGGAGTAGATTTTCTGGCAAGTGGTTGAGGGGGTTGGGGGGCAGCCAAGTGGGTGAGTGGGTAGAGTGTCAGGCAAGTGGGTGAGGGGGTAGAGTGTCAGGCAAGTGGGTGAGGGGGTAGACTGTCATGTAAGTGGGTGAGGGGTTAGAGTGTCAGGTAAGTGTGCGAGGGGGTAGAATGTCAGTCAAGTGGGTGTGGGTCTAAAGTGTCAGGTCGGTGGGTGAGGGGTTCGGGCGTCAGGCAAGTGGGTGAGGGGGGTGGGTTTCAGACAAGTGTGTGAGGGCGTAGAGTGTCAGGCAAGTGAGTGAGGGGGTAGAATGTCAGACAAGTGGGTGTGGGTCTAAAGTGTCAGGTAAGTGGGTGAGGTGGTAGAGTGTCAGGTAGGTGGGTGAGGGGAGTAGGGCAGCAGGGAAATGTGTGATGGGGTAGGATGGCAGGTAAGTGGGTGAGGGGGTAGGGTGGCAGGTAAGTGGGTGAGGGTGTAGGGTGTCAGGTAAGTGGGTGAGGGACTAGAGTGTCAGGTAAGTGGGTGAGGGGCTAGAGTGTCAGTTAAGTGTGTGAGGGGGTAGAGTGTCAGGTAAGTGTGTGAGGGGCTAGAGTGTCAGTTAAGTGTGTGAGGGGGTAGAGTGTCAGGTAAGTGGGCGAGGGTGTAGGGTGTCAGGTAAGTGGGTGAGGGGGTAGAGTATCAGGTAAGTGGGTGAGGGGGTAGAGTATCAGGTAAGTGGGTGAGGGGGTAGAGTGTCAGGTAAGTGGGTGAGGGTGTAGGGTGTCAGGTAATTGGGTGAGGGTGTAGAGTGTCAGGAAAGTGGGTGAGGGGGTAGGGTGTCAGGTAAGTGGGTGAGTGTGTAGGGTGTCAGGTAATTCGGTGAGGGTGTAGAGTGTCAGGCAAGTGGGCGAGGGGGTAGAGAGACAGGTATTTGGGTGAGAGGGCAGAGTGGCAGTTAAGTTGGTGAGGGGGTAGATGTCAATTAAGTTTGTGAGGAAGCAGGTTGTCAAGCAAGTGGGTGAGGGGGTAGGGTGTCAGGCAAGAGGGAGAGGTGTTATATTGTCCGGTAATTGGGTGAGGTGTTAGGGTGGCAGGCCAATGCGCAAGAGGGTAGAGTGCCAGGTAATTGGGTGAGGGGAAAGTGTGGCAGGCAAGTGGGTGAGGGGTTAGGTTGGCAGGCAAGTGGGTGAGGGTGTAGGGTTGTAGGAAATTGGGTGAGGGGGTAGAGTGTCAGGAAAGTGGGTGAGGTTGTAGGGAGGCTGTCAAGTATTTGAGGGGGTAGAGTGTCAGGAAAGTGGGTGAGGTTGTAGGGAGGCTGTCAAGTATTTGAGGGGGTAGAGTGTGAGGAAAGAGGGTGAGGGGGTAAAATGTCAGGTAAGTGTTTGAGAATGTTAGAGTGTCAGTCAAGTTGGTGTGGGGGTAGAGTGTCCGGTAAGTGGGTGAGGGGGTAGAGTGTCAGGTAAGTGGGTGAGGGGGCAGAGTGTCAGGTAAATGGGTGAGGGGGTAGGGTGGCAGGCAAGTGGGTGAGGGGGTAGGGTGGCAGGCAAGTAAGTTGGGGGTATTGTGACAGGCAAGTGGGGCTGGGGGTAGAGTGTCTCAATAAGTAGGCGAGGGTTTAGGGCGGCATGAATGTGGGTGAGGGAGTAGAGTGTCAGGTAAGTGGTTGAGGGGTTAAGTGTCAGGCAATTGGGCGAGTGGGTAGAGTGTCAGGTGGGTGGTTGAGGGGTAGAGTGTCAGGTGGGTGGGTGAGAGCGTAGGGCGACAGGAAAATGGGTGAGGGATTAAAGTGTCAGGCAAGTGGGTGTGGGGCCCGGTGTCAGGTAAGTGCGTGAGCGGATTCAGTGTAAGGTAAATGGGATAGGGGATACAGTGTCAGGCAAGTGGGTGAGGGGGGTAGCGTGTTAGGTAAGTGGTTAAGGTGGTAGAGTGTCCGGTAGGTGGGTGATGGGGTAGAGTGTCAGGTAGGTGGGTGATGGGGTAGAATGTCAGTCAAATGGGTGTGGTTCTAAAGTGTCAGGTAGGTGGGTGAGGGGGTCTGGCGTCAGGCAAGACAGTGAGGGGGGAGGGGGTCAGGCAAGTGAGTGAGGGGTTGCGTGTCAGCTAAGTGGTTAAGGTGGTAGAGTGTCAGGTAGGTGGGTGATGGGTTAGCGTGTCAGGTAGGTGGGTGAAGGGGTAGAGTGTCAGGTAGGTGGGTGAAGGGGTAGAGTGTCAGGTAGGTGGGTGAAGGGGTAGAGTGTCAGGTAGGTGGGTGATGGGGTAGAGTGTCCGGTAGGTGGGTGAAGGGGTAGAGTGTCAGGTAGGTGGGTGAAGGGGTAGAGTGTCAGGTAGGTGGGTGATGGGGTAGAGTGTCAGGTAGGTGGGTGATGGGGTAGAGTGTCAGGTAGGTGGGTGAAGGGGTAGAGTGTCAGGTAGGTGGGTGAAGGGGTAGAGTGTCGGGCAATTGGGCGAGGGGGCAGAGTGTCTGGCAAGTGGTAGATTGGGTAGAGTATCAGGTAAGTTGGTGAGGGGTTAGAGTTTCATTGTAAGTGGGTGACGAGGTAGAGTGTCAGGTATGTGGGTGAGCTGGTGCAGTGTCAAGTAAGTGGATGAGGGGTTAGTTGGTCAGGTACGTGGATGAGATGGTAAAGTAAAAACAGAATTACCTGGAAAAACTCAGCAGGTCTGGCAGCATCGGCGGAGAAGAAAAGAGTTGACGTTTCGAGTCCTCATGACCCGTCAACAGAACTGAGTGAATATTAGGAGAGGGGTGAAATATAAGCTGGTTTAAGCTGGTGGGGTGTGGCGGTGGGGGGAGAGAAGTGGGGGCGTTGTGGTTGTAGGGACAAGCAAGCAGTGATAGGAGCAGATAATTAAAAGATGTCACAGACAAAAGAACAAAGAGGTGTTGAAGGTGGTGATATTATCTAAATGAATGTGCTAATTAAGAACGGATGGCAGGACACACAAGGTACAGCTCTAGTGGGGGTGGGGTGGAAAGGCTAACAGGGCATAAAAGATATAGATATAGAAGATATAAAAGTTGGTAAAGTGTCAGGGAAGTGGGTGAGGGGGTAGAGTGTAAGGCAAGTGGTTGAGGGGTTAGAGTGTCTCAATAAGTAGTTGAGGGGTTAGGGCGGCATGAATGTGGGAGAGAGGGTAGAGTGTCAAGTAAGTGGGTGAGGGGGTAAAGTGTCAGGTAAGTGGTTGAGGGGTTAAGTGTCAGGCAATTGGGCAAGTGGGTAGAGTGCCAGGTGGGTGGTTGAGTCGTAGAGTGTCAGGTAGGTGGGTGAGGGCGTAGGGCAACAGGAAAATGGGTGAGGGGGTAAAGTGTCAGGCAAATGGTTGAGGGGTTAAGTGTCAGGCAATTGGGCGAGTGGATAGAGTGCCAGGTGGGTGGTTGAGGTGTAGAGTGTCAGGTAGGTGGGTGAGGGCGTAGGGCGACAGGAAAGTGGGTGAGGGGGTAGAGTGTCAGGCAAGTGGGTGAGGGGATAGAGTGTTAAGTAAGTGGGTGTGGCAATAGGGTGGCAGGCAAGTGGGTAAGGGAGTAGGGTGTCACGTAAGTGGGTGAGGGGCACGGTGTCAGGTAAGTGCATGAAGGGGTGGGGGGGCAGGCAAATGGGTGAGGGGGTAACTTGGCAGGCAAATGAGTTAGGGCGTAGGGTGGGCAGTCAAGTGGGTAAGGGGGTAGAGTGGCAGGCATGTGGGTGAGGGGGTAGAGTGTCAGGAAAGTTGGTGAGGGTGTAGGGTGTCTGGTAAGTGGTTGATGGGGTAGTATGTCAGGTAAGTGGGTGAGGGAGTAGAGTGTCAGTTAAATGGGTCAGGATAGCGGGTAGTGTGTCAGGGAAGTGCTTGAGGGGGTACGGTGTCAGGGAAGTGGGTGAGGGGATAGAGTGTTAAGGATGTGTGTGAGGGAGTAGATTGTCTGGCAAGTGGTTGAGGGGGTAGGGGGCAGCCAAGTGGGTGATGGGGTAGAATGTCAGGAAAGTGGGTGAAGGGGTAGAGTGTCAGTTAAATGGGTGATGGGGTAGAGTTTCAGGTAAGTGGTTGAGGTGGTAGAGTGTTAGGTAAATAGTGGAGGTGGTAGAGTGTCAGGCAAGTGAGTGAGGGGTAGGGTAGAAGGCATGTGGGTGAGGGGGGTAGGGCAGCAGGGAAATGTGTGAGCGGGTAGAGTGTCAGGCAAATGGGTGAGGGGGTAGGGTAGAAGGCATGTGGGTGAGGAGGTAGTGTGGCATGCATTTGGGTAAGGGGTAGAGGGTCAGTCAAGTGTGCAAGGGAATAGAGTGGCGGGTAAGGGGGTGAGGGGCTTTTGTGTCAGGTAAGTGGGTGAGGGGGTGGGGTGTCAGGCAAGTGGGTGAGGGTGTAGGGTGTCAGGTAAGTGGGTGAGGGGGTAGAGAGGCAGGTATTTGGGTGAGAGGGCAGAGTGGCAGTTAAGTTGGTGAGGGGGTAGATGTCAATTAAGTCTGTGAGGAAGCAGGTTGTCAAGCATGTGGGTGAGGGGGTAGGGTGTCAGGTAAATGGGTGAGGGGGGTAGGGTGGCAGGCAAGAGGGAGAGGTGTTAATTGTCCGGTAATTGGGTGAGGTGTTAGGGTGGCAGGCCAATGCGCAAGAGGGTAGAGTGCCAGGTAATTGGGTGAGGGGAAAGTGTGGCAGGCAAGTGGGTGAGGGGTTAGGGTTGCAGGAAATTGGGTGAGGGGGTAGAGTGTCAGGAAAGTGGGTGAGGTTGTAGGGTGGCTGGCAAGTATTTGAGGGGGTAGAGTGTGAGGAAAGTGGGTGAGGTTGTAGGGTGGCTGGCAAGTGTTTGAGGGGTGTCTTGTGTCAGGTAAGTGTGTGAGAGCGTTAGAGTGTCAGTCAAGTGCGTGAGGGGGGACAGTGTCAGGTAAGTGGGCGAGGGGGGAGAGTGTCAGGTAGGCGGGTGAGGGGCATGGTGTCAGGTATGTGTGTGAGGGGATTCAGTGTAAGGCAAGTGGGATAGGGTATAAAGTGTCAGGTAAGTGGGTGAGGGAGTAGGGTGGCAAGCAAATGGGTGAGGGGGAGCTTGGCAGGCAATTGAGTGAGGGGGTAGGGTGGCAGTCAAGTGGGTGAGGGGGTAGGGTGTCAGGAAAGTGGGTGAGGGTGTAGGGTGGGTGGCAAGTGGTTGAGAGGGTAGTGTGTCAGGTAAGTGGGTGGAGTGGAGGGTGTCAGGTTAGTGTATGAGGGGATAGAGTGTCAGGTAAGTGGGTGAGGGGGTTGAGTGTCAGGTCAGTGGGTGAGGAGGGTAGGGCAGCAGGCAAATGTGTGAGCAGGTAGGGTGTCAGGCAAGTGGGTGAGGAGGTAGGGTGTCGGACACTTAGGTGAAGGCGTAGCATGGCAGACAAGTGGGTGATGGGGTAGGGAGGCAGGCAAGTGGGTGAGGAGGTATGGTAGCAGGCATGTGGATGAGGAGGTAGTGTGGCATGCATTTGGGTAAGGGGTAGAGGGTCAGTCAAGTGTGCAAGGAGATAGAGTGGAGGGTAAGTGGGTGAGGGGACTTTTGTGTCAGGTAAGTGGGTGAGGGGGCAGAGAGGCAGGTATTTGTGTGAGAGGGCAGAGTGGCAGTTAGGTTGGTGAGAGGGTAGATATCAAGTAAATCTGTGAGGAAGCAGGTTGTCAAGCAAGTGGGTGAGGGTGTAGGGTGTCAGGTAAGAGGGCGAGGGGGTAGAGAGGCAGGTATTTGGGTGAGAGGGCAGAGTTGCAGTTAAGTTGGTGAGGTGGTAGATAGGGTGAGGAAGCAGGGTGTCAAGAATGTGGGTGAGGGGGTAGGGTGTCAGGCAAGAGGGAGAGGTGTTACATTGTCAGGTAATTGGGTGAGGGGATAGGGTGGCAGGCCAATGCACGAGACAGTGGAGTGCCAAGTAATTGGATGAGGGGAAAGTGTAGCAAGCAAGTGGGTGAGGGGTTAGAATGGCAGGCATGTGGGTGAGGGGGTAGGCTGATAGGCAAGTGGGTGAGGGGTTAGAATGGCAGGCATGTGGGTGAGGGGGTAGGCTGATAGGCAAGTGGGTGAGGGGTTAGAATGGCAGGCATGTGGGTGAGGGGGTAGGCTGGTAGGCAAGTGGGTGAGGGGTTAGAATGGCAGGCATGTGGGTGAGGTTATAGGGTTGCAGGAAAGTGGGTGAGGGGGGTAGGGTGGCAGGCAAGAGGATGAGGATGGTAGAATATCAGGTAAGGGGGCAAGGGTATAGAGTGTCATGTAAGTGGGCAATGGGGTAGAGTGTCAGGAAAGTGGGTGAGGTTGTAGGGTCACTGGCAAGGGGCTGAGGGGGTCATGTGTCAGTTAAGTGTGTGAGAGGGTAGAGTGTCAGGTAAGTGGGTGTTGGGTTAGGTTGGCTGGCAAGTGGACGGGGGTGTAGGGTTGCAGAAAAGTGGGTATTGGGTTAGAGTGTCAGTCAAATGGGTGAGGGGGCAGAGTGTCAGGTAAGTGGGCGTAGGGGTAGAGTGTCAGATAAGTGGGCGAAGGGATAGAGTGTCAGGCAATTGAGTGAGGGGTTAGAGTGTCAGGTAGATGGGTGAGGGTCTAGGACGGCAGGCAAGTGGGTGAAGGAGTAGGGTGTCAGGAAAGTGGGTGAGGGGGTAGAGTATCAGGTAAGCAGGTAAGGGGGGTAGAGTGTCAAATAAGTGGGTGAGGGGTTAGGGTAACAGGCAGGTGGGTTGGGGGTATTGTGGCAGGCAAGTGGGTGAGGGTAGAGTGTCAGTTAAGTGGGTGAGGGGATAGTGGGTCACGTAAGTCGGTGAGATGGTAGAGTGTCAGGTAAGTGGGTGAGGGGTAGAGTGTCAGGTAAATGCGTCAGGGTTAGGGTGGCAGGCAAGTTGGTGAGGAGGTGGGGTGGCAGGCAAGTGGGTGAGGGGGTAGATTTTCAGGAACGAAGGTGAGAATGTACTGTGTCAGATAAGTGGGTGAGGTGGTAGGGTGTCAGTCAAGTGGGCAAGGGGTTAGAGTGGCGGTTAACTGGGTGAGTGGGTAGAGTGCCATGTAAGTGGGTGAGGGGGTTAGGTTGCAGGTAATTGGGTGAGGGGGTATGGGAGCAGGTAATTTAGCCAGGGGGTAGTGTGGCAGGCAAGTGGCTGAATATGTAGAGTATCAGGCAAGTGGGTGAGGTGGTAGAGTGTCAGGTAAATGTTTCAGGGGGTAGAGTGTCAGGTAAGTTGGCCAGGGGTTAGGGTGGCATGTAAGCTGATGATTGGGTAGAGTGTCAGGCAAGTGGGTGAGGGGGCAGAGTGGCAGTTATGTTGTTGAGGGTGTGGACATCAAATAAATTTGTGAGAAGCAGCATGTAAAGCAAGTGGACGAGGGTTAGATTGTCAGGGAAGTGGTTAAGGTGGTAGAGTGTCAGCTAAGAGAATGAGGGTGTAGAGTATCAGGTACATGGGTGAGGGGGTAGAGTGTCAGGCAATTGGGCGAGGGGGTAAATTGTCAGATAAGTGGGTGAGGGGGTAGAGTGTCAGGTAGGTGGGTGATGGGTAGGGTGGCAGGCCGTTGGGGTAGGGGGTAGAATGTCAGGCAAGTGGATGAGGCAGTAGGGGGACAGGAAAGTGGGTGAGGGGGTTGGGTGGCAGGCAAATGGATTGGGGGCATAGGGTGGCAGGCAAGTGGGAGAAGCGGTAGAGTGTCAGGAAATTGTGTTAGGTTGTATGGTGGCTGGCAAGTGGTTGAGGGGGTAGGGTGGCACCCAAGTGGGTGAGGCTGTCGTGTATCAGGTAAATGTGTGATAGGACATGTTGGCAAGTCTGTTGGCGATGGGGTCGGGTGGCACGCAAGTAGGTGAATGGATAGAGTGTTAGGCAAGTGGGCGAGGGGTTAGAGTAGCAGGTAAGTTGGTGAGGGGCTAGATGTCAAGCAAGTGTAAGAAGTAGGGTATCAGGCACGTGGGCGAGGGGGTAGATATTCAGGTAAGTGGGTGAGGGGGTAGAGTGTCAGGTAAGTGGGTGAGGGGGTAGATTGTCAGGTAAGTGGGTGAGGGGGTAGAGTGTCTCTATAAGTAGGCAAGGGGTTAGGGCAGCATGAATGTGGGTGAGAAGCTAGAGTATTAAGTCAGTGGCTGTGGGGGTAGGGTGTCAGGTAAGTGGGTGAGGGGGTTGAGTGCCAGGTAAGTGGGTGAGGGGGTAGAGTGTCAGGTAAGTGGGTGAGGGGGTAGAGTGATAGGTTGGTGGGTGAGGGTGTAGATTGTCAGGTAAGTGGGTGAGGGGGTAGACTGTCAGGTTGGTGGGTGAGGGGTAGGGTGGCAGGCCATTTTGTTGGGGGGTAGAATGTCAGGCAAGTGGATGAGACAGTAGGGTAGCAGGGAAGTGTGTGAGGAGGTGGTGTGTCAGGCAAGTGGATGGGGGGCGTAGGGTGGCAGGCAAGTGGGAGAAGGGGTAGAGTGTCAGGAAATTGGGTTAGGTCGTAGAGTGGCTGGCATGTGGTTGAGGGGGTAGGGTGGCAGCCAAGTGGGTGAGGGGGTCATGTGTCAGGTAAGTGTGTGAGAGGGTATGTTGGCAGGTAAGTTGGCGATGGGATCGGGTGGCGGGCAAATGGATGAATGGATAGAGTGTCAGGCAAGTAGGCAGGGGGTTGGGAGTCAGGTAAGTGGGTGAATGGGTAGAGTATGAGGCAAATAGGAGAGGCGCTATTGTAGCAGATAAGTTGGTGAGGGGGTAGATGTCAAGTAAGTGTGTGAGGAAGTAGGGTATCAGGCACTTGGGTGAGGGGTTAGAGTGTCTCGACAAGTAGGTGAGTGTTTAGGGTGGCATGAATGTGGGTGAGGGTGTAGAGTGTCAAGTAAGTGGGTGAGGGGGTAGAGTGTCAGGCAAGTGGTTGAGGGGGTAGAGTGTCATTTAAGTGAGTGAGGGAGAGGTGTTACATTGTCAGGTAATTGGGTGAGGTGTTAGGGTGGCAGGCGAATGCACGAGAGGGTAGAGTGCCAGGTAATTGGGTGAGGGGAAAGTGTGGCAGGCAAGTGGGTGAGGAGATGTAATGGCAGGTAAGTAGCTGAGGGGATAGGTTGTCAGGCAAGTGGGCGAGAGTGTAGGGTTGCAGGAAAGTGGGTGAGGGGGGTAGGGTGGCAGGCAAGTGGGTGAGTGGGTAGAGTGTGAGGAAAGTGGGTGAGGGGTTTGGGTTGCAGGTAATTGGGTGAGGGGGTATGGGAGCAGGTAATTTGGCCAGGGGGTAGTGTGGCAGGCAAGTGGGTGAATAGGTAGATTATCAGGCAAGTGGGTGAGGGGGTAGAGTGTCAGGAAAATGGTCCAGGGGTAAGAGTGTCAGGTAAGTTGGCCAGGGGTTAGGGTGGCATGTAAGTTGATGATTGGGTAGAGTGTCAGGCAAGTGGGTGAGGGGTCAGAGAGGCAGTTATGTTGGTGAGGGTGTAGACGTCAAGTAATTTTGTGAGAAGCAGCATGTAAAGCAAGTGGACAAGGGGTTAGATTGTCAGGTAAGTGGTTAAGGTGGTAGAGTGTCAGCTAAGAGAATGAGGGTGTAGAGTATCAGGTACATGGGTGAGGGGGTAGAGTGTCAGGCAAGTGGCGAGGGGGTAAATTGTCAGATAAATGGGTGAGGGGGTAGATTGTCAGGCAAGTGGATGAGGCAGTAGGGGGCAGGAAAGTGGGTGAGGGGGTTGGGTGGCAGGCAAGTGGATGGGGGGCATAGGGTGGCAGGCAAGTGGGAGAGGGGTAGAGTGTCAGGAAATTGTGTTAGGTTGTACGGTGGCTGGCAAGTGATTGAGGGGGTAGGGTGGCATTCAAATGGGTGAGGGGGTTGAGTGTCAGGTAAGTGGGTGAGAGGTTAAGAGTCAGGCAATTGGGTGAGTGGGTAGAGTGCCAGGTGGGTGGTTGAGGGGGTAGAGTGTCAGGTAGCTGGATGAGGGGGTAGGGCGACAGGAAAATTGGTGAGGGGGTAGAATGTCAGGCAAGTATGTGAGGAGATAGAGTATCAGGTAAGTGGGTGAGGCGAAAGGGTGGCAGGCAAGTGGGCAAGGGGTAGGGTGCCAGGTACTTGGGTGAGGGGCATAGTGTCAGGTAAGTGGGTGAGAGGGTTCAGTGTAAGGCAAGTGAGATAGGGGATAGAGTGTCAGGTAAGTGCGTGAGAGGGTTCAGTGTAAGGCAAGTGGAATAGGGGATAGAGTGTCAGGTAAGTGGGTGAGGGGGTAGGGTGGCAGGCAAGTGGGTCAGGGGGAATTATGGCAGGCAAGTGTGGGAGGGGCTAGTGTCAGGTAGGTGGATGAGAGGGCAGGGTGACAGGCAAGTTGGTGAGTGGGTAGTGTGTCAGGTAATTGGGTGAGTGTGGAGAGTGTCAGGTAAATGGGTCAGGATTAGGTTGGCTAGCAGGTTGTTTAGGGGGTGGGGTGGCAGACAAGTGGGTGAGGGGGTAGATTAGAGTATCAGATAGGAGGGTGAGGCCGTAGCAAGACAGGCAAGTGGGTGAGGGTGTAGCATGACAGGCAAGTGGGTGAGGGGGTAGTGTGACAGGTAAGTGGGTGAGGTGATAGGGTGGCAGTCAAGTGGGTGAGGGGTTAAAATGTCTGGCAAATGGTTGAGGGGTTAGTGTAGCAGGCAAGTGAGTGAGAGGGTAGGGTGGCAGGCAAGCAGATGAGGGGGTAGAGTGTCAGGAAATTATGTGAGGGTATAGAGTGGGTGGCAAGTGGTTGAGAGGGTAGGGAGTCAGGCAATTGGTTTACTGGGTAGTGTGTCAGGTAATGGGTGAGGGGCAGAGTAACAGGTAAGTCTGTGAGGGGATAGATTGTCAGGTAAGTGGATGAGGGGTTAGGGTGGCACGCAAGTGGGTGAGGGGTTAAGAGTCATGCAACTGGGCGAGTGGGTAGAGTGCCAGGTGGGTGGTTGAGTGGGTAGAGTGTCAGGTAGGTGGATGCGGGGGTAGGGCGACAGGAAAATGGGTGAGAGGCTAGAGTTTCAGGTAAGTGGGTGTGGGGGTAGGGTTTCATGTAGTTGGGTGAGGGGCATGGTGACAGGTAAGTGGGTGAGAGGGTTCAGTGTAAGGCAAATGGGATAGAGAATAGAGTGTCAGGTAAGTGGGTGAGGGGTTAGGGTGGCAGGCAAGTGGGTGAGGGGCTTGAGTTTCAGGTAAGTGGGTGAGGAGTTAGGGTGGCAGGCAAGTGGGTCGGGGGTGGCTGGCAAGTGGGAGAGGGGGTAGTGTGTCAGGTAAGTGGGTGAGTTGGTATAGTGTCAGGTAAGTGCATGAGGGGTTAGTGGGTTAGGTAAGTGGATGAGAGGGGGGGGTGACAGACAACTTGGTGAGGGGATAGAATGTCAGGTAATTGGGTGAGGGGGTAGAGTGTCAGATAAATGGGTCAGGGTTAGGTTGGCAGGCAGGTTGGTAAGGGGTTAGGGTGGCACATAAGTGGGTGAGGGGTAGAGTGTCAGATAGGTAGGTGAAGGTGTAGCATGACAGACAAGTGGGTGAGGGGGTAGGGTGGCAGGAAAATGGGTGAGGGGTAGAGTTTCAGGCAAGTGGGTGAGTGCATAGCATGAGAGGCAAGTGGGTAAGGTGGTAGAGAGGCAGGCAAGTTGTTGAGGAGTAGGGTGACAGGCAATATGGTGATGGGGTAGTGTGGCAGGCATGTGGGCAAGAGGATAGAGTGGTGATTAAGTGGATGAGGGGGTAGAGTGCCATGTAAGTGGATGGGGGTTTGAGTGGCAAGTAATTGGGTGAGGGGGACGAGTATCAAGTAAATGGGTCAGGTTTAGGTTGGCAGGCAGGTTGGTGAGGGGCTGGGATGGCAGGCAAGTGAGTGAGGGGGTAGAGTAGAGTATCAGATATGTGGATGAGGCCGTAACATGACAGGCAAGTGAGTGAGGGGGTAGCGCGACAGGGAATGGGTGAGGGGGTAGGGCAGCAGGCAAGTGGGAGAGGGTGTAGGGTGGCAGTCATGTGGGTGAGGTGGTTGAGTGCCAGGTAAGTGGTTGAGGGGTTAAGAGTCAGGCAATTGGGCAAGTGGGTAGAATGCCAGGTGGGTGGTTGAGGGGGTAGTGTTAGGTAGGTGGGTGATGGCGTAGCATGACAGGCAAGTGGGTGAGGGGGTGGGGCGACAGGAAATTGGGTGAGTGGCTAGAGTGTCAGGCAATTATGTGAGGGGATAGAGTGTCAAGTAACTGAGTGAGGGGATAGAGTGTCAGGCAATTGCGTGAGGGGGTAGGGTGTCAGGCACTTGGGTGAGGGCGTAGCATGGCAGGCAAGTGGGTGAGGGGATAGGGTGTCAGGCAATTGTGTGAGGGGGTAGGGTTTCAGGCACTTGGGTGAGGGCATAGCATGGCAGGCAAGTGGGTGAGGGGATAGGGTGTCAGGCAATTGTGTGAGGGGGTAGCATAGCAGGCAAGTGGGTGAGGAGATAGGGTGGCAGGCAAGTGGGTGAGGGATAAGGCGTCAGGCAAATGAGTGAGGGGGTAGGGTGTCAGAAAGGTAGGTGAGGGGCTTGCAGGTCAGGTAAGTGGGTGAGGAGATTGGGTGGCAGGCAAGTGGGTGAGTGGGTAGAGTGGCAGTTAAGTGGGTGAGAGGTCAGAGTGGCAGTTAGGTGGGTGAGGGAGTAATGTGACAGGCAAGTGGGCGAGGGTATAGAATGGCGGGTAAGTTGGCCAGGGGGTAGGGTGCCAGGTAAGTGTGTGAGAGGGTAGGGTGGTTGGTAAGATGGCCAGGGGGTAGGGTGGCAGGCAAGTGGGTGAGTGGGTAGAGTGGCAGGTAAGTGGGTGAGGGGGTAGGGTGGTTGGTAAGTTGTCCAGGTGGTAGGCTGGCAGGCAAGTCGCTGAGTGGGTAGAGTGGCAGGTAAGTGGATGAGGGGTCAGAGTGGCATCAAGTGGGTGAGGGGATAGATTGTCAGATAGGTGGGTTAGTGGGTAGAGTGACAAGCATTTAGGTGAGGGGGTAGGGTGTCAGGTAAATGAGGGAGGCAGTAGGGTGGCAGGCACATGGGTGAGGGGTTAGATTGTCAGGGAAGTGGGTGAGGGGGTAGGGTGGCAAGTAATTGGGCAAGAGGGTAGAGTGTCAGGTTTGTCTGCGAGGGAGTAGAGTGTCAGGTAAGTGGTAAAGAGAGTAGAATATCTGGTAAGTGGGTGAGGGAATGGGGCATCAATTGGGTGAGGGGGTAGAGTGTCAGGTTTGTCTGCGAGGGAGTAGAGTGTCAGGTAAGTGGTAGAGAGAGTAGAGTATCTGGTATGTGGGTGAGGGATTCAGAGTGCCAGTCAAGTGGGTGAGGGGAGAGTATGTCAGGTTAGTGGGCGAGGGTGTAGAGTGTGTGGTAAATGGGTGAGGGTGTAGTGTGTAAAGGAAGTAGATGAGGGGGTAGAGTGTCAGGTAGGTGGATGAGGGCGTGGGGCAGCAGGCAAGGGGGTGAGCGGGTAGGGTGTCAGGCAATTGGTTGAGGGGGTATTGTGGTAGGCAAGTGGGTGAGGGGGTAAAGTGTCAGGCAAGTGGACAAGGTGATAGAATGGTGGGTAAGTGGGTGAGGGGGTAGAGTGCCAGGTAAGTGGTGAGGGGTTAGGGTGGCAGCTAAGTTGGCCAGAGGGTAGGATGGCAGGCATGTGAGTCAGGGGGAATTATGGCAGGCAAATGGGGGAGGAGTATTGTTTCAGGTAGGTGGGTGAGAGGGGAGGGTGACAGGCAAGTTGGTGAGTGGGTAGTGTGTCAGGTAATGGGGTGAGTGGGTGGAGTGTCAGGTAAATGGGTCAGGGTTAGGTTGTCAGGCAGGTTGGTGAGGGGTGGGGTGGCAGGCAAGTGGGTGAGAGTGTAGAGTAGAGTGTCAGATAGGTGGGTGAGGCCGTAGCATGACAGGCAAGGGGGTGAGGGGGTAGGGTAACAGGAAAATGAGTGAGTGGTTAGAGTTTCAGGAAACTGGGTGATGGTGTAGCGTGACAGGCAAGTGTGTGAGTGTGTAGAGTAGAGTGTCAGATAGGTGGGTGAGGCCGTAGCATGACAGGTAAGTGGTTGAGGGGGTAGGGTGGCATTCTAGTGGATGAGGGGGTTGAGTGTCAGGGAAGTGGTTGAGGGGGTATTGTTAAGATTCGGACAATTGGGCGAATGGGTAGAGTGCCAGGTGTGTGGTTGAGAGGGTTGAGTGTCAGGTAAGTGGGTGAGGGAGTTGGGTGGCAGGCATGTGGGGGAAGGGGTAGTGTGTCATTTAATTGGGTGAGGGGTTAGGTTGGCAGGCAAGTGGGTGAGGGGGTAGGGTGGCAAGTAATTGGGCAAGAGGGTAGAGTGTCAGGTTTGTCTGCGAGGGAGTAGAGTGTCAGGTAAGTGGTAAAGAGAGTAGAATATCTGGTAAGTGGGTGAGGGAATGGGGCATCAATTGGGTGAGGGGGTAGAGTGTCAGGTTTGTCTGCGAGGGAGTAGAGTGTCAGGTAAGTGGTAGAGAGAGTAGAGTATCTGGTATGTGGGTGAGGGATTCAGAGTGCCAGTCAAGTGGGTGAGGGGAGAGTATGTCAGGTTAGTGGGCGAGGGTGTAGAGTGTGTGGTAAATGGGTGAGGGTGTAGTGTGTAAAGGAAGTAGATGAGGGGGTAGAGTGTCAGGTAGGTGGATGAGGGCGTGGGGCAGCAGGCAAGGGGGTGAGCGGGTAGGGTGTCAGGCAATTGGTTGAGGGGGTATAGTGGTAGGCAAGTGGGTGAGGTGGTAAAGTGTCAGGCAAGTGGACAAGGTGATAGAATGGTGGGTAAGTGGGTGAGGGGGTAGAGTGCCAGGTAAGTGGTGAGGGGTTAGGGTGGCAGCTAAGTTGGCCAGAGGGTAGGATGGCAGGCATGTGAGTCAGGGGGAATTATGGCAGGCAAATGGGGGAGGAGTATTGTTTCAGGTAGGTGGGTGAGAGGGGAGGGTGACAGGCAAGTTGGTGAGTGGGTCGTGTGTCAGGTAATGGGGTGAGTGGGTGGAGTGTCAGGTAAATGGGTCAGGGTTAGGTTGTCAGGCAGGTTGGTGAGGGGTGGGGTGGCAGGCAAGTGGGTGAGAGTGTAGAGTAGAGTGTCAGATAGGTGGGTGAGGCCGTAGCATGACAGGCAAGGGGGTGAGGGGGTAGGGTAACAGGAAAATGAGTGAGTGGTTAGAGTTTCAGGAAACTGGGTGATGGTGTAGCGTGACAGGCAAGTGTGTGAGTGTGTAGAGTAGAGTGTCAGATAGGTGGGTGAGGCCGTAGCATGACAGGTAAGTGGTTGAGGGGGTAGGGTGGCATTCTAGTGGATGAGGGGGTTGAGTGTCAGGGAAGTGGTTGAGGGGGTATTGTTAAGATTCAGACAATTGGGCGAGTGGGTAGAGTGCCAGGTGGGTGGTTGAGATGGTTGAGTGTCAGGTAAGTGGGTGAGGGAGTTGGGTGGCAGGCATGTGGGGGAAGGGGTAGTGTGTCATTTAATTGGGTGAGGGGTTAGGTTGGCAGGCAAGTGGGTGAGGGGCTAGAGTGTCAAGAAAGTGGGTGAAGGGGTAGAGTATCAGTTAAGTGGGTGAGGGGGTAGAGTATCAGTTAAGTGGGTGAGGGGGTAGAGTATCAGTTAAGTGGGTGAGGGGGTAGAGTATCAGGTAAGTGGGTGAGGGGGTAGTGTATCAGGTAAGTGGGTGAGGGGGTAGAGTATCAGTTAAGTGGGTGAGGGGGTAGAGTATCAGGTAATTGTGTGAGAGAGCAGGGTGGCAGGCAAATGCATGAGGGGATATGGTTTCAGGCACTTGGGTGAAGGGTTAGGGTGGCAGGCAAGTGGTTTAGGGGGGTAGGGTGGCAGGCAAGTGGGTGAGGGGGTAGAGTGTCACGAAAGTGGTTGAGTGTGTAGATTAAAACAAAAGAACTGCGGATGCTGGAAATCCAAAACAAAAACAGAATTACCTGGAAAGGTGGGTGAGTGGTGTAGGGTATCAGACAAGTGAGTGAGGTTGTAGCATGGCAGGCAAGTGGATGAGAGGGTAGGATGGCATGCAAGGGGGTGAGGGAATAGTGTGTCAGGTAAGTGGGTGAGGGGGTATAGTGTCAGGTAGGTGTGTGAGGGGGTAGAATATCAGTCAAGTGGGTGTTGGGCTAAAGTGTCAGGTAGGTAGGTGAAGGTGTTGGGCATCAGGCAAGTGAGTGAAGGGGTGTAGTGTCAGGTAAGTTGTTGAAGGAGTAGAGTGTCTGGCAAGTGGTAGAATGGGTAGAGTATCAGGTAAGTTGGTGATAGGTTAGGGTTTCATTGTAAGTGGGTGAGGTGGTAGAGTTTCAGGGAGGGGGGTGAGGGGGGTAGTGTGTCAGGGAGGGGGGTGAGGGGGTAGAGTGTCAGGGAGGGGGGTGAGGGGGTAGGGCAGCAGGGAAATGTGTGAGGGGGTGGAGTGTCAGGCAAGTGGGTGAGGAAGTAGGGTTGGAGGCATATGGCTAAGGAGGTAGTCTGGCTTGCATGGGGGTAAGGGGGTAGAGTGTCAGCCAAGTGTGCAAGGGGTTAGAGTGGCGGGTAAGTGGGTGAGGGGATTTTTGTGGCAGACAAGTGGGTGAGGGGATAAGGTGTTCAGAAAGAGGGTGAGGGGGTACGATGGCAGGCAAGTGGGTGAGGAGATAGGGTGTCAGGTAAGTGTGTGATGGGGTATGTTGGCAGGTAAGTTGGCGATGGGGTCAGGTGGCAGGCAAATGGGTGAAGGGGTCGTGTGTCAGGAATGTGTGTGAGGGGGTATGTTGGCAGGTAGGTTGGCGAGGAGGTAGGGTGGCAGGCAAGTGGGTGAAAGGATAGAGTGTCAGGCAATTGGGCGAGGGTCTAGGGTGGCAGGTAAGTGGGTGAGTGGGTAGAGTATGAGGCAATTGTGTGAGGCGTTAGTGTAGCAGGTAAGTTGGTGAGTGGGTAGATGTCAAGTATGTGTGTGAGGAAGTAGGGTATCAGGCACATGGGTGAGGGGATAGATTGTCAGGTAAGTGGGTGAGGGGATAGAGTGTCAGGCAAGTGGGTGAGGGGTAGAATGTCAGGTAAGTGTGTGAGAGGGTAGGGTGGTTGGTAAGTTGGCCTGGGGGTAGGGTGGCAGGCAAGTGGGTGAGAGGGTTGAGTGGCAGGTAAGTGGATGAGGGGTCAGAGTGGCAATTAGGTGGGTGAGGGAGTAATGTGACAGGCAAGTGGGCGAGGGGATAGAATGGCGGGTAAGTGGGCGAGGGGCTAGGGTGGCCGGTAAGTGGGTGAGGGGGTAGGGTGGTTGGTAAGTTGTCCAGGGGGTAGACTGGCAGGCAAGTGGGTGAGTGGGTAGAGTGGCGGGTAAGTGGATGAGGGGTCAGAGTGGCAGTCAAGTGGGTGAGGGGGTAGATTGTCAGATAGGTGGATTAGTGGGTAGAGTGACAAGCATTTAGGTGAGGGGGTAGAGTTTCAGGTAAATGAGGGAGGCAGTAGGGTGGCAGGCACATGGGTGAGGGGTTAGATTGTCAGGTAAGTGGGTGAGGGGTAGAATGTCAGGTAAGTGGGTGAGGGGGTAGGATGGTTGGTAAGTTGGCCAGGGGGTAGACTCCAGGCAAGTGAGTGAGTGGGTAGAGTGGCAGGTAAGTGGATGAGGGTTCAGAGTGGCAGTCAAGTGGGTGAGGGGGTAGATTGTCAGATAGGTGGGTTAGTGGGTAGAGTGTCATGCATTTAGGTGAGGGGGTAGAATGTCAGGTAAATGAGGGAGGCAGTAGGGTGGCAGGCACATGGGTGAGGGGTTAGATTGTCAGGGAAGTGGGTGAGGGGGTAGGGTGGCAGGTGAGTGGGCGAGAGGGTAGAGTGTCAGGTAAGTGGTAAAGAGAGTAGAGTATCTGGTAATTGGGTGAGGGAATGGGGCATCAAGTGGGTGAGGGGGTAGAGTGTCAGGTTTGTCTGCGAGGGAGTAGAGTGTCAGGTAAGTGGTAGAGAGAGTAGAGTATCTGGTAAGTGGGTGAGGGAATGGGGCATCAAGTGGGTGAGGGGGTAGAGTGTCAGGTTTGTCTGCGAGGGAGTAGAGTGTCAGGTAAGTGGTAGAGAGAGTAGAGTATCTGGCATGTGGGTGAGGGGTTCAGAGTGCCAGTCAAGTGGGTGAGGGGAGAGTGTGTCAGGTTAGTGGGCGAGGGTGTAGAGTGTGTGGTAAATGGGTGAGGGTGTAGTGTGTAAAGGAAGTAGATGAGGGGGTAGAGTGTCAGGTAGGTGGATGAGGGCGTGGGGCAGCAGGCAAGGGGGTGAGCGAGTAGGGTGTCAGGCAATTGGTTGAGGGGGTATTGTGGTAGGCAAGTGGGTGAGGGGGTAAAATGTCAGGCAAGTGGACAAAGTGATAGAGTGGTGGGTAACTGGGTGAGGGGGTAGAGTGCCAGGTAAGTGGTGAGGGGTTAGGGTAGCAGGTAAGTTGGCCAGAGGGTAGGATGGCAGGCATGTGGGTTCATGGGTAGAGTGGCAGGTAATTGGGTGAGGGGTTAGAGTATCAGTTTAGTGGGTGAGGGGTTAGAGTGTCAGTTTAGTGGGTGAGGGGGTAGTGAGTCAGCTAAATGAGTGAGGGAATAGATTGGCAGTTAAGTGGGTGAGGGGGTGGAGTGTCACGAAAGTGGGTGAGGGTGTAGGGTGGCTGGCAAGTGTTTGAGGGGTAGGGTGGAAGGTAAGTGGGTGAGGGGTTATTGTATCAGGTAAGTGCTTGAGGGGGTACAGTATCAGGCAAGTGGGATAGAGGTTAGAGTGTCAGGGAAACGGATGAACGATTAGGGTGGCAGGTTAGTGGGTGATGGGGTAAGGTGGCAGGCAAGAGGGTGAAGGGTTAAGGTGGCAGGCAAGAGGGTGAGGTGGTATTGTGGCAGTTAAGTGGGTAAGTGGGTAGGTTGTCAGGCAAGTGGGTGAGGGTGTAGTGGGTCACTACCTGGGTGAGGGAGGAGGGTTTCAGGCAAGTGGGTGAGGGGTTTGAGTGTCAGGTAAGTGCGAGAGGTGGTGGGGTGGCAGGCAAGTGGGCAAGGGGGGTAGGGTGCCAGGTACTTGGGTGAGGGGCATGGTGTCAGGTAAGTGGGTGAGGGGGTAGGGTGCCAGGTACTTGGGTGAGGGGCATGGTGTCAGGTAAGTAGGCAAGGGGGTTAGGGTGCCAGGTACTTGGGTGAGGGGCATGGTGTCAGGTAAGTGGGTGAGAGGGTTCAGTGTAAGGCAAGTGAGATAGGGGTTAGAGTGTCAGGTAAGTGGGTGAGGGGATAGGGTGGCAGGTAAGTGGGTCAGGGGGAATTATGGCAGGCAAATAGGGGAGGGGGTAGTGTGTCAGGTAGGTGGGTGAGAGGGGAGGGTGACAGGCAAGTTGGTGAGTGGTTAGTGTGTCAGGTAATTGGGTGAGTGGGTGGAGTGTCAGGTAAATGGGTCAGGGTTAGGTTGTCAGGCAGGTTGGTGAGGGGTGGGGTGGCAGGCAAGTGGGTGAGTGTGTAGAGTGGAGTGTCAGATAGGTGGGTGAGGCCGTAGCATGACAGGCAAGGTGGTGAGGGGGTAGGGTAACAGGAAAATGGGTGAGTGGGTAGAGTTTCAGGAAACTGGGTGATGGCGTACCGTGACAGGCAAGTGGGTGAGATGGTAGTATGTCAGGTAAGTGGGTGAGGCGATCGGGTGGCAGACAAGTGGGTGGGGGGTTAGAATGGCAGGCAAATGGGTGATGGGGTAGTGTAGCAGGCAAGTGAGTGAAGGGGTAGGGTTGCAGTCAAGTGGATGAGGGGGTAGTGTCAGGAAATTGGGTGAGGTTGTAGGGTGGGTGGCAAGTGGTTGAGAGGGTAGTGTGTCAGGAAAGTGGTTGATGGGTTACTGTGTCAGGTAAGTGGGTGAGGGGGTAGGGTGGCATGCTAGTGGGTGAGGGGGTAGGGTGTCAGGTAAGTGGGCGAGGGGGTAGGGTGGCATGCTAGTGGGTGAGGGGGTTGAGTGTCAGGGAAGTGGGTGAGGGGGTAGGGTGGCATGCTAGTGGATGAGGGGGTTGAGTGTCAGGTAAGTGGTTGAGGGGGTATTGTTAAGAGTCAGACAATTGGGCGAATGGGTAGAGTGCCAGGTGGGTGGTTGAGAGGGTTGAGTGTCAGGTAAGTGGGTGAGGGGGTAGGGTGGCAGGCATGTGGGGGAAGGGGTAGTGTGTCATTTAATTGGGTGAGGGGTTAGTTTGGCAGGCAAGTGGGTGAGGGGGTAGTATGTCAGGAAAGTGGGTGATGGGGAATGGTGTCAGGCAAGTGGGTGAGGGACTAGAGTGTCAAGAAAGTGGGTGAAGGTGTAGGGTGGCTGGCAAGTCGTTGAGGGGTAGGGAAGTGGGTGAAGGGGTAGAGTGTCAGGCAAGTGGGTGAGGGACTAGACTGTCAAGAAAGTGGGTGAAGGTGTAGGGTGGCTGGCAAGTCGTTGAGGGGTAGGGAAGTGGGTGAAGGGGTAGAGTGTCAGGTAAGTGGGTGAGGGGGTAGAGTGTCAGGTACGTGGGTGAGGGGGTATAGTGTCAGGTAAGTGGGTGAGGGGGTAGAGTGTCAGGTAAGTGGGTGAGGGGGTAGAGTGTCAGGTAAGTGGGTGAGGGGGTATAGTGTCAGGTAGGTGTGTGAGGGGGTAGAGTGTCTTGATAAGTAGGCAAGATGTTAGCGCCCAGGTATGTGGGTGAGGGGGTAGAGTATCAGTTAAGTGGGTGAGGGGGTAGAGTATCAGGTAATTGTGTGAGAGAGCAGGGTGGCTGGCAAATGCATGAGGGGGTAGGGTGTCAGGCACTTGAGTGAGGGGTTAGGGTGGCAGGCAAGTGGGTGACGGGGTAGAATGGCAGGAATGTGGGTGAGGATGTAGGTTGATAGGCAAGTGGGTGAGGGTGTAGGTTGGAAGGCAAGTGGTTTAGGGGGTAGGGTGGCAGGCAAGTGGGTGAGGGGTTAGGGTGGCAGGCAAGTGGTTTAGGGGGGTAGGGTGGCAGGCAAGTGGGTGAGGGTGTAGAGTGTCAAGAAAGTGGTTGAGTGTGTAGATTAAAACAAAAAAACTGCGGATGCTGGAAATCCAAAACAAAAACAGAATTACCTGGAAAAACTCAGCAGGTCTGGCAGCATCGGTGGAGAAGAAAAGAGTTGACGTTTCGAGTCCTCATGACCCTTCAACAGAAGATTGTCTGGCAAGTGATTGATGGGGTAGGGGGCAGCCAATTGGGTGAGGGGGTAGTGTGTCATGTAAGTGGGTGAAGGGGTAGAATATCAGTCAAGTGGGTGAGGGGCTAAAGTGTCAGGTAGGTGGGTGAGGGGGTGGAGTGTCAGGGAGGGGGGTGAGGGGGGTAGTGTGTCAGGGAGGGGGGTGAGGGGGTAGAGTGTCAGGGAGGGGGGTGAGGGGGTAGAGTGTCAGGGAGGGGGGTGAGGGGGTAGGGCAGCAGGGAAATGTGTGAGGGGGTGGAGTGTCAGGCAAGTGGGTGAGGAAGTAGGGTAGGACGCATATGGCTGAGGAGGTAGTCTGGCTTGCATGGGGGTAAGGGGGTAGAGTGTCAGCCAAGTGTGCAAGGGGATTGAGTGGCGGGTAAGTGGGTGAGGGGGTTTTTGTGGCAGACAAGTGGGTCAGGAGATAAGGTGTCAGGAAAGTGGGCGAGGGGGTACGATGGCAGGAAAGTGGGTGAGGGGGTAGGATGGCATGTAAATGGGTGAGGGGGTAGAGTGTCTCGATAAGTAGGTGAGGGGGGGAGTGTCAAGTAAGTGGGTGAGGGGGTAGGGTATCTGCAATGTGGGTGAGGGGTTAGAGTGTCAGGCAAGTGAGTAAGAGGGTAGAGTGTCAGGCAATTGGGCGAGAGGGTAAAGTATCAGGTAAGTGTGTGAGGGGGCAGGGCGGCAGGCAATTGCGTGAGGGGGTAGGGTGTCAGACACTTGGGTGAGGGCGTAGCATGGCAGGCAAATGGGTGAGGGGATAGGGTGACAGGCAAGTGAGTGAGGGGGTAGGGTGTCAGGTAAGTGGGTGAGGGTTTAGATTGTCAGTTAAGTGCATGAGGGGTTAATGGGTCAGGTAATTGGATGAGAGGGGAGGGTGACAGGCAAGTTGGTGAGGGGGTCATATGTCAGGTAATTGGGTGAGGGGTACTGTGTCAGGTACATGGGTCAGGGTTAGGTTCGCAGGCAGGTTGCTGAGGGGGTGGGTTGGCATGTAAGTTGGTGAGGGGTAGAGTGTCAGATAAGTGGGTGAGGGAGTAGCATGACAGGCAAGTGGGTGAGGGGGTAGGGTGGCAGGAAAATGGGTGAGGGGGTAGAATGTCAGGCAAGTGGGTGAGTGTATAGCATAAGAGGCAAGTGGGTGAGGTGGTAGAGAGGCAGGAAAGTTGATGAGGAGTAGGGTGACAGGCAATATGGTGAGTGGGTAGTGTGGCAGGCAGGTGGGCAAGGGGATAGAGTGGTTGTTAAGTGGATGAGGGGGTAGAGTGCCATGTGACTGGATGAGAGGGTTGGGTGGAGGTTAAGTTGGTGAGGGGGTAGATGTAAAGTAAATTTGTGACGAAGCAGCATCAGTTGGCGATGGGGTAGAGTGTCAGTTAAGTGAGTGAGGGGGTAGAGTGTCAGTTTAGTGGGTGAGGGGGGTAGTGAGTCAGCTAAATGAGTGAGGGAATAGATTGGCAGTTAAGTGGGTGAGGGGGTGGAGTGTCACGAAAGTGGGTGAGGGTGTAGGGTGGCTGGCAAGTGTTTGAGGGGTAGGGTGGAAGGTAAGTGGGTGAGGGGTTATTGTATCAGGTAAGTGCTTGAGGGGGTACAGTATCAGGCAAGTGGGATAGAGGTTAGAGTGTCAGGGAAACGGATGAACGATTAGGGTGGCAGGTTAGTGGGTGATGGGGTAAGGTGGCAGGCAAGAGGGTGAAGGGTTAAGGTGGCAGGCAAGAGGGTGAGGTGGTATTGTGGCAGTTAAGTGGGTAAGTGGGTAGGTTGTCAGGCAAGTGGGTGAGGGTGTAGTGGGTCACTACCTGGGTGAGGGAGGAGGGTTTCAGGCAAGTGGGTGAGGGGTTTGAGTGTCAGGTAAGTGCGAGAGGTGGTGGGGTGGCAGGCAAGTGGGCAAGGGGGGTAGGGTGCCAGGTACTTGGGTGAGGGGCATGGTGTCAGGTAAGTGGGTGAGGGGGTAGGGTGCCAGGTACTTGGGTGAGGGGCATGGTGTCAGGTAAGTAGGCAAGGGGGTTAGGGTGCCAGGTACTTGGGTGAGGGGCATGGTGTCAGGTAAGTGGGTGAGAGGGTTCAGTGTAAGGCAAGTGAGATAGGGGTTAGAGTGTCAGGTAAGTGGGTGAGGGGATAGGGTGGCAGGTAAGTGGGTCAGGGGGAATTATGGCAGGCAAATAGGGGAGGGGGTAGTGTGTCAGGTAGGTGGGTGAGAGGGGAGGGTGACAGGCAAGTTGGTGAGTGGTTAGTGTGTCAGGTAATTGGGTGAGTGGGTGGAGTGTCAGGTAAATGGGTCAGGGTTAGGTTGTCAGGCAGGTTGGTGAGGGGTGGGGTGGCAGGCAAGTGGGTGAGTGTGTAGAGTGGAGTGTCAGATAGGTGGGTGAGGCCGTAGCATGACAGGCAAGGTGGTGAGGGGGTAGGGTAACAGGAAAATGGGTGAGTGGGTAGAGTTTCAGGAAACTGGGTGATGGCGTACCGTGACAGGCAAGTGGGTGAGATGGTAGTATGTCAGGTAAGTGGGTGAGGCGATCGGGTGGCAGACAAGTGGGTGAGGGGTTAGAATGGCAGGCAAATGGGTGATGGGGTAGTGTAGCAGGCAAGTGAGTGAAGGGGTAGGGTTGCAGTCAAGTGGATGAGGGGGTAGTGTCAGGAAATTGGGTGAGGTTGTAGGGTGGGTGGCAAGTGGTTGAGAGGGTAGTGTGTCAGGAAAGTGGTTGATGGGTTACTGTGTCAGGTAAGTGGGTGAGGGGGTAGGGTGGCATGCTAGTGGGTGAGGGGGTAGGGTGTCAGGTAAGTGGGCGAGGGGGGTAGGGTGGCATGCTAGTGGGTGAGGGGGTTGAGTGTCAGGGAAGTGGGTGAGGGGGTAGGGTGGCATGCTAGTGGATGAGGGGGTTGAGTGTCAGGTAAGTGGTTGAGGGGGTATTGTTAAGAGTCAGACAATTGGGCGAATGGGTAGAGTGCCAGGTGGGTGGTTGAGAGGGTTGAGTGTCAGGTAAGTGGGTGAGGGGGTAGGGTGGCAGGCATGTGGGGGAAGGGGTAGTGTGTCATTTAATTGGGTGAGGGGTTAGTTTGGCAGGCAAGTGGGTGAGGGGGTAGTATGTCAGGAAAGTGGGTGATGGGGAATGGTGTCAGGCAAGTGGGTGAGGGACTAGAGTGTCAAGAAAGTGGGTGAAGGTGTAGGGTGGCTGGCAAGTCGTTGAGGGGTAGGGAAGTGGGTGAAGGGGTAGAGTGTCAGGCAAGTGGGTGAGGGACTAGACTGTCAAGAAAGTGGGTGAAGGTGTAGGGTGGCTGGCAAGTCGTTGAGGGGTAGGGAAGTGGGTGAAGGGGTAGAGTGTCAGGTAAGTGGGTGAGGGGGTAGAGTGTCAGGTACGTGGGTGAGGGGGTATAGTGTCAGGTAAGTGGGTGAGGGGGGTAGAGTGTCAGGTAAGTGGGTGAGGGGGTAGAGTGTCAGGTAAGTGGGTGAGGGGGTATAGTGTCAGGTAGGTGTGTGAGGGGGTAGAGTGTCTTGATAAGTAGGCAAGAGGTTAGCGCCCAGGTATGTGGGTGAGGGGGTAGAGTATCAGTTAAGTGGGTGAGGGGGTAGAGTATCAGGTAATTGTGTGAGAGAGCAGGGTGGCTGGCAAATGCATGAGGGGGTAGGGTGTCAGGCACTTGAGTGAGGGGTTAGGGTGGCAGGCAAGTGGGTGACGGGGTAGAATGGCAGGAATGTGGGTGAGGATGTAGGTTGATAGGCAAGTGGGTGAGGGTGTAGGTTGGAAGGCAAGTGGTTTAGGGGGTAGGGTGGCAGGCAAGTGGGTGAGGGGTTAGGGTGGCAGGCAAGTGGTTTAGGGGGGTAGGGTGGCAGGCAAGTGGGTGAGGGTGTAGAGTGTCAAGAAAGTGGTTGAGTGTGTAGATTAAAACAAAAAAACTGCGGATGCTGGAAATCCAAAACAAAAACAGAATTACCTGGAAAAACTCAGCAGGTCTGGCAGCATCGGTGGAGAAGAAAAGAGTTGACGTTTCGAGTCCTCATGACCCTTCAACAGAAGATTGTCTGGCAAGTGATTGATGGGGTAGGGGGCAGCCAATTGGGTGAGGGGGTAGTGTGTCATGTAAGTGGGTGAAGGGGTAGAATATCAGTCAAGTGGGTGAGGGGCTAAAGTGTCAGGTAGGTGGGTGAGGGGGTGGAGTGTCAGGGAGGGGGGTGAGGGGGTAGTGTGTCAGGGAGGGGGGTGAGGGGGTAGAGTGTCAGGGAGGGGGGTGAGGGGGGTAGAGTGTCAGGGAGGGGGGTGAGGGGGTAGGGCAGCAGGGAAATGTGTGAGGGGGTGGAGTGTCAGGCAAGTGGGTGAGGAAGTAGGGTAGGACGCATATGGCTGAGGAGGTAGTCTGGCTTGCATGGGGGTAAGGGGGTAGAGTGTCAGCCAAGTGTGCAAGGGGATTGAGTGGCGGGTAAGTGGGTGAGGGGGTTTTTGTGGCAGACAAGTGGGTCAGGAGATAAGGTGTCAGGAAAGTGGGCGAGGGGGTACGATGGCAGGAAAGTGGGTGAGGGGGTAGGATGGCATGTAAATGGGTGAGGGGGTAGAGTGTCTCGATAAGTAGGTGAGGGGGGGAGTGTCAAGTAAGTGGGTGAGGGGGTAGGGTATCTGCAATGTGGGTGAGGGGTTAGAGTGTCAGGCAAGTGAGTAAGAGGGTAGAGTGTCAGGCAATTGGGCGAGAGGGTAAAGTATCAGGTAAGTGTGTGAGGGGGCAGGGCGGCAGGCAATTGCGTGAGGGGGTAGGGTGTCAGACACTTGGGTGAGGGCGTAGCATGGCAGGCAAATGGGTGAGGGGATAGGGTGACAGGCAAGTGAGTGAGGGGGTAGGGTGTCAGGTAAGTGGGTGAGGGTTTAGATTGTCAGTTAAGTGCATGAGGGGTTAATGGGTCAGGTAATTGGATGAGAGGGGAGGGTGACAGGCAAGTTGGTGAGGGGGTCATATGTCAGGTAATTGGGTGAGGGGTACTGTGTCAGGTACATGGGTCAGGGTTAGGTTCGCAGGCAGGTTGCTGAGGGGGTGGGTTGGCATGTAAGTTGGTGAGGGGTAGAGTGTCAGATAAGTGGGTGAGGGAGTAGCATGACAGGCAAGTGGGTGAGGGGGTAGGGTGGCAGGAAAATGGGTGAGGGGGTAGAATGTCAGGCAAGTGGGTGAGTGTATAGCATAAGAGGCAAGTGGGTGAGGTGGTAGAGAGGCAGGAAAGTTGATGAGGAGTAGGGTGACAGGCAATATGGTGAGTGGGTAGTGTGGCAGGCAGGTGGGCAAGGGGATAGAGTGGTTGTTAAGTGGATGAGGGGGTAGAGTGCCATGTGACTGGATGAGAGGGTTGGGTGGAGGTTAAGTTGGTGAGGGGGTAGATGTAAAGTAAATTTGTGACGAAGCAGCATCAGTTGGCGATGGGGTAGAGTGTCAGTTAAGTGAGTGAGGGGGTAGAGTGTCAGTTAAGTGAGTGAGGGGGTAGAGTGTCAGTTAAGTGAGTGAGGGGGTAGAGTGTCAGTTAAGTGAGTGAGGGGGTAGAGTGTCAGGTAAGTGGGTGAGGGGGTAGTGTGTCAGGTAAGTGGGTGAGGGGGTAGAGTGTAAGTAAGTGTGTGAGGGGGTAGTGTGTTAGGTAAGTGGGTGATGGGGTAGAGTGTCAAGTAAGTGGTTGAGGGGTTAAGTTTCAGGCAATTGGGCAAGTGGGTAGAGTGCCAGGTGGGTGGTTGAGGGGGTAGATTGTCAGGTAGGTGGGTGAGTGGGTATGGTGACAGGAAAATGGGGAAGGGGGTAGTGTGTCAGGCAATTGGGTGAGGGGCAGGGTGTCAGATAAGTGCGTGAGGGGGTAGGGTGTAATGCAAGTGGGATAGGGGATTGAGTGTCAGGTAAGTGGGATGGGGATTGAGTGTTAGGCAAGTGGGGGAGGGGGTAGTGAGTCAGGTAATTGGGTGAGTGGGTAGAGTGTCAGTAAATGGGTCAGGATTAGGTTGGCTAGCAGGTTGGTGAGGGGGTGGGGTGGCAGGCAAGTGGGTGAAGGGGTAGAGTAGAGTGTCAGATAGGTGGGAGAGACCACAGCATGACAGGCAAGTGGGTGAGGGTGTTGGGTGGCAGGAAAATGGGTGAGCGGGTAGAGTGTCTGGCAACTGGGTGATGGCGTAACATGACAGGCAAGTGGGTGAGAGGGTAGGATGGCAGACAAGTGGGTGAGGGGGTAGAATGGCAGGAATGTGTGTGAGAGTGTAGATTGGTAGGCTAGTGGGTGAGGGTGTAGGGTGGCAGGCAAGTGGTTTAGGGGGATAGGGTGGCAGGCAAGTGGGTGAGGGGATAGAGTGTAAAGAAAGTGGTGAGTGTGTAGATTGTCTGGCTAGTTGTTGAGGGGGTAGGGGGCAGCCAATTGGGTGAGAGGGTAGTGTGTCAGGTAAGTGTGTGAGGGGGAGAATATCAGTCAAGTGGGTGTGGGGCTCAAGTGTCAGGTAGGTGGGTGAGGGGGTTGGGCATCAGGCAAGTGAGTGAGGGGGTAGAGTGTCAGGTAAGTGGTTGAGGGGGTAGAGTGTCTGGCAAGTGGAGAAGGTCATAGAATGGCGGGTAAGTGGGTAAGGGTGTAGAGTGCCATGTAAGTGGTGAGGGTTTAGGGTGGCAGCTAAGTTGACCAGAAGGTAGGATGGCAGGCATGTGGGTTCATGGGTAGAGTGGCAGGTAATTGGGTGAGGGGTTAGAGTATCAGTTTAGTGGGTGAGGGGTTAGAGTGTCAGTTTAGTGGGTGAAGGGGTAGTGAGTCAGCTAAATGAGTGAGGGAATAGAATGGCAGTTAAGTGGGTGAGGGGTTACTGTGTCAGGTAAGTGGGTAAGTGGGTAGGTAGTCAGGCAAGTGGGTGAGGGGGTAGTGGGTCACTACGTGGGTGAGGGGGGAGGGTGTCAGGCAAGTGAGTGAGGAGATAGAGAGTCAGGTAATTGGGTTAGTGTTAGGGTCACAGGCAGGTTGGTGAGGGGATGGGGTGGCAGGTAAATGTGTGATGAAGTAGTGTGTCAGTCGATTGGGTGAGGGGGTAGAGTGGCAGGCAAGTGGGTGTTGGGCTATTGTGTCAGGTAAGTGCTTGAGGGGTATGGTGTCAGGCAAGTGGGCGAAGGGGTAGATTGTCAGGAACTAAGGTGATGGGTACAGTGTCATGTAAGTGGGTGAGGGTGGCAGGCGAGGGTGTTGAGTGTCAGGCAAGTGGGTGAGGTGGTAGGGTGGCAGGCAAGTGTGTGAGGGGGTTAAGTGGCAGGCAAGTATGTGAGGGTGTAGGGTGCCAGTAAAGTGCCTGAGAGGGTAGGGTGGCTGGTAAGATGGCCATGGGGTGGGGTGGCAGGCAAGTGGGTTGGTGGGTAGAGTGGCAGGTAAGTGGATGAGGGGTCAGAGTTGCAGGTAAGTGGGTGAGGGAGTAGAGTGTCAGGCAAGTGGGTGAGGTTGTAGATTGGCAGGGAAGTGGGTGAGGGGGTAGGGTGGCTGGTAAGTTGGCCATGGGGTGGGGTGGTAGGCAAGTGGGTGTGTGGTAGAGTGGCAGGTAAGTTGGTGAGGGGGTGGAGTGTCAGGTAAGTGGGTGAGGGGGTAGAGTGTCAGGTAAGTGAGTGAGGGTGTAGAGTGTCAGATAAGTGGGTGAGGAGGTGGAGTGTCAGGTAAGTGGGTGAGGGGGTAGAGTGTCAGGTAAGTGGGTGAGGGGGTAGATTGTCAGGTAAGTGGGTGAGGGGGTAGAGTGTCAGGTAAGTGGGTGAGGGGGTAGATTGTCAGGTGAGTGGGTGAGGGTGTAGAGTGTCAGGTAAGTGGGTGAGGAGGTGGAGTGTCAGGTAAGTGAGTGAGGGTGTAGAGTGTCAGATAAGTGGGTGAGGAGGTGGAGTGTCAGGTAAGTGGGTGAGGAGGTAAAGTGTCTCGATAATTAGGCAAGGGGGTAGGGCGGCAGGTATGCGGGTGAGGGGTTAGACTGTCAAGTAAGTGGGTGAGGGGGGTAGAGTGTCTCGTAAGTGAGTGAGCGGTTAGAGTTAGGAGAATAGGTGAGGGGGTAGATTATCAGTCAAGTGAGTGAGGAGGTAGCGTTTCAGTTAAGTGGTTGAGGGGGTAGAGTGTCAGGTAAGTGTGTGAGGGTGTGGAGTATCAGGCAAGTGGGTGAGCGGTTAGTGTGTCAGGCTATTGGGCGAGGGGGCAGAGTGTCAGTAAGTGGGTGAGGTGGCAGAGTGTCAGTAAGTGGGTGAGGGGATAGAGTGTCAGTAAGTGGGTGAGGGGGCAGAGTGTCAGTAAGTGGGTGAGGGGGCAGAGTGTCAGTAAGTGGGTGAGGGGATAGAGTGTCAGTAAGTGGGTGAGGGGGCAGAGTGTCAGTAAGTGGGTGAGGGGGCAGAGTGTCAGTAAGTGGGTGAGGGGGCAGAGTGTCAGTAAGTGGGTGAGGGGATAGGGTGGCAGGCGAGGCGGTGGGGTGGTAGGGTGTCACATAAATGGGTCAGGATTAGGGTGGCAGGCGAAAGGGTCGGGTGTCAGGCAAGTGGGCAAAGGGGTAGATTGTCAGGAACTAATGTGATGAGTACTGGGTCATGTAAGTGGGTGAGGGTGGCAGGCGAGGGCGTTGAGTGTCAGGCAAGTGGGTGAGGTGGTAGGATGGCTGGCAAGTGTGTGAGCTGGTAGAGTGCCAGTTAAGTGTGTGAGAGGGTAGGGTGGCTGGTACGTTGGCCTGGGGGTAGGGTGGCAGGCAAGTGGGTGAGCGAGTAGTGTGAGAGGCAAGTGGGCAAGGTGATAGAATGGCGGGTAATTGGGTAAGGGGGTAGGGTGCCAGGTAAGTGTGTGAGAGGGTAGGGTGGCTGGTAAGATGGCCAGCGTGTAGGGTGGCAGGCAAGCGGGTGAGTGGGTAGAGTGGCAGGTAAGTGGATGAGGGGTCAGAGTGGCATCAAGTGGGTGAGGGGGTAGATTGTCAGATAGGTGGATCAGTGGGTAGAGTGTCAAGCAATTAGGTGAGGGGGGTAGAGTGTCAGGTAAACGGGTGAGTGGTTAGGGTGGCAGGTAAGTGGGTGATGGGGTAAGGTGGCAGGCAAGAGGCTGAGGGGGTATTGTGGCAGGCAAGGGGGTGAGTAGGTAGTGTGTCAGAACGGTGGGTGAGGGCGTAGCTTGGCAGGCAAGTGAGTAAGGGGGTAGTGTGGCAGGCAAAGGGGTGAGTAGGTAATGTGTCTGGTAAGTGGGTGAAGGGGCAAGATTGTCAGGTAAGTGGGTGAGGGGGTAGAGTGTCAGGTAAGTGGGTGAGGGGGTAGAGTGTCAGGTGAGTGTGTGAGGGGGAGAGTGTCAGGTAAGTGGGTGAGGAGATAGGGTGGCAGGCAATTCAGTGAGGGGTTGGAACGGCAGGAAAGTGGGTTAGTAGGTAGTGTGTCAGTTAAATTGATGAAGGGGTAGGTGTCAGATAAATTCGTGAGGGGGTAGGGTGTCAGGCAAGTGTGTGAGGGGGCAGAGTGTCAGGTAAGTGGGCGAGGGTGTAGAGTGTCAGGTAACTGGGTGAGAGAGTAGAGTGTCAGGTAAGTGGGTGAGGGGGTAGAGTTTCAGGTAAGTGGGTGAGGAGGTAGAGTGCCAGGTAAGTGGGTGAGGTAGTAGTGTGGCAGGTAAGTGGGTGAGGGGGTATGGTGGCAGTTATGTTGGCCAGGGGATAGGTTGGTAGGTATGTGGGTGAGGGGGCAGTGTGTCACTTCAGTTGGTGAGGGGGTTGTTGTCAAGTAAGTTTGTGAGATTGCCAGGAGTCAGGAAAGTGGGCGATAGGTTAGATAGTCAGGTAAGTGGGTGAGGGGGTAGGGTGGCAGGCAAGTGGGTGAGGGGGTAGGGTGTTAGGTAAGTGGGTGAGGGGGTAGGGTGTTAGGTAAGTGGGTGAGGGGGTAGGGTGTTAGGTAAGTGGGTGAGGGGGTAGGGTGTTAGGTAAGTGGGTGAGGGGGGGTACAGTGCCAGACAAGTGGGATAGGTGTTGGACTGTCAGGTAAGTGGATGAGGGGGCAAAGTGGCAGGCAAGTGAGTGGGGGGTTAGACTGTCAGGTAAGTGAGTGAGGTGGTAAGGTGGCAGGCAAGTGGGTGAGGGGTTATTGTGACAGGCGAGTGGGGTAGGGAGTCATGTGTCAGGTAAGTTTGTGAGGTGTCAGAGTGTCAGGTAAGTGGTTGAGTGAGTAGGATGGCAGGCAAGTGGTTTAGGGGATCGTGGGTCAGGAAGTGCCTGAGGGGGTAGGGTGTCAGGCAAGTGGGCGAGGGGGTATATTGTCAGGAACTAAGTTGAGGGGGTAGAGTGTCAGGCATTTGATTGTGGAGTTAGGGTGTCAGTCGATTGGGTGAGGGGGTAGAGTGGCAGGCAAGTGTGTGTGTTGGTAGATTGGCAGGCAAGTGGGTGAGTGGGTAGGGTGTCAGGCAATAGGGTGAGGGGTTAGTGTGGCAGGTATGTGGGTGTGGGGGTAGGGTGTCAGGCCATAGGGTGAGGGGGTAGTGTGGCAGGTACGTGGGTGTGGGGGTAAGGTGTCAGGCAATAGGTTGAGGGGGTAGAGTGTCATGCAAGTGGGTGAGGTTGTAGAGTGGCATGTAAGTGGGTGAGTGGGTAGGGTGTCAGGCAATAAGTTGAGGGGGTACTGTGCCAAGCAAGTGGGCAAGGTGATAGAATGTCAGGTAATTGGGTGAGGGGTTAGAGTGGCAGGTAAGTGGGTGAGTTGTTAGAGTGGCAGGTAATTGGGTTAGGAGATAGGGCAGCAGGTAAGTTGACGAGGGGTTAGGGTGGCCGGTAAGTGGGTAATGGGGTTGAGTGGAAGGTAAGTGGGCCAGTGGGTTGAGTGGAAGGTAAGTGGGTGAGTGTGTAGGGTGTCAGGTAAGATCTTGAGGGTGTAGAGTGTCAGGTAATTGGTGAGGGTGTAGAGTGTCAGGTAAGTGGGTAAGGGATCGGGTGACAGGCAATTGGGTGAGGGGTTAGAATGGCAGGCAAGTGGGCATTGGGGGTTGGGTGGCAAGGAAGTGGGTGAGGTGGTGGAGTCAGGATATTGGGTGAGGGTGTAGGGTGGCTGGCAAGTGGTTGAGGGGGTAGGGTTTCATGTAAGTGCATGAGGGGGTAGGATGTCAGGTAATTGGGTATGGTCATAGAGTGGCGGGTAAGTGGGTGAGGGAGCAGATTTCCAGGTAATTGGGTGAGGGGGCAGTGTGTCAGGTGAGATGGGTGAGGTGGTAGATTTTCAGGCCGGTGAGTGAGGGTGTAGGGTGTCAGGCCAGTGGGTAAGGGGTTAGGGTGGCAGGTAAGTGGGCGAGTGGGATGGGGCAGCAAAGTGGGTGAGGGCTTAGAGTGTCAGATTAGTCTGCGAGGGGGTAGAGTGGCCTATAAATGGGTGAGGGGGTAGGGTGGCAGACAAGTGGGTGAGGAGCCAGTGTGTCAGGAAAGTGGTAGAGAGGGAAGGGTATCTGGTAAGTGGGTGAGGGGGTAGAGTGAGGCAAGTGGGTGAGTGTGTAGCGTGTCAGTCTGGTGAGTGAGGGGATAAGGAGGCAGGCAAATGGGTGAGTGGGTAGTGGGTCAGGTAAGTGGGTGAGAGGATAGGGTGGCAGGCAAGTGGGTGAGGGGGTAGAATGGCAGTCAAGAGGGCAAGGGGGTAGCATGGCAGGCAAGTGGGGGAGGTGGTAGGGTGTCAGGAAAGTGGGTGAGGGTGTAGGGTGGCTGTCAAGTTGTTGAGGGGTAGGGTGGCAGGCAAGTGGGTGAGCGGTAGAGTGGCAGGAAAGTGGTTGAGGGTTAGGGAGGCAGGCAAATTTGTGAGGGGTAGGGGGTCCGGCAATTGAGTGATGGCGTAGCATGTCAGGCAAATGTTTGAAGTGGTAGAGTGGCAGACAAGTGGGTGAGGGGGTAGTGTGTCAGGTAAGTCGGTGAACGGCTAGCGTGTCATGTTAGTGGGTGAGGATATAGTGTATCAGGTAAGTTGGTGAGGGGATAGTGTGGCAGGCAAGTGAGTGATGGTCTAAGATGGCAGGAATGTGGTTCAGTGGGGTAGGGTGGCAGGCAAGTGGGTGAGGGGGTAGAATGGCAGGTAAGTGGGTGAGGGGGTAGGGTGGCAGGTAAGTGGGTGAGGGGTTGTGTGTCAGGTAAGTGTGTGAGGTGTGTCAGGTAAGTGGTTGAGTAAGTTGGATGGCAGGTAAGTGGTTGAGGGGGTAGTGGGTCAGGAATTGCCTGAGGGAGTAGGGTGTCAGGCAAGTGGGTGAGGGCGTAGAATGGCAGGTAATTGTGTGAGAGGGCAGAGTGTCGGGCACGTGGGCGAGGGGGTAGATCGTCAGGAACTAAGTTGAGGGGGTAGAGTGTCAGGCATTTGGTTGTGGAGTTAGGGTGTCCGTCGATTGGGTGAGGGGGTAGAGTGTCAGGCATTTGGTTGTGGATTTAGGGTGTCAGTCGATTGGGTGAGGCGTTAGAGTGGCAGGCAAGTGTGTGTGTTGGTAGATTGGCAGACAATAGGGTGAGGGGGTAGCGTGGCAGGTATGTGGGTGTGGGGGTAAGGTGTCAGGCAATAGGTGAGGGGGTACAGTGTCATGCAAGTGTGTGAGGTTGTAGAGTGGCATGTAAGTGGGTGAGTGGGTAGGGTGTCAAGCAATAGGGTGAGGGGGTATTGTGGCAGGCTAGTGGGTGAAGGGGTTGAGTGTTAAGCAAGTGGGCGAGGTGATAGAATGTTAGGTAATTGGATGAGGGGGCAGCGTGACAGGCAAGTGGGTGAGGGGGTAGTGTGTCAAGTGGGTGAGGGGGTAGAGTGTTAGGTAAGTGGGTGAGGGGGTAGTGTGTCAGGTATGTGCGTGAGGGGGGGTACAGTGCCAGACAAGTGGAATAGGGGTTGGACTGTCAGGTAAGTGAGTGAGGTGGTAAGGTGGCAGGCAAGTGGGTGAGGAAGTTGGGTGTCGGGTAAGTGGATGAGGGGGTTTTGGTGGCAGGCAAGTGGGTGAGGGGTTATTGTGGCATGCAAGTAGGGTAGGGAGTTATGTGCCAGGTAAGTGTGTGAGGTGGTAGAGTGTCAGGTAAGTAGTTGAGTGAGTAGGATGGCAGGCTAGTGGTTGAGGGGGTAGTGGGTCAGGAAGTGTCTGAGGGGGTAGGGTTTCAGGCAAGTGGGTGAGGGGATAGAGTGTCATGCAACTGGGTGAGGGTGTAAAGTGTCAGGTAAGTGGGTGAGGGTGTAGAGTGTCAGATAATTTGGTTAGGGGATACGGTGGCAGGCATGTGGGTGTGAGTGTAGGGTGGCAGGCAAGTGGTTCAGCGGGTAGTGTGTCAGGTAAGTGGGTGAGGGGGTAGGGTGGCATCCAAGTGGGTGAAGGGGTAGTGTGTCAGGTAAGTGGGTGAGGGGGTAGGGTGGCATCCAAGTGGGTGAAGGGGTAGTGTGTCAGGTAAGTGGGTGAGAGGGTAGGGTGGCATCCAAGTGGGTGAAGGGGTAGTGTGTCAGGTAAGTGGGTGAAGGGTTAGGGTATTAGATAAGTGCGTGATGGGGGTACTGTGCCAGACAATTGGGATAGGGGTTAGACTGTCAGGTAAGTGAGTGAGGGGGTAGGGTGGCAGGCAATTGGGTGAGGGGATTGGGTGTCAGGTAAGTGGGCAAGGGGGTTTTGGTGGCAGGCAGGTGGGTGAGGGGTTATTGTGGCAGGCAAGTGGGGTAGGTGGTAGTGTGTCAGGTATTTGTGTGAGATGGTAGAGGGTCAGGTAAGTGCTTGAGTGAGTAGGATGACAGTCAGTAGTTAAGGGGTTACTGGGTCAGGAAGTGGTTGAGGGATTAGGGTGTCAGGCAAGTGGGTGAGGGGATATAGTGTCAGGTAATTGTGTGAGGGAGCAGAGGGTCAGGTAAATGGGTCAGGGTTAGAGTGGCAGGCAAGTGGGTGAGTGGGTGGGGTGGCAGGCAAGTGGGTGAGTGGGTAGTGTGTCAGGTAATTGGGTGAGTGGTAGGGTGTCAGGCAATTGGCGAGGGGGTTGATGTCAGGAACTAAGTCGAGGGGGTACTGTGTCAGATCAGTGGGTGAGGGGGTATGGTGTCAGGCATTAGGTTCTTTAGTTAGGGTGTCAATCAATTGGGTGAGGGGGTAGAGTGGCAGGCAAGTGTGTGTGGTGGTAGATTGGCAGGCAAGTGGGTGAGTGGGTAGGGTGTCAGGCAATAGGTTGAGGGTGTCTTGTGGCAGGTAAGTGGGCGAGGTGATAGAGTGGCTGGTAAGTGGGTGAAGGGCTAGGGTGGCAGGTAATTTGGCCAGGGGTTAGGATGGCAGGCAAGTGGGTGAGTGGGTGGAGTGGCAAATATGTGGGTGAGTGGGCAGGGTGTTAGACAAGTGTGCGAGCGGGTAGATGGTCAGGTGAAGAGGGTAGGATGTCAGGTAAGTGGGTGAGGGGTTAGGGTGTCAGGTAGGTTGGTGAGTGGGTAGAGTGACAGGGTGAGGGTGTAGGGTGGCAGGCAAATGGGTGAGTGGGTAGAGTGGCAGCCAAGTGGGTGAGATGGTAGGGTGTCAGGCAATAGGATGAGAGGAAAGTGTGGCAGGTAAGTGGGTGAGGGGATAGAGTGCCAGGTAAGTGGGTGAGGTAGTAGTGTGGGAGGTAAGTGGGGGAGGGGGTATGGTGGCAGGTATGTTGGCCAGGGGGTAGAGTGGCAGCTAAGTGGGTGAGGGGGCAGAGTGTCAGGTAAGTGGGTGAGGGGGTAGGGTGTCAGGTAAGTGGGTGAGGGGGTAGGGTGTCAGGAAACTGGGTAAGGGGATAGGGTGGTAGGTATGTGGCTGAGTGGATAGGGTGTCAGGCAGGTGGGCTAGGGGGTAGAGCATCAGGTAATTGGGCAAGTGGTTAGGGTGGCAGGTGGGCGGTGAGTGGATAGGGTGGGTCAGGCCTGGGGTGTTGTTCTTGTATTTGGATGGTTCTTGGCTGCTTGGGGGGCTATTGGGGAGGTAGGGGGGAATCTGTAGGGGCATTCGGGCTGATGCTCAGGTCGGGTGTCATTGGGATCCGGGGGTGTTCATCGGGGCAGGTGGGTAGCAGAGGGTGTTATCCCCGGTATATTTGGGTGTTGGGGGTTTTAGTTGTCTACTTACCCAGGAGTTAGAACTGGTTTTAATCCTCCTAACGTTTCCCGGGTAACATTTCCAATCAGTAAATCGGAATGATCGGAAGTCTCCGGGCTTTAAGTCAGAGTTTCAGAGGGATCCAGGCACAGGGTAATTTCCCATCGGAAGTTCACACTTCCTGTATAATTCCCTTGCATTCAGTGTGTAGGGAATTCTGAGGGGTTCCCCAGTGCATCTTGGCCTGTGCCTCCGGGCTACCGGAGATCGGAATTTCTGGGCCAATGGATCAGACGACCAAAAGCTTGGCCAAAGATGTGGACTTGAAGGAGTGTCTTACAGGAGGAAAGTGAGGGAGAGAGGGGGAGAGGTGTAGGAAGGGAATTCCAGAGCTTGGGGCCCAGGCAGCTGAAGGCAGGGCCACCAATGGTGGAGCGATTCTGATCAGGAATCCACCAGAGGCCAGGATTAGAGGAGTGAAGATATCTCGGAGGGTTGTAGGGCTGGAGGAGATTCCAGAGATAGGGAGGGGTGAGGCAATGGAGGGAATTGAAAACAAGGATGGGAATTGGAAAATCAGGATGTTGCTTGACCAGGAAACAATGTCGGTCAGTGAGCACAGGGGTGACAGGGGAACGGGACTCTCTGTGAGTTAGGACACGGGCAGCAGAGTTTTGGATGACCCCACGATTGCGGAGGGTAGAATGTGGGAGAGCAGCCAGGAGTGTATTGGAATAGTCACATCCAGAGGTAACCAAGGCATGGGTGAGGGCTTCAGCAGCTGATGAGCTGAGACTGGGGTGAAGTCGAGCGATGTTATGGAGGTGGAAATAGGCGGTCTTAGTGATGTCACGAATATGAGGTCGGAAGCTCATCTCAGGGTCAGATGTGACCCCAAGGTTGTGAACAGACGGGTTTAATCTCAGACTGTTACCGGGGAGAGGGATGGAGTCAGGAGTTAGAGAACAGAGTTTGGAGTGGGGACTGAAAACAATGGCTTCAGCCTTCCCAATATTTAATTGGAGGAATTCCTGTTCACTCAGTACGGGTTGTGGGATAAGCAGTCTGATAATTTAGCAACAGTGGAGGAGTTGAGAGAGGTGGTGGTGAGGTAGAGCTGGGGGTCTTCAGCGTACATGTGAAAACTAACGCTATGCTTTCAGATGATGTGTCCGAGGGGCAGCATGTAGGTGAGAATTAGGAGGGGCCAAGGATCGATCCTTGGGGGACACCAGAGGGAACGGAGCAGGGACAGTTTTAGCAGATGAGAGGAGGAGCCGGGAGTGTTTGGAGCGTCCAGCCAGATCTGGCGGTGATGGATAAACCGGTTTCAAGTCTGCCTCCCTTGGATTGAGTGAGTGGAGATGAGGGTGGTAGCAGGGGGAAGGGCCAGGGTGAGGGAGAGGAATGGTTTTATTGGGGACTAGGATATGAAAGGTGGAGGTGAGGGTGAGGTTGTGTAAATCAGTAGCTGCAGAAATGTTGTGGTGATCGGAGGGCCAGAGACCAGATCGTTGGGATTGTGAAAGTGCAGTTGTAAGTGAATTGGGGAATAGGTTTTTCCAGGGATGGATACAGAAGGGGGTAGGGTTGGGCTGTGGAAGGGGGATGTGGGTGGGGAGTGATACAAGGAAGTGATCAGAGATGGTCTTATCTGTGATTGAAACTATGGGAGTAGCGAGACCACGTGAGATGGGAAGGTCACGGGGAGGTCGTGAATATGGTTTGGGGAATTGTGGTTGTGATGACTTTTTCCCAGCAATTACCAGATTCTTTTCTGTTTTTAATCTTGTAAATTCAAGAGATTCAGGATAAAACTGATCATTTTAAAATGATTGATACTTGGCTTTGAACCAAATCTGCTGAAGATGTGTCAATGATTGACTGGCCAACCAGCCAATCAGGACAATCACTTGCTGAAATGCAGCCAATCAGCTGATGGGGAGGTGGGACATTTCCAAAGCACTCACCAGACAGAGACTGAATATTCTTAATGTTTATTACCTTTTACACATTGACATTTACAGAAAAAAGACTTGAATAAACAGCCCAGCCAGAGGGAGCTGGAGAAATTCACAGGGAGAATGGAGGTTTATTAAAACGCTTGTGGAGATTTTCTCCAGAACATGAGAATCCTGTCCCTTTAAACAGTGACTAAACCTTAAATTGTAACTGCAGGGTGAGCAGGAAGGGGTCTGGTTTACTGAAGCAGACACTTCGGAGGGTCACGTTATTTTTGTACAGCTGACAGTCTTCAGCATCTTAGAGAGGTTTAACTTAGCATCACGAGATTAAACTGACCCATCAAACACTCCCAGGACAGGTGCTGCAGGGGGCTAGATACAGAGTAAAGGTCCCTCTACACTGTCCCCATCAAACACTCCCAGGACAGGTACAGCACGGGGTTAGATACAGAGTAAAGATCCCTCTACACTGCACCAATAACGTGCCTTAACCCCTGACCCTCAGAAGTGTCTCAGAGCCAGTCCTGAGAAGGAAGAGAGTTGTAATTTGGTGCTGACAATGACCTTTGCCCTCCCAGCTCACCCCTGTTCTATTTAAAGTTGTGTCTCCTCTGTGGACTGTCTCTAACACTCTACGCACATTCTGATCTCCTGATGCTCTTGCTGAGGGGAGAGGAAAGACTCTCGTGGGTGACGACACAGGAGAAGCTGGCATTGGACTCCCAGCCGGAGCCAGAGAGGGTCAGCAGGCTGCTGACGCTGTAGGTGCTGTCCGAAGCTCGCAGGTAGTTGCTGGTCTGAACCCCGTCCGAAATGGCTGCACCGTCCTTCTTCCACTCCACCTTCACCTCATCGGGATAGAAGTGATTGGCAAGGCACACCAGGGTGGCAGTGCCCTTGGTCTTGACCTCCTCTGGGGAGGGGGGCAGCAGGGTCACTGTGGGTGGTGACTTCTCTCTGCCTGAAATGGAAGAGAAGGAAGTTTAATCACTGTCATTATAATGAATTTCAACTTCCCGAATATTAACTGGGATCAAATCTGTGTAAATGTATAGATGATGCAAAATTCTTATAATCCATCCAAGTGAATTCTTTTTGCCCGAATGTAACAAACCCAACAGAGAAGGGGCAGTTTTAGACAATTTCAGGGAATGAATCTGGCCAGGTGGAAGGTGTATCATGGGAGAGTATTTGGCTAATAGTGATCATAATTCAGTTAGATTTAGAGCAGTTATGGAAAAGGATAAAGATAGACCAAGTGTAAAAGTTATAAATTAGGGAAAGGCCAATTTATCTAAGCTGCGATTTGCCGAAATGGACAGGAAACAGCAACTTGAAGGTAAATCAGTGTCAGAGCAGTGGGAGGTTTTCATGGAGAATTGTGAAATATTGGATGGGATAAAAACAGTGCGGAATTATCCCAGATTTGCACAAAGTGCAATGGCGGGTGGGAGAAAGATCGTTTTACATCCCCTGTGCCCTTGCCACTCTCAGTCTTTCCTCCAAGCAGTGTTCAACATGGAGGGGCACTGATTCTTCAACTGAGGGAGGGGGTACGTGGTAATCAGGAGGAGGTTTCCTTCCCTGTGTTTGACCTGATGCCATGAGACTTCATGAGGTCCGGAGTGGATTTTGAGGACTCCCAGAGCAACTCCCAACTGACTGTATGCAACTGTGTTGCCACCTGTGCTGGGTCTGACCTGCTGGTGGGACAGGACATACCCGGGGATGGTGATGGTGGAGTCTGGGTCATTATCTGTAAGGTATGATTCTGTGAAGATGACTCTGTCAGGCTGTTGCTTGACGGGTCTGTGAGACAGTTCTCCCACGTTTGGCACTAGCCCCCAGATGTTAGTAAGAGGGACTTTGCAGGGTCAACGGGGCTGAGATTGCCATTGTTGTTTCCGGTGCCTAGGTAGATACCGGGTGGTCAGTCCAGTTTCATTCCTTTTATGTGACTATGTAGAAGTTTCTTACAACTGAGTGGTGGCTGGGCCACTTCAGAGGGCAGTAAAGAGCCAACCATATTGCTGTGTGGCACACAGCAACACCTGGAAAATTGCCCAGGTATGTCCTGTACACAAAAAGCAGGACAAATCCAACCTGGCCAATTACCGCCCCATCAGTCTACTCTCCATCATCAGTAAGTGATGTAAGGGATCATCAACTGTGCTATCAGGTGGCACTTGCTCAGCAATAACCAGCTCACTAACGCCCAGTTTGGGTTCTGCCAGGGCCACTCAGCTCCTGACCTCATTACAGCCTCAGTTCAGACATGGACAGTGGAGCTGAACTCCTGAGGTGAGGAGAGAGTGACTGTCGTAGACATCAAGGCCGCATTTGACTGAGTGTGGTGTCAAGGACCCGAGAAAAACTGGAGTCAAAGGGAATCGGGGGAAAACTCTCTGTGGGTTGGAGTCATACCTAGCACAAAGCAAGATGGTTGTGGTTGTTGGAGGTCAGTCATCTCAGCTCCAGGACATCACTGCAGGAGTTCCTCAGGATAGTGTCCTCAGCCCAACCATCTTCAGCTGCTTCATCAATGATCTTCCTTCCATCATAAGGTCAGAAGTCAGTGTGTTCGCTGAAGATTGCATAATGTTCAGCACCTCAGATACTGCAGCAGTCCCTGTACAAATGCAGCAAGACCTGGACAATATCCAGGCTTGGGCTGACAAGTGGCAAGTAACATACATGCCACACAAGTGCCAGGCAATGACCATTTCCAACAAGAGAGAACCCAACCATCGCCCCTTGATGTTCAATGGCATTACCATGACTCAATCCCCCACTATCAATGTCCTGGGGGTTACCATTGAGCAGAAACTGAAGTGGACTAGCCATATAAATACTGTGGCTACAAGAGCAGGTCAGAGGCTAGGAATCCTGTGACGAGTAACTCACCTCCTGACTCTCCAAAGCCTGTCCACCATCTACAAAGCACAAGTCAGGAATGTGTTGGAGTACTCTCCACTTGCCTGGATGAGTGCATCTCCAACAACACTGAAGAAGCTGGACACTGTATTTAAACTGCAGCCGTGCGCACACTTCTCAATGCTTGCAGCCGGGGGCTGCTCCGTGAAGACTTGGCCCCAAAAACCAAGCAGAGTGCAGCCCCCCAAATCAGTGACACATTCCTGGGGTGCCTTCTGGACACTGTGGAGGCCCATCCTGATGTCCTCTAACCCCGCTCTGGCCACAGGAGGGCCATTAGTTTCAGATTTTTGGCTGTCTCACCATATTATTCCCACTGCTCACCATGACACCTGACACCAATGGGGCCGGAAAATTCTGGCCATAGTGAGAGAGGAAATATTAATTGTTGGAAGATATTCTGAGGGAAATTTTAAACATCTTTGAGAAAGATACGACCAAGGACAGTCAACATGGACTTGTTAAGGGAAGGCCGTGTCTGACTAAGTTGCTTGAATTTTTTGAGGAGGTAACAAGGAGGGTTGATGAGGGGAGCGAGTTTGATGTGGTCTATTTGGATTTTAGCAAGACTTCTGACAAGGTTCCACGTGACAGACTGGTCAGAAAATTAAAAATTCATGGGATCCCAGGGAAAGGGGCAAGTTGTGTTTCAAATTAATTGAGTGGCAGGAGGTAAAGGTTTGATGTTAAGCTGGTTAAATCATATTGGGCTGTTACTTAGACATTTGTAAAGAGGGTTACCACAAATTCAGCACTGAAATGGTTAATAGTAAGAGTGTTTAAAGACTCAGTGTCCCTCGAAGACACTGTTAAGCTGTCAGGAAGCTCTGACTATTGATCAGCCTGTCCGGGGGAAACAGGTTCACATTAACAATCCTCAGATCACACACACATCGAGAGAACTTTATCCCAGAATGTTGGAGCACACTTGGATCAACCCACTTCAGAAAGGATTCAGATTGGGTGTCATAGAATAAAATGATAGAAAGTTTCTGGCACAGAAAGTGACCACTCGGCCCATCATGTCTGTGCCACTGAAATACGAGCTGTCTGGCCGAATCCCACTTTCCAGCATTTGGTCTGTAGTCCTCCAGGTTAAGGCTCTTGAGGTTCATATCCAGACACCTTTTAAATGGTTTGAGTGTTCCTGCCTCTGTGACCCTTTCAGACCGTGAGTTCCAGAGCCTCATCTCCCACCTAATCTTTCTCCCCGTCACTATAAATTTAACTAATGATTTATACAGTTCCAGCATAACCTCCTTGCTCTATACCTCGGCTAATGATTGAAAGGATTCCATGTTCCTTCTTAACCACCTTATCGACCTGTTCTGCTACCTTCAGGAGTCTGGACATTCACCCCAAGGTCCCTCACTTCCTCTACACCTCTCAGTATCTTCCCATTTATTGTTTATTCCTTTGCTTTGTTTGACCTCCTCAGATGCATCACCTCACACTTCTCTGGGGAGAATTCCATTTGCCACTTTTCTGTCCACCTGACCAGTCCATTGATATCTTCCTGCAGCCTACAACAATCCTCCTTGTTATCTACAATGCAGCCAATTTTTGTGTCGCCTGTAAACTCCTTGATCAATCCCCTACATTTATGTCCAAATCAATAATATACACACAAAAAGCAGGGGACCTAGGCCTGAGCCCTGCAGAAACACACTGGAAACAGCCTTCCAGTCACAAAAACACCATCAATAATTACCCTTTGTTCCTGGCCACTGAGCTAATTTTATATCCAACGGGTCCGATTCCCATGGACCCCATTGGCTTTTATTTTATTAACCAGTCTGCCATGTGGAACCTTCTCAAAAACCTTGCTAAAATCCATGTAGATAACATCAACTACACTACCCTCATCAATTCTCCTTGTTACTTCCTCAAAAAAGATCAACAAATTAGTCAGACATGACCTTCCCTTATCAAATCCATGCTGACTGTCCTGGATTAATCTGTGCCTTTCTAAGTGACAGTTTATCCTGCCCATCAGAATTGATTCCAATTATTTGACCACCAACGAGGACACAGTGACTGGCCTGTAATTATTTGGCTTAAACAAAGGTGCAACATTATCAGACCTCCAATCCTCCGGCACCTCACCTGTATCTAGTGAGGATTGGAAAATAAGGGTCAGACCCTTCGCAATTTCCTCCCTGGTTTCTGATAACAGCCTGGGGCACATTTCACTCTCAAGGATGCTAATCCCCCTCCTACTTCCTCTCTCCCTATGTTTATCACATCCAATATTTCACACTCCTCCTCCATAACAACAATGTCTAATTGTTCCCTTTCTTTTGTGAAGACAGACGCAAAGTATTCATTCAGAACCATACCCACATCCTCCCCCTCCTCACATAGGTTACCTTTTTGGTCTTTTATGGGCCCTACTCGCCCTTAGTTATCCTCTTACTCTTAATGTATTGAGAAAACAGCTTTGGGTGTAGAAGGTTCTAGATTTCATTTCAAACCTTGCCGGCCAGCACTGGGGTGACGTTAATGGTGAGGCTTCAGTTAGTCTCAGAGTCTGGGGGTCAGACAGGGTCAGTGCGAGGTCAATGGCACCTCACAGGGTCAGCATCAGGAATCTCCAACTTCAAAGAAAGGCTTGCATTTCAATGGCACCTATAACCACCTCAGGATGTCCCAGATTGTTCCACAGCCAACTGTGCACAGCAAGATCCCAGATAGCGGATTCACAATGACCAGATAATCGGATGTGTAGTGATGCAGATTGAGGGATAAATATTGTCCAGGAAATCCGGGGGAACTCTCCTGCTCTTCTTCTCACAGCGCCGTGGGATATTTGACATCCCCCTGAGAGGGCAGACCTCAGTTTGTCTCATCTGAAAGACGGCTCCTCTGACAGTGCTGCCCTCCCTCAATACTGCACTGGGGTCTCAGCCTGGATTATGTGCTCAAGTCTCTGGAATAGGATTTGAACCCACAACATTGTGACTCTGAGGGGAGAGTGCTACCCATTGAGGCACGGCCGACACCTCACGGTCCAATAGCCTGTCATGTTCACCCTCCCGCCTCACACTTGGAGGAATGAGCCCACTTGGGGAGGGTGGAGCTGTTCCCCAGTCAGAGACAGTGTCTTCAGGAGAGAGATGGAGAGCAGATTCCGGGAGGTCTGGAGTCTAGAGGGTGACATTTAAACATTCGGGGGAAACGGAGAGTCTCCCCAATACCCTGGAACACTGAAGCCACTGGATTGTGGGCCCTGCTCTACCTGTTTGTCATCAGAAATTTGCCAAGAGACAACCAGGGAGTGGAGAGAGCAGAGTTCAAGCTGGGGGAGGTGGGACCTCGGTATCTCACTGTGCTGGTGCTGTGATCAGTTATATCAGAGACTGTGAGAGGGAGCCGGAGCTCATATCAAACTCTGCCTGTGTCTGTCACACTGAGACTGACAGGAGTCTAGTGAGTGATTTCAGTCCATGGTGCAGCAATGTCAGCACAGTCTGCAAACGTCCAGATCTCCTCTAGACGGTGGGTAAAAGTTGGTTATTTCTATCTTGCTGCTTAAAGGAGGGAATGTAATGAAAGAAATACAGCTGGGCACCTTGTTATATACAGGGTTGTTCGCTGAACCATTTCATTCACTGCAGCTCCTCACTAACGCCTTCAACTATTCAGCATTAGTGTTTGAGAAAGTTTCAGTATTGAAAGGGTTAATAAGAGAGGATTGGGGTTTACTTACTCAGTCTGAGTTTGGTTCCTTTACCGAACGTAACCCACACTGAGAGATTCCAGTGCAGGGGCTGTACAAAAACCTCAGCTCTCTGCTTCATTCAGTCACTCTCACCCTCTCTCTGTATCCCACTCACACTCACCTTTAATTCACTCACCCTCTCTCTGTCTCTCACTCACACTCACCTTTAACTCACTCTCACCCTCTCTCTGTCTCTCACTCACACTCACCTTTAACTCACTCTCACCCTCTCTCTGTCTCTCACTCACACTCACCTTTAACTCACTCTCACCCTCTCTCTGTCTCTCACTCACACTCACCTTTAACTCACTCTCACCCTCTCTCTGTCTCTCACTCACACTCACCTTTAACTCACTCTCACCCTCTCTCTGTCTCTCACTCACACTCACCTTTAACTCACTCTCACCCTCTCTCTGTCTCTCACTCACACTCACCTTTAACTCACTCTCACCCTCTCTCTGTCTCTCACTCACACTCACCTTTAACTCACTCTCACCCTCTGTCTCTCACTCACACTCACCTTTAACTCACTCTCATCCTCTCTCTGTCTCTCACTCACACTCACCTTTAACTCACTCTCACCCTCTCTCTGTCTCTCACTCACACTCACCTTTAACTCTCGCTCTTTTCCTCTCTCTTCCTCTCAATGTCTTTTTTTGTTCCAAGAGTTGAGAATCCTGATATTATTTGATAAATCTTTCAGCTGCTCTTCATATGTGGACATGGAGGGTAAGAGGTAAAGTGACCATTATTATATATTATATATAACTGTGGGATGTGTCAGTACAGGGGGTGGGACTGTGTGTCCATTATTATATATTCTGTATAACTGTGGGATGTGTCAGTACAGGAGGTGGGACAGTGTTTCCATCATTATATATTATAAATAATTGTGGGATATGTCAGTACAGGAGGTGGGACTGTGTGTCCATTATTATATATTCTATATAACTGTGGGATGTATCAGTACAGGAGGTGGAGCTGTGTGTCCATTATTATATATTCTTATATAACTGTGGGATGTATCAGTACAGGAGGTGGGACTGTGTGTCCATTATTATATATTCTATATAACTGTGGGATGTATCAGTACAGGAGGTGGAGCTGTGTGTCCATTGTTATATATTCTATATAATTGTGGGATGTATTAGTACAGGAGGTGGGACTGTCTGTCCATCATTATATATTATAAATAATTGTGGGATACGTCAGTACAGGAGGTGGGACTGTGTGTCCATTATTATATATTATAAATAATTGTGGGATATATCAGTACAGGAGGTGGGACTGTGTGTGCATCATTATATATTATAAATAATTGTGGGCTATGTCAGTACAGGAGGTGGGACTGTGTGTCCATTATTATATATTCTATATAACTGTGGGATGTGTCAGTACAGGAGGTGGAGCTGTGTGTCCATTATTATATATTCTATATAACTGGGATGTATCAGTACAGGAGATGGTGCTGTGTGTCCTTTATTATACATTCTATATAACTGTGGGATGTATCAGTACAGGAGGAGGGACTGTGTGTCCATCATGAGATATTATAAATAATTGTGGGATATGTCAGTACAGGAGGTGGGACTGTGTGTCCATTATTATATATTCTATATAACTGTGGGATGTATCAGTACAGGAGGTGGGACTGTGTGTCCATCATTATATATTATAAATAATTGTGGGATATGTCAGTACAGGAGGTGGGACTGTGTGTCCATTATTATATATTCTATATAACTGTGGGATGTGTCAGTACAGGAGGTGGGACTGTGTGTCCATTATTATATATTCTCTATAACTGTGGGATGTGTCAGTACAGGAGGTGGTGCTGCGTGTCCATTATTATATATTCTATATAACTATGGGATGTGTCAGTACAGGAGGTGGGACTGTGTGTCCATTATTATATATTCTATATAACTGTGGGATGTGTCAGTTCAGGAGATGGTGCTGTGTGTCCATTATTATATATTCTATATAACTGTGGGATTTGTCAGTACAGGAGGTGGTGCTGTGTGTATTGAGGTTTTTGTCAGGCTCTGTATCACTGTGTACTGGTAGCTGTAACCATACTGACAGTAATAATCAGCGACATCCTCATTCTGTACATTGCTGATTGTCAGGGTGTATTGAGTGCCAGATCCACTGCCGGTGAATCGCTCGGATGTTCCTGTGAATCGAGTTGTTGCATCATAGATCAGGAGAGTCGGTTTCTGTCCTTCTCGCTGCTGGTACCAACTCACATAGCTAACAGACTGACTGGCCGTACAGGTGATGGTGGCGGTCTGGCCCAGGCTCACTGACACCAGGGGAGGCTGGGTCATGGTGATGTCCCCACTGATACCTGAGGGGTAATAGAGAAACAGTGTGAAGTAAGAACTGTCACACAAAGAGCCTGTAAAATGAGATATTGTTAGAGACAGTGACCGTTCCTCTGCTTTCAGCATTTTCCCTTCAATCACAAGTCAGTCGAATTGGCTGGAAATGGAGAGCAGGAAAATATTCACGGTGGAAGGAGAGAGATTTGTACCTGCGATGCAGAATGCCAGAGGCCAGATCAGCTGGATGGCTGAAATCATGGTGTCTGCTCCTGTCCCTGTGCCTGGTCACTGATAAACTCTCCCTTCACTGGGCTCAGCTTTATACAGCTGCAGCCTGTCAGAGTCTCACTGGCTGTTCCTCAGTATGTAAATGGTATCACCCAGAGAGAACCACGTCAGCACCTTTCACTTCCTCTTCAACTCTCTCGCTCTGCCTCTCTCTCCCTCCCTCTGTCTGTCTCTTTCTCCAACTTTCTCCCTCCATCTCTCACTCTCTGACTTTCAGTCTCTCTCTCTCCCACCCTCCATTGTTCTGGAATTCTCTAACTGACTCTATAACAGGCGTTATTACTGGAGGTTGGAACACTTTGAGTCCTGGTGCAGCAGTTAAATGTTCCCTCTCTCTCTCGCTCAGTCTCACAGTCTCCAACTCGCTCTCTCTTTCCCACAGTCTCCCAGGGGGAACGCAGTGAAATGAAGGGTAAAACTCCCTCTGCTCTGCCCCACCAATGGATGTGAACCCTTGACCCCAGAAGCATGTCTTCTCCTGGAGTAAGGCCCCAATCCCCACACTGACCATGCTTTGGCCTCTCTCAGTCAGACTGACAGATTATTGTCAAATTAAGGGCAGTTCTGTGCTGTTGGCCAATTCTCACTGGGGACTGGTTTGGACACAAACCTCATTTCATGAAGGCCCAGCAGAGAGAGGAGACCCTCACCCCATCAGTGTGAGCTGGAGGGACAGGGCAGAGTCTGACCCACTGAGCCATCCATTCCACTCAGAACATGTTCGAATCCCTCCCCCTCTCCCTCCCTACCATGGTCAGGCTCCGGGTCAGTGTGTTTTACTGGGATGAGGGGTGGACGATCACACATTTACAACAGAAAGGAACTGTCCTCCACATCGACCATGGTGTCCATGTCCCACTGGACCCTCCAGTAGGGACCAGTAAACATGGGCCTCCTTCCCACTGGACCCTCCAATAGAGACCAGTAAACATGGGCCTCCTTCCCACTGGAGCCTCCAATAGAGACCAGTAAACATGGGCCTCCTTCCCATTGGGCCCTCCAATAGAGACCAGTAAACATGGGCCTCCTTCCCACTGGACCCTCCAATAGGGATCAGTAAACATGGGCCTCCTTCCCAAAGTATCCTCCAATAGGGACCAGTAAACATGGGCCTCCGGACTGCTGGACCTCCAGTGGCTGAGTTTCAAACACCACATCGTCTCCATCATGGCTGCTGGACATTCTTAATGGGAGAGGGTGAATTGCCAGAGTTTGTGGTTCACATTGTTTCCAATGACATTGTTCGAAAGAGGGATGAGGCACTGAAAGCAAATTTCACAGAGCTAAGTGAGTCATTAAAACGCAAGAGTTCAGAGGGAGTAATCTCCCGGTTAGTGCCAGTGCCATGAGCTAGTGAGCATAGAGAAAGGAGGCTGGAGCTGATGAGTACGTGGCTGGAGAGACAGTGTAGGAGGGATGGGTTCAGTTTCCTGGGACATTGGGACTGGTTCTACAGGAGGTGGGACCTGTACAAGCCGGATGGTTTGCACCTCAATGGGCCTGGGTCCAATATCCTTGGGGGAGGTTTGCTCGTGCTGTTGGGGGGTTTAAACTCGTTTGGCAGGGGGATGGGAACCTGAGGGTCGACTCAGATGGGGCAACATCAGAGCTGTAATGGAGGGCAGAAAATCAGAGTGAGTCTGGAAGACAGAGGAAACAAAAGATAGAAAATAACAAAGAGAGTTGGACTTGCTACATACGACATACAGAGGAGCTGAGGGCACAGATAGCAGTGTGATATTATAGCGATTACAGAAACATGACTGAAAGAGGGACAGGAATAGCAGCTCAACATTCCTGGTTACAGGATTTTCAGGTGAGATAGAGGGGGGGATAAAAACCGAGGCGAGGTGGCAATTTTGGCAAGTGCAGCCGCAAGGAGCAAAGATATGTTAGAAGGATCATCGTTTGAGGCCATGTGGATTGAGCTTAGGAACAAAAAGGGGCAGACACAGAACTGGGAGTGAACTATATACCCCCAAACAGTCAGAGGCAGATAGAAGAGCAAATATGTAGGCAAATCTCTGAGAAGTGCAAAAACAATTGGGCAGTAATATTAGGAGATTTAATCAATCCCAATATTAACTGGGATAGTTTTAGTGTGAAAGGAATGGAAGCACCCGAATTCTTAATGTGAATTCAGGAGAGCTTTTTTCAGCCAGTATGGAGCAAGTCCAACAGGACAGTGTACAGTTCTGGACTCAGTTTCAGGCAATGAAGCTGGGCAAGTGGAAGGAATGACAGTGTGGGAGCATTTTGATGATAGTGATCATAATTCAGATAGTTTTAACATAAATATGGAAAAGGACAAAGATAAAACCAAGAGTTAAATTTCTAAATGGGGGCAAGGTCAATTTTACAGCTGAGGAGTGATTTAGCAAAAGTGGACAGGAAACAGCTACTTGAAGGTGAATCAGTGCCGGAGCAGTGGGAGGGAATCAAAGGGGAGATTCGAGGGGCTCAGAGTAAACATGTTCACACAAAGAAAATGGGGGGATGGCCAAATCTAGAGCCCCTTGGATTTCAAGGAGCTTACAGGGTAAGAAATGTCAGAAAAGGAAAGGTTATGTCTGACACCAGGAGTTCAATACTGCAGAAAGCTGAGAGTGTAGAAAGAGTAGGAGTGAAATCAAAAAGGAAATTAGGAAAGAAAAGAGAGAGCACAAAAGAATATTGGCAGCAGAATCAAGGAGAACTCAGAGATGCTTTCTCAACACATTCAGAGTAAGAGGATAACTAAGGGAAGAGTTGGGTTGATAAAAGACCAAAAAGGTCACCTATGTGAGGAGGGGGAGGATGTGGGTATGGTTCTGAATGAATACTTTGTCTTCACAAAAGAAAGAGAACAGTGTAGACATTGTCGTTATGGAGGAGGAGTGTGAAATATTGGATGTCATGGCCATAGGGAGAGAAGAAGTATGAGGGGGATTCGCATCCTTGAGAGTGGATAAACCACCAGGGCCGGGTGAAATGTGTCCCAGGCTGTTAACAGAAACCAGGGAGGAAATTGCGGAGGGTCTGATACTCATTTTCCAATCCTCACAGGATACAGGTGAGGGGCCGGAGGATTGGAGGTCTGATAATGTTGCACCTTTGTTTAAAAAGGGAGCGAGGGATAGACCGAATAATTACAGACCAGTCAGTCCATAGTGACTGTAGTCTTAGGGAATGTAGTGACTGTAGCTTTAAGACTTATTGTGCTGTGTAGTATCATGTGACAGTGTGAATGAATCAGTCTGAGCGCGGGGAACCTTAGTGGGGCAGGGGGTGGGGAGGTGGTAATTTTTTGTGTTTAGTTGTGGATGTGATGGAAAAGTGTAACTGCTGCTGAAGCCCTGCAAATAAAGTTCACTCTTTCTTATGAGAAACCTGTCTGGAAAATCAAGTCTGTAAACAGCCTGAGCTCAGTCGTAGGCAAATAATTGGAATAAATTCTGCAGACAGGATAAACTGGCACTTAGAAAGGCAGTGATTAACCAAGGACATCAGCATGGATTTGATGAGGGAAGGTCATGCCTGAATAATCTGTTGAATTTTTTGAGGAAGCAACAAGGAGGATTGATGAGGGTAGAGTAGTCACTGTGGTCTACATGGATTTAAACAAGGTTGTTGAAATATAAGAGCATGGGGCTTATTCTGGAACTGTATAAATCAGTTAAATTTATAGTGACTGGGAGAAAGATTAGATGGGAGATGAGGCTCTGGAACTCATGGCCTGAAAGGGTCACAGAGGCAGGAACACTCAAACCATTTAAAAGGTGTCTGGATATGAACCTCAAGAGCCTTAACCTGGAGGACTACAGACCAAATGCTGGAAAGTGGGATTCGGCCAGACGGCTCGTATTTCAGTGGCACAGACATGATGGGCCGAGTGGTCTCTTTCAGTGCCAGAAACTTTCTATGATTTTATGTGGGCATCTCATTTCCATCCCCACAATATTGTCCGTCTCTACACTTCATCAGCCCCTAGACCACAGAAACCCTTTTCCCTGCTTGTCTTGCCTCCTGACTCCATTATTCTAATATCCTCTCCTGGCATCCTTCATCCACACTCCATAACCCCCAAATTGCCCAAAGTGCAGATTTCCATACACTGTCCCACACCAAGTGTTGTTCCAGCACTAGCACTGACATCACTGACCTGCCTGGCCTCACTGACCTGTTACCCATGTACTCACTGACCTGTTACCCCTCACCTTATTGACCTGCTCCACTATGGGGACAGAGAGGGGGAGTGGGTCTCACTGGGTAACTCACAGACAGGATGGGCTGAATGGCCTCCTTCTGTGCTGTAAGATTCTAGGTAGTGGACACGGTTCACAGTTTTCTCCCGTGTCAGTAACAAACATCCAGCTGCTCTGAGCTCCTTCTTTCACTTCCTCTCTTGGTTACGTTTCAGTCTTGCGATCGGACAATCTTTGCAGTTATTTTTTACACTGGGGGTTTCTGCTGTGGTCTGAATCTGTAATAATAACTGTCCGATCAGTGAAAAGAACAGCAGCTAAGAGCAGTCAGGACTGAGGAGGCAGGCTCACTGGGAAACACATTGGGAAGATCAAAGCCATCGTCTTCAGCTCCCGATACAAACTCCATCCCTCTCCCTGAGCACTGTCTGCTGCTGAACCAGACTCTTCACAACCTTGGCCTCATCTTTCACCCCGATCTGACCCCCCAAATCCTCCACATCACAAAGATCAGCCACTTGCCCCGATAACTGGAATGTGCTGACTACACAGAAGGAGAGGTTTAACAAACAGGGAGGAGAAGAGTCAAAGACTTGGGGAGAGTAGAGACGGATGAGGGAAGGGACAGATAGGTGACTGACACAATTCAATGCAGAGGAGTTTGAGATGATGGGTTTGAGGGGGAAAAGTAGTGAAAAGATGGTGAAGGATGTGTAGAAGCAGAGAGAGCTTGGCTCCAATTCCATCATTCCCTGAAAGTGGAAGTGCAGATTGATAAAGCCTTGAATTAAAATGATCAAGAGCGTTAGGAATGGACAAACTACAGAGAGTAGAAATGGGAAATCCAAACAGAGAATTCACTAACCATTCAGCAGCCTGTGGGGAATGAAAGTGTGGGTTGTAGTTCAAACTGCAGTTAATAAACAGGTGAATCTGTGGAGAATACAGGACGATGGGGAGAGAGCAGGGGAGTGGGATTAGGAATATAGGAACAGGAGGAGGCCATTCAGCCCCTCGAGCCTGTCCCACCATTCAATTAGATCATGGCTGATCTGTATCTTAACTCCATTTCTCCAGCTTGCCCCATAACCCTCAATCCCCTTGTGTAAGAAAAACCTAACAAGCTCAGGTTTAACATTTTCATGTGACCGCCCTCTCCCAGCCCCAACAGCATTTTTTCTCAGGGGGAGAGAGTTCCAGATTTCCACTCCCCTTCCAGTGAAGAATTGCTTCCTGACATCACCCCTGAACGGCCGAGCTCGAATTTGAAGATTCTGCCCCCTCGTTCTCGACTGCCCCACCAGAGGACATGGTTTCTCTCCGTCTACACTAATCAGATTGAGTCTTTATTCATCTTAAACACCTCAATTAGATCTCAGTTCAAGACAATCCAAGCTGAGTTTATACAATCTGCCCCGATAACTTAACCCTTTTAACCCCGGGATCATTCAGGTGAATCTGAGCTGTGCCCTCTCCATGGTCAATATATCCTTCCTGAGGTGCGGTGCCCACAACTGATAAATATTGTGGAAAGCTGAGGCTCCAGCACAGATCCCTGGGGACATCACTATTCACATCTTGCTCATTGGAGCACATACACATTATCCCTACTCTCTGTCTCCTGCCTCCTAACCAGTTCCTCATCCATGGCAACAGGTTTCCTCAAATTCCATCTGCTTCCATTATTATTCACAGTCTCTCATGGGGAATCTTCCCTAATGTCTCCTGGAAATCAATATCAATAACAATCCATAGATTCTCCCTAATCTACCAGCTTAGTGACCACTTCAAAAATGTAACCAGGTTAGTTAAAGATGTCTGATCCTTTTTAAATCCATGCTGACTCTCTCTGATCAGTTCATATTTATCACTCACTCTGTCTCTAATAACAGGTTCCAGTCACTTCCCCATTACAGACATTAAACTGAGAGGTTAGTTCTGAATGATCTGAGTGCACAGCTAGCACAGACACAAGGGGCTGAATGGCCTCCTCCTGTGCTAGAGGCTTATCAGGCTCCTTGACTGAAACATATGGATGGGAACAGGAGGTGGGCTGGAGCTTAAACAATGAGTTAAATGTAGACAGAGTGTCATTAGTGGGTAATGTACAGTGTACATTGTGTCCATGAGCCTCTCGAAAAGATGTCTTTCTCTTTTTCCCTTTTCAGCTCCAGGCCTCTCATTAAGGAGCTGAAAGAATATTTAGTGAAGAAGTTTGCGGAGTGTGCGGGCTGTGTGAAGGATTTCGGCAGTGACTGATGATTGCAGCTCCTTGTTCAGTCTGCTCCTCCCTCACCACTGATCAAGACATGTAACCTCGTGTCACACTGAGTGAGATTACAATCAATATCATAGCGTCAGTCACAGAAAACAACAGCATCACAGTCTGAGAGACTGGGACAGATATCACTGCGTCACGTCAAAGAACAGAGCCCTGATCCCCTCCCACCATGCTCAGAAACCATAGAGCATCGAAAATATACTGACAAACACCCCCTTATATTAAACACTCACACCCAGAGAACATCTACAGAGGGACAAGGCAGGATAGAGATTGAGAGAGAGTGAGAGAGAGAGAGGGGGAGAGAGAGAGAGAGAGAGTGAGAGAGAGACAGGGAGATGGAGAGAGAGGCAGAGAGAGGCAGAGAGAGAGAGGGAGGGTGAGATGGAGAGTTAGGTATAGAGGGAGAGCGACATAGAGTGTTTGTGACAGAGAGTGAGAGAGTGAGAGAAAGAGTAGGAGAGAGAGAGTGAGAGACAGGGATGGGTTATTGTGAGAGAGAGAGAGAGAGAGAGAGAGGGAGAGAGAGAGTGAGAGAGAGGGATGGGTTAGTGTGAGAGAGAGAGAGTGTGGGAGAGAGAGAGTGAGAGACAGGGATGGGTTAGTGTGAGAGAGAGAGACTCTGTGTCAGCTCCTGTACCTGCCTGAGTGAAGAAGTCTTATTAAAATTCTATCGGACCTCGGTGAGACCACACCTGGATTACTGTGTACAGATTGACAGGGTAGACAGTGACAGGGTGAGACTGGCATCTTCCCTCACTGAGTCCCTTGTGTTTTCTATCAATCCAGCAGGATTTATGGACAATTTCTGCAGCCAGAAAACAAATGATCAGATTTATCCAATTCCATTTCACTAATTCACATCCTGGGATTTGAACTCATCCCCTCTGGGTTTCTGGCTCAATCCCATTCCCTACAGGGAAGAAGTGGTGGTGTGGATTGAGAGAGGCTGCAAGGCAGGGAGCAAGGGGACTGCATTAACCAGGGATCCACAGAGCAACAGGTTAGTCTGCACCAAACTGCAGCACAGGTGGTGAGAATGGACAGTAACCTCGTTCCACCTGATCTCCATCCCTCCCTCTGAGTGTCCGACCTTCCTCTCAGATACACACCTCCCTGATCTCCATCCTTCCCTCTGAGTGTCCGACCTTCCTCTCAGATACACACCTCCCTGATCTCCATCCCTCCATGTGAGTGTCCCACCTTCCCCTCAGATACACACCTCCCTGATCTCCATCCCTCCCTCTGAGTGTCCGACCTTCCTCTCAGTTACACACCTCCCTGATCTCCATCCCTCCCTCTGAGTGTCCAACCTTCCTCTCAGATACACACCTCCCTGATCTCCATCCCTCCCTCTGAGTGTCCGACCTTCCTCTCAGATACACACCTCCCTGATCTCCATCCCTCCCTCTGAGTGTCCCACCTTCCTCTCAGATACACACCTCCCTGATCTCCATCCCTCCCTCTGAGTGTCCGATCTTCCTCTCAGTTACACACCTCCCTGATCTCTATCCCTCCCTCTGAGTGTCCGAACTTCCTCTCAGATATACACCTCCCTGATTTCCATCCCTCCCTCTGAGTGTCCAACCTTCCTCTCAGATACACACCTCCCTGATCTCAAACCCTCCTTATGAGTGTCTGACCTTCCTCTCAGATACACAGCTCTCTGATCTCCATCCGTGTAACTATCTGACCTCCATCCCTATCTCTATCTGACCTCTATCCCTCTCTCTCTCTGACCTCAATCACTTCTCTATTTGACGTCCACCCCTCCCTCTAATTAACCTCCATCCCTCTCTCTATCTATCCTCCATCCCTCTCTCTAGTTTAGATGCTGACGCTCAGATCTGACACAATTACAGTTAATCCCGTTATGAACAGTGTCGGCCTATTTGGAATGTCAGTTTGATGAAGTCAGTTTGAGCCATTACTCCAAGGACATCACAGATGGTTTGTACATAGGGTAACCCACAAACCAGAGAATTGTGTCAGTAAACACAGAGAGAATGAAAGATACAATTAAAACTTTATTAATATGGTTATCAGAGCTGTGTCACGATATAGTTAAAATGTTAGTGATGATATATCCTGCTGAGTAATATATAGAGAAGCCTGTGTAATAAATAATATATATCATTTCATGTTACATTATTTATTACAATAATATATTACAATTATATATTGTCTATATACAGTAATATATGCAGATCAGATAATTGTGCCAATGTATAAAGATCTAAAAAATGCAACAATAAAAGTTTTGGAATATGATGTTCAGCAAAATGTCATTTTTATAGTTTAACAATGGTTACTTATTGGTGAAGATTTACTTCACAATCCAGTCTATGTACTCAGGTAATTCACACTTCACAATCCAGTCTGTGTACTCAAGTAAAGCACACTTCACAATCCAGTCTTTGTACTCAAGTACATCACACTTCACAATCCAGTCTGTGTACTCAAGTACATCACACTTCACAATCCAGTCTGTGTACTCAAGTACATCACACTTCACAATCCAGTCTTTGTACTCAAGTACATCACACTTCACAATCCAGTCTGTGTACTCAGGTACATCACACTTCACAATCCAGTCTGTGTACACAGGTACATCACACTTCACAATCCAGTCAGCGCACTTAAGTACATCACACTTCACAATCCAGTCTGTGTACTCAGGTACATCACACTTCACAATCCAGTCTGTGTACACAGGTACAACACACTTCACAATCCAGTCTGTGTACTCAGGTAAATCACACTTCACAATCCAGTCTGTGTACTCAGGTACATCACACTTCACAATCCAGTCTATGTACTCAGGTAAAGCACACTTCACAATCCAGTTGGTGTACTCAGGTAAATCACACTTCACAATCCAGGCTGTGTACTCAGGTACATCACATTTCACAATCCAGTCTGTGTGCTCAGGTACATCACATTTCACAATCCAGTCTGTGTACTCAGGTACATCACACTTCACAATCCACTCTGTGTACTAAGATACATCACATTTCACAATCCAGTCTGGGTACTCAGGTACACCACACTTCACAATCCTGTCTGTGTACTCAGGCACATCACACTTCACAATCCAGTCTGTGAACCCAGGTACATCACACTTCACAATCCACTCTGTGTACTAAGATACATCACATTTCACAATCCAGTCTGTGTACTCAGGTACACCACACTTCACAATCCTGTCTGTGTACTCAGGCACATCACACTTCACAATCCAGTCTGTGTACACAGGTACAACACACTTCACAATCCAGAATGCGTACTCAGGTACATCACACTTCACAATCCAGTCTGTGTACTCAGTTATATCACACTTCACAATCCAGTCAGTGTATTCAGATACATCACAATTCACAATTCAGTCTGTGTACTCAGGTACATCACACTTCACAATCCAGTGTGTGTACTCAGGTACATCACGCTTCACAATCCAGTCTGTGTATTCAGGTACATCACACTTCACAATCCAGTCTGTGTACTCAGGTACATCACACTTCACAATCCATTCTGTCTACTCAGTTACATCACACCTCACAATCCAGTGTGTGTACTCAGGTACATCACGCTTCACAATCCAGTCTGTGTATTCAGGTACATCACACTTCACAATCCAGTCTGTGTACTCAGGTACATCACACTTCACAATCCATTCTGTCTACTCAGTTACATCACACTTCACAATCCAGTCTGTGTAGTCAGGTACATCACACTTCACAATCCAGTCTGTATACTCAGGTACATCACATTTCACAATCCAGTCTGTGTACTCAGGTACATCACATTTCACAATCCAGTCTGTGTACTCAGGTACACCACACTTCACAATCCAGTCTGTGTACTCAGGTATATCACACTTCACAATCCAGTCTGTGTACTCAGGTACATCACACTTCACAATCCAGTGTGTGTACTCAGGTGCAGCACGCTTCACAATCCAGTCTGTGTATTCAGGTACACCACACTTCACAATCCAGTCTGTGTACTCAGGTGCATCACGCTTCACAATCCAGTCTGTGTATTCAGGTACATCACAATTCACAATCCAGTCTGTGTACTCAGGTACATCAGACTTCACAATCCAGACTGTGTACTCAGGTATGTAACACTTCACAATCCAGTCTGTGTACTCAGGTACATCACACTTCACAATCCAGTCTGTGTACTCAGGTACATCACACTTAACAATCCAGTCTGTGTACTCAGGTACATCACACTTCACAATCCAGTCTGTGTACTCAGGTACATCACACCTCACAATCCAGTCTGTGTACTCAGGTACATCACATTCACAATCCAGTGTCTGTACTCAGGTACATCACACTTCACAATCCAGTCAGTGTACTCAGGTACATCACACTTCACAATCCAGTCTGTGTACTCAGGTACATCACACTTCACAATCCAGTCTGTGTACTCAGGTACATCACACTTTACAATCCAGTCTGTGTACTCAGGTACATCACACTTCACAATCCAGTCTGTGTACTCAGGTACATCACACTTCACAATCCAGTCTGTGTACTCAGGTACATCACACTTCACAATCCAGTCTGTATACTCAGGAACACCACACTTCACAATCCAGTCTGTGTACTCAGGTACACCACACTTCGCAATCCAGTCTGTGTACTCAGGTACATCACACTTCACAGTCCAGTCTGTGTACTCAGATACACCAAACTTCACAATCCAGTGTGTGTAATCAGGTACATCACAATTCACAATCCAGTCTGTGTACACAGGTACATCACACTTCAAAATACAGTCTGTGTACTCAGGTACATCACACTTCACAATCCAGTCTGTATACTCAGGTACATCACACTTCACAATCCAGTCTGTGTACTCAGGTACATCACACTTCACAATCCAGTCTGTGCACTCAGTTACATCACATTTCACAATCCAGTCTGTGTACTCACGTACATCATACTTCAAAATCCAGTCTGTGTACTCAGGTACATCACACTTCACAATCCAGTCTGTGTACTCAGGTACATCACACTTCACAATCCAGTCTGTGTACTCAGGTACATCACACTTCACAATCCAGTCTGTGTACTCAGGTACATCACACTTCACAATCCATTCTGTCTACTCAGTTACATCACACTTCACAATCCAGTCTGTGTATTCAGGTGCATCACACTTCACAATCCAGTCTGTGTACTCAGGTACATCACACTTCACAGTCCAGTCTGTGCACTCAGATACACCAAACTTCACAATCCAGTGTGTGTACTCAGGTACATCACGCTTCACAATCCAGTCTGTGTACTCAGGTACATCACACTTCAAAATCCAGACTGTGTACTCAGGTACATCACGCTTCACAATCCAGTCTGTGTACTCAGGTACATCACACTTCACAATCCAGTCTGTATACTCATATACATCACACTTAACAATCCAGTCTGTGAACTCAATTACATCACATTTCACAATCCAGTCTGTTTACTCACGTACATCACACTTCAAAATCCAGTCTGTGTACTCAGGTACATCACACTTCACAATCAATTCTGTCTACTCAGTTACATCACACTTCACAATCCAGTCTGTATACTCAGCAACACCACACTACACAATCCAGTCTGTGTACTCAGGTACACCACACTTCACAATCCAGTCTGTGTACTCAGGTACATCACACTTTGCAATCCAGTCTGTGCACTCAGGTACACCACACGTCACAATCCAGTGTGTGTACTCAGGTACATCACGCTTCACAATCCAGTCTGTGTATTCAGGTACATCACAATTCACAATCCAGTCTGTGTACTCAGGTACATCACACTTCACAATCCAGTCTGTGTACTCAGGTACATCACACTTCACAATCCAGTCTGTGTACTCAGGTACATCACATTTCACAATCCAGTCTGTGTACTCAGGTACATCACACTTCACAATCCAGTCTGTGAACTCAGTTACATCACACTTCACAATCCAGACTGTGTACTCAGTTACATCACACTTCACAATCCAGTCTGTGTACTCAGGTACATCACACTTCACAATCCAGTCTGTGTACTCAGGTACATCACACTTCACAATCCACTCTGAGTACTCAGGTACATCACACTTCACAATCCAGTCTGTGTACTCAGTTATATCACACCTCAGAATCCAGTCTGTGTACTCAAATACATCACAGTTCACAGTCCAGTCAGTGTATTCAGATACATCACAATTCACAATTCAGTCTGTGTACCCAGGAACATCACACTTCACAATCCAGTGTGTGTACTCAGGTACATCACACTTCACAATCCAGTCTGTGTACTGAGGTACATCACACTTCACAATCCTGTCTGTGTACTCAGGTACATCATATTTCACAATCCAGTCTGTGTAATCAGGTACATCACACTTCACAATCCAGTCTGTGTACTCAGGTACATCACACTTAACAATCCAGTCTGTGTACTCAGGTTCATCATACTTCACAATCCAGTCTGTGTACTCAGGTACATCACACTTCACAATCCAGTCTGTGTACTCAGGTACATCACACTTCACAATCGAGTGTCTGTACTCAGGTACATCACACTTCACAATCCAGTCAGTGTACTCAGGTACATCACACTTCACAATCCAGTCTGTGTACTCAGGTACACCACACATCACAATCCACACTGTGTACTCAGGAACATCACACTTCACAATCCAGTCTGTGTACTCAGGTACATCACACTTTACAATCCAGTCTGTGTACTCAGGTACATCACACTTCACAATCCAGTCTGTATACTCAGGAACACCTCACTTCACAATCCAGTCTGAGTACTCAGGTACACCACACTTCGCAATCCAGTCTGTGTACTCAGGTACATCACACTTTGCAATCCAGTCTGTGTACTCAGGTACACCACACTTCACAATCCAGTGTGTGTACTCAGGTACATCACGCTTCACAATCCAGTCTGTGTATTCAGGTACATCACAATTCACAATCCAGTCTGTGTACTCACGTACATCACACTTCAAAATCCAGTCTGTGTACTCAGGTACATCACACTTCACAATCAATTCTGTCTACTCAGTTACATCACACTTCACAATCCAGTCTGTGTACTCAGGAACACCACACTTCACAATCCAGTCTGTGTACTCAGGTACACCACACTTCACAATCCAGTCTGTGTACTCAGGTACATCACACTTTGCAATACAGTCTGTGTACTCAGGTACACCTCACTTCACAATCCAGTGTGTGTACTCAGGTACATCACGCTTCACAATCCAGTCTGTGTATACAGGTTCATCACAATTCACAATCCAGTCTGTGTACTCAGGTACATCACACTTCACAATCCAGTCTGTGTACTCAGGTACACCACACTTCACAATCCAGTCTATGTACTCAGGTACATCACACTTCACAATCCAGTCTGTGAACTCAGTTACATCACATTTCACAATCCAGTCTGTGTACTCACGTACATCACACTTCAAAATCCATTCTGTGTACTCAGGTACACCACACTTCACAATCAATTCTGTCTACTCAGTTACATCACACTTCACAATCCAGTCTGTGTACTCAGGTTCATCACACTTCACAATCCAGTCTGTATACTCAGGTACATCACACTTCACAATCCAGTCTGTGTACTCAGGTACATCACACTTCACAATCCATTCTGTGTGCTCAGGTATATTACACTTCACAATCCTGTCTGTGTACTCAGGTATATTAAACTTCACAATCCAGTCTGTGTACTAAGGTACATCACACTTAACAATCCAGTCTGTGTACTCAGGTACATCACACTTCACAATCCAGTCTGTGTGCTCAGGTACATCACACTTCACAATCCAGTCTGTGCACTCAGGTACATCACACTTCACAATCCAGTGTCTGTACTCAGGTACATCACACTTCACAATCCAGTCAGTGTACTCAGGTACATCACACTTCACAATCCAGTCTGTATACTCAGGTACATCACATTTCACAATCCAGTCTGTGTACTCAGGTACATCACATTTCACAATCCAGTCTGTGTACTCAGGTACACCACACTTCACAATCCAGTCTGTGTACTCAGGTACATCACACTTCACAATCCAGTCTGTGTACTCAGGTACACCACACTTCACAATCCAGTCTCTGTACTCAGGTACATCACACTTCACAATCCAGTCTGTGAACTCAGTTACATCACATTTCACAATCCAGTCTGTGTACTCACGTACATCACACTTCAAAATCCAGTCTGTGTACTCAGGTACACCACACTTCTCAATCAATTCTGTCTACTCAGTTACATCACACTTCACAATCCAGTCTGTGTACTCAGGTACATCACACTTCACAATCCTGTCTGTGTACTCAAGTATATTACACTTCACAATCCAGTCTGTGTACTCAGGTACATCACACTTAACAATCCAGTCTGTGTACTCAGGTACATCACACTTCACAATCCAGTCTGTGAACTCAGTTACATCACGTTTCACAATTCAGTCTGTGTACTCAGGTACACCACACATAACAATCCACTCTGTGTACTCAGGTACATCACACTTCACAATCCAGTCTGTGTACTCAGGTACATCACACTTTACAATCCAGTCTGTGTACTCAGGTACATCACACTTCACAATCCAGTCTGTATACTCAGGAACACCACACTTCACAATCCAGTCTGTGTACTCAGGTACACCACACTTCGCAATCCAGTCTGTGTACTCAGGTACATCACACTTTGCAATCCAGTCTGTGTACTCAGGTACACCACACTTCACAATCCAGTCTGTGCACTCAGGTACATCACGCTTCACAATCCAGTCTGTGTATTCAGGTACATCACAATTCACAATCCAGTCTGGGTACTCAGGTACATCACACTTCACAATCCAGTCTGTGTACTCAAGTACATCACACTTCACAATCCAGTCTGTATACTCAGATACATCACACTCCACAATCCAGTGTGTGTTCTCAGGTACATCACGCTTCACAATCCAGTCTGTGTATTCAGGTACATCACAATTCACAATCCAGTCTGTGTACTCAGGTACATCACACTTCACAATCCAGTCTGTGTACTCAGGTACACCACACTTCACAATCCAGTCTGTGTACTCAGGTACATCACACTTCACAATCCAGTCTGTGAACTCAGTTAAATCACATTTCACAATCCAGTCTGTGTACTCACGTACATCACACTTCAAAATCCAGTCTGTGTACTCAGTTACATCACACTTCACAATCCAGTCTGTGTACTCAGGTACATCACACTTCACAATCCAGTCTGTGTACTCAGTTACATCACACTTCACAATCCATTCTGTGTACTCAGGTACATCACACTTCACAATCCATTCTGTGTACGCAGGTATATTACACTTCACAATCCAGTCTGTGTTCTCAGGTACATCACACTTCACAATCCATTCTGTGTACTCAGGTATATTACACTTCACAATCCTGTCTGTGTACTCAGGTATATTACACTTCACAATCCAGTCTGTGTACTCAGGTACATCACACTTCACAATCCAGTCTGTATACTCATATACATCACACTTCACAATCCAGTCTGTGAACTCAGTTACATCACATTTCACAATCCAGTCTGTGTACTCACGTACATCACACTTCAAAATCCAGTCTGTGTACTCAGGTACATCACACTTCACAATCAATTCTGTCTTCTCAGTTACATCACACTTCACAATCCAATCTGTATACTCAGGTACACCACACTTCACAATCCAGGCTGTGTACTCAGGTACACCACATTTCACAATCCAGTCTGTGTACTCAGGTACATCACACTTCGCAATCCAGTCTGTGTACTCAGGTACACCACACTTCACAATCCAGTGTGTGTACTCAGGTACATCACACTTCACAATCCAGTCTGTGTACTCAGGTACATCACACTTCACAATACAGTGTGTGTACTCAGGTACATTACACTTCACAATCCAGTCTGTGTACTCAGGTACATCACACTTCACAATCCAGTCTGTGTACTCAGGTACATTACACTTCACAATCCAGTGTGTGTACTCAGGTACATCACACTTCACAATCCAGTCTGTGTACTCAGGCACATTAAACTTCACAATCCAGTCTGTGTACTCAGGTACATCACGCTTCACAATCCAGTCTGTGTACTCGGGTACATCACACTTAACAATCCAGTCTGTGTACTCAGGTACATCACACTTCACAATCCAGTCTGTGTACTCAGGTACATCACATTTCACAATCCAGTCTGTGTACTCAGGTACATCACAGTTCACAATCCAGTCTGTGAACTCAGTTACATCACACTTCACAATCCAGACTGTGTACTCAGTTACATCACACTTCACAATTCAGTCTGTGTACTCAGGTACATCACACTTCACAATCCAGTCTGTGTACTCAGGTACATCACACGTCACAATCCACTCTGAGTACTCAGGTACATCACACTTCAAAATCCAGTCCGTGTACTCAGTTATATCACACCTCAGAATCCAGTCTGTGTACTCAAATACATCACAGTTCACAGTCCAGGCAGTGTATTCAGATACATTACAATTCACAATTCAGTCTGTGTACCCAGGTACATTACACTTCACAATCCAGTCTGTGTGCTCAGGTACATCACACTTCACAATCCAGTCTGTGTACTAAGGTACATCACACTTCACAATCCAGTGTGTGTACTCAGGTACATCACGCTTCACAATCCAGTCTGTGTATTCAGGTACATCACAATTCACAATCCAGTCTGTGTACTAAGGTACATCACACTTAACAATCCAGTCTGTGTACTCAGGTACATCACACTTCACAATCCAGTCTGTGTGCTCAGGTACATCACACTTCACAATCCAGTCTGTGTACTCAGGTACATCACATTTCACAATCCAGTCTGTGTACTCAGGTACATCACATTTCACAATCCAGTCTGTGTACTCAGGTACACCACACTTCACAATCCAGTCTGTGTACTCAGGTACATCACACTTCACAATCCAGTCTGTGTACTCAGGTACACCACACTTCACAATCCAGTCTCTGTACTCAGGTACATCACACTTCACAATCCAGTCTGTGAACTCAGTTACATCACATTTCACAATCCAGTCTGTGTACTCACGTACATCACACTTCAAAATCCAGTCTGTGTACTCAGGTACACCACACTTCACAATCAATTCTGTCTACTCAGTTACATCACACTTCACAATCCACTCTGTGTACTCAGGTACATCACACTTCACAATCCAGTCTGTGTACTCAGGTACATCACACTTCACAATCCATTCTGTGTACTCAGGTATATTACACTTCACAATCCTGTCTGTGTACTCAGGTATATTACACTTCACAATCCAGTCTGTGTACTCAGGTACATCACACTTAACAATCCAGTCTGTGTACTCAGGTACATCACACTTCACAATCCAGTCTGTATAGTCATATACATCACACTTCACAATCCTGTCTGTGAACTCAGTTACATCACATTTCACAATCCAGTCTGTGTACTCACGTACATCACACTTCAAAATCCAGTCTGTGTACTCAGTTACATCACACTTCACAATCAATTCTGTCTACTCAGTTACATCACACTTCACAATCCAGTCTGTATACTCAGGAACACCACACTTCAAAATCCAGTCTGTGTACTCAGGTACACCACATTTCACAATCCAGTCTGTGTACTCAGGAACATCACACTTTGCAATCCAGTCTGTGTACTAAGGTACACCACACTTCACAATCCAGTGTGTGTACTCAGGTACATCACACTTCACAATCCAGTCTGTATACTCAGGTACATCACACTTCACAAACTCAGTCTGTGTACTCAGGTACATCACACTTCACAATCCATTCTGTGTACTGAGGTATATTACACTTCACAATCCTGTCTGTGTACTCAGGTATATTACACTTCACAATCCAGTCTGTGTACTAAGGTACATCACACTTAACAATCCAGTCTGTGTACTCAGGTACATCACACTTCACAATCCAGTCTGTGTGCTCAGGTACATCACACTTCACAATCCAGTGTCTGTACTCAGGTACATCACACTTCACAATCCAGTCAGTGTACTCAGGTACATCACACTTCACAATCCAGTCTGTATAATCAGGTACATCACATTTCACAATCCAGTCTGTGTACTCAGGTACATCACATTTCACAATCCAGTCTGTGTACTCAGGTACACCACACTTCACAATCCAGTTTGTGTACTCAGGTACATCACACTTCACAATCCAGTCTGTGTACTCAGGTACACCACACTTCACAATCCAGTCTCTGTACTCAGGTACATCACACTTCACAATCCAGTCTGTGAACTCAGTTACATCACATTTCACAATCCAGTCTGTGTACTCACGTACATCACACTTCAAAATCCAGTCTGTGTACTCAGGTACACCACACTTCACAATCAATTCTGTCTACTCAGTTACATCACACTTCACAATCCAGTCTGTGTACTCAGGTACATCACACTTCACAATCCAGTCTGTGTACTCAGGTGCATCACACTTCACAATCCATTCTGTGTACTCAGGTATATTACACTTCACAATCCTGTCTGTGTACTCAGGTATATTACACTTCACAATGCAGTCTGTGTACTCAGGTACATCACACTTAACAATCCAGTCTGTGTACTCAGGTACATCACACTTCACAATCCAGTCTGTATACTCATATACATCACACTTCACAATCCAGTCTGTGAACTCAGTTACATCACATTTCACAATCCAGTCTGTGTACTCACGTACATCACACTTCAAAATCCAGTCTGTGTACTCAGGTACATCACACTTCACAATCAATTCTGTCTTCTCAGTTACATCACACTTCACAATCCAGTCTGTATACTCAGGTACACCACACATCACAATCCAGGCTGTGTACTCAGGTACACCACATTTCACAATCCAGTCTGTGTACTCAGGTACATCACACTTTGCAATCCAGTCTGTGTACTCAGGTACACCACACTTCACAATCCAGTGTGTGTACTCAGGTACATCACACTTCACAATCCAGTCTGTGTACTCAGGTACATCACACTTCACAATACAGTGTGTGTACTCAGGTACATTACACTTCACAATCCTGTCTGTGTACTCAGGTACATCACACTTCACAATCCAGTCTGTGTACTCAGGTACATTACACTTCACAATCCAGTGTGTGTACTCAGGTACATCACACTTCACAATCCAGTCTGTGTACTCAGGCACATTAAACTTCACAATCCACTCTGTGTACTCAGGTACATCACGCTTCACAATCCAGTCTGTGTACTCGGGTACATCACACTTAACAATCCAGTCTGTGTACTCAGGTACATCACACTTCACAATCCAGTCTGTGTACTCAGGTACATCACATTTCACAATCCAGTCTGTGTACTCAGGTACATCACACTTCACAATCCAGTCTGTGAACTCAGTTACATCACACTTCACAATCCAGACTGTGTACTCAGTTACATCACACTTCACAATTCAGTCTGTGTACTCAGGTACATCACACTTCACAATCCAGTCTGTGTACTCAGGTACATCACACGTCACAATCCACTCTGTGTACTCAGGTACATCACACTTCACAATCCAGTCCGTGTACTCAGTTATATCACACCTCAGAATCCAGTCTGTGTACTCAAATACATCACAGTTCACAGTCCAGTCAGTGTATTCAGATACATTACAATTCACAATTCAGTCTGTGTACCCAGGTACATTACACTTCACAATCCAGTCTGTGTACTCAGGTACATCACACTTCACAATCCAGTCTGTGTACTCAGGTACATCACACTTCACAATCCAGTGTGTGTACTCAGGTAAATCACGCTTCACAATCCAGTCTGTGTATTCAGGTACATCACAATTCACAATCCAGTCTGTGTACTAAGGTACATCACACTTAACAATCCAGTCTGTGTTCTCAGGTACATCAAACTTCACAATCCAGTCTGTGTGCTCAGGTACATCAGACTTCACAATCCAGTCTGTGTACTCAGGTACATCACACTTCACAATCCAGTGTCTGTACTCAGGTACATCACACTTCACAATCCAGTCAGTGTACTCAGGTACATCACACTTCACAATCCAGTCTGTATACTCAGGTACATCACATTTCACAATCCACTCTGTGTACTCAGGTACATCACATTTCACAATCCAGTCTGTGTACTCAGGTACACCACACTTTACAATCCAGTCTGTGTACTCAGGTACATCACACTTCACAATCCAGTCTGTATACTCAGGAACACCACACTTCACAATCCAGTCTGTGTACTCAGGTACACCACACTTCGCAATCCAGTCTGTGTACTCAGGTACATCACACTTTGCAATCCAGTCTGTGTACTCAGGTACATCACACTTCACAATCCAGTCTGTGTACTCAGGTACACCACACTTCACAATCCAGTCTGTGTACTCAGGTACACCACACTTCACAATCCAGTCTGTGTACTCAGGTACACCACACTTCACAATCCAGTCTGTGTACTCAGGTACATCACACTTCACAATCCAGTCTGTGTACTCAGGTACACCACACTTCACAATCCAGTCTCTGTACTCCGGTACATCACACTTCACAATCCAGTCTGTGAACTCAGTTACATCACATTTCACAATCCAGTCTGTGTACTCACGTACATCACACTTCAAAATCCAGTCTGTGTACTCAGGTACACCACACTTCACAATCAATTCTGTCTACTCAGTTACATCACACTTCACAATCCAGTCTGTGTACTCAGGTACATCACACTTCACAATCCAGTCTGTGCACTCAGGTTCATCACACTTCACAATCCAGTCTGTATACTCAGGTACATCACACTTCACAATCCAGTCTGTGTACTCAGGTACATCACACTTCACAATCCATTCTGTGTACTGAGGTATATTACACTTCACAATCCTGTCTGTGTACTCAGGTATATTACACTTCACAATCCAGTCTGTGTACTAAGGTACATCACACTTAACAATCCAGTCTGTGTACTCAGGTACATCACACTTCACAATCCAGTCTGTGTGCTCAGGTACATCACATTTCACAATCCAGTCTTTGTACTCAGGTACATCACACTTCACAATCCAGTGTCTGTACTCAGGTACATCACACTTCACAATCCAGTCAGTGTACTCAGGTACATCACACTTCACAATCCAGTCTGTATACTCAGGTACATCACATTTCACAATCCAGTCTGTGTACTCAGGTACATCACATTTCACAATCCAGTCTGTGTACTCAGGTACACCACACTTCACAATCCAGTCTGTGTACTCAGGTACATCACACTTCACAATCCAGTCTGTGTACTCAGGTACATTACACTTTACAATCCAGTCTGTGTACTCAGGTACATCACACTTCACAATACAGTGTGTGTACTCAGGTACATTACACTTCACAATCCAGTCTGTGTACTCAGGTACATCACACTTCACAATCCAGTCTGTGTACTCGGGTACATCACACTTAACAATCCAGTCTGTGTACTCAGGTACATCACAATTCACAATCCAATCTGTGTACTCAGGTACATCACACTTCACAATCCAGTCTGTGTACTCAGGTACATCACACTTCACAATCCAGTGTCTGTACTCAAGTACATCACACTTCACAATCCAGTCAGTGTACTCAGGTACACCACACTTCACAATCCAGTCTGTGTACTCAGGTACATCACACTTCACAATCCAGTCTTTGTACTCAGGTACATCACACTTCACAATCAAGTGTCTGTATTCAGGTACATCACACTTCACAATCCAGTCAGTGTACTCAGGTACACCACACTTCACAATCCAGTCTGTGCACTCAGGTACATCACACTTCACAATCCAGTCTGTGTACTCAGGTACATCACACTTTACAATCCAGTCTGTGTACTCAGGTACATCACACTTCACAATCCAGTCTGTATACTCAGGAACACCACACTTCACAATCCAGTCTGTGTACTCAGGTACACCACACTTCGCAATCCAGTCTGTGTACTCAGGTACATCACACTTTGCAATCCAGTCTGTGTACTCAGGTACACCACACTTCACAATCCAGTGTGTGTACTCAGGTACAACACGCATCACAATCCAGTCTGTGTATTCAGGTACATCACAATTCACAATCCAGTCTGTGTACTCAGGTACATCACACTTCACAATCCGGTCTGTGTACTCAGGTACATCACATTTCACAATCCAGTCTGTGTACTCACGTACACCACACTTCACAATCCAGTCTGTGTACTCACGTACATCACACTTCAAAATCCAGTCTGTGTACTCAGGTACATCACGCTTCACAATCCAGTCTGTGTACTCAGGTACATCACACTTCACAATCCAGTCTGTATAATCAGGTACATCACATTTCACAATCCAGTCTGTGTACTCAGGTACATCACATTTCACAATCCAGTCTGTGTACTCAGGTACACCACACTTCACAATCCAGTTTGTGTACTCAGGTACATCACACTTCACAATCCAGTCTGTGTACTCAGGTACACCACACTTCACAATCCAGTCTCTGTACTCAGGTACATCACACTTCACAATCCAGTCTGTGAACTCAGTTACATCACATTTCACAATCCAGTCTGTGTACTCACGTATATCACACTTCAAAATCCAGTCTGTGTACTCAGGTACACCACACTTCACAATCAATTCTGTCTACTCAGTTACATCACACTTCACAATCCAGTCTGTGTACTCAGGTACATCACACTTCACAATCCAGTCTGTGTACTCAGGTGCATCACACTTCACAATCCATTCTGTGTACTCAGGTATATTACACTTCACAATCCTGTCTGTGTACTCAGGTATATTACACTTCACAATGCAGTCTGTGTACTCAGGTACATCACACTTAACAATCCAGTCTGTGTACTCAGGTACATCACACTTCACAATCCAGTCTGTATACTCATATACATCACACTTCACAATCCAGTCTGTGAACTCAGTTACATCACATTTCACAATCCAGTCTGTGTACTCACGTACATCACACTTCAAAATCCAGTCTGTGTACTCAGGTACATCACACTTCACAATCCAGTCTGTATACTCAGGTACACCACACATCACAATCCAGGCTGTGTACTCAGGTACACCACATTTCACAATCCAGTCTGTGTACTCAGGTACATCACACTTTGCAATCCAGTCTGTGTACTCAGGTACACCACACTTCACAATCCAGTGTGTGTACTCAGGTACATCACACTTCACAATCCAGTCTGTGTACTCAGGTACATCACACTTCACAATACAGTGTGTGTACTCAGGTACATTACACTTCACAATCCAGTCTGTGTACTCAGGTACATCACACTTCACAATCCAGTCTGTGTACTCAGGTACATTACACTTCACAATCCAGTGTGTGTACTCAGGTACATCACACTTCACAATCCAGTCTGTGTACTCAGGCACATTAAACTTCACAATCCAGTCTGTGTACTCAGGTACATCACGCTTCACAATCCAGTCTGTGTACTCGGGTACATCACACTTAACAATCCAGTCTGTGTACTCAGGTACATCACACTTCACAATCCAGTCTGTGTACTCAGGTACATCACATTTCACAATCCAGTCTGTGTACTCAGGTACATCACACTTCACAATCCAGTCTGTGAACTCAGTTACATCACACTTCACAATCCAGACTGTGTACTCAGTTACATCACACTTCACAATTCAGTCTGTGTACTCAGGTACATCACACTTCACAATCCAGTCTGTGTACTCAGGTACATCACACGTCACAATCCACTCTGAGTACTCAGGTACATCACACTTCACAATCCAGTCCGTGTACTCAGTTATATCACACCTCAGAATCCAGTCTGTGTACTCAAATACATCACAGTTCACAGTCCAGTCAGTGTATTCAGATACATTACAATTCACAATTCAGTCTGTGTACCCAGGTACATTACACTTCACAATCCAGTCTGTGTACTCAGGTACATCACACTTCACAATCCAGTCTGTGTACTCAGGTACATCACACTTCACAATCCAGTGTGTGTACTCAGGTACATCACGCTTCACAATCCAGTCTGTGTATTCAGGTACATCACAATTCACAATCCAGTCTGTGTACTAAGGTACATCACACTTAACAATCCAGTCTGTGTTCTCAGGTACATCACACTTCACAATCCAGTCTGTGTGCTCAGGTACATCACACTTCACAATCCAGTCTGTGTACTCAGGTACATCACACTTCACAATCCAGTGTCTGTACTCAGGTACATCACACTTCACAATCCAGTCAGTGTACTCAGGTACATCACACTTCACAATCCAGTCTGTATACTCAGGTACATCACATTTCACAATCCAGTCTGTGTACTAAGGTACATCACACTTAACAATCCAGTCTGTGTTCTCAGGTACATCACACTTCACAATCCAGTCTGTGTGCTCAGGTACATCACACTTCACAATCCAGTCTGTGTACTCAGGTACATCACACTTCACAATCCAGTGTCTGTACTCAGGTACATCACACTTCACAATCCAGTCAGTGTACTCAGGTACATCACACTTCACAATCCAGTCTGTATACTCAGGTACATCACATTTCACAATCCAGTCTGTGTACTCAGGTACATCACATTTCACAATCCAGTCTGTGTACTCAGGTACACCACACTTCACAATCCAGTCTGTGTACTCAGGTACATCACACTTCACAATCCAGTCTCTGTACTCAGGTACATCACACTTCACAATCCAGTCTGTGAACTCAGTTACATCACATTTCACAATCCAGTCTGTGCACTCACGTACATCACACTTCAAAATCCAGTCTGTGTACTCAGGTACACCACACTTCACAATCAATTCTGTCTACTCAGTTACATCACACTTCACAATCCAGTCTGTGTACTCAGGTACATCACACTTCACAATCCAGTCTGTGTACTCAGGTACATCACACTTCACAATCCATTCTGTGTACTCAGGTATATTACACTTCACAATACTGTCTGTGTACTCAGGTATATTACACTTCACAATCTAGTCTGTGTACTCAGGTACATCACACTTATCAATCCAGTCTGTGTACTCAGGTACATCACACTTCACAATCCAGTCTGTATACTCATATACATCACACTTCACAATCCAGTCTGTGAACTCAGTTACATCACATTTCACAATCCAGTCTGTGTACTCACGTACATCACACTTCAAAATCCAGTCTGTGTACTCAGGTACATCACACTTCACAATCAATTCTGTCTACTCAGTTACATCACACTTCACAATCCAGTCTGTATACTCAGGAACACCACACTTCACAATCCAGTCTGTGTACTCAGGTACACCACATTTCACAATCCAGTCTGTGTACTCAGGAACATCACACTTCACAATCCAGTCTGTGTACTCAGGTACACCACACTTCACAATCCAGTGTGTGTACTCAGGTACATCACACTTCACAATCCAGTCTGTGTACTCAGGTACATCACACTTCACAATACAGTGTGTGTACTCAGGTACATTACACTTCACAATCCAGTCTGTGTACTCAGGTACATCACGCTTCACAATCCAGTCTGTGTACTCGGGTACATCACACTTAACAATCCAGTCTGTGTACTCAGGTACATCACACTTCACAATCCAGTCTGTGTACTCAGGTACATCACACTTTGCAATCCAGTCTGTGTACTCAGGTACATCACACTTCACAATCCAGTGTCTGTACTCAGGTACATCACACTTCACAATCCAGTGTGTGTACTCAGGTACATCACGCTTCACAATCCAGTCTGTGTATTCAGGTACATCACAATTCACAATCCAGTCTGTGTACTCAGGTACATCACACTTCACAATCCAGTCTGTGTACTCAGGTACATCACACTTCACAATCCAGTCTGTGTACTCAGGTACATCACATTTCACAATCCAGTCTGTGTACTCAGGTACATCACACTTCACAATCCAGTCTGTGAACTCAGTTACATCACACTTCACAATCCAGACTGTGTACTCAGTTACATCACACTTCACAATTCAGTCTGTGTACTCAGGTACATCACACTTCACAATCCAGTCTGTGTACTCAGGTACATCACACTTCACAATCCACTCTGAGTACTCAGGTACATCACACTTCACAATCCAGTCTGTGTACTCAGTTATATCACACCTCAGAATCCAGTCTGTGTACTCAAATACATCACAGTTCACAGTCCAGTCAGTGTATTCAGATACATTACAATTCACAATTCAGTCTGTGTACCCAGGAACATCACACTTCACAATCCAGTGTGTGTACTCAGGTACATCACACTTCACAATCCAGTCTGTGTACTGAGGTACATCACACTTCACAATCCTGTCTGTGTACTCAGGTACATCATATTTCACAATCCAGTCTGTGTAATCAGGTACATCACACTTCACAATCCAGTCTGTGTACTCAGGTACATCACACTTAACAATCCAGTCTGTGTACTCAGGTAGATCACACTTCACAATCCAGTCTGTGTACTCAGGTACATCACACTTCACAATCCAGTCTGTGTACTCAGGTACATCACACTTCACAATCGAGTGTCTGTACTCAGGTACATCACACTTCACAATCCAGTCAGTGTACTCAGGTACATCACACTTCACAATCCAGTCTGTGTACTCAGGTACACCACACATCACAATCCACTCTGTGTACTCAGGTACATCACACTTCACAATCCAGTCTGTGTACTCAGGTACATCACACTTTACAATCCAGTCTGTGTACTCAGGTACATCACACTTCACAATCCAGTCTGTATACTCAGGAACACCACACTTCACAATCCAGTCTGTGTACTCAGGTACACCACACTTCGCAATCCAGTCTGTGTACTCAGGTACATCACACTTTGCAATCCAGTCTGTGTACTCAGGTACATCACACTTCACTATCCAGTCTGTGTACTCAGGTACACCACACTTCACAATCCAGTCTGTGTACTCAGGTACACCACACTTCACAATCCAGTCTGTGTACTCAGGTACACCACACTTCACAATCCAGTCTGTGTACTCAGGTACATCACACTTCACAATCCAGTCTGTGTACTCAGGTACACCAAACTTCACAATCCAGTCTCTGTACTCCGGTACATCACACTTCACAATCCAGTCTGTGAACTCAGTTACATCACATTTCACAATCCAGTCTGTGTACTCACGTACATCACACTTCAAAATCCAGTCTGTGTACTCAGGTACACCACACTTCACAATCAATTCTGTCTACTCAGTTACATCACACTTCACAATCCAGTCTGTGTACTCAGGTACATCACACTTCACAATCCAGTCTGTGCACTCAGGTTCATCACACTTCACAATCCAGTCTGTATACTCAGGTACATCACACTTCACAATCCAGTCAGTGTACTCAGGTACATCACACTTCACAATCCATTCTGTGTACTGAGGTATATTACACTTCACAATCCTGTCTGTGTACTCAGGTATATTACACTTCACAATCCAGTCTGTGTACTAAGGTACATCACACTTAACAATCCAGTCTGTGTACTCAGGTACATCACACTTCACAATCCAGTCTGTGTGCTCAGGTACATCACATTTCACAATCCAGTCTTTGTACTCAGGTACATCACACTTCACAATCCAGTGTCTGTACTCAGGTACATCACACTTCACAATCCAGTCAGTGTACTCAGGTACATCACACTTCACAATCCAGTCTGTATACTCAGGTACATCACATTTCACAATCCACTCTGTGTACTCAGGTACATCACATTTCACAATCCAGTCTGTGTACTCAGGTACACCACACTTCACAATCCAGTCTGTGTACTCAGGTACATCACACTTCACAATCCAGTCTGTGTACTCAGGTACATTACACTTTACAATCCAGTCTGTGTACTCAGGTACATCACACTTCACAATACAGTGTGTGTACTCAGGTACATTACACTTCACAATCCAGTCTGTGTACTCAGGTACATCACACTTCACAATCCAGTCTGTGTACTCGGGTACATCACACTTAACAATCCAGTCTGTGTACTCAGGTACATCACACTTCACAATCCAGTCTGTGTACTCAGGTACATCACACTTCACAATCCAGTGTCTGTACTCAGGTACATCACACTTCACAATCCAGTCAGTGTACTCAGGTACACCACACTTCACAATCCAGTCTGTGTACTCAGGTACATCACACTTCACAATCCAGTCTTTGTACTCAGGTACATCACACTTCACAATCAAGTGTCTGTATTCAGGTACATCACACTTCACAATCCAGTCAGTGTACTCAGGTACACCACACTTCACAATCCAGTCTGTGCACTCAGGTACATCACACTTCACAATCCAGTCTGTGTACTCAGGTACATCACACTTTACAATCCAGTCTGTGTACTCAGGTACATCACACTTCACAATCCAGTCTGTATACTCAGGAACACCACACTTCACAATCCAGTCTGTGTACTCAGGTACACCACACTTCGCAATCCAGTCTGTGTACTCAGGTACATCACACTTTGCAATCCAGTCTGTGTACTCAGGTACACCACACTTCACAATCCAGTGTGTGTACTCAGGTACATCACGCATCACAATCCAGTCTGTGTATTCAGGTACATCACAATTCACAATCCAGTCTGTGTACTCAGGTACATCACACTTCACAATCCCTTCTGTGTACTCAGGTACATCACACTTCACAATCCAGTCTGTGTACTCACGTACACCACACTTCACAATCCAGTCTGTGTACTCACGTACATCACACTTCAAAATCCAGTCTGTGTACTCAGGAACATCACACTTCTCAATCCAGTCTGTGTACTCAGTTACATCACACTTCAAAATCCAGTCTGTGTACTCAGGAACACCACACTTCACAATCCAGTCTGTGTACTCAGGTACACCACACTTCACAATCCAGTCTGTGTACTCAGGTACATCACACTTTGCAATCCAGTCTGTGTACTCAGGTACGCCACACTTCACAATCCAGTGTGTGTACTCAGGTACATCACGCTTCACAATCCAGTCTGTGTACTCAGGTACATCACACTTCACAATCCAGTGTCTGTACTCAGGTACATCACACTTCACAATCCAGTCAGTGTACTCAGGTACATCACACTTCACAATCCAGTCTGTGTACTCAGGTACACCACACTTCACAATCCAGTCTGTGTACTCAGGTACATCACACTTCACAATCCAGTGTCTGTACCCAGGTACATCACACTTCACAATCCAGTCAGTGTACTCAGGTACATCACACTTCACAATTCAGTCTGTGTACTCAGGAACACCACACTTCACAATCCAGTCTGTGTACTCAGGTACATCACACTTCACAATCCAGTCTGTGAACTCAGTTACATCACATTTCACAATCCAGTCTGTGTACTCACGTACATCACACTTCAAAATCCAGTCTGTGTACTCAGGTACATCACACTTCACAATCCAGTCTGTGAAGTCAGTTACATCACATTTCACAATCCAGTCTGTGTACTCACGTACATCACACATCACAATCCAGTCTGTGTCCTCAGGTACACCACACTTCACAATCAATTCTGTCTACTCAGTTACATCACACTTCACAATCCAGTCTGTGTACTCAGGTACATCACACTTCACAATCCAGTCTGGGTACTCAGGTTCATCACACTTTACAATCCAGTCTGTGTACTCAGGTACATCACACTTCACAATCCAGTCTGTGTACTCAAGTACATCACACTTCACAATCCAGTCTGTGTACTCAGGTACATCACACTTCACAATCCATTCTGTGTACTCAGGTATATTACACTTCACAATCCTGTCTGTGTACTCAGGTATATTACACTTCACAATCCAGTCTGTGTACTCAGGTACATCACACTTAACAATCCAGTCTGTGCACTCAGGTACATCACACTTCACAATCCAGTCTGTGTGCTCAGGTACATCACACTTCACAATCCAGTCTGTGTACTCAGGTACATCACACTTCACAATCCAGTGACTGTACTCAGGTACATCACACTTCACAATCCAGTCAGTGTACTCAGGTACATCACACTTCACAATCCAGTCTGTATACTCAGGTACATCATATTTCACAATCCAGTCTGTGTACTCAGGTACATCACATTTCACAATCCTGTCTGTGTACTCAGGTACACCACACTTCACAATCCAGTCTGTGTACTCAGGTACATCACACTTCACAATCCAGTCTGTGTACTCAGGTACACCACACTTCACAATCCAGTCTGTGTACTCAGGTACATCACACTTCACAATCCAGTCTGTGTACTCAGGTACATCACACTTCACAATCCAGTCAGTGTACTCAGGTACATCACACTTCACAATCCAGTCTGTGTACTCAGGTACACCACACTTCACAATCCAGACTGTGTACTCAGGTACATCACACTTCACAATCCAGTCTCTATACTCAGGTACAACACATTTCACAATCCAGTCTGTGTACTCAGGTACATCACATTTCACAATCCAGTCTGTGTACTCAGGTACACCACACTTCACAATCCAGTCTGTGAACTCAGGTACATCACACTTCACAATCCAGTCTGTGTACTCAGATACACCACACTTCACAATCCAGTCTGTGTACTCAGGTACATCACACTTCACAATCCAGTCTGTGTACTCAGGTACATCACACTTCACAATCCAGTCTGTGTACTCAGATACACCACACTTCACAATCCAGTGTGTGTACTCAGGTACATCGCGCTTCACAATCCAGTCTGTGTATTCAGGTACATCACAATTCACAATCCAGTCTGTGTACTCAGGTACATCAGACTTCACAATCCAGACTGTGTACTCAGGTACATCACACTTCACAATCCAGTCCTTGTACTCAGTTACATCACACTTCACAATCCAGTCTGTGTACTCAGGTACATCACACTTAACAATCCAGTCTGTGTACTCAGGTACATCACACTTCACAATCCTGTCTGTGTACTCAGGTACATCACACTTCACAATCCAGTCTGTGTACTCAGGTACATCACACTTAACAATCCAGTCTGTGTACTCATGTACATCACACTTCACAATCCAGTCAGTGTACTCAGGTACATCACACTTCACAATCCAGTCTGTGTACTCAGGTACACCACACTTCACAATCCAGTCTGTGTACTCAGGTACATCACACTTCACAATCCAGTCTGTGTACTCAGGTACATCACACTTTACAATCCAGTCTGTGTACTCAGGTACATCACACTTCACAATCCAGTCTGTATACTCAGGAACACCACACTTCACAATCCAGTCTGTATACTCCGGTACACCACACTTCGCAATCCAGTCTGTGTACTCAGGTACATCACACTTTGCAATCCAGTCTGTGTACTCAGGTACACCACACTTCACAATCCAGTGTGTGTACTCAGGTACATCACGCTTCACAATCCATTCTGTGTATTCAGGTACATCACAATTCACAATCCAGTCTGTGTACTCAGGTACATCACACTTCACAATCCAGTCTGTGTACTCAGGTACATCACACTTCACAATCCAGTCTGTGTACTCAAGTACATCACACTTCACAATCCAGTCTGTATACTCAGATACATCACACTCCACAGTCCAGTCTGTGTACTCAGTTACATCACATTTCACAATCCAGTCTGTGTACTCACGTACATCACACTTCAAAATCCAGTCTGTGTACTCAGGTACATCACACTTCACAATCAATTCTGTATACTCAGTTACATCACACTTCACAATCCAGTCTGTGTACTCAGGTCATCCACACTTGACAATCCAGTCTGTGTACTCAGGTACATCACACTTTGCAATCCAGTCTGTGTACTCAGGTACACCACACTTCACAATCCAGTGTGTGTACTCAGGTACATCACGCTTCACAATCCAGTCTGTGTATTCAGGTACATCACAATTCACAATCCAGTCTGTGTGCTCAGGTACATCACACTTCACAATGCAGTCTGTGTACTCAGGTACATCACACTTTACAATCCAGTCTGTGTACTCAGGTACATCACACTTCACAATCCAGTCTGTATACTCAGGAACACCACACTTCACAATCCAGTCTGTGTACTCAGGTACACCACACTTCGCAATCCAGTCTGTGTACTCAGGTACATCACACTTTGCAATCCAGTCTGTGTACTCAGGTACATCACACTTCACAATCCAGTCTGTGTACTCAGGTACACCACACTTCACAATCCAGTCTGTGTACTCAGGTACACCACACTTCACAATCCAGTCTGTGTACTCAGGTACACCACACTTCACAATCCAGTCTGTGTACTCAGGTACATCACACTTCACAATCCAGTCTGTGTACTCAGGTACACCAAACTTCACAATCCAGTCTCTGTACTCCGGTACATCACACTTCACAATCCAGTCTGTGAACTCAGTTACATCACATTTCACAATCCAGTCTGTGTACTCACGTACATCACACTTCAAAATCCAGTCTGTGTACTCAGGTACACCACACTTCACAATCAATTCTGTCTACTCAGTTACATCACACTTCACAATCCAGTCTGTGTACTCAGGTACATCACACTTCACAATCCAGTCTGTGCACTCAGGTTCATCACACTTCACAATCCAGTCTGTATACTCAGGTACATCACACTTCACAATCCAGTCAGTGTACTCAGGTACATCACACTTCACAATCCATTCTGTGTACTGAGGTATATCACACTTCACAATCCTGTCTGTGTGCTCAGGTACATCACATTTCACAATCCAGTCTTTGTACTCAGGTACATCACACTTCACAATCCAGTGTCTGTACTCAGGTACATCACACTTCACAATCCAGTCAGTGTACTCAGGTACATCACACTTCACAATCCAGTATACTCAGGTACATCACATTTCACAATCCAGTCTGTGTACTCAGGTACATCACATTTCACAATCCAGTCTGTGTACTCAGGTACACCACACTTCACAATCCAGTCTGTGTACTCAGGTACATCACACTTCACAATCCAGTCTGTGTACTCAGGGACATTACACTTTACAATCCAGTCTGTGTACTCAGGTACATCACACTTCACAATACAGTGTGTGTACTCAGGTACATTACACTTCACAATCCAGTCTGTGTACTCAGGTACATCACACTTCACAATCCAGTCTGTGTACTCGGGTACATCACACTTAACAATCCAGTCTGTGTACTCAGGTACATCACAATTCACAATCCAATCTGTGTACTCAGGTACATCACACTTCACAATCCAGTCTGTGTACTCAGGTACATCACACTTCACAATCCAGTGTCTGTACTCAGGTACATCACACTTCACAATCCAGTCAGTGTACTCAGGTACACCACACTTCACAATCCAGTCTGTGTACTCAGGTACATCACACTTCACAATCCAGTCTTTGTACTCAGGTACATCACACTTCACAATCAAGTGTCTGTATTCAGGTACATCACACTTCACAATCCAGTCAGTGTACTCAGGTACACCACACTTCACAATCCAGTCTGTGCACTCAGGTACATCACACTTCACAATCCAGTCTGTGTACTCAGGTACATCACTCTTTACAATCCAGTCTGTGTACTCAGGTACATCACACTTCACAATCCAGTCTGTATACTCAGGAACACCACACTTCACAATCCAGTCTGTGTACTCAGGTACACCACACTTCGCAATCCAGTCTGTGTACTCAGGTACATCACACTTTGCAATCCAGTCTGTGTACTCAGGTACACCACACTTCACAATCCAGTGTGTGTACTCAGGTACATCACGCATCACAATCCAGTCTGTGTATTCAGGTACATCACAATTCACAATCCAGTCTGTGTACTCAGGTACATCACACTTCACAATCCGGTCTGTGTACTCAGGTACATCACACTTCACAATCCAGTCTGTGTACTCACGTACACCACACTTCACAATCCAGTCTGTGTACTCACGTACATCACACTTCAAAATCCAGTCTGTGTACTCAGGTACATCACACTTCTCAATCCAGTCTGTGTACTCAGTTACATCACACTTCACAATCCAGTCTGTGTACTCAGGAACACCACACTTCACAATCCAGTCTGTGTACTCAGGTACACCACACTTCACAATCCAGTCTGTGTACTCAGGTACATCACACTTTGCAATCCAGTCTGTGTACTCAGGTACGCCACACTTCACAATCCAGTGTGTGTACTCAGGTACATCACGCTTCACAATCCAGTCTGTGTACTCAGGTACATCACACTTCACAATCCAGTGTCTGTACTCAGGTACATCACACTTCACAATCCAGTCAGTGTACTCAGGTACATCACACTTCACAATCCAGTCTGTGTACTCAGGTACACCACACTTCACAATCCAGTCTGTGTATTCAGGTACATCACAATTCACAATCCAGTCTGTGTACTCAGGTACATCACACTTCACAATTCAGTCTGTGTACTCAGGAACACCACACTTCACAATCCAGTCTGTGTACTCAGGTACATCACACTTCACAATCCAGTCTGTGAACTCAGTTACATCACATTTCACAATCCAGTCTGTGTACTCACGTACATCACACTTCAAAATCCAGTCTGTGTACTCAGGTACATCACACTTCACAATCCAGTCTGTGAAGTCAGTTACATCACATTTCACAATCCAGTCTGTGTACTCACGTACATCACACTTCAAAATCCAGTCTGTGTCCTCAGGTACACCACACTTCACAATCAATTCTGTCTACTCAGTTACATCACACTTCACAATCCAGTCTGTGTACTCAGGTTCATCACACTTTACAATCCAGTCTGTGAACTCAGGTACATCACACTTCACAATCCAGTCTGTGTACTCAAGTACATCACACTTCACAATCCAGTCTGTGTACTCAGGTACATCACACTTCACAATCCATTCTGTGTACTCAGGTATATTACACTTCACAATCCTGTCTGTGTACTCAGGTATATTACACTTCACAATCCAGTCTGTGTACTCAGGTACATCACACTTAACAATCCAGTCTGTGTACTCAGGTACATCACACTTCACAATCCAGTCTGTGTGCTCAGGTACATCACACTTCACAATCCAGTCTGTGTACTCAGGTACATCACACTTCACAATCCAGTCAGTGAACTCAGGTACATCACACTTCACAATCCAGTCTGTATACTCAGGTACATCATATTTCACAATCCAGTCTGTGTACTCAGGTACATCACATTTCACAATCCAGTCTGTGTACTCAGGTACACCACACTTCACAATCCAGTCTGTGTACTCAGGTACATCACACTTCACAATCCAGTCTGTGTACTCAGGTACACCACACTTCACAATCCAGTCTGTGTACTCAGGTACATCACACTTCACAATCCAGTCTGTGTACTCAGGTACATCACACTTCACAATCCAGTCAGTGTACTCAGGTACATCACACTTCACAATCCAGTCTGTGTACTCAGGTACACCACACTTCACAATCCAGACTGTGTACTCAGGTACATCACACTTCACATTCCAGTCTCTATACTCAGGTACATCACATTTCACAATCCAGTCTGTGTACTCAGGTACATCACATTTCACAATCCAGTCTGTGTACTCAGGTACACCACACTTCACAATCCAGTCTGTGAACTCAGGTACATCACACTTCACAATCCAGTCTGTGTACTCAGATACACCACACTTCACAATCCAGTCTGTGTACTCAGGTACATCACACTTCACAATCCAGTCTGTGTACTCAGGTACATCACACTTCACAATCCAGTCTGTGTACTCAGATACACCACACTTCACAATCCAGTGTGTGTACTCAGGTACATCACGCTTCACAATCCAGTCTGTGTATTCAGGTACATCACAATTCACAATCCAGTCTGTGTACTCAGGTACATCAGACTTCACAATCCAGACTGTGTACTCAGGTACATCACACTTCACAATCCAGTCCTTGTACTCAGTTACATCACACTTCACAATCCAGTCTGTGTACTCAGGTACATCACACTTAACAATCCAGTCTGTGTACTCAGGTACATCACACTTCACAATCCTGTCTGTGTACTCAGGTACATCACACTTCACAATCCAGTCTGTGTACTCAGGTACATCACACTTAACAATCCAGTCTGTGTACTCATGTACATCACACTTCACAATCCAGTCAGTGTACTCAGGTACATCACACTTCACAATCCAGTCTGTGTACTCAGGTACACCACACTTCACAATCCAGTCTGTGTACTCAGGTACATCACACTTCACAATCGAGTCTGTGTACTCAGGTACATCACACTTTACAATCCAGTCTGTGTACTCAGGTACATCACACTTCACAATCCAGTCTGTATACTCAGGAACACCACACTTCACAATCCAGTCTGTATACTCCGGTACACCACACTTCGCAATCCAGTCTGTGTACTCAGGTACATCACACTTTGCAATCCAGTCTGTGTACTCAGGTACACCACACTTCACAATCCAGTGTGTGTACTCAGGTACATCACGCTTCACAATCCATTCTGTGTATTCAGGTACATCACAATTCACAATCCAGTCTGTGTACTCAGGTACATCACACTTCACAATCCAGTCTGTGTACTCAGGTACATCACACTTCACAATCCAGTCTGTGTACTCAAGTACATCACACTTCACAATCCAGTCTGTATACTCAGATACATCACACTCCACAGTCCAGTCTGTGTACTCAGTTACATCACATTTCACAATCCAGTCTGTGTACTCACGTACATCACACTTCAAAATCCAGTCAGTGTACTCAGGTACATCACACTTCACAATCAATTCTGTCTACTCAGTTACATCACACTTCACAATCCAGTCTGTGTACTCAGCTCATCCACACTTGACAATCCAGTCTGTGTACTCAGGTACATCACACTTTGCAATCCAGTCTGTGTACTCAGGTACACCACACTTCACAATCCAGTGTGTGTACTCAGGTACATCACGCTTCACAATCCAGTCTGTGTATTCAGGTACATCACAATTCACAATCCAGTCTGTGTACTCAGGTACATCACACTTCACAATGCAGTCTGTGTACTCAGGTACACCACACTTCACAATCCAGTCTGTGTACTCAGGTACATCACACTTCACAATCCAGTCTGTGAACTCAGTTACATCACATTTCACAATCCAGTCTGTGTACTCATGTACATCACACTTCAAAATCCAGTCTGTGTACTCAGGTACATCACACTTCACAATCCAGTCTGTATACTCCGGTACACCACACTTCGCAATCCAGTCTGTGTACTCAGGTACATCACACTTTGCAATCCAGTCTGTGTACTCAGGTACACCACACTTCACAATCCAGTGTGTGTACTCAGGTACATCACGCTTCACAATCCATTCTGTGTATTCAGGTACATCACAATTCACAATCCAGTCTGTGTACTCAGGTACATCACACTTCACAATCCAGTCTGTGTACTCAGGTACATCACACTTCACAATCCAGTCTGTGTACTCAAGTACATCACACTTCACAATCCAGTCTGTATACTCAGATACATCACACTCCACAGTCCAGTCTGTGTACTCAGTTACATCACATTTCACAATCCAGTCTGTGTACTCACGTACATCACACTTCAAAATCCAGTCAGTGTACTCAGGTACATCAGACTTCACAATCAATTCTGTCTACTCAGTTACATCACACTTCACAATCCAGTCTGTGTACTCAGGTCATCCACACTTGACAATCCAGTCTGTGTACTCAGGTACATCACACTTTGCAATCCAGTCTGTGTACTCAGGTACACCACACTTCACAATCCAGTGTGTGTACTCAGGTACATCACGCTTCACAATCCAGTCTGTGTATTCAGGTACATCACAATTCACAATCCAGTCTGTGTACTCAGGTACATCACACTTCACAATGCAGTCTGTGTACTCAGGTACACCACACTTCACAATCCAGTCTGTGTACTCAGGTACATCACACTTCACAATCCAGTCTGTGAACTCAGTTACATCACATTTCACAATCCAGTCTGTGTACTCATGTACATCACACTTCAAAATCCAGTCTGTGTACTCAGGTACATCACACTTCACAATCAATTCTGTCTACTCAGTTACATCACACCTCACAATCCAGTCTGTGTACTCAGGTTCATCACACTTCACAATCCAGTCTGTGTACTCAGGTACATCACACTTCACAATCCAGTCTGTGTACTCAGGTACATCACACTTCACAATCCATTCTGTGTACTCAGGTATATTACACTTCACAATCCTGTCTGTGTACTCAGGTATATTACACTTCACAATCCAGTCTGTGTACTCAGGTACATCACACTTAACAATCCTGTCTGTGTACTCAGGTACATCACACTACACAATCCAGTCTGTGTACTCAGGTACATCACACTTCACAATTGAATCTGTGTACTCAGGTACATCAAACTTCACAATTCAGTCTGTGTACTCAGGTACATCACACTTCACAATCCAGTCTGTGTACTCAGGTACATCACACTTCACAATCCAGTCTGTGTACTCAGGTACATCACATTTCACAATCCAGTCTGTGTACTCAGGTACATCACCCTTCACAATTCAGTCTGTGTACTCAGGTACATCACACTTCACAATCCAGTCTGTGTACTCAGGTACATCACACTTCACAATCCAGTGTTTGTACTCAGGTACATCACATTTCACAATCCAGTCTGTGTACTCAGGTACATCACATTTCACAATCCAGTCTGTGTACTCAGGTACACCACACTTCACAATCCAGTCTGTGTACTCAGGTACATCACACTTCACAATCCAGTCTGTGTACTCAGGTACATCACACTTCACAATCCAGTCTGTGTATTCAGGTACATCACAATTCACAATCCAGTCTGTGTACTCTGGTACATCAGACTTCACAATCCAGACTGTGTACTCAGGTACATCACACTTCACAATCCAGTCTGTGTACTCAGGTACATCACACTTCACAATCCAGTCTGTGTACTCAGGTACATCACACTTCACAATCCAGTCTGTGTACTCAGGTACATCACACTTCACAATCCAGTCTGTGTACTCAGGTACATCACACTTCACAATCCAGTCTGTGTACTCACGTACTTCACACTTCAAAATCCAGTCTGTGTACTCAGGTACATCACACTTCACAATCAATTCTGTCTACTCAGTTACATCACACTTCACAATCCAGTCTGTGTACTCAGGTCATCCACACTTGACAATCCAGTCTTGTACTCAGGTACATCACACTTTGCAATCCAGTCTGTGTACTCAGGTACACCACACTTCACAATCCAGTGTGTGTACTCAGGTACATCACGCTTCACAACCCAGTCTGTGTATTCAGGTACATCACAATTCACAATCCAGTCTGTGTACTCAGATACATCACCCTTCACAATGCAGTCTGTGTACTCAGGTACACCACACTTCACAATCCAGTCTGTGTACTCAGGTACATCACACTTCACAATCCAGTCTGTGAACTCAGTTACATCACATTTCACAATCCAGTCTGTGTACTCATGTACATCACACTTCAAAATCCAGTCTGTGTACTCAGGTACATCACACTTCACAATCAATTCTGTCTACTCAGTTACATCACACTTCACAATCCAGTCTGTGTACTCAGGTTCATCACACTTCACAATCCAGTCTGTGTACTCAGGTACATCACACTTCACAATCCAGTCTGTGTACTCAGGTACATCACACTTCACAATCCATTCTGTGTACTCAGGTATATTACACTTCACAATCCTGTCTGTGTACTCAGGTATATTACACTTCACAATCCAGTCTGTGTACTCAGGTTCATCACACTTAACAATCCTGTCTGTGTACTCAGGTACATCACACTACACAATCCAGTCTGTGTACTCAGGTACATCACACTTCACAATTGAATCTGTGTACTCAGGTACATCAAACTTCACAATTCAGTCTGTGTACTCAGGTACATCACACTTCACAATCCAGTCTGTGTACTCAGGTACATCACACTTCACAATCCAGTCTGTGTACTCAGGTACATCACATTTCACAATCCAGTCTGTGTACTCAGGTACATCACCCTTCACAATTCAGTCTGTGTACTCAGGTACATCACACTTCACAATCCAGTCTGTGTACTCAGGTACATCACACTTCACAATCCAGTGTCTGTACTCAGGTACATCACATTTCACAATCCAGTCTGTGTACTCAGGTACATCACATTTCACAATCCAGTCTGTGTACTCAGGTACACCACACTTCACAATCCAGTCTGTGTACTCAGGTACATCACACTTCACAATCCAGTCTGTGTACTCAGGTACATCACACTTCACAATCCAGTCTGTGTATTCAGGTACATCACAATTCACAATCCAGTCTGTGTACTCTGGTACATCAGACTTCACAATCCAGACTGTGTACTCAGGTACATCACACTTCACAATCCAGTCTGTGTACTCAGGTACATCACACTTCACAATCCAGTCTGTGTACTCAGGTACATCACACTTCACAATCCAGTCTGTGTACTCAGGTACATCACACTTCACAATCCAGTCTGTGTACTCAGGTACATCACACTTCACAATCCAGTCTGTGATCTCAGGTACATCACACTTAACAATCCAGTCTGTGTACTCAGGTACATCACACTTCACAATCCAGTCTGTGTACTCAGGTACATCACACTTCACAATCCAGTCTGTGTACTCAGGTACATCACACTTCACAATCCAGTGTCTGTACTCAGGTACATCACACTTCACAATCCAGTCAGTGTACTCAGGTACATCACACTTCACAATCCAGTCTGTACTCAGGTACACCACACTTCACAATCCAGTCTGTGTACTCAGGTACATCACACTTCACAATCCAGTCAGTGTACTCAGGTACATCACACTTCACAATCCAGTCTGTGTACTCAGGTACATCACACTTCACAATCCAGTCTGTGTACTCAGGAACACCACACTTCACAATCCAGTCTGTGTACTCAGGTACACCACACTTCGCAATCCAGTCTGTGTACTCAGGTACACCACACTTCACAATCCAGTCTGTGAACTCAGGTACATCACACTTCACAATCCAGTCTGTGTACTCAGGTACACCACATTTCACAATCCAGTCTGTGTACTCAGGTACATCACACTTCTCAATCCAGTCTGTGTACTCAGGTACATCACACTTCACAGTCCAGTCTGTGTACTCAGGTACATCACATTTCACAATCCAGTCTGTGTACTCAGGTACATCACACTTCACAATCCAGTCTGTGTACTCAGGTGCACCACCGCCGTCCTCACACTGATCTGAAGCTCCAGTTCCGGTTCCTCGAAGGGCCAGAGTTTTGTGAGCACCTCATTCGTGAATCACAGCCCCTATATGCACTGCTCCTGCCTTAGATGTTGGTGAATATTGCTACTGGAAGATTCTGTGTGGATTCTGCCTCCTGCTGAGTTCCCGTCTCACCCTCCTCGGTACAATGGTCTGGGAACATGTGGTGTACCCTGAGACCTTGCAGCTAAAAACAATGTCTTCCCCACATTCAGCATCTCTTCCTGTATCTTCACCAACTTGAAACAACTCCTCCAAACACCCAGTCCTTCCACAAACTCAATCAGAACCAGGAGAAAGTCAGCAGGAACTCAGCTGCAGGTTGTTGTTGGTCCCTTTAAATCTCACTGGTCTCTGGATCCCTCACACTGCTGAACCTGTACCAAATCTGCTTTACAATCTGACTGAGCTCACCATCTGCTGACTCTGTATCCTTCCGGAACACGCCTGTAACACGCGTGTTAATGCCCCTTCACCACGCTGGGGTCCACTGTGGCCCAGACTGGAAGTGGGAAGAAACCTGCAGCCGCCATTTTGTTTCCATCGGGTTCCTGTCGTGTCGAAATTCCCCGGGTTATGGAGGCAAAATTTGTGGTCATCGTATTCACTGAACGTATAATCTTGTTTTATAGATTTTAATGTCATCACTTGGTCGGGTTTAGCTGATAGGAGGATTCACTGAACTGTTTCTGGGTAAACTTACCCCTGCCGCTTCTCCTTGTGCGGTGATCGTCTCTTTGTGATTTTTTTCTCCTGTTCCAGTCGCCTCTCTCAGCAGCTGCTCTGTCACGTTTCAGTTTAAACCCTGAGGGTGTCTCCCATACTCTCCTCTCTCTCTCTCTCTCTCTCGAATATCTGAACCTGTTTATATCCCTTTGCAGTCTCTTTGTATCCTCCTCACAGCTTACTTTCCCAACCAGCTTTTTATTGTCAGTAGCCCTGACTGTGGGTGGAATTTTCTGTGCCGTGAGTGAACAATATGGCGAGAAGGCCAGAAATAGGCTTCACCCCACCTTGAAACCAATTTGCGATCGTTCGCTCAGCTGGTCAGTGGCGGGCTGCGTCTCCCACCATCGGACGTTGGGAGCCTCATTGTAACATATCTGCTATCAGAATAAGGCCAGCCCACCGGAATCATCCCACTCGCCCTCCCCCCCCGCACCCCACCCACACCCCCCCCGGGCTGGATCGTCCACCCCCCAAGGCGTGATTGCGAGTTTGTGTAGCTGGAGGGGGTGGGGCCGTGGGGCGGGGCTTGGGCTAGAGGGGGTGGGGCTGGGGCCAGAGGGGAGGGGCCAGAGGGGGTGGGGCCTGTGGACAGGGGGCGGAACCTGGTGTGGTGTGGGGGCGGGTCCTGGGGTCGGGGCCTGCGGACGGGGGAGTGCGGGGCGGAACCTGGGGTGGGGTGGGGGCGGGGCCTGGGGGCGGGGCCGGATCTGAGGGGCAGCCACTTGCAGTGTTTCGAGTCATAGAGGTTTACAGCACAGATAAAGGCCCTTTGGCCCATCGAGTCTGCGCCAGTCAAACAAGTTGCTAACTTTTCTAATCCCATTTTCCAGCATTCGGCCCATAGCCTTGTCTGTGATGGCATCGCAAGTGTACATTCAAATACTTCTTAAATGTTATGAGGGTTTCTGCCTCTAACAGGCAGTGAGTTCCACATTCCCACCACCTTCTGGGTGAAAAAATTCTTCCTCACATCCCCTCTAAACCTCCTGCCCCTTACCTGAAATTTATGGCCCCTTGTTATTGATCCCTCCACCAAGGGTAAAGTTCCTTCCTGTCTATCCTATCTATGCCCCTCATAATGTTATACACCTCAATCATGTCCCCACTCAATCTCCTCTGCTCCAGGGAAAATAACCCCAGTCAATCCAATCTCTCCTCATAACTAAAACTCTCCAGCCCAGGCAACATCCTGGTAAATCTCCTCTGCACTCTCTCTAGTGCGATCACATCCTTCCTATAATGCAGGTTCCAGAACTGCACGCAATACTCTAGCTGTGGCCTAACCAGGGTTTTATACAGTTCCAGCAAAACCTCCCTGCACTTATATTCTATGCCTCGGCTAATAAAGGCAAGTATCCCACATGTCTTCTTACCCACCTTATCTACCTGTCCCGCTACCTTAAGGGACGAGTGGACATGCACACCCAGGTCCCTCTGATCCTCGGTGCTACCAGGGTCCTACCGTTCATCAGCTTTTCCCACACAATCAGAGAATCACACAGCACTGAAGGAGGCCATTCAGCCCCTCGGGTCTGTTCTAGCTCTTTGAAAGAGTGATCCAATTAGATCCACTGCCCTGCTCTTTCCCCATTGGCCTGTAATTTCTCCCTTTGAGTTTTTCTCCAATTGCCTTTTGCAAGTTATTCTTGAATCAGCTTCCAACGCCCTTCCAGACAGTGAGTTCCAGATCAGGACAATGTTAATGACATTCAATCTGTGACCTCTCCAGTCACTGGAAACAGTTTCTCCCGATTTACTTTATTAAAATTCCTCATAATTTAGACAATTTGTATCCTGGGATGGGAAATGAGGTACAGTAAAGTGAGGGAGTCTGGGAGACAAACACAGGAAGACATTAATAAACTTGCAGAATGGGCACTGAATTGGGGAATAACTTTCAACATTGAGAAGACAGAAGCTTTACGTTTGGCTCGGAAGATTAGGGAGGAGACCAACTCCTTGAAAATAAGTCTCTAAATGTGTTTGAGAAACAGAGGGATCTGAGAGTACAGACACATAAATCCCTAAGAGCTGTGAGACAGGTTAGTCAAGTCACAAAAGAATCATATCAAGCACTCGGGTCTATTTCTAAAGGGATAGAATTGAAACACAGAGGGTTTATGTGAAACTGGTATAGAATCTTGGTTAGACCACACTTGACGCACTGTTTCTGGTCTCCATATTAAGAAAAAGATACAGTGACACTGGAGAAGGTAGAAAAGTGAGTGACACAGTGAGGATAGAGTCATCAGTCTGGGGTCCTCTTCTCTGGGAATGAAATGACTGAGAGGGGAGATGACTGATGTCTTTAAGGTGATGAAGGGATTTGATAGGGTGATGTACAGAAGATGCTTCCAATTGTGGGTGGGACCTAAACTACCAGGCGTGAATAAAAGATAAACACCAAAAATCTAATTGGGAATTCAGGAGAAATATTGTCACTTAGAGAGTGGTTAGAACGTGGAACTCACTGTCACTGATAAACAAGAGATAGTATGTGTTATAGAGTTGATCATCAGGCAACTTTTCTTGGTGGAAACATTTGACTTTATTTACAAGAGGACAGCAGCAACTATACATCTGCATCAAGCTCCATTACTACAGAAGTACTCTCTCTCTCTCTCTGTGTGGAGGTTGCCTGCACTGCTCACACATTGGTTTACACAGTTCATGTGATCTTACAGTACATGGTTATTCTTAAAGCTACAGTCCAACATTTCCCAAAACTATAACCACGACATTCCTCCCCCTTTAACTTTTCTGTACATTTTGTATTTACAAGGACATTTATCTCATGACATTACAATATTTACACAGGTCAGGAAATTACAAGTTCGGCCTTTCAGGTGGTTTCCTGATCCGTGTGGAACATCAGAGCTCCACGCCTTCAGATTCTTTTGCAGGAACCACGTCCTCTGGAACCGCATTAATATCAGGCACCTCATTAGACACATGCCGTTCAGTGTCTCCCACTCCGACAGAGACATCGGCCATGTCTGCCCTAGGTTGAGCAAATTCAACAGGAACCAGTGGTTCGGTAATGACTATCGGTGGAACAATGTCCTATCGTTTTATTTCTCCTATTACAGTGGTAAATTGCAGGTTTTTTCTCCTACAAGTACTCAGGAGGATCGCTCTCCTCTTCTCTTCCTCTCTGATTTTGTTTGCTTGAAAGAAGAACTCAAGACATTATATATATTGTGACCAATCATCAGTGGCTGGCTCAAAGGGATCGATTCTGAAAAACTGGCATTTTGAATGCATATACCTGCTGTTATTTCGAACAAACATAGAGATTCACAATCGCTGGGTGAGGTACAGAACCAATTCTGATTTATCCTCATCGCCAGTTTGTTATAGAGTTGATCTTCAGGCAACTTTCCTTCGTGGAAACATTTGACTTTGCTTACGGGACAGAGCAGCAGCAAATACCTGTGAGCATCCAACAGCACGACGACAGAAGTACTCTCTCTGTACACGTTCCCGTGCTGCTAGCACACTGGTTTAGAGAGATCAGGTGATCTTATAGCATGGGATTATTCTTATAGCTGCAGTCCAACAGTCACCAAATTTATCATCACCAAAGCATGAGTGTAAATTCACAGCTTTTATTACTGTTTATTTGGATGGAAAAAAATGCAAAACAAAGTTAATTATTGTTTAGTCAATCCTGTCTGTTTTTAATTGTACAATATTTAAGAACAACTCACTCCCTGGAGAGCTCATGTAAATACTGAGCCCCTCCTGGAGCCTAATGTTATGGGAGGGAAACAAAGGAAATTCAGAACGAGTGGTTCGAGAGAGAAACTCGGCAGCTTTAATTCAGAGGGGCATGATCTCACAATATTGTTAGGTGCTGAACACAAAAATACTGCTCCCTGCTCCCTCCAACACTGCCACATCGCTACTCTATCCAACTCTACCAGCTCCCTGCACACTGCAATAATGCCAACTCCCTGTTCCCTCCAAAACTACCAGCTCCTTTCACCCTCCAAGAATGCCAACTCCCTTTTCCAAAACTACCAGCTCCCTTTACCCTCCAAAAATGCCAACTCCCTGTTCCCTCCAGCACTACCAACCCAATGCAGTCTCCAATAATGACAGCTCCCTGCTCTCCCCAATACCGTCAGCTCCCTGCTCCCTCCACAACTGCCTCCTTACTCCTCCCTCTAATACTGCCGACTCTCTAGCCACTCCAATACTGACACTTCCCTGCTTACTCCAATACTGCCAGCTCGCTGCCCCTCCAATAATGCCAGTTCCGTGCTCCTCCAATAATGCCAGTTTCCTACTCCCTCCAATACTGCCAGCTCCCTGACCCTCCAATAATGCCAGTTCTGTGCCCCTCCAATAATACCAGCTTCCTACTCTCTCCAATACTGCCATCTCCCTGACCCTCCAATAATGCCAGTTCCATGCCCCTCCAATAATGCCAGTTCCCCATTACCTCCAATAGGGCCACCTCCCAGCTCTCTCCAATACTGCCAGCTCCTATCTCAATATAATCCTGCCAGCTCCCTGTTCCCTCCAATAATGCCAGCTCCCTGCTCCCTCCAATATTGCTAGCTCACTGCTCCCTCCAATAATGCCAGCTCCCTCCTCCCTCCAATACTGCCAGCTCCCTGCTCCCTCCAATAGTGCCAGCTGCCTGCTCCCTCCAATATTGCTAGCTCACTGCTCCCTCCAATACTGCCAGCTCCCTCCTCCCTCCAATACTGCCAGCTCCCTGCTCCCTCCAATACTGCCAGCTCCCTGCTCCCTCCAATATTGCTAGCTCACTGCTCCCTCCAATACTGCCAGCTCCCTGCTACCTCCAATACTGCCAGCTCGCTGCTACCTCCAATTCCGCCAACTACATAATCCCTCCAATACTGCCAGTTCCTTAGATACAACAATAAAGCAAGTTCCTGCTCCCTCCAATGCTGTCATCCCCCTGCTATCTCCAATAATGCCAGGACACAGTTCTCTCCAATACTACCATCTCCCTGCTGTCACCAATACTGCCAGCTCCATGCTGTCTCTAATACTGCCAGCTCCCTGCTCTCACCAATAATGCCAGCTCCCTGCTCTCTCTAATATTGCCAGCTCCCTGCTCCCTCATACACTGCCAGATCCATGCACCCATCAATACACCTGTCTACCTGTTCCCTCCAATGCAGTCAGCTCCCAGCACTCTCCAATAATGCCAGCTCCCTGCACCTTCAATACTGCCAACTGCCCGCTCCCTCTAATACTGCCACATCGCTACTCTCTCTGACAATTCTAGCTCCCTTCGCACTCCAATACTGCCAGATCGCTACTCTCTCCAAGAATGCCAGCACCCCGCTCCTTCCAATACTGCCATCTCCCTGCTGTTTCCAATACTGCCAGGTCCCTGTTCTCTCCAATAATGCCAGCTCCTTGTTCCCTCAAACACTACCAGCTCCCTGTGGCCTCCAATAATGCATGCTCCCCGCTCTTTCCAATACTGTCAGCATTCAGTACCCTCCAATACTGCCATCTCCCTGCTCTCTCGAATACTGCCAGCTCCCAGCTTCCGCCAATACTGCCAGCTACCTGCTCCCTCCAAACTACCACCTCCCTGCTCCCTCCAGTATCGCCACCTCCCAGCTCCCTCCAACACTGCCATCTCCCTGCTACCTCCAATAATGCCAGTTCCCTGCTCCCTCCAACACTGCCAGCTCCCTGCTACCTCCAATAATGCCAGTTCCCTGCTCCCTCCATTACTGCCAGCTCTCTCCTCCTTCCAATACTGCCAGCTGCTTGCTCTCTCCAATACTGCCTGCTCCCTCCAATACTGCCAGCTCCTTGATCCCTCCAACACTGCCAACCTCCCTGCTCTCTCCAATACTGCCACCTCCCTGCTTCCCCTAATACTGCCAGCTCCCTGCTCTCTCCAATACTGCCAGCTCTGCCCTCCCTCCGAAACTGCCCCTTTCCTGAGGTCAGAGTTTGTCCTCAATGTCCATGATATAAACCTCCCTCTGGCTGCTAAAAGGGACACCTGCACCTTTAACACTCAAACACTGATTGGAAGCGATGTTTCTGGAGATGGATATGTAACCGGCACTAACCCACTTCCACTGAAGGTGTGGAGTGTGCTGACTGGGAGGGAAGTGAGAGTTACAGGATGTCTCAGTGACCCAGTGAGAGGGTCCATAGCTTCTCAGATGTGACTCTGGAGGCCTTGGTGGAGGAGGTCCAGAGGAGAAGGGATGTCCCTCACCCACAGGGAGTGGGGAAGGAGGTTACAGAGGCAGCTGATGCAGTGAATATGGAGGGAGATCACCCAGGAGGTGACAGCCCAGAGCACTGTCCCCAGGACATGGATATAGAGGATTGGATAAGGTAAAAAAGGAAGCTTATGGCAGATACAGAGGGCTGAAAACAGCAGAAGCCCTCGAGGAGTATAGAAAGTGGAGAGGGGTACTTAAAAAAATAATTAAGAAAGCAAAGAGGGGCATGAAAAAACACTGGCAGGCAAGGTAAAGGAAAATCCTAAGGCATTTTATAAATATATTAAGGGCAAGAGGATAACCAGGGAAAGAGTAGGGTCTATTCGGGACCAAAGTGGCAATCTGTGTGTGGAGCTGGAGGACGTGGGTGAGGTTTTAAATGATTACTTTTCATCTGTGTTCACTATGGAGAAGGACAATGTAGCTGTAGAAATCAGGGAGGGGGACTGTGATACACTTGAACAAATGAGCATTGAAAGGGAGGAGTATTAGTGCTTTTAGCTGGCTTAAAAATGGATAAATCCCCAGTCTGAGATGAGATGTACTCCAGGCTGCTGTGTGAGGCAAAGAGAGGAGATTGTAGGGGCTCTGACACTAATTTTCAAATCCTCTCTGGCCACAGGAGAGGTGCCAGGGGACTGGAGGACTGTGAATGTGGCACTGTTATTCAAGAAGGGTAGTAGGGATAAACCAGGTAAACACAGGCCAGTGAGTCTAACATCAGTGGGAGGGAAATTATTGGGAAAAGTTCTGAGGGACAGGATTAATCTCCACTTGGAGAGGCAGGGATTAATCTGGGATAACCAGCATGGCTTTGTCAGGGGGACATCATGTCTAACACATCTGATTGAATTTTTTGAGGAGTTAACTAGTTGTGTAGATGAGGGTGCTGCAGCTGATGTAGTTTACATGGACTTCAGTAAGGCTTTTGACAAGGTCCCACATGGGAGAATGGTCAAGAAGGTCAGAGCTCAAGGGATCCAGGGCAATTTGGCAAATTGGATCCAAAATTGGCTGAGTGGCAGGAGGCAAAGGGTCATGTTCGAAGGTTGTTTTTGTGACTGGAAGCCTATGGCGAGTGGTTTACCGCAGGGATCGGTGCTGGGACCCTTGCTGTTTGTAGTGTACATTAATGATTTAGATGTGAATATAGGAGGTATGATAGGAAGCTCGACGGTGACAGAAAAATTGGTGGTGTAAATAGTGAGGAGGAAGGCCTTAGATTACAGGATGATATAGATGGGCTGGTCAGATGGGCAGGGCAGTGGCAAATGGAATTTAATCCTGGGAAGTGTGAGATGATACATTTTTGGAGGACTAACATGATAAGGGAACACACGATGAATGGTAGGACCCCAGGAAGTACAGAGGATCAGAGGGACCTCGGTGTACATGTCCATAGATCCCTGAAGGCAGCAGCACAGATAGATAAGGTGGTTAAGAAGGCATATGGGATACTTGCCTTTATTAGCCAAGGCATAGAATATATGAGCAGGGAGGTTATGTTTGGAGCTGTATAAAATGCTAGTTAGGCCACAGCTGCAGCACTGTGTGCAGTTCTGGTCATCACATTATAGGAAGGATGTGCCTGCACTGAAGAGGGTGCAGAGGAGATTCACCAGGATGTAGCCTGGGCTGGAGTGTTTCAGCTATGAAGAGAGGCTGGATAGGTTAGGGTTGTTTTTCTTAGAGCAGAGAAGATTGAGGGGGGAGCTGATAGAGGTGTACAAATTATGAGGGTTGTAGTTAGGGTAGGTAGGAAGAAACATTTCCACTTAGCAGAGGTGTGAATAACCAGGGGACATAGATTTAAGGTGAGGGGCAGGAGGTTTAGAGGGGATGTGAGGAAAGATGTTTTCACCCAGAAGGTAGCTGGAATCTGGAACTCACTGCCTGACGGGGTGGTAGAGGCAGCAACCCTCACAACACTTAAGAAGTATTTAGATGAGCACTTGAAATGCCAGAACATACAGCGCTATGGGACAAGTGCTGGAAAATGGGATTAGAATAGACAGGTGTTTGATGGCTGGCATGGACACGATGGGCCGAAGGGCCTGTTTCTGTGCTGTATAATTCTATGTCTCTATGACCCAATGGCTCCAGTGTCAATAAACTACAACAACCAGAATATCTTGTGTTTATATAGTGAGTGGAACTGAATATAATGTCCGAATGCACTTTACAGGAATGTTATCAACTAAAAACTGATGCTGTATTAACAAAGGAGATATTAAGACAGACGAGCAACAGCTTCGAAAGAGGCAGGTTTGAGGAATGTGTTAAAGGGGACAAAGAGGGGTTGGGAATTGGAGAGGTTTAGGGAAGGAATTCCGGAGTTTAGAGATTTGGGAGTTAAATTTTCTGTGGAGTGGTGAAGTTCCTCACAGAAGTTGCAGTCCTCTTGTACAGCAGAAGGGGCTCCGCTCCGGTGTGTGGTCCAGCCAGTTTGCACAACCTGCTGCAGTTTCTCAGGACGACATCCTTCTTGGTCACTTCCCTGATCTCAGTCAGTTTGGTTCCAGCCACAGGAAAGTTCTTTGTCAGCGTGTGAACCTGTGCTGCCCTTTCTTTATTCTCTTGCTCCGTGATGGGTGGGTATGCACGTGACAGAGAGTCTGCGATGTACATTTCCATGTCTGGTTTCTATTTAACTCTGGCCTGGTACTTCTGCAGACACATTAATAATCTTTGGATTCTTGGTGGTGCACAGTTTAAGGGTTTTTAAGTGCAGCTTCCAAAGGCTTATGATCAGAATCTACGTCCATGTCTTTGCCAAACTGATGGAAACATTCTAGGTCAAACACAATTGCTAACATTTCTTTCTCTATTTGGACACCCCGCTGCTGTGTTTCAGTCGTTGCCTTTGAAGCCGATGCCACTGGAGCCTCATTTTGCAAGAGGACATTTCCCAGACCAGTCTTTGAAGCGTCCACTGAGATCTTGACCGGGTGACTGACATCGTAACACTTTAACCCTGGTGCTTGGGTCAGTGTTCTGTCCAGACTGGTCAAAGCTTCCTGGTGACTTTGTTCCCAGTGCAATTCCACATCATTTTGTGGAAGTTCTCTGAGAGGTGCTGTCAGGTCTGATATGTTTGAAATGAATTTCCCAGGATAGCTCACCATTCCCTAATACCTCTCCAAGTCTTTCTTACATCCTGGGAGTGGCATGTTCACAACTGCTTCGATTTTACTCGGGTCCGGTTTCAGTCCCTCACTTGTTGGCACATGTCCCAAGTACTTGATTTCATGTAGACCTATTTTGTACTTTTCCTTCCTCAACTTGAGGCTCCTTTCTCCAGCTCTGGCCAGTACCTGCGTCAGTCTGTGGTCGTACTCTTCTCGTGAGGCTCCCCAGACCAGCACATCGTCAATATAGGTTTCACTGCCCTCTAACCCTTCAAACAGCCCCTTCACTGCTCTGTGGAAAACCTCCGGAGCTGAATTAATACCAAAAGGTCAGCGTAGAAACCTGTATAACCCGTATGGTGTGTTCAAGGTACAGAGACAGGAGCAGCGTTCATCCAGCTTGACCTGCCAGAAGCACAAACTCACATCTGAGACTGAATAGTATTTAGCATCAGCAACTATACACGTGATCTCTTCTACACGTGATCTCTGAATAGTATTTAGCATCAGCAACTATACACGTGATCTCTTCTACACGTGATCTCTGAATAGTATTTAGCATCAGCTACTTTACACGCGATCTCTTCTACACGTGATCTCTGAATTGTATTTAGCATCAGCTACTTTACACATGATCCCTTCTACACGTGATCTCTGAATAGTATTTAGCATCAGATAGTTTACATGTGATCTCTTCTACACCTGATCACTGAATACTATTTAGCACCAGCTACTTTACACGTGATCTCTTCTACACGTGATCTCCGAATACTATTTCGCTTCAGCTAGTTTACACGTGATCTCTTCCACACATGATCTCTGAACAGTATTTTGCATCAGCTAGTTTGCACGTGATTTGTTCTACACGTGATCACTGAACAGTATTTAGCATCAGCTGCTTTACACATAATCTCTTCTACATGTGATCTCTGAATAGTATTTAGCATCAGCTACTTTACACATGATCTCTTCTACACATGATCTCTGAATAGTATTTTGCATCATCTAATTTATACGTGATCTCTTCTACATGTCATCTCTGAATATTATCTAGCATCAGCTACTTTACACATGATCCTTTCTACACGTGATCTCTTCTGCACGTGATCTCCGAATAGTATTTAGCATCATATAGTTTACACACTATCTCTTCTACACCTGATATCTGAATAGTATTTAGCTTCAGCCAATTTACTCGTGATCTCTTCCACACAAGATCTCGGAATAGTATTTAGCTTCAGCTATCTTACACATAATCTCTTCTACACGTGATCTCTTCTGCACCTGATCTCTGAATAGTATTTTGCATCAGCTACTTAACACATGATCTCTTCTACACGTGATCTCTGAATACTATTTAGCATCAGATAGTGTACACGTGATCTCTTCTACATGTGATCTCTGAATACTATTTAGCATCAGATAGTTTACACGTGATCTCTTCTACACATGATCTCAGAATAGAATGTAGAATCAGGTACTTTACACGTGATCTCTTCTACACGTGATCTCTGAATAGTATTTAGCATCAGCTACTTTACACCTGATCTCTTCTACATGTGATCTCTGAATAGTATTTAGCACCAGCTGCTTTACACGTGATCTCTTCTACACATGTTCTCTGAATATTATTTACCATCAGCTACTTTACACGTGATCTCTTCTACACATGTTCTCTGAATATTATTTACCATCAGCTACTTTACACGTGATCTCTTCTACACGTGATCTCTGAATAGTATTTAGCTTCAGCTAGTTTACACATGATCTCTTCTACATGTGATCTCTGAATATTATTTAGCATCAGCTAGCTTACATTTGATCTCTTCTACATGTGATCTCTGCATAGTATTTAGCATCAGCTTGATTACATGTGATCTCTTCTACACGTGATCAATGAATATTATTTAGCATCAGCTACTTTACACGTGATCTCTTCTAAACGTGATCGCTGAATAGTATTTAGCATCAGCTACTTTACACGTGATCTTTTCTACACGTGATCTCTGAATAATATTTAGCATCAGCTAGTTTACACATGATCTCTTCTACACATGATCACTGAATAGTATTTAGCATCAGCTACTTTACACGTGATCTCCGAATACTATTTCACTTCAGCTAGTTTAGACGTGATCTCTTCCACACATGATCTCTGAACAGTATTTTGCATCTGATATTTTACACGTGATCTGTTCTACACGTGATCTCTGAGTAGTATTTTGCGTCAGCTAGTTTACACGTGATCTCTTCTACACGTGATCTCTGAATAATATATAGCATCAGCTACTTTACACGTGATCTCTTCTAAATGTGATCTCTGAATAGTATTTAGCATCAGCTACTTTACACATGATCTCTTCTACATGTGATCTCTGAATAGTATTTAGCATCAGCGACTTTACACGTGATCACTTCTACACGTGATCTCTAAATATTATTTAGCTTCAGCTTGTTTACACGTGATCTCTTCTACATGTGTTCTCTGAATAGTATCTAGCACCAGCTACTTTACACGTGATCTCTTCAACACGTGATCTCCGAATACTATTTCACTTCAGCTAGTTTAGACGTGATCTCTTCAACACATGATCTCTGAACAGTATTTTGCATCTGATATTTTACACGTGATCTGTTCTACACTTGATCTCTGAATAGTATTTTGCATCAGCTAGTTTACACGTGATCTCTTCTGCACGTGATCTCTGAATAGTATTTTGCATCAGCTACTTTACACGTGATCTCTTCTACACGTGATATCGGAATACTATTTAGCTTCAGCAACATTACTCGTGATCTCTTCAACACAGTATCTCTGACTAGTATTTAACTTCAGCTATCTTACACATGATCTCTTCTACAAGTGATCACTTCTACACGTGATCTCTGACTAGTATTTAACTTCAGCTATCTTACACATGATCTCTTCTACAAGTGATCACTTCTACACGTGATCTCTGAACAGTATTTAGCACAGGCTAGTTTACACGTGATCTCTTCTGCACCTGATCTCTGAATATTATTTAGCATCAGCTCCTTTACACATGATCTCTTCTACACGTGATCTCTGAATAGTATTCACCATCAGCTAGTTTACACATGATCTCTTCTACACGTGATCTCTGAATAGTATTTAGCATCAGCTACTTTACACATGATCTCTTCTACACGTGATCTCTGAATAGTATTTAGCATCAGCTTGTTTACACATAATCTCTTCTACATGTGATCTCTTCTACACGTGATCTCTGAATAGTATTTAGCATCAGCTACTTTACACGTGATCTCTTCTACACGTGATCTCTGAATAGTATTTAGCATCGGCTACTTTACACGTGATCTCTTCTACACGTGATCTCAGAATAGTATTTAGCGTCAGCTACTTTACACATGATCTCTTCTACATGTGATCTCTTCTACACGTGATCTCTGAATTGTATTAAGCATCAGCTACTTTACACGTGATCTCTTCTACACGTGATCTCTGAATAGTATTTAGCATCGGCTACTTTACACGTGATCTCTTCTACACGTGATCTCTGAATAGTATTTAGCATCGGCTACTTTACACGTGATCTCTTCTACATGTGATCTCAGAATAGTATTTAGCATCAGCTACTTTACACATGATCTCTTCCATACGTGTTCTCTGAATAGTATTTAGTATCCAACACGAGCTGTCTGACCTTCAACCCCCAGGTTAAGTGACCCTCTATCTAGCACAGAGCCCCGGATAGTATCTAATTCTAGAGTCCACTGTCACAATCAACTATTATCCTGACAACTCCCAGAGCATCATCTGGGGTAACTCCGGGGTGCAGAGAATGGGAGGTCATGGGTCAGTGTCACAATTGCTAATAATGGAGAAAATAGACTGGGGGAAGTTCAAGAGGCAGCATTAGAGCAACATAGATATCCCAGAGAGTTGTGGGGCTAGAGGATGTTACAGAGATGGCGGGGGCAGGGGAGGGTACAGGCCATGGAGGGATTTCTAAACAAGGGTGCGAATTTTAAACTCAAGGCTGTGCTTGACTGAGAGTCAGTGTGAGTCAGTGAGCGCAGGGGTGATAGACGAAGGAGACACAGGCAGCAGATTTTGGGTGATATCGAGAGTATGGAGGGTAGGATGTTGGATGTGGGTCAGGCGTATGTTCGAATAGTCATGTCTGGAGGTTACACAGACATTGATGAAGGTTTCCATAGAAGATGAGCTGAGCTGAGCCAGAGTCAGGTGTTTTTATGGAGGTGGAAATAGACGGTCTTAGTGATGAAACAGTTACATGGTTAGAAGCCCATCTCAGAGGCAAATATAACACCAAGTTTGTGAACAGCCACAGAGCAGACAGGGAGAGGGATGGAACTGGTGGCTAGGAAATGGAGATTGTGGCGTGGACTGAAGGCATTGGCTTTGGAATTCCTGGTATTCAGTGGGTGGATATTTCTGCTCATCCAGGAGTGAATATCGGATACGAGTCTGATCATTTTGAGACTGTGGAGAGGTTGAGAGAGATGGTGGTGAGATGGAGCTGGGTGCTGTCAGTGTACACGTGGAACCTGATGCTGTGATTTCAGATGTGTGGCAATAAGTAGATGAGAAATCAGAGGCGGCCACAATTAGATCCTTGAGAGACACCAGAGGGAACAGACCAGGAGCTGGAAGAGAAGCCATTGCAGATAATTCTCTGTGATTAGATCGATAAGAATGGAATTCCCAGTCAGCACTCTGTCTCTTCCAGGACGAGATAGCACAGAACAGGCTCGAGCAGGACCTGACCATGGGGAGGAGGGGCACGTCAGTATGAGGTCCCTCCCCTTGAGGAGGCAGTGCTGGTGGTGAGCGGGAGGGCAGTGGGAGACACAGTGAATGCAGGGAGAGCAGCTGGGGGGCATCTCACCGGGAGGTATGTGAGCATTCCAGCTTCCTCACAGAGACACAGATATTCCCAATCCCGAATCCCCCAAACCCATCCTCACTCCCAACTCCATATGGACTCATCACACATACCGTCCTGTAGAGTTCACACAGACTGTACCCAAACCCTCCCAATGTTATCATTGCAGGTTCCAGAAGCAAGATCCACCTCACCTCCGTCCCCATAGAGGAATAGGAAGATCCATCTCACCCCCTCCCCCATAGAGGAATAGGAAGATCCACCTCACCCCCTCCCCCATAGAGGAATAGGAAGATCCACCTCACCCCATCACCCATAGAGGAATAGGAAGATCCACCTCACCCCCTCCCCCATAGAGGAATAGGAAGATCCACCTCACCTCCCTCCCCACGCTCCAGTACTTTTCATTAGTAATGATAAGTTCTGGAAAGATTAATGTGGTAAAAGGTGATAAATCCCCTGGACCTGGTGCCCAACATCCTCGGGGTCTAATAGATGTGGCTGGGGAGAGAGTGGATGCATGGGTTTCATCTTCCCGAATTCCCCAGATTCTAGACCATTCCCCATGGATTGGAAGGTAGTGAATGTAACCCCAGTGTTCCAGAAAGGAGGGAGGGAGAAAACAGGGAATTATAGACCAGTTAGTCTGACATCAGGAATAGGGAAAATACTGGAATCTTTTATGGGGGATGTGGTAACAGGACACTTGGAAAATCCCGGCCTTGATTAGACTCGGTCAACAGGGATTTATGAAAGGGAATCATGTCTGACTGAAGGATTGTAGATTTTTCAGTGTGTAACTGGCAGGGTCGATACGGAGGAGCCATCGATTCGGTATATTTGGATTTTCAGGAGACACTGGATAAGATTCCACACGAGAGGTTGTGACACAAGATTAGGGTTCATGGGATTGGGGAGAATGTATGAACATGGATTCCGGACAAGCTAACGGACAGAACACGGCGGGAATGAACCAGTCACTATTCAAACATATTAGATAGGTTTGAAATAAAGATAGAATTGCTTTAGGAGCAGTTCAGAGAAGGTCCACTGGACTCATTCCTTGGATGAATGTGTTGTTTTATGAAGGAAGCTCCAACAGGTCAGGCCTTTATCCACTGGAGTTTCAAAGAGCGAGAGGGGATCTTATTGAAACATATAAGATCCAGCGGGGACTTGATAGAGTGGATCCCCTGAGGATGTTTCCTCATCTGGGGGAGACTAGAACTAGGGGTCATAGTTTAAAAATAAGGGGTCTCCCTTTTAAGCCAGAGATGTGAAGAAAAGCTTTATCCCAAAGTGTAGTTGGTGTGTGGAATTCTCTTCCCCAGAAAATAGTGGAGCCAGGGTTTTTGAATTGATTCAGGGCAGAGTTAGATTTTTATAGGCAACAAAGTCAAGGCTTAAGGGGGGCAGGAAAGTGGAGCTGAGACTATAACCGGATTAGCCATTCTCGTATTGAATGACGAAGCAGGCTCGAAGGGCCGAATGGCCTACTGCTGTTCCGATGTTCCTGTGTCCCTGTTATCAGGATGGAGAACTGGAACTAACAGGACAGGATCATTGGGTCTCTGCTATTTACAATCGAGAGCAATGATTTAGACGAGGGGTCTGAGTGTAACACAGACAGGGCTACTGAAAATAAATAGTTAGTTGGGAAAGTAAGCTGTGAGGAGGATACAAAGAGACTGCAAAGAGATATAAACAGGTTCAGATATTCGAGAGAGGGAGAGAGAGAGAGGAGAGTATGGGAGACACCCTCAGGGTTTAAACTGAAACGTGACAGAGCAGCTGCTGAGAGAGGCGACTGGAACAGGAGAAAAAAATCACAAAGAGACGATCACCGCACAAGGAGAAGTGGCAGGGGTAAGTTTACCCAGAAACAGTTCAGTGAATCCTCCTATCAGCTAAACCCGATCAAGTGATGTATTCAAAACTGTAAAATAAGATCAGTTGATTGAATACGATGACCACAAATTTTGCCTCCATAACCCCGGGAATTTGGACACGACAGGAAACCGATTGGAAACAAAATGGCGGCTGCAGATGAAAAAAACAACTTCTCATTCTCCCTGGTCCCTTGGATCTCTAACTCTGGGAGATTTCCTGTATCTTTGTCAGTGAAGACAGACACAAAGTAATCATTTAGCTTCTCTGCCATTTCTCTATTCCCCATTATAAATTCTCTTAGCTGCCTGTAATGGACCCACATTTATTTTAGCTAAACATTTCCTTTTTCATATCTACAGAAGCTTTTACAGTCCGTTTACATGTCTTTTGCGAGTTTACATTCATTTTCTATTCTCCCTTTATCAGTTTCTTGGCCCTCCTTTGCTGTTTTCTAAAATGCTCCCAATCCTTAAGTTTGTTAATATTTTCAACAACTTTATAAGCCTTTACTTTTAATCTTAAACAATCCTTAATGTCCTTTGTTAGCCACGGTTGACTGATTTTTCTTTTTTGGTTTTTGTGCCTTGAAGGAATGTATAATTGCAGTAAACTATGTAATAATTCACTAAAGACTATCCATTGCCAATGTACTGTCGCACCTTTCAATGTATTTCCCAATCCACATCAAGCAATTTTCCCCCTCACAGAAACCCAAGGAGAAATCATTTTCCTTGTTGAAATTTAACACACTGGTTTCGGATTGAACTGCCTCACTTTCAAACATAATGTAAATTACAGAATACTCGATCTATAATAGCCTGTCCTCTGGTCCGTTCCTCAACATTCTGCTCTAGAAAACCATCCCTAACACACTCCAGAAACTCCTCCTCCCCAGTGTCAGTGCTCATTGCTCTTACCCAGTCTATATGCAAATTGAAATCACCCATGATCACTGTATTACCCATTCTACACATGTCTCTAATCTCCTGATCAATATCATGCCCCACATTACCAATACTGTTTGGTGGCTGATGAACAGCTCCAACCAATCTTTGCTGCCTCTTGCTGTTTCTTAGCTCCCACACAAACAGATTCCACACATTGTTCTTCTGATCTGAGATCCACCCATACTAATGCCTGATCCTGTCCCTTATTATCAGCGTAGTACTAACACCTTTTCCTTTCTCCTGTCCTTCCTAAATGTCAAATATCATTGAATATTCAGTTCCCAGTCTTTGTCACCCTGTAGCCACATTTCTGTAATGGCAACTAAATCATAGGCATTTACCTCTATCTGTGCCTTTAATTTGCTAGTTAATAATGCTTGCACACAAACAGCAGAGAGACCTTACCCTGAGTGAGACACAGTCAGAGTGAGTGTGGGTATTGGCAATTTGGTGCACAGTGGGAATTCGTTGCACAAGGGAAGAGGTGCTCTTTGTGTTTTGTTCTTTGCTATCCAACTTCTTAAATCTTCAGAGAGTGGTCTTGCCCTGCTGCAGCAGTAGAGGCTACAAGGGAAAGGAATGGCTGGTAAGTAGTGGGTAAGGTCGGGTAAGTATTTACTACTTTTATTGCTTATAGTTTAAGGACTATAATCAAAGATTGGTTTATGGTTTGTATATTCTGTAGTAATGAGGATCAGGAAAGAAGGGCCCTAGAATAATTGATTTACAATATTTAATTTAAAGGGATAAATCATGGCAGGAGAGCTGAAAGCCGTGGTGTGCTCTTCGTGCTCCATGTGTGAAGCTGGGAACATTTCCAGTGCCCGGGACCAGCATTTGTGCAGGAAGTGTGTCCAGCTGCAGCTCCTGGAAGCTCAGATTTCAGAGCTGGAACGGAAGCTGGAGACACTGTGGAGCATCCGCAAGTCTGAGAGCATCGTGGATAGCACATTTAGAGAGGTGGTCACACCGCAGCTGAAGTGACTTGAGGAAGGAAAGGAATGGGTGACCACAAGGCAGTGCAAACAAAACAGGCAGGTAGTTCAGGAGTCCCCTGCGGTCCCGCTCACAAATCGGTATTACATTTTGGAGTCTGATGAGGATGCTGGTTCCTCCAGAGAGTGCAGACAGAGCCAAGCTTCTGGCACCACAAGCAGCCTGTCTGTACCAGAGGGGAGGAAGAGCAATAGTAATAGAGGATTATATAGTCAGGGGAACAGGTAGGCGCTACTGCGGCTGTCAACGTGACTCCAGGATGGTGTGTTGCCTCCTTGGTGCCAGGGTCCGGGATGTCACTGAACAGCTGCAGGGCATCCTGAAGGGGGAGGGTGATAAGGCAGAGGTCATGGTACATGTTGGTACCAATGACATAGGTAGAAAGAAGGATGAGGTCTTGCATCAATATTTCAGGGAGTTAGGCAGTAGACTAAAAAGCAAGACCTCTCGGGTTGTAATCTCTGGATTACTCCCAGTGCCACATGCTAGTGAGCACAGAAATAGGAGAATAGTGCAGATAAATACGTGGATTAAGAGTTGGTGCAGGAGGGAGGGTTTTAGATTCCTGGATCACTGGGACCGTTTCTGGGGAAGGTGGGACCTGTACAAGTGGATCAGTCTACATCTGAACCAGAGCGGGACTAACATCCTTGCTGGCGGGTTTGCCAGTGCTGTTGGGAGGTGTTTAAAATAATTAGGCAGGGGGAGGGGACACAGAATGTTAACAGAATAGGGACACATCATAATACAATAAAACAATCAAGTCAGACGGAGTACAGCTGCATTAAGTTTCAAGGGAGTAAGGCAAGGCTGGATGGCCTCTACTTTAATGCCAGGAGTATTACACGTAAAACGGATGAGTTAAGGGTGAGGATTGACACGTGGAATTGTGATATATTGGCCATCACTGAAACGTGGCTGAGGGAGGGGCAGGATTGGCAGCTCAACATTCTGGGATATAGAATCTTCAGGCGAGTCGGGGAGGCGGTGAAAGAGGAGGAGGCATTGCATTATTAGTTAAGGAGTCAGTTACTGCAGTAAGGAGAGATGATATCTTGGAGGGGGCATCGAATGAAGCTTTGTGGGTGGAGCTTAGGAATGGAAAAGGGGCAGCCACATTGTTAGGTGTTTATTATAGACCCACAGATAGTCAGCAGGAAATTGAGGAGCAAATATGAGCACAATTTGCGGAGGTGTGTAAAAACAATAACAATAGGGTAATTATATTAGGAGATTTCAACTTTCCCAACATTAATTGGGATAGACATAGTGTTAAGTGCTTGGATGGATTGGATATTTTGAAATGTTTACAGGAGGACTTTTTAGGTCAATATGTAGAGGGTCCAACAAGGGATGGCGCAGTGCTGGACTAATTCTGGGGAATGAAGCCGGACAGGTGGCTGAGGTGGCGGTGGGGGAGCATTTTAGTGATATTGACCACAACATGGTACAGTTTAAGCTTGTTATGAACAAAGAAATAGGCAAGTTGCAAAAAAATGTTTTGGATTGGGGGAGAGTGGATTTTAGTAAAATAAGGCAGGATCTGGCCAAGGTAGACCGGGAACAGTTACTTGTGGGGAAATCTGCAGAGGAGCAGTGGGGGGTATTGAAAAAGGAAATGGGGAGGGTATAGGCTCAACATGTTCCCTCTAGGGTGATAGGAAGGAGTAACAAGCCCAGAGAACCATGGATGACCAGAGTTATTCAGGATACGATGAAAATGAAGAGAGAGGCTTTTAGCAGGTACAAGGGAAGCAAATCAGCGGAGGCATTAGTGGAGTACAGACAGTGCAGAGTGGAGCTTAGAAAGCAATTAGGAGAGCAAAGAGGGGATATGAGAAAGCTCTGGCTGGTAAAAGTAGGGAAAATCCCAAGATATTCCAGATGTATATCAATGGGAAGAGGATAACCAGGGAAAGAGTAGGGCCCATTAGGGAACAAGGGTGCAATCTATGGGCGGAGCCAGCGGACATCGCTAGAGTGTTGAATGAATACTTCTCATCCGTCTTCAACCAAGAGAATGAGGATGAAGGTATGGAACTCGGGGAGAGAGACTGCAAGGTTCTTAAATAAATTGATATATGGAGTGACAAGGTATTGGAGATGTTGGCAGGCTTAAAAGTGGACAAATCTCCAGGTCCGGACGATCTGTCTTCCAGACTGCTGAAGGAGGTAAGGGAGAAGATCTGAAGGGCTCTGACCCAAATTTTTAATTCCTCTCTGGCCACGGGGGAGGTGCCAGAGGACTGGAGAAAAGCTAATGTGGTTCCGCTGTATAAGAAGTGTTGTAGAGATAAGCCAGGGAATTACAGGCCAGTGAGTCTCACATCAGTGGTAGGGAAATTATTGGAGAAAGTTCTGAAGGAGAGTATCTATCTCCACTTGGAAAGGCAAGGTTTGATCAGGGATAGTCAGCATGGCTTTGTCAGAGGGGGTCATGCCTTACAAATTTGATTGAATGTTTTGAGGAGGTGACCAGGTGTGTAGATAAGGGTAGTGCAGTTGATGTAGTTTATATGGATTTCAGCAAAGCCTTCGACAAGTTCCCACATGGGAGACTTATAAAGAAGGCAAATGGACATGGGATACAGGGTAATTTGATAAGATGGATTCAAAATTGGTTTAGTGGTAGGAGACAGAGGGTGATGACAGAAGGATGCTTTAGTGACTGGAAGCCAGTGTCCAGTGGTGTACCACAGGGATCTGTGCTCAGTCCCCTATTATTCGTCGTTTATATAAACGACATAGATGACTATGTGGGGGGAGGATTAGTAAGTTTGCGGATGACACAAAGATTGGCCGGGTGGTTAACAGTGAGGCTGAGAGTCTTGGGCTACAGGAAGATATAGACAGGATGGTCAAATGGGCAGATAAGTGGCAGATGGAACTTAACCCTGAAAAGTGTGAGGTGATACACTTTGGAAGGTGTAATTTGACAAGGAAGTATTCAATGAAAGGCATGAGACTTGGAAGTTCTGAGGAACAAAGTGACATTGGAGTGTGTGTCCATAGATTTCTGAAGGCGGAGGGGCATGTTAGTAGGGTGGTGAAAAAGACATATGGGACACTTGCCTTTATCAATCGAGGCACAGATTACAAAATTTGGGAGTCATGTTGGAGTGTATAGAACCTTGGTGAGGCCACAGCTGGAGTACTGTGTGCAGTTCTGGTCGCCACATTATAGGAAGGATGTGATTGCACTGGAAGGGGCGCAGAGGAGATTGACCAGGATGTTGCCTGCGACGAAACATTTAAGATATGAAGAGAGGTTGGAAACGCTTGGGTTGTTTTCATTGGAGCAGAGAAGACTGAGGGGTGACCTGATCGAGGTGTACAAGATTATGAGGGGCATGGACAGGGTGGATAGGGAGCAGCTGTTCCCCTTAGTTGAAGGGTCAGTTATGAGGGGATATAAGTTCAAGGTGAGGGGCAGGAGGTTTAGGGGGGATGTGAGGGGAACATTTTTTACCCAGAGGGTGGTGACAGTCTGGAATGCATTGCCTGGGAGGGTGGTGCAGGCGGGTTGCCTCACATCATTTAAAAAGTACCTGGATGAGCACTAGGAACGTCATAACATTCAAGGCTATGGGCCAAGTGCTGGTAAATTGGATTAGGTAGGAAGGTCAGGTGTTTCTCACATGTCAGTGTAGACTCGATGGGCTGAAGGGCCTCTTCCCCACTGTGTGATTCTGTGATTGTGTGAATAGTCTTGTTATAAAAGAACCGTTCGGATGAGTGACCATAATATGATAGAATTTACAAGTATACAGACAGGATTGTGAAATGTGACGTACCTGTGTACACAGACTGGATTGTTAAGTGTGATGTACCTGAGTACATAGACTGGATTGTTAAGTGTGATGTACCAGAGTACACAGAATGGATTGTTAAGTGTGATGTACCTGAGTACACAGACTGGATTGTGAAGTGTGATGTACCTGAGTACACAGACTGGATTGTGAAATGTGATGTACCTGAGTACACAGACTGGATTTTGAAGTGTGATGTACCTGAGTACACAGACTAGATTGTGAAATGTGATGTACCTGAGTACACACAGTGGATTGTGAAGTGTGATGTACCTGAGTACACAGACTGAATTGTGAAGTGTGATGTACCTGAGTACACAGACTGGATTGTGATGTGTGATGTACCTGAGTACACAGCCTCAATTGTGAATTGTGGTGTATCTGAGTACACAGACAGGTTTGTGAAGTGTGGTGTACCTGAGTGCACAGAGTAGCTTGTGAAGTGTGGTGTACATGAGTACACAGACTGGATTGTGAAGTGTGATGTACCTGAGTACACAGACTGGACTGTGAAATGTGGTGAACCTGAGTACGCAGACTGGATTGTGAAGTGTGTTGTACCTGAGTACACAGACTGGATTGTGAAGTGTGATGTACCAGAGTACACAGACTGGATTGTGAAGTGTGATGTACCTGAGTACACAGACTGGATTGTGAAGTGTGATGTACCTGAGTACACAGACTGTATTGTGAAGTGTGATGTACCTGAGTACACAGACTGGATTGTGAAATGTGATGTACCTGTGTACACAGACTGGAATGTGATGTGTGATGTACCTGAGTACACAGATTGGATTGTGAAGCGTGATGTACCTGAGTATACAGACAGGATTGTGAAATGTGACGTACCTGTGTACACAGACTGGATTGTTAAGTGTGATGTACCTGAGTACATAGACTGGATTGTTAAGTGTGATGTACCAGAGTACACAGAATGGATTGTTAAGTGTGATGTACCTGAGTACACAGACTGGATTGTGAAGTGTGATGTACCTGAGTACACAGACTGGACTGTGAAATGTGGTGTACCTGAGTACGCAGACTGGATTGTGAAGTGTGTTGTACCTGAGTACACAGACTGGATTGTGAAGTGTGATGTACCAGAGTACACAGACTGGATTGTGAAGTGTGATGTACCTGAGTACACAGACTGGATTGTGAAGTGTGATGTACCTGAGTACACAGACTGTATTGTGAAGTGTGATGTACCTGAGTACACAGACTGGATTGTGAAGTGTGTTGCACCTGAGTACACAGACTGGACTGTGAAATGTAACATCACCAATAAGTAGCCATTGTTAAACTATAATAATGACATTTTGCTGAGCAACTTATTAATAAAATTTTATTGCAGCTTTTTGCAGATCTTTATATATTGGCACAATAATCTGGTCTGCATATATTACTGTATATAGATGACATATATTTGTAATACATATTTTATATCATATAATATGATACATATGACTTATTACTCAGGCTTCTCTATATATTACTCCGCAGGATATATCATCACTAACATTTTAACTATGTAGTGACACAGCTCTGATAACCATATTAATCAAGATTTAATTGTATCTTTCATTCTCTCTGTGTTTACTGACACAATTCTCTGGTTCGTGGGTTACGCTACGTACAAACCATCTGTGATGTCCTTGGAGTAATGGCTCAAACTGACTTCATCAAACTGACATTCCAAATAGGCCGACATTGTTCATAACGGGATTAACTGTAATTGTGTCAGATCTGAGTGTCAGCAGCTAAAATAGAGAGAGGGATAGAGGATAGATAGAGAGAGGGATGGAGGTTAATTAGAGGGAGGGGTGAAAGTCAATTAGAGAAGGGTTGGAGGTCAGATAGACAGAGAGATGGAGGTCAGGTAGAGAAAGGGATAGAGTTCAGACAGAGGGTTGGAGGTCAGATAGAGAGAGTGATGGAGGTCAGATAGACAGAGAGATGGAGGTTAGGTAGAGAAAGGATATATATCAGATAGAGGGATGGAGTCATATAGAGAGAGGGGTGGAGGTCAGATAGAGAGAGGAATGAAGGGCTGAAATGCAGAGTGATGGTGGTCAGATGGAGCGAGGGATGGAGGTCAGGTGGAGAGATGTCTGGAGCTCAGGTTGAGAGAGGGGTGGATGTCAGATAGGGATAGGTGTGGAGAACAGGAAGAGAGAGAGATGTAGGTCAGATAGAGAGAGGGATGGAGCTCAGATAGAGAGAAGGATAGAGGGCAGATAGAGAGAGGGATGGAGTCAGATAGAGAGAGGGATGGAGTCAGGTAGAGAGAGGGATGGAGGTCAGATAGAGAGAGGGATGGAGTCAGATAGAGAGAGGGATGGAGGTCTGAAACGCAGAGTGATGGATGTCAGATGGAGCGAGGGATGCGTTCAGGTGGAGAGATGCTGGAGCTCAGGTAGAGAGAGGGGTGGAGGTCAGAAGGGAGAGGGGTGGAGGACAGGTAGAGATAGAGATGGAGGTCAGCTAGAGGGATGGCTGGAGTCCAGATAGAGAGTAGGCTGGAGATGAGATAGAGAGAAGAGTAGAGGTCAGATGGAGAGAGGGATGGAGGTTGGAGAGAAAGATGGATGGAGGTTAGAGAGAAAGACGGATGGAGGTCAGATAGAGAGAGGAATGAAGATCAGATAGAGAGAGGGATGGAGGTCAGAGCGAGAGAGGGATGGAGGTTGGATAGAGAGTGGGATAGAGGTCAGATAACTACAGGGATGGAGGTCAGAGAGAGAGAGATGAAGGTCAGATAGAGAGAATTTGGAGGTCAGAGAGAGAGGGATGGAGGTCAGATAGAGAGAGGGATGGAGAGCTGTTCAGGAGAGGGATGGAGCTCGGATACACCAGGGGTGAAGCTCAGTGAGGTGTGTATCTGAGAGGAAGTTCGGTCACTCAGGGAGAGGGATAGAGATCAGGGAGGTGTGTATCTGAGAGGAAGTTTTGTCACTCAGGGAGAGGGATGGAGATCAGGGAGGTGTGCATCTGAGAGGAATGTGGGACACTCAGAGCGAGGGATGGAGATCAGGGAGGTGTGTATCTGAGAGGAATGTGGGACACCCAGAGGGAGGGATGGAGATCAGGGAGATGTGTATCTGAGAGGAAGGTCGGACACTCAGAGGGAGGGATGGAGATCATGGAGGTGTGTATCTGAGAGGAAGGTCGGACACTCAGAAGGAGGGATGGAGATCAGGGAGATGCGTATTTGAGAAGAAGGTCGGACACTCAGAGGGAGGGATGGAGATCAGGGAGGTGTGTATCTGAGAGGAAGGTCAGACACTCAGAGGGAGGGATGGAGATCAGGGAGGTGTGTATCTGAGAGGAAGGTGTGACACTCAGAGGGAGGGATGGAGATCAGGGAGGTGTGTATCTGAGAGGAAGGTCGGACACTCAGAGGGAGGGATGGAGATCAGGTGGAACGAGGTTAGTGTCCATTCTCACCACCTGTGCTGCAGTTTGGTGCAGACTAACCTGTTGCTCTGTAGATCCACAGTTAATGCAATCCCCTTGCTCCCTGCCTTTCAGCCTCTCTCAATCCACACCACCATTTCTTCCCTGTAGGGAATGGGATTGAGCCAGTAACCCAGAGGGAATGAGTTCAAATCCCAGGATGGGAAATAGTGAAATGGAATTGGATAAATCTGATCATTTGTGTTCTGGCTGCAGAAATTGTCCATAAATCCTGCTGGATTGCTGTAAAACACAAGGGACTCAGTGAGGGAAGCTGCCGGTCTCACCCTGTCACTCTCTACCCTGTCAATCACTTTAAGAATTTTATATGTTTCAATGGGATCACCTCTCATTCTTCTAAATTCCAGGGAACAATGTCCCAGTCTACTCAATCTCTCCTCATCGGACAATCCCCTCATCCCAGGAATCACTCTGGGGAATCTCTGCTGCACTCCTTCCAAGGCTGGTATATCCTTCCTTAGGTAAGGAGACCGAATCTGTACACAGTAATCCAGGTGTGGTCTCACCAAGGTCCGATAGAATTATAATAAGACTTCTTCACTCTGACAGGTACAGGAGCTGACACAGAGTCTCTCTCTCTCACACGAACCCATCCCTCTCTCTCACTCTCTCTCACGCTCTCTCCCTCTCTCTCAATCTCTGTCGCTCTCTCCATCTCCCTCCCTATCACTCACACTAACTCATTCATCTCATCCCTCTCTCTCACTCTCTGTCTCTCACTCTCTCTCTCTCTCTCAATCTCTGTCGCTCTCTCCATCTCCCTCTCTCTCACTCACACTAACCCATCCCTCTCTCCCGCTCTCTCGCTCTCTCTATCTCACTCTCTCTCTCTCTCTCAAACTCTCTATGTCGCTCTCCCTCTATATCTAACTCTCCATCTCACCCTCTCTCTCTGCCTCTCTCTGCCTCTCTCTCCATCTCCCTGTCTCTCTCTCACTCTCTCTCTCTCTCTCTCCCCCTCTCTCTCTCTCTCTCTCTCTCTCAATCTCTATCCTGCCTTGTCCCTCTGTAGATGTTCTCTGGGTGTGAGTGTTTAATATAAGGGGGTGTTTGTCAGTATATTTTCGATGCTCTATGGTTTCTGAGCATGGTGGGAGGGGATCAGGGCTCTGTTCTTTGACGTGACGCAGTGATATCTGTCCCAGTCTCTCAGACTGTGATGCTGTTGTTTTCTGTGACTGACGCTATGATATTGATTGTAATCTCACTCAGTGTGACACGAGGTTACATGTCTTGATCAGTGGTGAGGGAGGAGCAGACTGAACAAGGAGCTGCAATCATCAGTCACTGCCGAAATCCTTCACACAGCCCGCACACTCCGCAAACTTCTTCACTAAATATTCTTTCAGCTCCTTAATGAGAGGCCTGGAGCTGAAAAGGGAAAAAGAGAAAGACATCTTTTCGAGAGGCTCATGGACACAATGTACACTGTACATTACCCACTAATGACACTCTGTCTACATTTAACTCATTGTTTAAGCTCCAGCCCACCTCCTGTTCCCATCCATATGTTTCAGTCAAGGAGCCTGATAAGCCTATAGCACAGGAGGAGGCCATTCAGCCCCTTGTGTCTGTGCTAGCTGTGCACTCAGATCATTCAGAACTAACCTCTCAGTTTAATGTCTGTAATGGGGAAGTGACTGGAACCTGTTATTAGAGACAGAGTGAATGATAAATATGAACTGATCAGAGAGAGTCAGCATGGATTTAAAAAGGATCAGACATCTTTAACTAACCCGGTTACATTTTTTAAGGAGGTCACTAATGTGGTAGATCAGGGAGAGTCTTTTCTATTGATATGGATTTCCAGAAGACATTCGAGAAGGTTCAACATGAGAGACTGTGAATAAAAATGGAAGCAGATGGAATTTGAGGAAACCTGTTGCCATGGATGAGGAACTGGTTAGGAGGCAGGAGACAGAGAGTAGGGATAATGTGTATGTGCTCCAATGAGCAAGATGTGAATAGTGATGTCCCCAGGGATCTGTGCTGGAGCCTCAGCTTTCCACAATATTTATCAATGATTTGGATGAAGAAATAGAGAGCCATATATCCAAGATTGCTGACGACACTAAGTTAGGCGGCTTGGAGGAGGTTACAGAGATGGGGAGTGTCGAGGACTGAGAGGGATTTGAGAACAAGGATGAGAATTTTAAAATCGAGACATTGCTGGGCTGGGAGGTCAGTGAGTACAGGGGGTGATGGGTGAACGGGACTTGGTGTGAGTTCAGATCCGGGCAGCAGAGTTTGGGATGAGCTCATGTTTACGGAGTGTGGAAGGTGTGACTCCGGCCAGGGCAGCATTGGAATCGTCACGTTTCAGGGAACAAAGACATGGAGGAGATTCTCAGCAGCAGATGGTCTGAGGCAGGCCGGACTCGGGCGATGTTACCGAGGTGGAAATAGGCTCTCTTAGTGATGGAGCGGATGATGTGGTCAGAAGCTCATCTCAGGTTCAAACTGGACACCATGGCTGTGAACTGTGTGGTTCAGTGTCAGACAGACCCAGGGAGAGGGATGGAATCGGTGATGAGGGAACAGAGTTTGTGATGGGGACTGAAGACAATGGCAGATGGAGCTCAACGTGGGGAGTGTGAAATCATCCACTTTGGACCGAAGAAAGATGGATCAGAGTAATTTGTAAATGGTGAGATGCTGGCAGCTGTGGAGGAGCAGAAAGATGAGGCCAAGGTTGTGAAGAGTCTGGTTCAGCAGCAGACAGTGCTCAGGGAGAGGGATGGAGTTTGTATCGGGAGCTGAAGACGATGGCTTTGATCTTCCCAATGTGTTTCCCAGTGAGCCTGCCTCCTCAGTCCTGACTGCTCTTAGCTGCTGTTCTTTTCACTGATCGGACAGTTATTATTACAGATTCAGACCACAGCAGAAACCCCCAGTGTAAAAAATAACTGCAAAGATTTTCCGATCGCAAGACTGAAACGTAACCAAGAGAGGAAGTGAAAGAAGGAGCTCAGAGCAGCTGGATGTTTGTTACTGACACGAGAGAAAACTGTGAACCGTGTCCACTACCTAGAATCTTACAGCGCAGAAGGAGGCCATTCAGCCCATCCTGCCTGTGAGTTACCCAGTGAGACCCACTCCCCCTCTCTATCCCCATAACCCAGCAAATCTTTCCTTTTCAGGGAGATTTCCAATTCCCTCTTGTAGACCTGGGTCCACAGCTCGAGACTGTCCCGAACCTGGGCTCGAAATTGGCATCTCATTCATTCATTGGAAGACAAAATGCCCGGAGTGGGAAATGGAGCTCAGAACTCCAAACATTCCCTCTCCCCTCCTGAGGGACACTTCATGCTGGGATACATTTCGATGGAATCCGGGAACACAACACGGGGGAGGCTGTGGGGTAGCAGCAATGTTACTGGACCAGTAATCCAGAGGCCCAGGGTAATGCTCTGGGGTAACACCTTCAAATCCCACCCCGGCAGCTGTTGGAATTTAAATTGAATTAATAAATCCAGAATTAAAAGTTAGTCTCCGTCTGCAGCAGAACACAGAGGTAGGGATGAGCGAGGCCATGGAGGGAATTGGAGGGCAGTGAGGTCAGGGGTTCAGGTCAGTGAGGTCAGGGATAATCTGGGAACAACACTTCATGTGGCACAGGGGATGGAATGCTGCATTTCGGACAGTTAGGTTTTATGGAGCGTGGATGAAGGAAGGCAGGAGAGGACATCGGAATAATGGAGTCCGGAGGCGAGACAAACAGGGATAAGGGTTTCTGTGGTCAAGGGGCTGATGTAGTGTAGAGACGGACAATGTTGTGGAGATGGAAATGAGAGGCTTACGGGTTGGAGAGATGTGGAGTTTGAAGCTCAGATACTGGAGGCCCAATGGGAAGGAGGCCTATGTTTACTGGTCCCTATTGGAGGCTCCAGTGGGAAGGAGGCCCATGTTTACTGGTCCCTATTGGAGGCTCCAGTGGGAAGGAGGCCCATGTTTACTGGTCCCTATTGGAGGGTCCAGTGGGAAGGAGGCCCATGTTTACTGGTCTCTATTGGAGGCTCCAGTGGGAAGGAGGCCCATGTTTACTGGTCCCTATTGGAGGGTCCAGTGGGAAAGAGGCCCATGTTTACTGGTCTCTATTGGAAGGTCCAGTGGGAAGGAGGCAGAGAGAGGGAGAGAAAGATAGAGAGTGATGGACAGAGGGAGGGAGATAAAGACAGAGTGACGGACAGACATTGAGAGAGACAGTGACTGACAGACTGGTACTGAGAGAGGGAGAGAGTGACAGAGAGTGATGGCAGATTCTGAGAGAGAGAGAGACAGAGAGTGATGGACAGACACTGGGAGAGGGAGAGAGAGACAGAGTGTGATGGACAGATACTGAGAGAGGGAGAGAGAGACAGAGAGTGATGGACAGATACTGAGAGAGGGAGGGAGAGAGTTGAAGAGGAAGTGAAAGGTGCTGACGTGGTTCTCTCTGGGTGATACCATTTACATACTGAGGAACAGCCAGTGAGACTCTGACAGGCTGCAGCATTATAAAGCTGAGCCCAGTGAAGGGAGAGTTTATCAGTGACCAGGCACAGGGACAGGAGCAGACACCATGATTTCAGCCATCCAGCTGATCTGGCCTCTGGCATTCTGCATCGCAGGTACAAATCTCTCTCCTTCCACCGTGAATATTTTCCTGCTCTCCATTTCCAGCCAATTCGACTGACTTGTGATTGAAGGGAAAATGCTGAAAGCAGAGGAACGGTCACTGTCTCTAACAATATCTCATTTTACAGGCTCTTTGTGTGACAGTTCTTACTTCACTCTGTTTCTCTATTACCCCTCAGGTATCAGTGGGGACATCACCATGACCCAGCCTCCCCTGGTGTCAGTGAGCCTGGGCCAGACCGCCACCATCACCTGTACGGCCAGTCAGTCTGTTAGCTATGTGAGTTGGTACCAGCAGCGAGAAGGACAGAAACCGACTCTCCTGATCTATGATGCAACAACTCGATTCACAGGAACATCCGAGCGATTCACCGGCAGTGGATCTGGCACTCAATACACCCTGACAATCAGCAATGTACAGAATGAGGATGTCGCTGATTATTACTGTCAGCAGTATAGCAGCTACCAGTACACAGTGATACAGAGCCTGACAAAAACCTCAATACACACAGCATCACTTCCTATACTGACACATCCCACAGTTATATAGAATATATAATAATGGACACACAATCCCACCTCCTAACTGACACATCCCACAGTTATATAGAATATATAATAATGGACACACAGCACCACCTCCTGTACTGACACATCCCACAGTTATATAGAATATATAATAATGGACACACAGTCCCACCTCCTGTACTGACACATCCCACAGTTATATAGAATATATAATAATGGACACACAGTCCCACCTCATGTACTGACACATCCCACAGTTATATAGAATATATAATAATGGACACACAGTCCCACCTCCTGTACTGACAAATCCCACAGTTATATAGAATATATAATAATGGACACACAGTCCCACCTCATGTACTGACACATCCCACAGTTATATAGAATATATAATAATGGACACACAGTCCCAGCTCCTGTACTGACACATCCCACAGTTATATAGAATATATAATAAAGGACACACAGCACCAAATCCTGTACTGACACATCCCACAGTTATATAGAATATATAATAATGGACACACAGTCCCACCTCCTGTACTGACACATCCCACAGTTATATAGAATATATAATAACGGACACACAGTCCCACCTCCTGTACTGACACATCCCACAGTTACATAGAATATATAATAATGGTCATACAGTCCCACCTCCTGTACTGACACATCCCCCAGTTATATATCGTATATAATAATGGACACACAGTCTCACCTCCTGTACAGACACATTCCACAGTTATATAGAATATATAATAATGGTCACTTTACCTCTTACCCTACATGTCCACATATGAAGAGCAGCTGAAAGATTTATCATATAAAATTGGGATTCTCAATTCTCCCAACAAAAAAAAGACATTGAGAGGAAGAGAGAGGGTGAGAGTGAGTTAAAGGTGAGTGTGAGTGAGAGACAGAGAGAGGGTGAGAGTGAGTTAAAGGTGAGTGTGAGTGAGAGACAGAGAGAGGGTGAGAGTGACTGAGTGAAGCAGAGAGCTGAGGTTTTTGTACAGCCCCTGCACTGGAAGATCTCAGTGTGGGGTACGTTCGGTAAAGGAACCAAACTCAGACTGAGTAAGTAAACCTCAATCCTCCCTTATTAACCCTTTCAATACTGAAACTTTCTCAAACACTAATGCTGAATAGTTGAAGGTGTTAGTGAGGAGCTGCAGTGAATGAAATGGTTCAGTGAACAACACTGTGTATAACAGGGTGCCCAGCTGTATTTCTTTCATTCCATTCCCCCCTTTAAGCAGCAAGATAGAAATAACCAACTTTTACCCACCGTCTAGAGGAGATCTGGACGTTTGCAGACTGCTGACATTGCTGCACCTTGGAGTGAAATCACTCACTAGACTCCTGTCAGTCTCAGTGTGACAGACACAGGCAGAGTTTGATATGAGCTCCGGCTCCCTCTCGCAGTCTCTGATATAACTGATCACAGCACCAGCACAGTGAGACACCGAGGTCCCACCTCCCCCAGCTTGAACTCTGCTCTCTCCACTCCCTGGTTATCTCTTGGCAAATTTCTGATGACAAACAGGTAGAGCAGGGCCCACAATCCAGTGGCTTCAGTGTTCCAGGATTTCGGGGAGACTCTCTGTTTCCCCCGAATGTTTAAATGTCACCCTCTAGACTCCAGACCTCCCGGAATCTGCTCTCCATCTCTCTCCTGAAGACACTGTCTCTGACTGGGGAACAGCTCCACGCTCCCCAAGTGGGCTCATTCCTCCAAGTGTGAGGCGGGAGGGTGAACATGACAGGCTATTGGACCGTGAGGTGTGGGCCGTGCCCCAATGGGTAGCACTCTCCCCTCAGAGTCACAATGTTGTGGGTTCAAATCCCACTCCAGAGACTTGAGCACATAATCCAAGCTGAGACTCCAGTGCAGTATTGAGGGAGGGCAGCACTGTCAGAGGAGCCGTCTTTCAGCTGAGACAAACTGAGGTCTGCCCTCTCAGTGGGATGTAAAAGTTCCCATGGCGCTGTGAGAAGAATAGCAGGGGAGTTCTTGCGCGTTTTCTGGTTAGCACTTTTCACTCAAAGAACATCACAAAAAAACCTGACTTTCTGGCCATCATCACTCTACTGACTGGGATCTTACTGTGTACAGTTAGCTGTAAAAATCCTGAGATGATGACTGGTGCTATAGAAATGCAAGTATTGAGACTGAAGGTTCCTAATCCTGACCCTCGCACTCTCACTTTACATGGTTCATGGGGTCATTCGGAGTCGTGACCTTGTCTGACCCCCAGACTCTGAGACTAATTGTAGCCTCGCCCTTAATCTCTCTCCAGTGCTGGGCGGCAAGGTTTGAAATGAAATCTAGAATCTTCTATACTGAGACCCAATCTGAATCCTTTCTGAAGTGGGTTGATCCAAGTGTGCTCCAACATTCTGGGATAAAGTTCTCTCGATGTGTGTGTGATCTGAGGATTGTTAATGTGAACCTGTTTCCCCGGACAGGCTGATCAATAGTCAGAGCTTCCTGACAGCTTAACAGTGTCTTAGAGGGACACTGAGTCTTTAAACACTCTTACTATTAACCATTTCAGTGCTGAATTTGTGGTAACCCTCTTTACAAATGTCTAAGTAACAGCCCAATATGATTTAACCAGCTTAACATCAAACCTTTACCTCCTGCCACTCAACCAATTTGAAACACAACTTGCTCCTTTCCCTGGGATCCAATGAGTTTTAACTTTCTGACCAGTCTGTCCATGTCAGAAGTCTTGCTAAAATCCACATCGATTACATCAAACTCGCTATCGTTGTCAACCCTTCTTGTTACCTCCTCATGATGATGAGAATTTCTCTTAGAAAGATTTCTGACATTTGCCCACCACTGAGGTTAGAGTGACTGGTCTGTAATTTCTCAGTCTATCCCTTCCTCCCTTTTTAAACAACATTATCAGTCCTCCAGCCCTCTGACACCACACCCCTATCCAGAGAGGATTGGGAAATAATGGTCAGAGCCTCTGCTATTTCTTCCCTTGTTTCCCTTCTTGCCTGGGATACAATTCATCCGGGTCTGGGGATTTATCCACTTTCCAAGATGCTGAACACATTAATATCTCCTCTCTCACCATGTTTATCCCATCCAATATTTCACAATTCTGCTCCTCCTCAACTAGAATGTCCGCGTTGTCCCTCTCTTGTGTGAAAACAGATGTAAATTATTCATTCAGAACCATCTATGTGCTTCCAACCCCACCCCATCCCCCCAATACAGAGAGTGAGTGAGACGGAGGGAGGGAGAGAGAGAGGGAGAGTGAGAGGGAGAGAGAGAGGGAGAGAGAGAGGGAGAGAGAGAGGGAGAGAGAGAGGGAGAGAGAGAGGGAGAGTGAGAGGGAGAGAGAGAGGGATAGAGAGAGGGAGAGGGAGAGGGAGAGGGAGAGGGAGAGAGAGAGGGAGAGAGAGGGAGAGTGAGAGGGAGAGAGAGAGGGAGAGAGAGAGGGAGAGAGAGAGAAGGAAAGAGAGAGAGAGTCAGAGAGTAAGGAGGAGAGAGAAGGAGGGAAAGAGGGGGAGAGGGAGGGAGAGAGAGGGAGAGGGTGACAGAGATACAGAGACAGAGAGTGGGTGAGAAAGAGATACAGGGGGAGTCAGGAAGAGTGACAGAGAGTGAGTGACAGAGATCTATTTTTTGGTCTCCAATTGGCCTTACTCAATCTTTAGTTATCCTCTTGCAATGTCCCACGCTATTTCTTTGTGTGAAGATATTTGTTCTGAGCCCATTTTATATCTTTCCTGAATGTTTCCCATTGCTCTGACACTGATTTATCTTCAGGTTTCTGTTTCCTGTCCATTTTGGCAAATTGGCCTTTCCCTAATGTACAAATTTTACACTTGGTCTATCTTTATCCTTTTCCATAACAGCTCTAAATCTAACTGAATTATGATCACTATTATCCAAATACTCTCCCATGATACACCTTCCACCTGGCCAGATTCATTCCCTGAAATTGTCCAAAACTGTCCCTTCTCTTGCTGAGTTTGTTATGTTCTGCCGAAAAAAAATCACCTGGATGGATTATAAGAATTTTGCATCATCTATACATTTACACAGATTTGATCCCAGTTAATATTCGGGAAGTTGAAATACATTATAATGACACTGATTAAACTTCCTTCTCTTCCATTTCAGGCAGAGAGAAGTCACCACCCACACTGACCCTGCTGCCCCCCTCCCCAGAGGAGGTCAAGACCAAGGGCACTGCCACCCTGGTGTGCCTTGCCAATCACTTCTATCCCGATGAGGTGAAGGTGGAGTGGAAGAAGGACGGTGCAGCCATTTCGGACGGGGTTCAGACCAGCAACTACCTGCGAGCTTCGGACAGCACCTACAGCGTCAGCAGCCTGCTGACCCTCTCTGGCTCCGGCTGGGAGTCCAACGCCAGCTTCTCCTGTGTCGTCACCCACGAGAGTCTTTCCTCTCCCCTCAGCAAGAGCATCAGGAGATCAGAATGTGCGTAGAGTGTTAGAGACAGTCCACAGAGGAGATACAACTTTAAATAGAACAGGGGTGAGCTGGGAGGGCAAAGGTCATTGTCAGCACCAAATTACAACTCTCTTCCTTCTCAGGACTGGCTCTGAGACACTTTTGAGGGTCAGGGGTTAACGCACGTTATTGGTGCAGTGTACAGTGAGGTTCATTCTGTATCTAACACTGTGCTGTACCTGTCCTGGGAGTGTTTGATGGGGACAGTGTAGAGGGAGCTTTACTCTGTATCTAACCCCGTGCTGTACCTGTCCTGGGAGTGTTTGATGGGGACAGTGTAGAGGGAGCTTTACTCTGTATCTAACCCCGTGTTGTACCTGTCCTGGGAGTGTTTGATGGGGACAGTGTAGAGGGACCTTTACTCTGTATCTAGCCCCCTGCAGCACCTGTCCTGGGAGTGTTTGATGGGTCAGTTTAATCTCGTGATGCTAAGTTAAACCTCTCTAAGATGCTGAAGACTGTCAGCTGTACAAAAATAATGTGACCCTCCGAAGTGTCTGCTTCAGTAAACCAGACCCCTTCCTGCTCACCCTGCAGTTACAATTTAAGGTTTAGTCACTGTTTAAAGGGACAGGATTCTCATGTTCTGGAGAAAATCTCCACAAGCGTTTTAATAAACCTCCATTCTCCCTGTGAATTTCTCCAGCTCCCTCTGGCTGGGCTGTTCATTCAAGTCTTTTTTCTGTAAATGTCAATGTGTAAAAGGTAATAAACATTAAGAATATTCAGTCTCTGTCTGGTGAGTGCTTTGGAAATGTCCCACCTCCCCATCAGCTGATTGGCTGCATTTCAGCAAGTGATTGTCCTGATTGGCTGGTTGGACTGTCAATCAATAACACATCAGGAGAAGATTTGATTCAAAGCCAATTATCAATCATTTTAAAATGATCAGTTTCATCCTGAATCTCTTGAATTTACAAGATTAAAAACAGAAAAGAAACTGGAAGTTGCTGGGATTAAATCATCACAAACACAATTAAGTCAGGAGTGCAAACTGTAGCCAGTCCAGGAGATGTGCTCTCAGGCCCTGTGCTACTTTTACACTCGATCCTGTTGCAATAACCACCAACATTCCATCTACCTTCCGAATCACTTGCTGCATCTGCAAACCGACTTTTTGTGATTCATGCACCAGGACACCCAGATCCCTCTGGATCGCAGAGTTCTGCAGCCTCGTTCCATTCAAATAATTTACTGCTTTTCTATTCTTCCTACCAAGCGGACAATACACATTCTCCCACATTATTCCCCACCTGCCAAATATTTCCCCACTCGCTTAACCGATCTAAATCCCTTTATTGGCCCATTCTGTCCTCTTGACAACTTACTTTCCAAGCAATATTTCTGTCATCAACAAGTCTATCTATTTTTTATTCATTTATGGCTTGTGGGTGTCGCTGACTAGGTCAGCATCTATTGCCCATCCCTAATTGCCCCTGAGAATGTGGTGGTGAGCTGCCTTCTTGAATCATGCTGTCCACGTGGTGTAGGTACACCCACAGTGCTGTTAGGGAGGGAGTTCTAGGATTTTGACCCAGAGACAGTGAAGGAACAACGATATATTTCCAAATCAGGATGGTGAGTGGCTTGTAGGGGAACTTCCAGGTCGTGGTTTTCCCACCTACCTGCTGCCCTTGTCCTTCTAGATATCGGTAGTCGTGGGTTTGGAAGGTGCTGTCTAAGGAGACTTGGCGTGTTTCTGCATTGCATCGTGTAGATGGTACACACTGCTGCCACTGTGTGTCGGTAGTGGAGGGAGTGAATGTTTGTGGATGTGGTGCCAATCAAGTGGGCTGTTTTGTCCTGGATTGTGTCAAGCTTCTTGAGTGTTGTAGGGGGTGGAGGGGTGGGGGTGGGTGATGCCGTGGGTGGAGGTGGAGGGTGATGCTGGGGTTGGGGGCGTGGGTGATGCCGGGGGTGGGGGTGGGAGTGGGGGACGGGGTGTGGGTGATGCCGGGGGTGGGGGTGGGAGTGGGGGACGGGGTGTGGGTGATGCCGGGGGTGGGGGTGGGAGTGGGGGACGGGGTGTGGGTGATGCCGGGGGTGGGGGAGAGGGTGATGCCGGGGGTGGGGGTGGGAGTGGGGGACGGGGTGTGGGTGATGCCGGGGGTGCGGGAGTGAGTGATGCTGGGGGTGCGGGAGTGAGTGATGCTGGGGGTGGGGGGGTGGTTGATGTCGGCGATAGGGGGGGGTGGGTGGTTGATGTTGGGGGTGGCGTGATGGGTGATGCTGAGGTAGAGGGGGTGGGTTATGCCGAGGGTGGGGGAGTGGATGATGCCGGGGGTGGGGGGATGGGTGATGTCGTGGGTGGGGGTGTGGGTGATGCCTGGGGTAGGGGGTATGTGATGCCGGGGGGTGGGGGTGTGGGTGATGCCGGTGGTCAGGGTTGGGTGATGCCGGGGGTGGGGGAGAGGGTGATGCCGGGGGTGGGGGTGGGAGTGGGGGACGGAGTGTGGGTGATGCCGGGGGTGGGGGACAGGGTGATGCCGGGGGTGGGGTTAGGGGTGGGGGACAGTGTGTGGGTGATGCCGTGGGTGGGGGAGTGGGTGATGCTGGGGGTGGGGGGTGGTTGATGTCGGCGATAGGGGGGGTGGGTGGTTGATGTTGGGGGTGACGTGATGGGTGATGCTGAGGTAGAGGGGGTGGGTTATGCCGAGGGTGGGGGAGTGGATGATGCCGGGGGGTGGCGGGATGGGTGATGTCAGGGGGTGGGGTTGTGGGTGATGCCTGGGGTAGGGGGTATGTGATGCCTGGGGTAGTGGGTATGTGATGCCGGGGGGTGGGGGTGTCAGTGATGCCTGGGGTAGGGGGTATGTGATGCCGGGGGGTGGGGGTGTGGGTGATGCCTGGGGTAGGGGGTATGTGATGCCGGGGGGTGGGGGTGTGGGTGATGCCTGGGGTAGGGGGTATGTGATGCCGGGGGGTGGGGGTGTGGGTGATGCCGGTGGTCAGGGTTGGGTGATGCCGGGGGTGGGTGCGCGTATGATGCCATGGGTGGGGGGTTGGGTGATGCCGTGGGTGGGGGGCTGCGTGATGCCGAGGGTGGAGGCTTAGGGACCCATGGGTGGGGGTGTTGGGTGATGCAGGGGGTGAGGGTAATGCCGGAGGTGGGGGGCTGGGTGATGCCAGGAGTGGTGGGTGGGGGTTGTGGGTGATGTCGGGGGTGGTGGGGTGGGTGATGCCAGTGTTGGGGGTGTGGATGCTGCTGGGGGATGGGCTGGTGGGTAATGCCGGGGACGGGGTTTGGGGGTTGTCGTGTGTGGGAGGGGTGGGCGATGCCATGGGTGGGGAGGGTGGGTGATGCCGGTGTTGAGGGGGTGGGTGATGCCAGGGGTGGAAGGGGTGGGTGATGCCGGTGGTGGGCATGAGGATGATGCAGAGGATGGGAGGGTGGGTGATGCCATGGTTGGGGCGTGGGGTGATGACTGGGATGGGGGGGTGGGGGAATAGGTGACATCGAGTGAGGAAGGTGTGGGTGATGCCTGGGTTGTGGGCGTGGGTAATGCGTGGGGTAGGGGGGGTGGTTGATGTCTTTGTTGGGGGCCTGGGTGATGCCTGGGGTGGGGGTGTGGGTAATGCCGGGGTTGTGGGCGTGGGTAATGCGTGGGGTAGGGGGGGTAGTTGATGTCTTTGTTGGGGGCCTGGGTGATGCCTGGGGTGGGGGAGTGGGTAATGCCAGAGGTGGGGGTGTGGGTGATGCCGGTGGTGGGGGTTGGGTGATGCCGGGGGTGGGGACACGGATGATGCCATCAGTGGGGGGCCAGGTGATGGCGGGGTGGGGGGGGTGGGTGATGCCGGGGGTGTGGGGGGGTGGGTGATGCTGCAGGTGAGGGGTGAGGGACCTATGAGTGGGGGTTTGGGTGATGCTGGAAGTGGGGGTGGAGGTTGTGGGTGATGCCGGCAATAGGGGGCGTGGGTGATGTCAGCGTTGCGGGTGTGGGTGTTGTTGGGATTGGGGGTGGTGGATGATGCCATGGGTGGGGGGGGGTGGGTAATGCCGGGGATGCGGCGGTAGGTAATGCCGGGTGTAGCATAATGGGTGATGCCAGGGGAGGGGGCACGGTTGATGCCAGATGATGCTGAGGGTGGGAGAGTGAGAAATGCCAGAGCTGGGGGTTGGGTGATGCCAGGGCTGGAGGGTGAGGGACCCATGGGTGGGGGATTGGGTGATGCTGGGTTGAGGGAGTGGGTAATGCCGGATGGTGGGGGGCTGGGAGAAGCCGGGGATGGAGGAGTGTGTGATGCCGGGCGTGACAGGGTGGTGATGCCAAGGTAGGGGGTGAGGGTGATGCCGGAGTGTGGGTGGGGGTTGTGGGTGATGCCGGGGGTGGTGGTGTGCGTGATGCCGGGTGTGTGTGATGCCAGTGTTGGCGGTGTGGGTGTTGCTGTGGGTGGGGGTGGTGGGTGATGCCGAGGGTGGTGGGGTGGATGATGCCGGGAGTGGTGGGTGAGGGTAATGCTTGTGTTGGGTGTGTGGGTCTTGCTGGGGGTGAGGGGGCAGGTGATACCGGGGGTGGGGGAATAGGGGATGCCGGGGGGTGGGGGGCTTGGGTGATGCCGGGCGTGGGGGTGCGGATGATGCCAGAGGTGGGAGTGGGGTTTGTGGGTGATATCAAGGGTGTTGGGGTGGGTGATGCCAGTGTTGGCGGTGTGGATGCAGCTGGGGGATGGGCTGGTGGGTGATGCCGGGGATAGAGGGGGGAGGGGAATGCCGGGGATGGGGGTTGTGGGTTGTCGGTGGTGGGAGGGGTGAGCGATGCCATGGGTGGGGGGTGGGTGATGCCGGGGTTGAGGGGGTGGGTGATGCCTGGGGTGGCGTGGTAGTCTTTGCCGGCTATAGGAGGGGTGGGTGATGCCATGGATGAGGTTTGGGTGATGCCGGGGTGGAGGGGGTGGGTGATGCCGGAGGTGGGGGCGTGGGTGAAACCGTGGGTGGGGGGGTTGGGTGATGCCGGTGGTGGGCGTGTGGATGATGCAGAGGATGGGGGGGTGGGTGATGCCATGGTTGGGGGGGTAGGTGCTGCTTGGGATGGGGGGGTGGGGGAATAGGTGATGTCGAGTGTGGAGGGGGTGGGTGGTGCCGGGGGTGAGGGGGTGGGTGATGCCGGGGGTGGGATGGTGGGTAATGCCGGGGCTGGGGGAATAGGCGATGCCAGTGGGTGGTGGGGTGGTTGATGTCGTTGGTGCAGGTGTGTGTGATACCGGGGTTGTGGGCGTGGGTGACGCCTGGGGTAGGGTGTGGGTGATGTCGGGGGTGGGGGCATGGTTGATGCCTGGGATGGGGGCCTGGGTGATGCCGGGGGTGGGGGAGTGGGTAATGCCAGAGGTGGGAGTGTGGGTGATGCTGGTGGTGGGGGTTGGGTGTTGCCTGGGGTGGGGGTTGTTTGATGCCAGGAGTGAGATGGTGGGTGATGCCATGGGTGGGGGTTGGCTGATGCTGGGGGTGGGGGTGAGGGACTCATGGGAGGGGTTTTGGGTGATGCTGGGGTTGAGGGAGTGGGTAATGCCGGGGTGGGGGGCTTGATAATGCCAGGTGTGGGGGAATGGGTGATGCCGGGCGTAAGGTGGTGATGATGCCCGGGTAGGGGGTGTGGGTGATGCCGGGAGTGGATGTGGGGTTTGTGGGTGATGCTCAGGGTGGTGGGGTGGGTGACGCCGGGAGTGACTGATACCAGTGTTGGCTGTGTGTGTGTGGCTGGGTGTGGGGGTGGTGGGTGATGCCATGGGTGGGGGAGTGGTTGATGCAGGGGCTGCAGTGGTGGGTGACGCCCAGTGTAGTGTGTTGGGTGATGCCAGAGGTGGTGTTGGTGGTTGATGCCGGAGGTGGGTGTGCGGATGATGCCGTGGGTGGGGTGCCAGGTAATGCCGAAGGTGGGGGTGGGTAATGCCTGTGGTGGGTGATGCCAGGGTTGGGGGTTGCGTGGTGCTGGGTGTGGGGTGGTGGTTGATTCCGGGGATGGGGTGGGTGGATGGTGGTGCGGGTGGGGGGGTGTGGATGATGCCAGGGATGGGAGGGGTGGGTGATGCCATAGATGGGGGGGTGGGGGATGCCGTGAGTTGGGGGGTGGGTGATGCTGGGGTTGGGGGTTGGTTGATGTCGGGGGTGGGGGGCTGGGTGATGCCGGTGGTGGGGGTGTGGGTGATGCAGGGGATGGGGGAATAGGTGACGTTAGGGGTGTTGAGATGGGTGATGCCGGGCGTGAGGGAATGTGTGATGCCGGGGTTGTGGGTGTGAGTGACGCCTGGGGTAGGGTTGGGCGATGCTGAGGGTGGGGGTTGGTTGACGCCTAGGATGGGGGCCTAGGTGATGCCGGGGGTGGGGGAACGCGAAATGCCAGAGGTGGGGGTGTGGGTGATGCCGGTGGTGGGGGTTGGGTGATGCCGAGGTAGAGGGTGAGGGTGATGCCGGAATGTGGGTGGGGGTTTGGGTGATGCCGGGGCTGGTGGTATGGGTGATGCCGGGACTGTGTGATGCCAGTGTTGGCGGTGTGGGTGTTGCTGGGGGTGGGGGTGGTGGGTGATGCCGGAGTTGGTGGGGTCGATGATGCCGGGAGTGGTGGGTGAGGGTAATGCCCATGCTGGAGGTGTGGGTGCTGCGGGGGGTGAGGGGGCATGTGATACCGGGGGTGGGGGCTGAGGGAGCCATGGGAGGGGGATTGGGTGATGCTGGGTTGAGGGAGTGGGTAATGCCGGAGGGTGGGGGGCTGGGTGATGCCGGGGTACGGGGTGTGGGTGATGCTGGGAGTGTGGGGTGTGGTTAATGCCCGTGTTGGGCGTTGGGTGTTGCTGGGGATGTGGGGGCAGGTGATACCGTGGGTGGGAGTGCTGGGTGATGCTGAGACTGCTGGAGTGGGTGATGCCGGGGGTGGGGGTGGGTGATGCCGGGGGTGACGTGATGGGTGATGCTGGGGTTGAGGAGGTTGGTGATGCCGAGGTGAAGAGCGTGGGTGATGCCTGGGGTAGGGTGGTGGGTGATGCCGGGTGTGGGATGGTGGGTGATGCCGGGGGTGGGGGAATAGTTGATGCCGACAGTGGGGGGGTGGGTGATGCCCGGCGTGAGGGGGTGTGTGATACCGGGGTTGTGGGCGTGGTTGATGCCTGGGATGGGGGCCTGGGTGATACCGGGTGTGGGGTGTGGGTGATGCCGTGGGTGGGGGGGCCAGTTGATGCCGGGGTGGGGGGGTGGGTGATGCCGGGGGTGGGGGGGTGAGTGACCTTTGAGTGGGGCTTTAGGTGATGCTGGGGTTGAGGGAGTGGGTAATGCCGGAAGTGGGAGGGCTGGGTGATGCCTGGGTCGATGAGTGGGTGATGCTGGGCATGAGGGTGTGGTGATGCCGTGTTAGGGGGTGAGGGTGATGCAGGGAATGGGGGTGAGGTGTTGTGGGTGATGCTGGGGGTGAGGTGTTGTGGGTGATGCTGGGGGTGTGGGGCTGAGTGATGCCGGGAGTGGAGGGAGGGGTTGGTCATACCGTGGGTGACGTGATGGGTGATGCCGGGGTTGAGGGGGTGGGTGATGCCGGGGGTGGAGGAATAAGTGATGTCGGGGCTGGTGGGGTGGGTGATGCTGGGCGTGAGGGGGTGGCTGATGCCGAGGGTAGGGGGTTGGTTGATGCCTAGGATGGGGGCCTAGGTGATGCCGGGGCAGGGGGAATGCAAAATGCCAGAGGTGGGGTGTGGGTAATACCAGTGGTGGGGGTTGGGTGATGCCGGGGGTGGAGGGTGAGGGACCCATGGGTGGGGGGTTGGGTGATGCTGAGTTGAGGGAATGGGTAATACCGGAGGGTGGGGTGCTGGGTGATGCCAGGTGTGACGGGGGTGGTGATGCTGGGGTATGGGGTGAGGGTGATGCCGGAGTGCGGGTGGGCGTTGTGGGTGATGCCAGGGGTGTTGGTGTGGGTAATGCCGGGAGTGGTGGGTGAGTTTAATGCCCCTGTTGGGGGTGTGGGTATTGCTGGGGGTGAGGGGGCAGATGATATCGGGGGTCGGCGTGCTGGGTGATGCCAGGGTTGGGATGGTGGGTGATGCCGTGGGTGGGAGAATAGGGGATGCCGGGTGTGGGTGATGCCGGGGGTGAGGGGGGTGTGTGATGCCGGCGTTGTGGGCATGGGTGATACCTGGGTTAGCGGGTGGGTGATGCTGGGGGAGGAAGGGTGGTTGATGCCTGGGATGGGGTCCTTGGTGATGCTGGGGGTGAGGGAGTGCGTAATACCAGAGGTGGGAGTGTGGGTGATGCCGGCAGTGGGGGTTGGGTGATGCCGTGAGTGGGGGTTGGCTGATGCTGGGAGTGGGGTTGTGGGTGATGCCGCGGGTGGGGGTTGGCTGATGTTGGGGGTGGAGGTGAGGGACACTTGGGTGGGGGTTTGGTTGATGCTGGGGTTGAGGGACTGGGTAATGACGGAGGTGGGGGGGTGGGTGATGCGGGGGATGGGGGAGTGGGTGGTGCCGGGAGTGAAGGGGTCGTGATACCGGGGTAGGGAGTGTGGGTGTCGTGGGTGTTGCCATGGGTGGGGGAGTGGTTGCTGCCGCGGTTACACCGGTGGTGATGCCGGGTGTAGCATGATGGGTGATGCCGCGGGTGGTTGTGGTGGGTGATGCTGGGGGTGGGGGCACGGATGTTGCCGTGGGTGGGGTGCCAGGTGATGTCGAGAGTGGGTAATGCCAGGGTTGGGGGCTGCGTGATGCTGGGTGTGGGGCGGTGATTGATTCCGCCGATGGGGGAATGGATGGTGGGGTGGGTGAGGGGTGGATGATGCCGGGGGTATGGGGGTGGGTTTTGCCCGGGGTGGGGTGGTAGTCGTTGCCGGGGTGGGAGGGGTGGGTGATGCCATGTGTGGGGGGGGTGGGTGATGCTAGTGTTGAGGTGGTAGGTGATGCCGGTGGTGGAGGGAGTGGTTGATGCCGGGGGTGGAGTGGTGGGTGATGCCGTGGATGAGGGTTGGGTGATGCTGAGGTTGAGGGAATGGGTAATGCCGGACGTGCGGGGTTGGTGATGCCGGGGTAGGGGGTGTGGGTGATGCCGGGAGTGGATGTGGGGGTTGTGGGTGATGCTGAGGGTGGTGAGGTGGGTGATGCCAGGAGTGGGTGATACCAGCATTGGCGGTGTGGGTGTGGCTGGATGTGGGGTGGTGGGTGATGCCATGGGTGGGGGAGTGGTTGATGCCAGGGATGCAGTGGTGGTTGATGCCGAATGTAGCGTGATGGGTGATGCAGGCGGTGGGGTTGGTGGGTGATGCCTGGGGTGGGGGCACGGATGATGCCGTGGGTTGGTGACAGGTGATGCCGAGGGTGGGGGGGTGGGTAATGACTGGGGTGGGTGTTGCCAGGGTTGGGGAATGCGTGGTGCTGGGTGTGGGTGGGGGGGGGTTGATTCCGGAGATGGGGGTGTGGATGGTGGTGCGGGTTGCGGGGGGATGTGGATGATGCCGGGGGTATGGAGGTGGGTGATGCCGGGGATGGAAAGGTTAGGTGATGACATGGGTGGGTGATGCCTTGGATGCGGCGGTGGGGGATGCCGTGGGTGAGGGTGTGGGTGATGCCGGGGGTGAGGGTGTGGTTGATGGAGGGGGAGTTTGTGAATGATGCCGTGGGTGTGGGGGGTGGGTGATGCCGGTGGTGTGGGTGTGTGTGATGCAGGGGATGGTGTGGTGGGTGATGCCATGGGTGGGGTGTGGGCGTTGCAGGGGGTAGGGGCGACTGGGTGATGCCATGGGTGGGGGGGGGTGATGCCAGGGGTGGAGGAGGTTGTTGATGCCGGGGGAGGGGCAATAGGTGATGTCAGGGGTGGTGTAGAGGGTGATGCCGGGTGTGAGGGGGTGTGTGATGCCAGGATTGTGGGCGTGAGTGATGCCTGGGGTAGGGGGTGGGCGATGCCGGGGGTGTGGGAGTGCGAAATACCAGAGCTGGGGGTGTGGGTGATGCCAGGGCTGGGGGCCTGTGTTATGCCAGGGGTGCGGAAGTGGGTAATACCAGAGCTGGGGGTGTGGGTGATGCCGGTGCTAGGGGTTTGGCTGATGCCGGGGGTGGGGGTGAGGGACCTATGGGTGGGGGGTTGGGTGACGCTAGGTGTGAGGGAGTGGGTAATGCCGGAGGTGAGGGGCTGGGAGATACCGGGGGTGGGGGAGTGGGTGATGCCGGGCGTGTGGGGATGGTGATGCCGGGGTAGGGGTTGTGGGTGATGCCGGGAGTTGGGTTGGGGTTTGTGGGTGATGCCGGGGGTGGTGGTGTGGGTGATGCCGTTGTGCCATTGTTGGCGGTTTGGGTGTTGCTGGGAGTGGGGTTGGTGGGTGATGGCGGGTTAGTGGGATGGGTGATGCCTGGAGTGGGGGGTGTGGGTGATGCCACTGTTGGCAGCGTAGGTGTTGCTGGGGGTGAGGTGGGAGGTGATACCGGGGGTCGGGGCGCTGGGTGATGCCGGGGTTGGGCGAGTGGGTGATGCTGGGGGTGGGGGAATAGGTGAAGTTGGGTGTGGGGGTGGGTGGCTGGTGCCGGTGGTGAGGGGGTGGGTGATGCTGGGGGTTAGAGGGAGTGTGATGTCTGGGGTAGGGGGAGGGTAATGCTGGGGCTGTGTGGTGGCAGGGTTGGTGGAGTGGGTGTTGCTGGCAGTAAGGGGGTGGGTGATGCTTGGGGTGGGGGTGGGTAGTGGTGGGTGATGCCAGGGGTGGGTGTTGGCACGGTTGGAGGGGTGGGTGATGACGGGTGTGGGGAGGCGTGTGATGCCGGGGAGGTGGGTTGTTGCGTGAAGCTGGGGTTGGGGGTAGTTCGTGTTGCCGGGGGTGGTGGGTGTGTGTGATGCAGGGGATGGGGGGGTGGGTGATGCCGGAGGTGGTGGGGTGGCTGATGCCTGGAGTGGGGGCTGTGGGTGATGTCAGTGTTGGGGTTGGGATGGTGAGTAATGCCATTGGTGGGGGCGTGGGTGATGCCGGGGGTGAGTGGATGTGTGATGCCGGGGTTGTGGGCGTGGGTGATGCCTGGGGTAGTGGGTGGGTGATGCAGCGGGTGGGGATTGGCTGGTGCCGGGGGTGGGGGTTAGAGACCCATGGGTGGGGGTTTGAGTGATGCTGGGGGTCAGGTGTTGGGTGATGCCGGGGTTAGGGGGTGGGTGATGTCAACGGTGGAGGGCGTTGGTGATGCTGGGGTTGGGGGAGTGTGTGATGCCAGGTGTAGGAAGGTGGGTGATGCCCGGAGTGGGGGCTGTGGGTGATGCCGGGGCTGTGTGATGGCAGGGTTGGTGGAGTGGGTGTTGCTGGGGTGAGGGCGCAGGTGATACCGGGGGTGGGGGTTGGAAGATGCTGGGTGTGGGGGGGCTGGTTGATGCCGGGGATGGGGTGTGGGTGATGCCGGGGGTGTGGGGGGGCGTGGTGTGGATGATGTCGGGGGTGAGGGGGCAGGGGTGTGGGTGATGCATGTGTGCGGGTTGAGTGATGGTGGGTGTGGGGGGGTGGGTGATGCCGGGAGTGAGGGGGTGGTTGATGCCGGGGGTGAGGCGGGTGGGTGATGCCGGTGGTCGGGGTATGGGAGATGCAGGGGTTGGGGGGGTGGGTGATGCCAGGGTTTTGTGGGGTGGTTGATGCCGGGAGTGAGGATGTGAGTGATGCCGGGGTTAGGGGTTAGGTGATGCCATGTGTTGGGGGGTGAGTGTTGCAGGGGGTGGGGGGGTGGGTGATTGTGGGGATGGGGGCATGGCTGATGCCGGTGGTAGGGTGATGATTGATGCCGGGGTTGAGGGGGTGGGTGATGCCGGGGGGTGGAGGGCGTTGATGATGCCAGTAGTGGGGGACTGGGTGATGCCGGGGGTGGTGGGGTGTGTGATGCCAGGGCTGACGTGATGGGTGTTGCTGGGATTGAGGGGGTGGGTGATGCCAGGGGTGGAGGTGTTGAGTGATGTAGGGGTGGGGTATAGCTGATGTCAGGGGTTGGGGGGTGTTGGTGGTTCCGGGGTTGAGGGAGTAGGTTATGCTGGGGTGATGGGCGTGGCTGATGCCTGGGGTAGGGGAGTGGGTGATGCCGGGTTTGGGATAGTGGTGATGCCGGGGATGGGGGAATAGATGATGCCAGGGGTGAGGGCGTGGGTGATGCGGGGGGTGAGGGGATGTGTGATGCCGGTGTTGTGGGCATGGGTGACGCCTGGGGCAGGGGGTGGGTGATGCCGGGGTTCGGGGTTGGTTGGTGCCTGGGATGGGGGCCTGGGTGATGCTGGTGGTGGGGGAGTGGGTAATGCCAGAGGTGGGATTGTGGGTGATGCCGGTGGTGGGGGTTGGGTGATGCCGCGGGTGGGGATTGGCTGATGCCGGGGGTGGGGTTGAGGGACCCATGGGTGGGGGTTTGAGTGATGCTGGGGGTCAGGGATTGGGTGATGCCGGGGGTAGGGGGGTGGGTGATGCCATGGGTGGGAGGGTGGCTGATGCCGGGGTTGAGGGGTTGGGTGATGATGAGGGTGGACGGCGTTGGTGATGCCGGGGATGGGGGAGTGGCTGATGCCAGGGGTGATGTGATTGGTGATGCTGGGGTTGAAGCGGTGGGTGATGCAGGGGGTGGAGGGGTTGGGTGATGCCGGGGCTGGGGGAATAGGTGATGTCGGGGGTGGGGGGGGGTTGGTGATACCAGGGGTGAGGGGCTGTGTGATGCCGGGGTTGCGGGAGTGGGTGACGCCTGGGGTATGGGGTGGGTGATGCCGGGGGTGGGGGGGCGGTTGATGTCTGGGATGGGGGCCTGAGTGATGCCGGGTGTTGGGGGAGTGGGTAATGCCTGAGGTGGGATTGGGTAATGCCAAGGGTGGGGGTTGGTGATGCCGGGGGTAGGGGTGAGGGACACATGGTTGTGGGGTTGGATGATGCTGGATGTGTGGGAGAGGGTAATGCCGGAGGTGGGGGGCTGGGTGATGCCAGGGTTGGAGATGTGTGGTGATGCCGGGGGGCTGGGGATGTAGGTGATGCCAGGGTTGGGGGGTTGGGTGATGCCGGGGTTGGGGTGGGGGTTGTGGGTGATGCTGGGAGTGGTGGGGTGGGTTAGCCGGGAGTGGGGCGGGATTTGTTGCCAATTTTGGGGGTGTGGGTGTTGCTGGGGGTGAGGGGGTGTGTGATTCCGGGTTTGGGAGTGATAGGTGATGCCAGGTGTGGGGGGTGTTGGGTGATGCCAGGACTGGTGACGCCACGGTTGATGGTTGTGTGATGCTGGGGATGGTGGGGGGTGTGGATGATGCCGGTTGGATTGGGTGTTTGGTGAAGCCAGGGCTGAGGAGGTGTGTGATATTGGGGGTGGGCCTGGAGTGGGAGGGTGGGTGATGCTGGGGGTGGGTGATGCCGGGGGTGGGGGAGTGGTGATGCTGGTTATGGGGTGGTGGGTGGTACCGGGATGATGGGTGTGGGTGACGCCTGGGGTAGGGGGTGGGTGATGCTGGGGGCCGGGAGGTGGTTTATGCCTGGGATGGGGGCCTGTGTGATGCCGGGGGTCGGGGAGTGGGTAATGCCAGAGTTGGGGGTGTGGTTGATGCCGGTTCTGGAGGTTGGGTGATCCCGGGGGTGGGGTTTGGCTGATGCCTGGGATCGGGTGCTGGGTGATGCCGCGGGTGGGGGTTGGCTGATGCCGGGGTTGGGGGATGAGGGACCCATGGGTGGGGGGATGGGTGATGTTGGCGGTGAGGGAGTGGGTAATGCCGGAGGTGGGGGGGCTGTGTGATGCTGGGGATCGGGGAGTGAGTAATGCCAAAGGTGGGGGTGTTGATGATGCCGGGGGTGGGGGGGTGGTTGATGTCTGGGATGGGGGCCTGAGTGATGCCGGGTGTTGGGGGAGTGGGTAATGCCTGAGGTGGGATTGGGTAATGCCAAGGGTGGGGGTTGGTGATGCCGGGGGTAGGGGTGAGGGACATATGGTTGTGGGGTTGGATGATGCTGGATGTGTGGGAGAGGGTAATGCCGGAGGTGGGGGGCTGGGTGATGCCAGGGTTGGAGATGTGTGTGATGCCGGGGGGCTGGGGATGTAGGTGATGCCAGGGTTGGGGGGTTGGGTGATGCCGGGGTTGGGGTGGGGGTTGTGGGTGATGCTGGGAGTGGTGGGGTGGGTTAGCCGGGGGTGGGGTGGGGGTTGTTGCCAATGTTGGGGGTGTGGGTGTTGCTGGGGGTGAGGGGGTGTGTGATTCCGGGTTTGGGAGTGATAGGTGATGCCAGGTGTGGGGGGGGTTGGGTGATGCCAGGGCTGGTGACGCCACGGTTGATGGTTGTGTGATGCTCGGGATGGTGGGGGGTGTGGATGATGCCGGTTGGATTGGGTGTTTGGTGAAGCCAGGGCTGAGGAGGTGTGTGATATTGGGGGTGGGCCTGGAGTGGGAGGGTGGGTGATGCTGGGGGTGGGTGATGCCGGGGGGGGGAGGGGAGTGGTGATGCTGGTTATAGGGTGGTGGGTGGTACCGGGATGATGGGTGTGGGTGACGCCTGGGGTAGGGGGTTGGTGATGCTGGGGGCCGGGGGGTGGTTTATGCCTGGGATGGGGGCCTGGGTGATGCCGGGGGTCGGGGAGTGGGTAATGCCAGAGTTGGGGGTGTGGTTGATGCCGGTGCTGGAGGTTGGGTGATCCCGGGGGTGGGGTTTGGCTGATGCCTGGGATCAGGTGCTGGGTGATGCCGCGGGTGGGGGTTGGCTGATGCCTGGGGTCGGGGGATGAGAGACCCATGGGTGGGGGGATGGGTGATGTTGGCGGCGAGGGAGTGGGTAATGCCGGAGGTGAGGGGGCTGTGTGATGCTGGGGATCGGGGAGTGAGTAATGCCAAAGGTGGGGGTGTTGATGATGCCGGGGGTGGGGGTAGGGTGATGCTGGGGTTGGGGGAGTGGGTAATGTCAAAGGTGGGGGTGTTGGTGATGCTGGTGCTGGGTGTTGGGTGATGCCATGGGTGGGGTTGGCAGATGCCAGGGGTCGGGTGGTGGGTGATACCACACGTGGCGGTTGGCTGATGCTGGGGGTGGGGGATGAGGGCCCATGGGTGAGGGGTTGGTGGATGCTGGGTGTGAGGGAGTGGGTAATGCCAGAGGTGGTGGTTCTGGGTGATGCCGGGGTTGGGGGAGTGGGTGATGCCGGGGTAGGGGGTTGTGGGTGATGCCATGAGTGGGGTTGGGTGTTGTGGGTGATGCCGGAGGTGGTTGATGCCAGTGTTGGCGGTGTAGGCGTTGCTGGGGGTGAGGGGGCAGGTGATACTGGGTGTAGGGGTGGGGGTGAAGCCGGTGGTTCGTGGGGGTGGGTGAAGCCGGTGGTTCGTGGGGGTGGGTGATGCCATTGTTGGGGGTTGGTTGATGCCGAGGATGGGGTGTGGGTGATGCCGGGGGTGTGGGTGAGTGTGAGGCCTGGGGTAGGGGGGTGGGTGATGCCAGGGTTGTGGGTTGGGTGATTCCATGTGTGGGAAGGTGGGTGATGCCGTGGGTGGGGGTGTGGGTGATGCAGGGGGTGGAGGAATAGGTGATATCGGGGCGGGGGGTTTGGTGGTGCCGGGGTTGAGGGGGTGGATGATGACTGGGGTAGGGGAGTGTTTGATGCCGGGGTTGGGATGGTGGGTGATGCCGGGGTGGGGGAATAGGTGATGCTGGGGGTGGGGGGGGGGTGGGTGATGCCAGTGGTGAGGGGGTGTGTGATGCCGGGGTTGTGGGCGTGGGTGACGCCTGGGGTAGTGGATGGGTGATGCCGGGGATGGGGGGGTGGTTGATGCCTGGGATGGGGGCCTGGTTGATGCTGGGGGTGCGGAGGTGGGTACTGCCAGAGGTGGGAGTGTTGATGATGCCGGTGGTGGGGTTTGGGTGATGCCAGGGGTGAGTATTGGCTGATACTGGGGGAGGGGGTGAGGGACCCATGGTTGGGGTTGGGTGATGCTGGGGGTGAAGGAGTGGGTAATGCCGGAGGTGGGGGTGTTGATGATGCCGGGGGTGGGGGTAGGGTGATGCTGGGGGTGGGGGAGTGGGTAATGTCAAAGGTGGGGGTGTTGGTGATGCTGGTGCTGGGTGTTGGGTGATGCCATGGGTGGGGTTGGCAGATGCCAGGGGTCGGGTGGTGGGTGATACCACACGTGGCGGTTGGCTGATGCTGGGGGTGGGGGATGAGGGCCCATGGGTGAGGGGTTGGTGGATGCTGGGTGTGAGGGAGTGGGTAATGCCAGAGGTGGTGGTTCTGGGTGATGCCGGGGTTGGGGGAGTGGGTGATGCCGGGGTAGGGGGTTGTGGGTGGTGCCATGAGTGGGGTTGGGTGTTGTGGGTGATGCCGGAGGTGGTTGATGCCAGTGTTGGCGGTGTAGGCGTTGCTGGGGGTGAGGGGGCAGGTGATACTGGGTGTAGGGGTGGGGGTGAAGCCGGTGGTTCGTGGGGGTGGGTGAAGCCGGTGGTTCGTGGGGGTGGGTGATGCCATTGTTGGGGGTTGGTTGATGCCGAGGATGGGGTGTGGGTGATGCCGGGGGTGTGGGTGAGTGTGAGGCCTGGGGTAGGGGGGTGGGTGATGCCAGGGTTGTGGGTTGGGTGATTCCATGTGTGGGAAGGTGGGTGATGCCGTGGGTGGGGGTGTGGGTGATGCAGGGGGTGGAGGAATAGGTGATATCGGGGCGGGGGGTTTGGTGGTGCCGGGGTTGAGGGGGTGGATGATGACTGGGGTAGGGGAGTGTTTGATGCCGGGGTTGGGATGGTGGGTGATGCCGGGGTGGGGGAATAGGTGATGCTGGGGGTGGGGGGGGGTGGGTGATGCCAGTGGTGAGGGGGTGTGTGATGCCGGGGTTGTGGGCGTGGGTGACGCCTGGGGTAGTGGATGGGTGATGCCGGGGGTGGGGGGGTGGTTGATGCCTGGGATGGGGGCCTGGTTGATGCTGGGGGTGCGGAGGTGGGTACTGCCAGAGGTGGGAGTGTTGATGATGCCGGTGGTGGGGATTGGGTGATGCCACGGGTGAGTATTGGCTGATACTGGGGGAGGGGTTGAGGGACCCATGGTTGGGGTTGGGTGATGCTGGGGGTGAAGGAGTGGGTAATGCCGGAGGTGGGGGTTTGGGTGATGTCGGTGGTGGCGGAATGGGTGATGCTGGGCGTGAAGTGGTAGTGATGCCGGTGTAGGGGGTGTGTGTGATGCTGGGAGTGGTGGTGGCGGTTTTGTGTGATGCCGGGCGTGGTGGGGTGGGTGATGCTAGGAGTGGATGATGCCAGTGTTGGCGGTGTGGGTTTTGCTGGGGATGGGGTTGGTGGGTGTTGCCATGGATTAGGGGTTGTGTAATGCCGGGGATGGGTGATGCCATGGGTGGTGGCTGCATGATGCTGGTTGTGGGGTTGGTTGATGCCGGAGATGGGCGGGTGGATGATGGCGGGGGTGGGGTGGGGTGTGATGGATTATTTCGGGGGGCGGTAGAGGGTGGGTAATGCCGGGGAAGTGTGATAGCAGGGTTGGTGGTGTCGGTGTTGCTGGCGGTGAGGGGGTGGGTGATGCTGGGTGTGGGGGTGGCGGGTGATGCTGGGGGTGGGTGTTGGCAGGGTTGGAGGGATGGGTGATGATGGGTGTGGGTGGGTGTGGGTGGATGACCCTGTGAGTGGGGGGGTGTGTGATGCCGGGGAGGTGGGGTGTTGGGTGAAGCCAGGGGTTGGGAGTTGTGTGATGCCGGAAGTGGGTGATGCTGGGGGTGGGGCGATGGGTAATGGCGAGGGTGGAGGGGTGGGTGATGCTGGCGGTGGGGGATGTGGGTGATGCTGGGGGTGGGGGGGGGTTGGTGGTGATGCCAGGGGTGAGGGGGTGGTGATATCGGGGGTGGTTGGGTGGGTGATGCCGAGGGTGGTTGGTGTTGATGCTGGGGGTGAGGGTGTGGGTGATGCCGGCGTTGGTAGTGGGAGTAGTGGGTGATGCCGGGGATGGTGGGGAGGGTGATGCCGGGGGTGAGGGTGGGGGTTGTGGGTGATGCCGGGGGTGGTGGGGTGGGTGATGCCGGGAGTGGGGGGTTGGGTGATTCCAATGTTGGGGGTGTGGGTGTTGCTGGGGGTGAGGGGGTGTGTGATGACAGGGGTGGGGGTGATAGTTGATGCCGGGGGTAGGGGGGTTGTGTGTTGCCGGGGGTGGGTGATGCCGCGGTTGAGGGTTGGGTGATGCTGGGGATGGGGGGGAGTGGGTGATGGGGGAGTGGGGGAGTGGGGGAGTGGGTGATGCCGGTGGCGTGTTTGGTGAAACCAGGTGTGAGAAGGTGCATGATATTAGGGTGGAGGTGAAGGGTGTTGCCTGGGGTGGAGGGGGTGGGTGATGCTGGGGGTGGGGGATGCCGGGGGTTGGGGGGGGTTGGTGATGCCAGAGTTGGGTGGGTGGGTGATGCCGGGGGTGGGGGGAGTGGTGAATCTGGGTATGGGGGAGTGGATAATGCCGGTGGTGAGGGGATGGATGTTGCCCGGGTTTGGGGGGGTTAGTGATTCCGGGGCTGGGGCAAAGGTTCATGCCATGGTTGGGGGTTGGGTGGTTCCGGCGGTGGGGGGGGGGGGGGTGCGGGTGATGCTGGGGTTGGGGGTGTGGTGATGTCGATGGTGATGGGTTGCGTGATGCCAGGTAAGTGGGGGTGGGTAATGTCGGGGGTGGGTGATGGCAGGGTTGGGGGGGGATGTGTGATGCTAGGGGTGGGGGTGGGGTGGATGACGCCGGGAGTGGGGGGTTGGGTGATGCCAGGGGTTGGGATGTTGGGTGAAGCCAGGGGTGACGGGGTGTGTGATGCCAGGGGTGGTGGTAGTTGCTGTTGCCGGGGGTGGGGGTGTGGGCGATGCCGGGAGGAGGTGATGCCGGGGATTGGGTAGGTTGGTGATGTCGGGGGTGTGGCGATGAGTCATGACTGTGCGTGGGGGTGTGGGTGATGCCAGCGGTGGGGTGGGGCGAGGTTATAGTGTCGGGGGTGAGAGGTTGGGTGATGCCACGGGTGGGGGTTGGGTGATGCCTGGGGTGAGGAGGTGAGTGATGCCAGGGATGGTAGGATGGGTGATTCCGGGAGTGAGAGGGTGGGTGATGCCGGGCTGGAGGTTTGAGTGATGCCAGGGTTGAGGGTGTGGGTGATGCCGGGGGTGGGGTTGTGGGTGGTGCTAGGGGTGGGGATGTGGTGATGGCGGCGTTGGGGGTGGGTGTTGTGGGTGATGCCGGGAGTGGTGGGGTGCGTGATGCCGGGGTTGGGGGGGTGGGTGATGCCGGGGTTGGGGGTGGTGGTTGTTGCCATGGGTTGGGGGATATGTAATGCCGGGAGTGGTTGATTCCAGGGTTGGGAGCTGGGTGATGCCGGGTGTAGGTGGGTGGTTGATGCCAGGAATTGGGGGGGTGCATGGTGGCACTTTGGTTTGGGGGAATCGTGCCGGGGATGCGGCGGTGGGGGATGCCGGATGTAGCATGATGGGTGATGCCGGAGGTAGGGGGTGGGGTGTAATGCAGGAGTTAGGGGATGGGTAATGCCGGGGGTGGGTGATCCCAGGGCTGGAGGCTGCGTGATGCCGGGTGTGGGGTTGGTTGATGCAGGAGATGAGCAGGTGGATGGTGGCGGATGTGGGGTGGGGTGGATGATTCTGGGGTCGGTAGGGGGTGGGTAATGCCAGGGCAGGGTGCTTGCAGGTTTGGTGGTGTCGGTGTTGCAGGCGGTGAGAGGGTGGTTGATGCTCGGTGTGGGGGTGGTGGGTGATGCCGGGAGTGGGTTTTGGCAGGGTTGGAGGGGTGGGTGATGATGGGTTTGGGTGGGGGGGTGGATGATTGGGTGGGTGATGCCTGGTATGGGGTGTGGGTAATGTTGGGGGTGGGTGATGGCAGAATTGAGGGGGCTGGGTGATGCTGGGGGTTGGGATGTTGGGTGAAGCCAGGGGTGAGGGGGTGTGTGATGCTGGGAGTGGTAGTAGTTGCTGTTGCCTGGGGTGGTGGTGTGGGCGATGCCGGGGGTGGGTGATGCCGGGGATTGGGGATGCTGGTGATGCCGGGGGTGGGGCGATGGGTCATGCCTGTGCATGGGGGGGTTCGGTGATGCCAGCGGTGGTGGGGGGGGGGGGTCGTGGTGTCAGGGAAGAGAAGTTGGGTGATGCCTGGGGTGAGGAGGTGAGTGATGCCAGGGGTGGTAGGATGGGTGATTCCGGGAGTGAGAGGGTGGGTGATGCCGGGCTGGAGGTTTGAGTGATGCCGGGGTTGAGGGTGTGGGTGATGCCGGGGGTGGGGTTGTGGGTGGTGCTAGGGGTGGGGATGTGGTGATGGCGGGGTTGGGGGTGGGTGTTGTGGGTGATGCCGGGGGTGGTGGGGTGCGTGATGCCGGGGTTGGGGGGGTGGGTGATGCCGGGGTTAGGGGGTATGTAATGCCAGGGGTGGGTGATTCCAGGGTTGGGAGCTGGGTGATGCCGGGTGTAGGTGGGTGGTTGATGCCGGGAATTGGGGGGGGGGGGTGCATGGTGGCACTTTGGTTTGGGGGAATGGTGCCAGGGATGCAGCGGTGGGGGATGCCGGGTGTAGCATGATGGGTGATGCCGGATGTAGGGGGTGGGGTGTGATCCAGGAGGTAGGCGGTGGGTAATGCCGGGGGTGGGTGATGCCAGGGGTGGGGGCTGCGTGATGACGGGTGTGGGGTTGGTTGATGCCGGAGATGGGTGGGTGGATGGTGGCGTGTTTGGGGTGGGGTGGATGATTCCGGGGGGCGGTAGGGGCTGGGTAATGGCGGGGCAGGTTGATGGCAGGGTTGGTGGTGTCGGTGTTGCTGGCGATGAGGGGGTGGGTGATGCTGGTTGTGGGGATAGTGGGTGATGCCGGGAGTGGTTGTTGGCAGGGTTGGAGGGGTGGGTGATGATGGGTGTGGGTGGGTGGATGGGTGACACGGGGAGTGGGGGTGCGTGTAATGCCGGGGAGGTGGGGTGTTGTGTGAAGCCAGGTGCCAAGGGTTGTGGGGGTGTGTGATACCGGGGGTGGGTGATGCCGGTGACTGGAGGGTTTGGTGATGCCAGTTGTTGGTGATGCTGGTGGTGGGGGTTGGGTGATGCTGGGGGTGGCTGATGCCGGGGGTTGGGGGTGTTGGTGATGCCAGATTTGGTGGGGTGTGTGATGCCGGGGGTGGCGGGAGTGGTGATGCTGTGTATGGGGGGGTGGGTAATGCTAGTGGTGAGGGGGTGGGTGATGCCGGGGGTTGGGGGGGGTTAGTGATTCAGGGGATAGGGCGATGGTTCATGCCATGGGTGGGGGAGTGAGTGATTCCATTGGTGGAGGGGGCGGGTGATGCCCGGGTTGGGGGGGGTGGTGATGTCGTGGGTGAGATGGTGGGTGATGCCGTGGGTGTGGGAGGGGTTGATGCATGGGCTTGGAGTGGGGCGCTGATGCCAAGGATGATTGGGTGGGTGATGCCTGGTATGGGGGGGTTGGGTAATGTCGGGGGTGGGTGATGGCAGAATTGGGGGGGCTGGGTAATGCTGGGGGTGGGGGTAGGGTGGATGACGCCGGGAGTGGGGGGGTGGGTGATGCCGGGGGTTGGGATGTTGGGTGAAGCCAGGGGTGAGGGTGTGTGTGATGCCGGGGGTGGTGGTAGTTGCTGTTGCCGGGGGTGGGGGTGTGGGCGATGCCGGGGATGGGTGGTGCCGTGGATTGGGGATGTTGGTGATGCCGGGGGTGGGGCGATGGGTCATGCCTGTACGTGGGGGGGTTGGGTGATGCCAGCGGTGGGGGGCGGGGGATGGTTGTAGTGTCGGGGGTGAGAGGTTGAGTGATGCCTGGGGTGAGGAGGTGGGTGATGCCTGGAGTGGTCGGATGGGTGATTCCGGGAGTGAGAGGGTGGGCAAAGCCGGGCTGAGAGTGATGCAGGGGTTGAGGGTGTTGGTGATGCCGGGGGTGGGGTTGTGGGTGGTGCTAGGGGTGGGGATGTGGTGATGCTGGGGTTGGGGGTGGGGGTTGTGGGTGATGCCGGGGGTGGTGGGGTGCGTGATGCCGGGGTTGTGGGTGTGGGTGATGCCCGGGTTGGGGGGTGGGTGATGCCGGGGTTGGGGGTGGTGGTTGTTGCCATAGGTTGGGGGGGGGTGTAATGCTCGGGGTGGATGATTCCAGGGTTGGGCGCTGGGTGGTTGATGCCGGGAATTGGAGTGGGGTTGCATGGTGGCAGTTTGGTGGGGGGTGTGGTGCCGGGGATGCAGCGGTGGAGGATGCCAGGTGTAGCATGATGGGTGATACCGGAGGTAGGGGGTGGGGTGTGAAGCCGGAGGTAGCGGGTGGTAATGCCAGGGGTGGGTGATGCCAGGGGTGGGGGCTGCCTGATGCCGGGTGTGGGGTTGATTGATGCCAGAGATGGGCGGGTGGATGGTGGCGGGTGTGGGGTGGGGCGGATGATTCCGGGGGGTGGTCGGGTGTGGGTAATGCCGGTGAAGGGTGATGGCAGGGTTGGTGGTGTCGGTGTTGCTGGCGGTGTGGAGGTGGGTGATGCTGGATGTGGGGGTGCTGGGTGATAGTGGGAGTTGTTGTTGGCAGGGTTGGAGGGTTGGGTGATGGTGGGTGTGGGTGGGGGTGGGGGTGTGTGACATGGGGAGTGGGGGGGCGTGTGATGCCGGGGAGGTGGGGTATTGGGTGAAGTCAGGGGTTGGGTGGGTGTGTGATGCCGGGGGTTTGTGATACCGGTGACTTGAGGGTTTGGTGATGCCGGGTGTTGGTGATGCCGGGGGTGGGGCGATGGGTAATGGCGAGGGTGGAGGGGTGGGTGATGCTGGCGGTGGGGGACGTGGGTGATGCTGGGGGTTGGGGGGGTGAGCCGGGGGTGAGGGGGTGGGTGATGCCGGGGTTGGTGCTGTGGGTGATGCCGGGGATGGGGGCGATGATGATGCCTGGGTTGGTGGTGTGGGTGTTGCCGGGGGTGGGGGGTTTGTTGATGCCGGTGTTGGGGGTGGGTTTGTGGGTGATGCCCGAGGTGGTGCGGTGGCTGGGTGATGCCGGGGTTGAGGTCTGGTTGGGTGATGCCAGGGTTGGTGGTGTGGGTGATGCCAGATGTGGGGGGGTTGGTGATGCCGGGGTTGAGGGTGGGGGTTGTGGGAGATGCCGAGGGTGTTGGGGTGGGGGATGCCGGGAGTGGGGGGGTTGGGTGATTCCAATATTGGGGGTGTGGGTGTTGCTGGGGGTGAGTGGGTGTGCGATGCCGGGGCTACGGGGGTTGTGTGAGGCCCGGGGTGTGTGATGCCATGGTTGAGTGGTGGGTGATGCGGGAGTGGGGGAGTGAGTGATGCCGGTGGTGTGTTTGGTGAAGCCAGGGGTGAGGAGGTGTGTGATATTTGGGGTGGAAGTGGTGGGTGTTGCCTGGGGTCAGGAGCTGGGTGATGCTGGGGGTGGCTGATGCCGGGGGTTGGGGGTGTTGATGATGCCAGAGTGGGTGCGTGGGTGATGCCAGGTTTTGGGGGCGTGGTTAATGTCAGGGGTGAGGGGAGTGGTGATGTTGTGTATGGGGCGGTGGGTAATGCCGGTGGTGAGGGGGTGGGTGGTGCCGGGGGTTGGGGGGTTTAGTGATTCTGGGGGAGGGGCGATGGTTCATGCCATGGGTGGGGGGGTGGCTTATTCCGTTCGTGGGGGGAGGCGGGTGATGCCAGGGTTGGGGGTGGTGGTGATGCCGTGGGTGAGATGGTGGGTGATGCCGTGGGTGGGGGGGTTGATGCCTGGGGTAGGAGTGGGGCGCTGATGCTGAGGATGATTGGGTGGGTGATGCCTGGTATGGGGGTTTGGGTAATGTCGGGGGTGGGTGATGGCAGGATTGGGGCGGATGGGTGATGCTGGGGTGTGGGGGTGGGGTGGATGACGCCGGGAGTGGGGGGGGGCGGTGGCTGATGCCGGTGTGATGGTCGTGGGTGATGCCTGGGGTAGGGGGTGGGTGATGCGGGGGGTGGGATGGTGGGTCCATGCCGAGGTTGGGGGAATAGGTGATGCCAGGTTTGTGGACGTGGGTGACGCCTGAGTTAGGGGGTGGGTGATTCCAGTGGTTGGGGGGGGGTGGTTGATGCCTGGGATGGGGGCCTGGGTGATGTTGGGGGTCGGGGAGCGAGTAATGCCAAAGGTGGGGGTGTTGATGATGCCGGGGTTGGGGGTTGGGTGATACGGGGGGTGGGAGAGTGGGTAATGCCAAAGGTGGGGGAATTGGTAATGCTGGTACTGGGTGTTGGCTGATGCCGTGGGTGGGGTTGGCAGATGCCAGGGGTCGGGTGGTGGGTGATACCGCGCATGGCGGTTGGCTGATGCTGGGGGTGGGGGATGAGGGCCCATGGATGGGGTGCTGGTGGATGCTGGGTGTGAGTGAGTGGGTAATGCCGGAGGTGGTGGTTCTGGCTGATGCCGGTCTTGGGGGAGTGGGTGATGCTGGGGTAGGGGGTTTTGGGTGATGCTGGGGGTGGTTGATGCCAGTGTTTGCGGTGTAGGTGTTGCTGGGGGTGAGGGGGCAGGTGATACCGGGGGTGGGGGTGGGGGTGTGGGTGATGCCGGTGGTTCGTGGGGGTGGGTGATGCCATTGTTGGGGGAGTGGAAGTTTCCGGGTGTGGGGGTTGGTTGATGCCGGGGATGGGGTGTGGGTGATGCCAGGGGTGTGGGTTGGGTGATTCCAGGTGTGGGAAGGTGGATGATGCCGTAGGTGGGGGGGTGGGTGATGCTGGGGGTGGAGGGAAAGGTGATGTCGGGGAGAGGCGTTAGGTGGTGCCGGGGGTGAGGTGGTGGATAATGCCTGGGGTAGGGGAGTGTTTGATGCCGGGGTTGGAATGGTGGGTGATGCCGGGGAGGGGGAATAGGTGATGCTGGGGGTGGGGGGGTGGTGGGTAATGCAGGTGGTGAGGGGGTGTGTGATGCCGGGATTATGGGCGTGGGTGACGCCTGGGGTAGTGGGTGGGTGATGCTGGGGGTAGGGGGGTGGTTGATGCCTGGGCTGGGGGCCTGGTTGATGCCGGGGGTGCGGATGTGGGTACTGCCAGAGGTGGGAGTGTGGATGATGCCGGTGGTGGGTGTTGGGTGAGGGACGCATGGTTGGGGTTGGGTGATGCTGGGGGTGAAGGAGTGGGTGATGCCGGGCGTGAAGGGGTGGTGATGCCGGTGTAGGGGGTGTGTGTGATGCTGGGAGTGGTGGTGGCGGTTTTGGGTGATGTCGGGGGTGGTGGGGTGGGTGATGCTGGGAGTGGATGATGCCAGTGTTGGCGCTGTGGAATTTGCTGGGGGTGGGGTTGGTGGGTGTTGCCATGGGTTAGGGGGCGTGTAATGTCGGGGATGGGTGATGCCAGGGGTGGGGGCTGTGTGATGCTGGGTGTGGGGTTGGTTGATGCCGGAGATGGGCAGGTGGATGATGGCGGGGGTGGGGTGGGGTGGATTATTTCGGGGGGGCAGTAGAGGGTGAGTAATGCCGGGGCAGGGTGATAGCAGGGTTGGTGGTGTCGGTGTTGCTGGCGGTGAGGGGGTGGGTGATGCTGGGTGTGGGGGTGGTGGGTGATGCTGGGGGTGGGTGTTGGCAGGGTTGGAGGGGTGGGTGATGATGGGTGTGGGTGGGGGGAGGTGGATGACCCTGTGAGTGGGGGGGGGTGTGTGATGCCGGGGAGGTGGGGTGTTGGGTGAAGCCAGGGGTTGGGAGTTGTGTGATGTCGGGTGTGGGTGATGCTTGGGGGTGGGGCGATGGGTAATGGCGAGGGTGGAGGGGTGGGTGATGCCGGCGGTGGGGGATGTGGGTGATGCTGGGGGTGGGGGGGGGGGGTGGTGGTGATGCCAGGGGTGAGTGGGTGGTGATATCGGGGGTGAGAGGGTGGGTGATGCCGAGGGTGGGTGGGGTTGATGCTGGGGGTGAGGGTGTGGGTGATGCCGGGGTTGGTGGTGGGAGTTGTGGGTGATGCCGGGGATGGTGGGGAGGTTGATGCCGGGGGTGGGGGTGTTGGTGATGCAGGGGTTGGTGGAGTGGGTGATGCCGGGGGTGGGGGGTTTCATGATGCCGGGGTTGGGGGGGGGAGGTTGTGGGTGATACCAGGAGTGGTGAGGTGGGTGATGCCGGGGATGGGGTTGGGGGTTGTGGGTGATGCCGGGGGTGGTTGGGTGGGTGATGCCGGGGGTGGTGGGTTGGATGATGCCGGGAGTGGGGGGTTGGGTGATTCCAATGTTGGGGGTGTGGGTGTTGCTGGGGGTGAGGGGGTGTGTGATGACAGGGGTGGGGGTGATATTTGATGCCGGGGGTAGGGGGTTTGTGTGTTGCCGGGGGTGGGTGATGCTGCGGTTGAGGGTTGGGTGATGCTGGGGATGGGGGTGGTGGGTGATGCGGGAATGGGGGAGTGGGTGATGCCGGTGGGGTGTTTGGTGAAGCCAGGTGTGAGAGGGTGCTTGATATTGGGGTGGAGGTGAAGGGTGTTGCCTGGGGTGGAGGGGTGGGTGATGCTGGGGGTGGGGGATGCCGGGGGTTGGGGGGGGTTGGTGAATTTGGGTATGGGGGGGTGGATAATGTCGGTGGTGAGGGGATGGATGATGCGGGGGTTTGGGGCAGTTAGTGATTCCGGGGCTGGGGCGATGGTTCATGCCATGGGTGGGGGTTGGGTGCTTCCGGCGGTGGGGGGTGGGTGCGGGTGATGCTGGGGTTGGGGGGGGGTGGTGATGTCGATGGTGATGGGATGTGTGATGCCAGGTAAGGGGGGGTGGGTAATGTCGGGGGTGGGTGATGGCAGGGTTGGGGGGGATGTGTGATGCTAGGGGTGGGGGTGGGGTGGATGACGCCGGGAGTGGGGGGGTGGGTGATGCCGGGGGTTGGGATGTTGGGTGAAGCCAGGGGTGACGAGGTGTTTGATGCCAGGGATGGTGGTAGTTGCTGTTGCCGGGGTTGGGGGTGTGGGCGATGCCGGGGGGAGGTGATGCCGGGGATTGGGGAGGTTGGTGATGCCAGGAGCGGGGCGATGGGTCATGACTGCGCGTGGGGGGGTTGGTGATGCTGGCGGTGGGGGGGTTGGGTGATGCCAGCGGTGGGGTGGGGGGTGTCGTAGTGTCGGGGGTGAGAGGTTGGGTGATGATGCGGGTGGGGGTTGGGTGATGCCTGGGGTGAGGAGGTGGGTGATGCCAGGGGTGGTATGTTGGGTGATTCCGGGAGTGAGAGGGTGGGTGATGCTGGGCTGGAGGTTTGAGTGATGCCGGGGTTGAGGGTGTGGGTGATGCCGGGGGTGGGTTTGTGGGTGGTGCTGGGGGTGGGGATGTAGTGATGCTGGGGTTGGGGGTGGGTGTTGTGAGTGGTGCCGGGGGTTTGTGTGCCTGATGCCGGGGTTGGGAGGGTGGGTGATGCCTGGGTTGGGGATGGGGTTCGTGGGTGATGCCAGGTGTGGGGGGGTGGGTGATGCTAATGTTGTGGTTGTAGTTGTTGCTGGGAGTGAGGGAGTGTGTGATGCCGGTGTTGGGGGTAGTTGGTGTTGCCGGGGGTGGGGGTGTGAGTGATGCCAGGGTGTATGATACCAGGGATTGTGGGGGTTGGTGATGCCGGGGGTGGGGCGATGGGTCATGCCGGGGGGTTGGGAGGTGGGTGATGCCGGCGGTGGGGGGGGGTGGTGGTGTCGTGTGTGAGATGGTGGGTGATGCGGGGGGTGGGGGGCGGTGATGCCGGGTGTGAGGGGTTGTCTGATGCCGTGGGTGAGGGTGTGGGTGATGCCGGGTATGGGGGGTGTGGGTGATGCCGGAGGTGGGAGTGTGAGTGTTGCCGGGGTTAGGCGGGTGGGTGATGCCGAGAGTGGGGGGGTGAGTGATGCCAATGTTGGGGGTGTAGTTGTTGCTGGGACTGAGATGTTGGGTGATGCCAGGGGTGGGGGGGGGGGTGGCTGATGCCGGTGGTCGGCGATGCCATGGTTGATGGGTTGGGTGATGCCGGGAGTGGGGAAGTTGGTGATGCCGGTGGGGCGGGGTGTTTGGTGAAGCCAGGGGAGAGGAGGTGTGTGATGTTGGGGGTGGGTTTGGTGGGTGTTGCCTGGGGTGGGGGTTGGGTGGTGCCGGGGTTGGATGGGTGGTTGATGTCAGGGATGGTTGGGGGTTGGGTGATACCAGGGCTGACGGGGTGGGTGATGCCGGGGATAAGGGGGTGGGTGATGCATGGGGTAGGAGGGTGGATGATGCCGGGGGTAGAGGGGTTGGGTGATGCCGGGGATGGGAGAGTGGGAGATGCCGGGTTTGTGGGCATGGGTGATGCCTGGGGAAGTGGGCTGGGTGATGCCGGGGATTGGATGGTGGGTGATGCCGGGGGTGGGGGAATAGGTGATGTCAGGGTGGGTGATGCCAGAGATGGGTGGCTGGGTGATGCCGGGTGTGGGGGAGTAGGTAATTCCAGAGGTGGGGGTGCGGGTGATGCCGGTGGTTGGGGTTGGGTGATGTCGGTGAAGGGGGTCTGGATAATGGCGTGGGTGGGGGGGCTAGGTGATGCTGGGGGTGGGGAGTGATTGGTGATGCTGGGAGTGGGGGAGTGGGTGATGCCAAGGGGGTGGGCTGTTTGGTGAAGCCAGTGGTGAGGATGTGTGTGATGATTGGGTGTTGGGATGGGGGGTGTTACCTGGGGTGAGGGGGTTGGTGATGCCAGAGATGGGGGGCAGGGTGATGCCGGGGTTGTGGGGAGTGGTGTTGGTGGGTTTGGGGGGGTGGGTAATGTCGGTGGTGAGGGTTTGGGTGATGCAGGTGTTGGTAGGGTGGGTGATGCCAGGTATGGGGGTGTGGTTAATGTCGGTGGTGGGTGATGGCAGGGTTGGGGGGTGGGTGTTTCTGACAGTGAGGGGGTGGGTGATGCTGGGGGTGGGGGGGTGGATGATGCCGGGAGTGGGGGGTGGGGTGTTGGGTGAAGCCAGGGGTGAGGGGGTTTGTGATGCCGGCGGTAGGGGTATTTGGAGTTGCCGGTGGTGGGGGTATGGGTGATGCTGGGGTTGGGGGTTGTGGTGGTGTCAGGGGTAAGAGGGTGGGTGATGCTGGGGGTGGGGGGGCAATGCCGGGAGTGAGGGGTGGGTTATGCTGGGGTTTGGGAGGGTTGCTGATGCCGGGGGTGGGGCGATGGGTAATGCCGGGGCTGGTGGGGTGTTTGCTGCCGGGGGTGAGGGGGTGGGAGATGCCATGGGTGGTAGGGTGGGTGATTCTGGGAGTTAGGGCGTGGGTGATGCCGGGCTGGAGGTTTGAGTGATGCCGGGGTTGAGGGTGTGGGTGATGCCGGGGGTGAGGTTGTGGGTGGTGCTGGGGGTGGGTATGTAGTGATGCTGGGGTTGGGGGTGGGTGTTGTGAGTGGTGCCGGGGGTTTGGGTGCCTGATGCCGGGGTTGGGAGGGTGGGTGATGCCGGGGTTGGGGGTGGGGTTTGTGGGTGATGCCAGGCGTGGGGGGGTGGGTGATGCTAATGTTATGGGTGTAGTTGTTGCTGGGAATGAGGGAGTGTGTGATGCCGGTGTTGGGGGTAGTTGGTGTTGCCGGGGGTGGGGGTGTGAGTGATGCCGGGGTGTATGATACCAGGGATTGTGGGGGTTGGTGATGCCAGCGGTGGGGGGGGTGGTGGTGTCGTGTGTGAGAGGGTGGGTGATGCCGGGGGTGGGGGGCGGCGAAACCGGGGGTGAGGGTTTGTCTGATGCCGTGGGTGAGGGTGTGGGTGATGCCGGGTATGGGGGGTGTGGGTGATGCCGGGGGTGGGAGTGTGAGTGATGCCGGGGTTAGGGGGTGGGTGATGTCGGGAGAGGGGGGTGAGTGATGCCAATGTTGGGGGTGTAGTTGTTGCTGGGACTGAGATGGTGGGTGATGCCAGGGGTGGGGGTGATAGATGATGCCAGGGGTAGGGTGGGTGGCTGATGCCGGTGGTCGGCGATGCCATGGTTGATGGGTTGGGTGATGCCGGGAGTGGGGAAGTTGGTGAAGCCAGGGGTGAGGAGGTGTGTGATGTTGGGGTGGGGTTGGTGGGTGTTGCCTGGGGTGGGGGTTGGGTGGTGCCGGGGTTGGATGGGTGGTTGATGTCAGGGATGGTTGGGGGTTGGGTGATGCCAGGGCTGACAGGGTGGGTGATGCCGGGGATTGGATGGTGGGTGATGCCAGGGGTGGGGGAATAGGTGATGCCGGGGTGGGTGATGCCGGAGATGGGGGGCTGGGTGATGCCAGGGGTGGGGGAGTGGGTAATGCCAGGGGTGGGGGTGCAGGTGATGCCGGTGGTTGGGGTTGGGTGATGTCGGTGAAGGGGGTCTGGATAATGTCGTGGGTGGGGGGGCTAGGTGATGCTAGGTGTGGGGGGTGATGGGTGATGACGGGAGTGGGGGAGTGGGTGATGCCAAGGGGGTGGGCTGTTTGGTGAAGCCAGTGGTGAGGATGTGTGTGATGTTTGGGGGTGGGGATGGGGGGTGTTACCTGGGGTGAGGGGGTTGGTGATGCCAGAGATGGGGGGGCTGGGTGATGCCGGGGTTGTGGGGAGTGGTGTTGGTGGGTATTGGGGGGTGGGTAATGTCGGTGGTGAGGGCTTGTTTGATGCAGGGGTTGGTAGGGTGGGTGATGCCAGGTATGGGGGGGTGGGTAATGTCGGTGGTGGGTGATGGCAGGGTTGGGGGGTGGATGTTGCTGGCAGTGAGGGGGTGGGTGAAGCCAGGGGTGAGGGGGTTTGTGATGCCGGCGGTAGGGGTAGTTGGTGTTGCCGGTGGTGGGGGTATGGGTAATGCTGGGGTTGGGGGGTGTGGTGGTGTCAGGTGTGAGAGGGTGGGTGATGCTTGGGGTGTGGGGGCAATGCCGGGAGTGAGGGGGTGGGTTATGCTGGGGTTTGGGAGGGTTGCTGATGCCGGGGGTGGGGCGATGGGTAATGCCGGGGCTGGTGGGGTGTTTGCTGCCGGGGGTGAGGGGGTGGGAGATGCCATGGGTGGTAGGGTGGGTGATTCTGGGAGTTAGGGCGTGGGTGATGCCAGGCTGGGGGTTTGAGTAATGCCTGGGGTGGGTGTGTGGGTGATGCCGGGGTGGGGGTGGTGTGGTGGTGGTGTCGGGGATGAGAGGGTGGGTGATGCTGGGTGTGAGGGGATGGGTGATACCCGGGGTGTGTGTAGATGATGCCGTGGGTTGGAGTTGGGGGGTGATGCCAGGCGTGAGGTGGTTTGTGATGCCGGGTATGGGGGGGTTGGTATTGTCGGGGGTGAGGGTGTGGGTGATGCTGGAGTTGAGCGGGTGGGTGATGCTGGGGGTGGAGGGGTTGGGTGATGTCAGCGGTGGGGGGCTGAGTGATGCCAGGTGTGAGGGTTTGGTTGATGCCAGAGTCGGTGTTTGAGTGATGCCAGAGATGAGGGTGTGGGTGATGCCGTGGGTGGGGGAGTGGATGGGTGATGCCAGTGGTGGGGGGGGTGGTTGATGCCAGGGATGGGGGAGTGGGTGATGCCAGGGTTGAGGGGATGGGTGATGCCCGGTGTGGAGGGGTTGGGTGATGCCGGGTGTGGGAGGGTGGGTGATGTCGGGTTTGTGGACATGGGTGATTCCTGGAGTGGGGGGTGTGGATGATGCCTGTGTTGAGTGTGTGGGTAATGCTGGGGGTGGGGGGGTGGTGGGTGATGCCGGGGGATGGGGCCTGGATAATGCTGTGGGTGGGGGGCTGGGTAATGCCGTGGGTGAGGGTCTAGGTGATGCCGGGGTTGGGAGGTGTTTGATGCAGGGGATGGGGGGCTGGGTGATGTCGGAGGTGGGGCGGGGGGGTGGGTGATGCCGGTGGTGAAGGGGTGAGTGATGCTGGTGTTGTGGGCATGGGTGATGCCTGTGTTAGGGTGGTGGGTGATGCCGGGGATGGGATGGTGGGTGATGACGAGGGTGGGGGAATAGGTGATGCTGTGGGAGGGGGGGTGGGTGATGGCGGGGGTGAGGGGGTGAGTGATGCCGGGGGTAGGGGGTGGTTGAAGCCGGGTGTTGGGGGGTTTTTGATGCCGGGGATTGGGGGCTGGGTGATGCCGGGGTTGGGGGAGCGGGTAATGCCAGAGGTGGGGGTATGGGTGATGCCATTGGTTGGGGTTGAGTGATGCCGGGGGAGGGGGCCTGGATAATGTCATGGGTGGGGGGCTAGATGATGCCGGGATTGTGGGCTGGTTGATGCCGGGGTTGGGGGCGGTGGGTGATGCCGGAAGTGGGGTGTGTGGGTGATGCCAGTGTTGGGGGTGTGGGTGATGCTGGGGGTGAGGGTGTGGGTGATGCCAGGAGTGGGGGACTGGGTGATGCCGGTGGGGTGGGGTGTTTGGTGTAGCCAGTGGTGAGGTGTGTGATGTTGTGGGTGAGGGTGGTGGGTGTCGCCTGGAGTTGGGGTTGGGTGATGCTGGGGGTGGGTGATGCCATTGTTAGGGGGGGTTGGTGATGCCAGAGGTGGGGCGGTGGGCGATGCCGGGGTTGGGGATATTGGTGATGGCGGGTATGAGGGATGTGGGTAATGCCGGTGGTGTGTGGTTGGCTGATGCTGGGGGTGTAGGGGTGGGTGATGCCGGGGGTGGTGGGGTGTATGATACCGGGGTTGATGGGGTGGGTGATACCAAGTATGGGGGTAGTGAGTAATGTCGGTGGTGGGTGAAGGCAGGGTTGGGGGTGAGGGTGTTGCTGGCAGTGAAGGGGTGGGTGATGCTGGGGCCGGAGGTGGTGGGTGATGCCGGGAATGAGGGGTTGGGTGCTGCTGGGGTTGAAGAGGTGGGTGATGCCAGGGGTGGTGGGGTGTGTGATGCCAGGGGTGAGGGGGTGATTGATACCATGGCTGGTAGGGTGTGTGATTCTGGGTGTGAAGGGGTGGGTGATGCCGGGCTGGGGGTTTGAGTGATGCTGGTGGTGAGGGTGTGGGTGATGCTGGGGGTGTGGGTGTGGGTGTTGACGGGGTTCGGGGGTGTGGTGGTGTCGGAGGTGAGATGCCGGGGGTGGAGGTGTTGGATGATGCCGGGCATGGGGAGGTAGGTGATGCCGGGGTAGTGGGCATGGGTGATGCCTGGGGTAAGGGGTTGGGTGATGCCAGGGATGTGTTGGTGGTTGATGCCGGGGCTGGGGGAATAAGTGATGCTGGGGGTGGGCGGGGGGGGGGGGGCGCGGGTGGGTGATGCCGGGGGTGGATGGGTGGTTGATGTTGGGGATGGGGGTGGTTGGGTAATGCCAGGGGTAAGGGTGGGGTGATGCCGGGGATAAGGGAATGGGTGATGCATGGGGGAGGGGGGTGGATGATGCCGGGGTTGGGGAGGTGAGTGATGCCAGGAGTGGGGAGGTGGGTGATGCCGGGGGTGACGTGATGTCTGATGCCAGGGTTGAGAGGGTGGTTGATGCCGGGGGTGGAGGTTTTGGATGATGCCGGGCATGGGGAGGTGGGTGATGCCGGGGTTGTGGACATGGGTGATGCCTGAGGTAAGGGGCTGGGTGATGCTGGGGATGTGTTGGTGGGTAATGCCGGGGATGGGGGAATAGGTGATGCCGTGGGTGGGGGGGTGGGTGCGGGGAGGTGATGCCGGAGGTGAGGAGGTGAGTGATTCCTGTGTTGTGGGCGTGGGTGAATCCTGGGGTAGGGGGGTGGGTGATGCCGGGGATGTGATGGTGGGTGATGCCGGGGCTGGGGGAAAAGGTGATGCCGGGGGTGGGGGGGTGGTTGATGCCGGAGGTGAGGGTGTGGATGGGTGATGCCGGTGGTGAGCGGGGTGCAGTGGTTGATGCCGGGAATGGGGGGGACCGGTGATGCTGGGCGTGGAGGTGGTGGGTGATGCCGGGTGTGGGTGAGTGGGTGATGCCGGGGTTGTGGGCATGGGTGATGCCTGGGTTAGGGGGTGAGTGATGCCGGGGATGGGATGGTGTGTGATGCCGAGGGTGGGGGAATAGGTGATGCCGGGGTTGAGGGGGTTTTTGATACCAGGGGTAGGGGGTGGTTGAAGCCGGGTGTTGGGGGGTTTTTGATACTGGGGATTGGGGGCTGGGTGATGCCGGGGTTGGGGGAGTGGGTAATGCCAGAGGTGGGGGTATGGGTGATGCCATTGGTTGGGATTGGGTGATGCCGGGGGAGGGGGCCTGGATAATGCCGTGGGTGGGGGGGCTAGATGATGCCAGGTGTGGGATCTGGGTGATGCCGGGGTTGTGGGCATGGGTGATGCCTGGGTTAGGGGGTGAGTGATGCCAGGTGTGGGATCTGGGTGATGTCGGGGGTGGGGGAGTGAGTGATGCCGGGAGTGGGGTGTGTGGGTGATGCCAGTGTTGGGGGTGTGGGTGATGATGGGGGGGTGGGGTGGTGGGTGATGCCGGGAGTGAGGGAGTGGGTGATGCTGGGGTTGTGGGTTGTTTGGTGAAGCCAGTGTTGAGGAGGTGTGTGATGTTGTGGGTGAGGGTGGTGGGTATTGCCTGGGGTGGGGGGGTGAGTGATGATGGAGGCGGGTGATGCCATTGTTTGTGGGGTTTGGTGATGCCTGAGGTGGGGGGGGGGTGGGCGATGTCGGGGGTGGGGGGGAGTGGTGGTGGCGGGTACGGGGGGGGGGTGGGTAATGCCGGTGTTGTTTGGTTGGGTGATGCTGGGGGTGTTGGGGTGGGTGATGCCGGGGGTGGTGGGGTGTGTGATGCCGGGGTTGATGGGGTGGTTGATACCAGGTATGGGGGTAGTGGGTAATGTTGGGGGTGGGTGATGGCAGGGTTGGGGGTGTGAGTGTTGCTGGCAGTGAAGGGGTGGGTGATGCTGGGGCTGGGGGTGGTGGGTGATGCCGGGGATGAAGGGTTGGGTGCTGCCGGGGGTGAAGGGGTGGGTGATGCATGGGGTGGTGAGGGGTGTGATGCCGTGGGTGAGGGGGTGAGTGATGTCATGGGTGGTAGGCTGGGTGATTCTAGGAATGAGGGGGTGGATGATGCCGTGCTGAGGGTCTGAGTGATGCCGGTGGTGAGGGTGTGGGTGATGCCGAGGGTGAGGTGTTGGGTGATGCCGAGGGTGAGGTGGTGGGAGATTCCAGGGGGGAGGGGCTGCGTGTTGCCGGGTATGGGGGTGTGTGTATTGTCGGGTTTGAGGGGTTGGGTATTGCCGGCGGTGAAGCGCTTGGTGATGCCGGGGGTGGTGGGGTGTGTGATTTCGGGAGTGAGGGGGGTGGATGATGCCAATTTTGGGTGTTTTTTTGTTCCTGGGACTGAGGGGGTGGGTGATGCCGGGGGTCGGCGATGCCGCGGTTGGGGGTTGCATGATGCTGGGGGTGGGGGCATGGGTGATGCCGCGAGTAGGGGACCTGTTGATGCCGGTGGGGTGGAGTGTTTGTTGAAGCCAGGGGTGAGGAGGTGTGTGATGTTGGGGGTGGGGGTGGTGGGTGTTGCCTGGGTTGGGAGGGTTGATCATGCCGGGGTTGGATGGGTGATTGATGCCAGGGATGGTGGGAGGTTGGGTGATGCCAGGGGTAAGGGGGTGGGTGATGCATGGGGTAGGGGGGTGGATGATGCCGGGGTTGGGGGCTGAGTAATGCCAGGGGTGGGTGGGTGGGTGATGCCGGGGTTGTGGGCATGGGTGATGCCTGGGTTAGGGGGCTGGGTGATGGCAGGGGTAGGAGGTGCGTGATTGATGCCGGGGTTGAGGGAGTGAGTGATGCCGGTGTTGTGGGCGTGGGTGAAGCCTGGGGTAGGAGGGTGTGTGATGCTGGGGGTGAGGGGGTGAGTGATGCGGGGGTATGGGGTGGGTGATGCCGGGCGTGGGCGGGAGTTTGATGCCAGGGATGGGGGGCTGGGTGATGCCGGGGGTGGGGGAGCAGGTAATGCCAGAGATGGGGGTGTGGGTGATACTGGTGGTTGGGGTTGGGTGATGCCGGCGGAGGGGGCCTGGATAATGCCGTGGGTGGGGTGCTAGGTGAAGCCGGGGGTGAGGGCGTGGATGATGCCGGGAGTGGAGTGTGTGGGTGATGCCAGTGTTGGGGTGTGGTGATGCTGGGGTTAGGGGGTGGTGCGTTATGCCGGGAGTGGGGGAGTGGGTGATACCAGTGGGGTGGGGTGTTTGTCGAAGCCAGTGGTAAGGAGGTGTGTGATGTTGGGGGTGGGGGTGGTGGATGTTGCATGGGGTGGGGTGTTAGTGATGCCAGAGGTGGGAGGGTTGGTGATGCCTGGGGTGGGGGGAGTGGTGATGTCGGGTATGGGGTGGTGTGTAATGCCGGTGTTGAGGTTTTGGCTGATGCTGGGGATGTGGGGGTGGGTTATGCCGGGTGTGGGTGGGTGTGTGATGCCAGGGGTGATGGGGTGTGCGATGCCGGGGGTGATGGGGTGGCTGATACCAGGTATGCGGTGGGGGGTGGCGGGGTAATGTCAGGGCAGGTTGATGGCAGGGTTGGAGGGGTGGGTGTTGCTGGCAGTGAAGGGGTTGGTGATGCTGGGGGTGGGGGTGGTGGGTGATGCTGGGGGTGAGGGGTTGGGTGATGCTGGGGCTGGGGGAATAGGTGATGCCGAGTGTGGGGGGGGGTATGTGATGCCGGCGGTGAGGGGGTGAGTGATGCTGGTGTTGTGGGCATGGGTGATGCCTGTGTTAGGGTGGTGGGTGATGCCGGGGATGGGATGGTGGGTGATGACGAGGGTGAGGGAGTAGGTGATTCTGTGGGTGGGGGGGTGGGTGATGGCGGGGTTGAGGGGGTGAGTGATGCCGGGGGTAGGCGGTGGTTGAAGCCAGGTGTTGGGGTGTTTTTGATGCTGGGGATTGGGGGCTGGGTGATGCCGGGGTTGGGGGAGCGGGTAATGCTAGAGGTGGAGGTATTGGTGATGCCATTGGTTGGGGTTGAGTGTTGCCGGGGGAGGGGGCCTGGATAATGCCATGGGTGGGGGGCTAGATGATGCCGGGTGTGGGGGCTGGTTGATGCCGGGGTTGGGGGGGGGTGGGTGATGCCGGGAGTGGGGTGTGTGGGTGATGCCAGTGTTGGGGGTGTGGGTGATGCTGGGGGTGTGGGGTGGTGGGTGATGCCGGGAGTGGGGGACTGGGTGATGACGGTGGGGTGGGTGATGCCATTGTTAGGGGGGGTTGGTGATGCCAGAGGTGGGGCGGTGGGCGATGCTGGGGTTGGGGATATTGGTGATGGCGGGTATGAGGGATGTGGGTAATGCCGGTGGTGTGTGGTTGCCTGATGCTGGGGGTGTAGGGGTGGGTGATGCCGGGGGTGGTGGGGTGTATGATACTGGGGTTGATGGGGTGGGTGATACCAAGTATGGGGGTAATGAGTAATGTCGGTGGTGGGTGAAGGCAGGGTTGGGGGTGAGGGTGTTGCTGGCAGTGAAGGGGTGGGTGATGCTGGGGCCGGGGGTGGTGGGTGATGCCGGGAATGAGGGGTTGGGTGCTGCCGAGGTTGAAGAGGTGGGTGATGCCAGGGGTGGTGGGGTGTGTGATGCCAGGGGTGAGGGGGTGATTGATACCATGGCTGGTAGGGTGTGTGATTCTGGGTGTGAAGGGGTGGGTGATGCCAGGCTGGGGGTTTGAGTGATGCTGGTGGTGAGGGTGTGGTTGATGCTGGGGGTGTGGGTGTGGGTGTTGACGGGGTTCGGGGGTGTGGTTGTGTCGGAGGTGAGAGGGTGGGTGATGCCGGTGGTGTGGGTGTGTTATGTCGTGGGTGAGGATGTGGGTGATGCCGGGTTTTGGAGTGGGGGGGTGATGCCAGCGGTGAGGGGGTGTGTGTTGCCGGGTATGGGGGGGTTGGTATTGTCGGTGGTGCGGGGTTGGGTGCTGCCGGCAGTGAAGTATTGGGTGATGCCTGGGTTGGTGGGGTGTGTGATTCCGGGAGTGAGGGGCTGGGTGATGCCGGGCTGGGGGTTTGAGTGATGCCGGTGGTGAGGGTGTGGGTGATGCCGGGGGTGAGGATGTGGGTGGTGTTGGGGGTGCGAGGGTGGGTGATACCGGGGGTGGGGGTGATAGGTGATGCCGGAGTTCGGGTCGTTGGGTGATGCCGGGGGTGAGAGGGTGTTGCTGGCAGTGAAGGGGTGGGTGATGCTGGGGCCGGGGGTGGTGGGTGCTGCCGGGGATGAGGGCTTGCTTTGCTGCCGGGATTGAAGGGGTGGGTGAAGCCAGGGGTGGTGGGGAGTGTGATGCCGTGGGTGAGGGGGTGAGTGATGCCATGGGTGGTAGGCTGGGTGATTCTGAGAGTGAGTGGGTGGGTGATGCCGGGCTTGGTGTTTGAGTGATGCCAGTGGTGAGGGTGTGGGCGATGCTGGGGGTGGGGCTATGGGTGATGCCAGGGGTGGGGGTATGGGTGATGCCAGGAGTGTGTGAGGCCGGTGGTTTGGGGTGTTTAGTGAAGCCAGTGGTGAGGCAGTGTGTGATGTTTGGGTGGGGGTGGTGGGTGTTGCCTGGGGTGGGGGGTGGGTGATACTGGAGGAGGGTGATGCCATTGGTTGGGGGGGTTGGTGATGCCAGAGTTGGGGGTGTCGGTGATGCCAGGGGTACGGAGAATGGTGATGCCGGGTATTGGGGGGGTGTGTATTGCCAGTGTTGAGGGGTTGGCTGATGCTGGGAGTGTGGGGGTGGGTGATGCCGGGGGTGGTTGGGTGTGTGATGCCAGGGGTGATGGGTTGGGTGATACCAGGTATGGGGGCGGTGGGTAATGTCGGGTTTGGTTGATGGCAGGGTTGGCGGGATGGGTGTTGCAAGCAGTGAAGGGGTGTTTGATGCCGGGGGTGGTGGGGTGTGTGATGCCATGGGTGGTAGGCTGGGTGATTCTGGGAGTGAGGAGGTGGGTGATGCCAGGCTGGGGGATTGAGTTATGCCGGTGGTGAGGGTGTGGGTGATGCCGGGGGTTGGAGTGGGGTGGTGATGCAGGGGGTGGGGGTGCGGGTGATGCCGTGGGTGGGGATATGGGGGACACAGGGGTTGGGGGGTGTGGTGGTGTCGGGGTGAGAGGGTGGGTGATGCCAGTGGTTGGGGGGATGTGATGCCAGGGGTGTGGGGATGGGTTATGCCGGGTGTGAGGGTGTGGGTGATGCCGGGGATTGGAGTGGGGTGATGATGCAGGGGGTGAGGTTTTGGGTGATGCCAGGGGTGAGGGGATGTGTGTTGCCGGGTATGGGAGGGTGGGTATTGTCGGGGGTGCGGGGTTGGTTGCTGCCGGCGGTGAAGTGCAGGGTGATGCCGGGGGTGGTGTGGTGTGTGATTCCGGGAGTGACGGAGTGGGTGATGCCAGTCTGGGGGTTTGAATGATGCCGGGGGTGAGGGTGTGGGTGATGCCGGGGTTGTGGGTGGGGTTTGTAGGTGATGCCGGGGGTGGTGATGTGGGTGAATCCGGGGATGGGGGGCTGGGTGATGCTAGGGGTGGGGGAGTGGCTAATGCCAGTGGAGGGGGTGAGGGTGGTGCCGGTGGTTGGGGTTTGGTGATGGCCTGGGTGGGGGCCTGGATAATGCCGTGGGTGGGGAGCTAGGTGAAACCAGGTGTTGGGGGGGTGCTGGGTGATGCCGAGGGTGGTGCGGTGGGTGATGACGGGAGTGGGGTGTTTGGGTGAAGCCAGTGTTGGGGTTGTGGGTGTTGCTGGGGGTGAGTGTGTGGGTGAAGCCAGGGGTGGGGATGGTGGGTGATGCCCAGGATAGGGGGTGTGGGTGATGCCGGAGTGGGTGATACCAGAGTTGGTGGGGTGGCTGATGCTGGGGGTGGGGCTGAGAGAACCGTGGGTTGGGGTTGGGTGATGCCAGGGGTGAGGGAGTTGTTAATGCTGGAAGTCGGGGAGTGTGTGATACCGGGCGTGAGTTGGTGTGTGATGCCGGGGTAGAGGGTGTGGGTGATGCTGGGTGTGGGGGAATAGTTGAGGCCGGTGTTGGGGGTGTGGGTAATGGCGGGGGTGAAGGGGTGGGTCATGCCAGGAGTGGGGTGTGTGGGTGATGCCCGGGGTAGGGGGTTGGGTGATGCCAGGTGTGGTGGCCTGGATAATGCCAGGGTTGGGGAGCTAGGTGTTGCTGGGTGTGGGGAGGGGTTGGGTGCAGTGGGTGATGCCGGGAGTGGGGTGTGTGGGTGAAGCCCGGGGTAGGGGGGGTGGGTGATGCCAGGGGTGGGAGTGAGGGAACCATGGGTGGGGGTTGGCTGATGCCAAGGGGTGATGGAGTTGTTAATGCCGGAAGTGGGGGTGTGGGTGACGCCGGGGATGGGGGAGTGGGTGATACCGGGCGTGAGGGGGTGGGATTGCCGGATTAGGGGATGTGGGTGATGCCGGGTGTGGGGGAATAGGTGAGGCTGAGGGTTGGGGAGTGGATGATGCCCGGGGTGAGGGGGTGGGTTATTCCAGGGTTGTGGGCATGGGTGATGCTTGGCATAGGGGTTTGGTGATGCCGAGGGTGGGGTGGGTGGGTGTTGCCGGGGGTGAGAAGGTGGTTTACAAACCCACCGACTCCCACAGCTACCTCGACTACAGCTCCTCACACCCCGCTTCCTGTAAGGACTCCATCCCATTCTCTCAGTTCCTTCACCTCCGTCGCATCTGTTCCGATGATGCTACCTTCAAAAACGGTTCCTCTGACATGTCCTCCTTCTTCCTTAACCGAGGTTTTCCACCCACGGTCGTTGACAGGGCCCTCAACCGTGTCCAGCCCATCTCCCGCGCATGCGCCCTCACGCCTTCTCCTCCATCCCAGAAACATGATAGGGTCCTCCTTGTCCTCACTTATCACCCCACCAGCCTCCGCATTCAAAGAATCATGCTCCGCCATTTCCGCCAACTCCAGCATGATGCCACCACCAAACACATCTTCCCTTCACCCCCCCATCGGCATTCCGTAGGGATCGCTCCCTCCGGGACACCCTGGTCCACTCCTCCATCACCCCCTACTCCTCAACCCCCTCCTATGGCACCACCCCATGCCCACGCAAAAGATGCAACACCTGCCCCTTCACTTCCTCTCTCCTCACCGTCCAAGGGCCCAAACACTCCTTTCAAGTGAAGCAGCATTTCACTTGCATTTCCCCCAACTTAGTCTACTGCATTTGTTGCTCCCAATGTGGTCTCCTCTACATTGGAGAGACCAAACGTAAACTGGGCGACCGCTTTGCAGAACACCTGCGGTCTGTCCGCAAGAATGACCCAAACCTCCCTGTCGCTTGCCATTTTAACACTCCACCCTGCTCTCTTGCCCACATGTCTGTCCTTGGCTTGCTGCATTGTTCCAGTGAAGCCCAACGCAAACTGGAGGAACAACACCTCATCTTCCGACTAGGCACTTTACAGCCTTCCGGACTGAATATTGAGTTCAACAACTTTAGGTCGTGAGCTCCCTCCCCCATCCCCACCCCCTTTCTGTTTCCCCCTTCCTTTTTTTTCCAATAAATTATAAAGATTTTCCTTTTCCCACCTATTTCCATTATAAAAAAAAACACCCCCACTAGAGCTATACCTTGAGTGCCCTACCATCCAATCTTAATTAGCACATTCATTTAGATAATATCACCAACTTTAACTTTAACACCTATGTGTTCTATTGTACCATTGTCGCTGACATCTTTTGATGATCTGCTTCTATCACTGCTTGTTTGTCCACACAACCACCTCTCTCTCTCTCTATCTCTCCGCCCCCCACACACACACCTTAAACCAGCTTATATTTCAACTCTTTCTTGGACTCGAAATCAAGTTCTGTCGAAGAGTCATGAGGACTCGAAACGTCAACTCTTTTCTTCTCCGCCGATGCTGCCAGACCTGCTGAGTTTTTCCAGGTAATTCTGTTTTTGTTTTGTGAGAAGGTGGGTGTTGCCGGGGTTGGGGTTGATAGGTGATGCAGGGGGTAGGGGGGGTGGTTGATGCCAGGGGTCGGCAATGCCGCGGTTGAGTTTGGCTGATGCTGGTGATGCGGGCGTGGGTGATGCTGGGACTGGGGGAGTTGGTGATGCCGGTGGCATGGGGTGTTTGGTGAAGCCAGGGGTGAGGAGATGTGTGATGTTGGGGGTGGGAGTGTTGGGTGCTGCAGGGGGTGAGGGGGTGGGTCGTGCCGGGGTTGGATGGCTGTTTGATGTCAGGGATGGGGGCGTTGGTTGAAGCCTGGGGTGATGCGTTGGGTGATGCCAGGGGTAAGGGGGTGGGTGATGGCGGCTATGGGTGGGTGGGTAATGCCAGTAGTGTGGGGTTGGGTGATGCTGGGGGTGTAGGTGTGGTGATGCCGGGGGTGGGTGTTTGGGTGATGCCAGGGTTCAGGAGGTCGGTGATGCCGGGGGTGGAGGTGTTGGTTGATGCCAGTGGTGGGGGTGTGAGTGATGCCAAGTGTGAAGGTTTGTGTGATGCCTGGGTGGGGGTTTGAGTTATGCCGTGGCTGGGGGTGTGGATGGGTGATGCCGGTGTTGGGGGGGCGGTGGTTGATGCCGGGGATGGAGGGGGGTGGTTGATGCTGGGGTTGTGGGCATGGGTGATGCATGGGTTAGGGGAGTGGGTGATGCCGGGGATGGGATGGTGGGTGATGCCGGGTGTGGGGGAATAGGTGATGCTGTGGGTGGGGGGTGGGTGATGGTGGAGGTGGGGGAGCGGGTAATGCCAGAGGTGGGCGTATGGGTGATGCCGGTGTTTGTGTTTGGGTGATGCTGGGGGAGGGGGACTGGATAATGCCGTGAGTGGGGGGCTAGGTGATGCCAGGTGTGGGGGCTGGGTGATGCCGGGGGTGGGGGGCTAGGTGATGCCGGGAGTGGGGTGTGTGGGTGATGCCAGTGTTAGGGGTGTGCGTGATGCTGGAGGTGTGTGATGTTGGGGGTGGGGGTGGTGCGTGTTGCCTGGTGTGGGGTGTGGGTGATGCTGAGGGTGGGTGATGCCGTTATTTGAGGGGGTTGGTAATGCCAGAGTTGGGGGGGGTGTGCGATGCCGGGGGTGGGGTTAGTGGTGATGGCGGCTATGGGCGGGTGGGTATTGCTGGTGGTGTGGGGCTGTGTGATGCTGGGGGTGTAGGTGTGGTGATGCTCGGGGTGGTGGGGTGTGTGATTCCGAGGTTGATGAGGTGGGTGATACCAGGTATGGGGGGGTGGGCAATGTCGGGGGTGGGTGATGGCAGGGTTGGGGGTGTGGGTGTTGCTGGGCTTCTGGCCATGGGTGATGCATGGTTTAGGGGGGTGGGTGATGCCGGGGATGGGATGATGGGTGATGCCGGGGGCGGGGGAATAGGTGATGCTGTGGGTGGGGGGTGGGAGATGCCGGGAGTGGGGTGTGTGGGTGATGCCAGTGTTGGGGGTGTGGGTGATGCTGGAGGTGTGGGGTGGTGGGTGATGTTGGGAATGGGGGAGTGGGTGATGCCGGTGGGGTGGTTTGTTTAGTGTAGCCAGTGGTGAGGAGGTGTGTGATGTTGGGGGTGGGGGTGGTGGGTGTTGCCTGGTGTGGGGGGTGGGTGATGCCGGTGGTGGTTGGGTGTGTGATGCCAGGGGTGATGGGTTGGGTGATACCAGGTATGGGGACGGTGGGTAATGTCGGGTTTGGTTGAAGGCAGGGTTTGGGGGATGGATGTTGCAAGCAGTGAAGGGGTGTTTGATGCCGGGGGTGGTGGGGAGTGTGATGCCGGGGGTGGGGGTGGGGGTGCAGGTGATGCCAGGGGTGAGGGGGTGTGTGTTGCCGGGTATGGGGGGATGGGTGTTGTCGGGGGTAAGGTGTTGGTTCTTGCCGGCGAAGTGCTGGGTGATGCCGGGTTTGATGTGGTTTGTGATTCCAGGAGTGAGGGAGTGGATGATGCCGGGAGTGTGGGTGATGCCAGGGGTAGGGGGTTGGGTGATGCCAGGGTTGGGTGATGCCAGGGTTGGGGGGGTTGGCTGATGCTGGGGTTGGGGGTGAGGGAACCATGGGTGGGGGTTGGATGATGCCAAGGGGTGATGGAGTTGTTAATGCCGGAAGTGGGGGTGTTGGTAATGCCGGTGGTTGGGGTTGGGTGATGCCGTGGGTGGTGGGGTGGGTGATGGCGGGAGTGGGGTGTGTCGGTGATGCCTGGGGTAGGGGGGGTGGGTGATGCCAGGGGTGGGTGATGCCAGGGTTGGGGGGGGTGGCTGATGGTGGGGGTGGGGGTGGGGGTGAGGGAACCATGGGTGGGGGTTGGCTGATGCCAAGGGGTGATGGAGTTGTTAATGCAGGAAGTGGGGGTGTTGGTAATGCCGGTGGTTGGGGTTGGGTGATGCCGTGGGTGGTGCGGTGGTGATGCCGAGTGTGGGGTGTGTCGGTGATGCCTGGGGTAGGGCGGGTGGGTGATGCCAGGGGTGGGTGATGCCAGGGTTGGGGGGGGTGGCTGATGGTGGGGGTGGGGGTGAGGGAACCATGGGTGGGGGTTGGCTGATGCCAAGTGGTGATGGAGTTGTTAATGCCGGAAGTGGGGGTATGGGTAATGTCGGGGATGGGGGAGCAGGTGATACCGGGCGTGAGGGGGTGGGTGATGCCGGATTAGGGGTTGTGGGTGATGCCGGATGTGGGGAAATAGGTGAGGCTGAGGGTTGGGGGGTGGGTGATGCCGAGGGTGAGGGGGTGGGTGATTCCGGGGATGTGGGCATGGGTGATGCTTGGCGTAGGGGGTTGGTGATGCCTGGGGCGCAGGGGGTGGGTGATGCCAGGGGTGGGGCAAAAGGTAATGCCAGTGGTGGGGTGGGTGGGTGTTGCCAGGGGTGAGAAGGTGGCTGTTGCCGGGGTTGGGGTTGATAGGTGATGCCGGGGGTAGGGGAGGTGGGTGACGCCGGGGGTCGGCGATGCCACGGTTGTGTTTGGCTGATGCTGGTGATGGGGGCGTGGGAGATGCCGGGAGTGGGGGAGTAGTTGATGCCTGTGGCATGGGGTGTTTGTTGAAGCCAGGGGTGAGGAGATGTGTGATGTTGGGGGTGGGTGTGTTGGGCGCTGCATGGAGTGAGGGGGTGGGTAGTGCCGTGGTTGGATGGGTGTTTGATGTCAGGGTTGGGGGGGTTGGGTGATGCCTGGGGTGACACGGTGGTTGTTGCCGGGGTTGGGGGGTGGGTAAGACCGGTAGTAGGGGTGTGGGTGATGCCCGATGTGGGGAGGTGAGTGATGCCAGGTTTGGGGGAGTGGCTGATGCTGGGGGTGGGGGTTTGCGTGATGCCAGTGGTAGGGGTGTGGGTGATGCCAAGTGTGAAGTTTTGTGTGATGCCGGGGTGGGGGTTTGAGTGATGCCAGGGGTGAGGGTGTGGGTGATGCCATGGCTGGGGGTGTGGATGGGTGATGCCGGTGGTGGGGGGTGGGGGGGCAGTGGTTGATGCCGGGGATGGGGGGGGTTTGATGCTGGGGTTGAGGGCATGGGTGATGCATGGGTTAGAGGGGTTGGTGATGCCGGGGATGGGATGGTGGGTGACACCGGGTGTGGGGGTATAGGAGGTGCTGTGGGTGGGGGATGGGTAATGGTGGGGGTGGGAGAGCGGGTAATGCCAGAGGTGGGCGTATGGGTGATGCCGGTGTTTGTGGTTGGGTGATGCTGGGGGCGGGGGACTGGATAATGCCGTGGGTGGGGGGCTAGGTGATGCCAGGTGTGGGGGCTGGGTGATGCCGGGGGTGGGGAGTTGGGTGATGCCGGGAGTGGGGTGTGTGGGTGATGCCAGTGTTGGGGGTTTGGGTGATGCTGGAGGTGTGTGATGTTGGGGGTGGGGTTGGTGGGTGATGCCGGGAGTGGGGTGTGTGGGTGATGCCAGTGTTGGGGGTTTGGGTGATGCTGGAGGTGTGTGATGTTGGGGGTGGGGGTGGTGGGTGTTGCCTGGTGTGGGGTGTGGGTGATGCTGAGGATGGGTGTTGCCGTTGTTTGAGGGGGTTGGTGATGCCAGAGGTGGGCGGGTGTGCAATGCCAGGGGTGGGGGTAGTGGTGATGGCGGGTATGGAGGAGTGGGTAATGCTAGTGTTCTGTGGTTGGGTGATGCTGGGGTATAGGTGTGGATGATGCCGGGGGTGGTGGGGTGTGTGATGCCGGGGTTGATGGCGTGGGTGATAGCAGGTATGGAGGGATGGGTAATGTCGGGGGTGTGGGTGTTGCTGGCAGTGAAGGGGTGGGTGATGCTGGGGCCGGGGATGGTGGGTGATGCCAGGGATGAGGGGTTGGGTGCTGCCGGGATTGAAGGGGTGGGTGATGCGGGGGGTGTTGGGGAGTGTGATGCCAGGTGGTGAGGGGGTGAGTGATGCCATGGGTGGTAGGCTGGGTGAATCTGGGAGTGAGGGGGTGGGTGATGCCGGGCTGGGTGTTTGAGTGATGCCGGTGGTGAGGGTGTGGGTGATGCCGGGGGTCGGGTTACGGGTGATGCCAGGGGTGAGGTTGTGTGTGATGCCGGGAGTGGGGTGTGTGGGTGATGCCAGTATTGGGGGTGTGGGTGATGCTGTGGGTGAGGGGTGGTGGGTGATGCCAGGAGTGTATGAGGCTGGTGGCTTGGGGTGTTTGGTGAAGCCAGTGGTGAGGCAGTGTGTGATGTTTGGGGTGGGGGTGGTGGGTGTTGCCTGGGGTGGGGGATGGGTGATACTGGGGGAGGGTGATGCCATTGGTTGGGGGGGTTGGTGATGCCAGAGTTGGGGATGTCGGTGATGCCTGGGGTATGGGGAATGGTGATGTCGGGTTTTGGGGCGGTGTGTAATGCCAGTGTTGAGGGGTTTGCTGATGCTGTGGGTGTGGGGGTGGGTGATGCCGGTGGTGGTTGGGTGGGTGATGCCAGGGGTGATGGGTTGGGTGATACCAGGTATGGGGGCGGTGGGTAATGTCGGGTTTGGTTGAAGGCAGGGTTGGGGGGATGGATGTTGCAAGCAGTGAAGGGATGTTTGATGCCGGGGGTGGGGGTGGGGGTGCAGGTAATGCCAGGGGTGAGTGGGTGTGTGTTGCCGGGTATGGGGGGATGGGTGTTGTCGGGGGTAAGGTGTTGGTTCCTGCCGGCGAAGTGCTGGGTGATGCCGGGTTTGATGTGGTGTGTGATTCCAGGAGTGAGGGAGTGGGTGATGCCGGGAGTGGGGTGTGTGGGTTATGCCAGGGGTAGGGGGTTGGGTGATGCCGGGGTTGGGTGATGCCAGGGTTGGGGGGGTTGGCTGATGCTGGGGTTGGGGGTGAGGGAACCATGGGTGGGGGTTGGATGATGCCAAGGGGTGATGGAGTTGTTAATGCAGGAAGTGGGGGTGTTGGTAATGCCGGTGGTTGGGGTTGGGTGATGCCGTGGGTGGTGCGGTGGGTGATGCCGGGAGTGGGGTGTGTCGGTGATGCCTGGGGTAGGGGGGGTGGGTGATGCCAGGGGTGGGTGATGCCAGGGTTGGGGGGGGCGGTGGCTGATGGTGGGGGTGGGGGTGAGGGAACCATGGGTGGGGGTTGGCTGATGCCAAGGGGTGATGGAGTTGTTAATGCCGGAAGTGGGGGTATGGGTAATGTCGGGGATGGGGGAGCAGGTGATACCGGGCGTGAGGGGGTGGGTGATGCCGGATTAGGGGTTGTGGGTGATGCCGGATGTGGGGAAATAGGTGAGGCTGAGGGTTTGGGGGTGGGTGATGCCAAGGGTGAGGGGGTGGGTGATTCCGGGGATGTGGGCATGGGTGATGCTTGGCGTAGGGGGTTGGTGATGCCTGGGGCGCAGGGGGTGGGTGATGCCAGGGGTGGGGCAAAAGGTAATGCCAGTGGTGGGGTGGGTGGGTGTTGCCAGGGGTGAGAAGGTGGCTGTTGCCGGGGTTGGGGTTGATAGGTGATGCCGGGGGTAGGGGAGGTGGGTGACGCCGGGGGTCGGCGATGCCACGGTTGTGTTTGGCTGATGCTGGTGATGGGGGCGTGGGAGATGCCGGGAGTGGGGGAGTAGTTGATGCCTGTGGCATGGGGTGTTTGTTGAAGCCAGGGGTGAGGAGATGTGTGATGTTGGGGGTGGGTGTGTTGGGCGCTGCATGGAGTGAGGGGGTGGGTAGTGCCGTGGTTGGATGGGTGTTTGATGTCAGGGTTGGGGGGGTTGGGTGATGCCTGGGGTGACGCGGTGGTTGTTGCCGGGGTTGGGGGGTGGGTAAGACCGGTGGTAGGGGTGTGGGTGATGCCCGATGTGGGGAGGTGAGTGATGCCAGGTTTGGGGGAGTGGCTGATGCTGGGGGTGGGGGTTTGCGTGATGCCAGTGGTAGGGGTGTGGGTGATGCCAAGTGTGAAGTTTTGTGTGATGCCGGGGTGGGGGTTTGAGTGATGCCAGGGGTGAGGGTGTGGGTGATGCCATGGCTGGGGGTGTGGATGGGTGATGCCGGTGGTGGGGGGTGGGGGGGCAGTGGTTGATGCCGGGGATGTGGGGGGTTTGATGCTGGGGTTGAGGGCATGGGTGATGCATGGGTTAGAGGGGTTGGTGATGCCGGGGATGGGATGGTGGGTGACACCGGGTGTGGGGGTATAGGAGGTGCTGTGGGTGGGGGATGGGTAATGGTGGGGGTGGGAGAGCGGGTAATGCCAGAGGTGGGCGTATGGGTGATGCCGGTGTTTGTGGTTGGGTGATGCTGGGGGCGGGGGACTGGATAATGCCGTGAGTGGGGGGCTAGGTGATGCCAGGTGTGGGGGCTGGGTGATGCCGGGGGTGGGGAGTTGGGTGATGCCGGGAGTGGGGTGTGTGGGTGATGCCAGTGTTGGGGGTTTGGGTGATGCTGGAGGTGTGTGATGTTGGGGGTGGGGGTGGTGGATGTTGCCTGGTGTGGGGTGTGGGTGATGCTGAGGATGGGTGTTGCCGTTGTTTGAGGGGGTTGGTGATGCCAGAGGTGGGCGGGTGTGCAATGCCAGGGGTGGGGGTAGTGGTGATGGCGGGTATGGAGGAGTGGGTAATGCTAGTGTTCTGTGGTTGGGTGATGCTGGGGTATAGGTGTGGATGATGCCGGGGGTGGTGGGGTGTGTGATGCCGGGGTTGATGGCGTGGGTGATAGCAGGTATGGAGGGATGGGTAATGTCGGGGGTGTGGGTGTTGCTGGCAGTGAAGGGGTGGGTGATGCTGGGGCCGGGGATGGTGGGTGATGCCAGGGATGAGGGGTTGGGTGCTGCCGGGATTGAAGGGGTGGGTGATGCGGGGGGTGTTGGGGAGTGTGATGCCAGGTGGTGAGGGGGTGAGTGATGCCATGGGTGGTAGGCTGGGTGAATCTGGGAGTGAGGGGGTGGGTGATGCCGGGCTGGGTGTTTGAGTGATGCCGGTGGTGAGGGTGTGGGTGATGCCGGGGGTCGGGTTACGGGTGATGCCAGGGGTGAGGTTGTGTGTGATGCCGGGAGTGGGGTGTGTGGGTGATGCCAGTATTGGGGGTGTGGGTGATGCTGTGGGTGAGGGGTGGTGGGTGATGCCAGGAGTGTATGAGGCTGGTGGCTTGGGGTGTTTGGTGAAGCCAGTGGTGAGGCAGTGTGTGATGTTTGGGGTGGGGGTGGTGGGTGTTGCCTGGGGTGGGGGATGGGTGATACTGGGGGAGGGTGATGCCATTGGTTGGGGGGGTTGGTGATGCCAGAGTTGGGGATGTCGGTGATGCCTGGGGTATGGGGAATGGTGATGTCGGGTATTGGGGCGGTGTGTAATGCCAGTGTTGAGGGGTTTGCTGATGCTGTGGGCGTGGGGGTGGGTGATGCCGGTGGTGGTTGGGTGGGTGATGCCAGGGGTGATGGGTTGGGTGATACCAGGTATGGGGGCGGTGGGTAATGTCGGGTTTGGTTGAAGGCAGGGTTGGGGGGATGGATGTTGCAAGCAGTGAAGGGATGTTTGATGCCGGGGGTGGGGGTGGGGGTGCAGGTAATGCCAGGGGTGAGTGGGTGTGTGTTGCCGGGTATGGGGGGATGGGTGTTGTCGGGGGTTAGGTGTTGGTTCCTGCCGGCGAAGTGCTGGGTGATGCCAGGTTTGATGTGGTGTGTGATTCCAGGAGTGAGGGAGTGGGTGATGCCGGGAGTGGGGTGTGTGGGTTATGCCAGGGGTAGGGGGTTGGGTGATGCCGGGGTTGGGTGATGCCAGGGTTGGGGGGGTTGGCTGATGCTGGGGTTGGGGGTGAGGGAACCATGGGTGGGGGTTGGATGATGCCAAGGGGTGATGGAGTTGTTAATGCAGGAAGTGGGGGTGTTGGTAATGCCGGTGGTTGGGGTTGGGTGATGCCGTGGGTGGTGCGGTGGGTGATGCCGGGAGTGGGGTGTGTCGGTGATGCCTGGGGTAGGGGGGGTGGGTGATACCAGGGGTGGGTGATGCCAGGGTTGGGGGGGGGCGGTGGCTGATGGTGGGGGTGGGGGTGAGGGTACCATGGGTGGGGGTTGGCTGATGCCAAGGGGTGATGGAGTTGTTAATGCCGGAAGTGGGGGTATGGGTAATGTCGGGGATGGGGGAGCAGGTGATACCGGGCGTGAGGGGGTGGGTGATGCCGGATTAGGGGTTGTGGGTGATGCCGGATGTGGGGAAATAGGTGAGGCTGAGGGTTTGGGGGTGGGTGATGCCAAGGGTGAGGGGGTGGGTGATTCCGGGGATGTGGGCATGGGTGATGCTTGGCGTAGGGGGTTGGTGATGCCTGGGGCGCAGGGGGTGGGTGATGCCAGGGGTGGGGCAAAAGGTAATGCCAGTGGTGGGGTGGGTGGGTGTTGCCAGGGGTGAGAAGGTGGCTGTTGCCGGGGTTGGGGTTGATAGGTGATGCCGGGGGTAGGGGAGGTGGGTGACGCCGGGGGTCGGCGATGCCACGGTTGTGTTTGGCTGATGCTGGTGACGGGGCGTGGGAGATGCCGGGAGTGGGGGAGTAGTTGATGCCTGTGGCATGGGGTGTTTGTTGAAGCCAGGGGTGAGGAGATGTGTGATGTTGGGGGTGGGTGTGTTGGGCGCTGCATGGAGTGAGGAGGTGGGTCGTGCCGTGGTTGGATGGGTGTTTGATGTCAGGGTTGGGGGGGTTGGGTGATGCCTGGGGTGACGCGGTGGGTGATGCCGGGGGTATGGGGGTGGGTGATGGCTGGGGTAGGGGGGTGGTTGTTGCCAGGGTTGGGGGGTGGGTAAGACCGGTGGTAGGGGTGTGGGTGATGCCCGATGTGGGGAGGTGAGTGATGCCGGGGTTGGGGGAGTGGGTGATGCTGGGGGTGGGGGTTTGGGTGATGCCAGTGGTAGGGGTGTGGGTGATGCCAAGTGTGAAGTTTTGTGTGATGCCGGGGTGGGGGTTTGAGTGATGCCAGGGGTGAGGGTGTGGGTGATGCCATGGCTGGGGGTGTGGATGGGTGATGCCGGTGGTGGGGGGGTGGCGGGGCAGTTGTTGATGCCGGGGATGGGGGGGATTGTTGATGCTGGGGTTGTGGGCATGGGTGATGCATGGGTTAGAGGGGTGGGTGATGCCGGGGATGGGATGGTGGGTGACGCCGGGTGTGGGGGTATAGGAGGTGCTGTGGGTGGGGGGTGGGTAATGGTGGGGGTGGGAGAGCGGTTAATGCCAGAGGTGGGCGTATGGGTGATGCCGATGTTTGTGGTTGGGTGATGCTGGGACGGGGGACTGGATAATGCCGTGGGTGGGGGGCTAGGTGATGCCAGGTGTGGGGGCTGGGTGATGCCGGGGGTGGGGGGTTGGGTGATGCCGGGAGTGGGGTGTGTGGGTGATGCCAGTGTTGAGGGTTTGGGTGATGCTGGAGGTGTGTGATGTTGGGGGTGGGGGTGGTGGGTGTTGCCTGGTGTGGGGTGTGGGTGATGCTGGGGGTGGGTGATGCCGTTGTTTGAGGGGGTTGGTAATGCCAGAGTTGGGTGTGGGTGGGCGATGCCGGGTGTGGAGGTAGTGTTGATGGCGGCTATGGGCGGGTGGGTTATGCCGGTTGTGTGGGGTTGTGTGATGCTGGGGGTGTAGGTGTGGATGATGCCGGGGGTGGTGAGGTGTGTGATACCGAGGTTGATGGGGTGGGTGATATCAGGTATGGGGGGGATGGGCAATGTCGGGGGTGGGTGATGGCAGGTTTGGGGGTGTGGGTGTTGCTTGGCTTGTGGCCATGGGTGATGCATGGTTTAGGGGGGTGGGTGATGCCGGGGATGGGATGGTGGGTGATGCCGGGGTCGGGGGAATAGGTGATGCTGTGGGTGGGGGGTGCGAGATGTCGGGGGTGAGGGGATTTTTGATGCCAGGGATGGGGGGCTGAGTGATGCTGTGGGTGGGGGAGCGGGTAATGCCAGAGGTGCGGGTATGGCTGATGCCGGTGGTTGGGTTTGGTGATGCCGGGGAGGGCGACTGGATAATGCCGTGGGTGGGGGGCTAGGTGATGCCAGTTGTGTGGTCTGAGTGATGCCGGGGGTGGGATGGTGGGTGATGCCGGGAATGGGGTGTGTGGTTGATGCCAGTGTTGGGAGTGTGGGTGATGCTGGGGGTGTAGGGTGGTGGGTGATGCCGGGAGTGGGTGAGTGGCTGATTCCGGTGGTGTAGGTTGTTTGGTGTAGCCAGTGGTGAGGAGGTGTGTGATCTTGGGGGTGGGGGTAGTGGGTGTTGCCTGGGGGAGGGTGATGCCGTTGTTTGAGGGGTTTGGTGATGCCAGAGGTGGGCGGGTGTGCAATGTCTGGGTGGGGGTAGTGGTGATGGCGGGTATGGGAGAGTGGGTAATGCCGGTGTTGTGTGGTTGGGTGATGCTGGGGGTGGGGGTGAGGGAACCATGGGTGGGGGTTGGGTGATGCCAAGGGGTGATGGAGTTGTTAATGCCGGAAGTGGGGGTGTGGGTGATGCCGGTGGTTGGGGTTGGGTGATGCCGTGGGTGGTGGCCTGGATAATGCCATGGGTGTGGGGCTAGGTGTTGCCGGGTGTGGGGAGGGTGTGGGTCATGTCGAAGGTGGTGCGGTGTGTGATGCCAGGAGTGGGGTGTGTGGGTGATGCCCGGGGTAGTTGGGTGTGGGTGATGCCAGGGGTGGGTGATGCTGGGGGTTGGGGTGAGGGAACCATGGGTGGGTGATGCCAAGGGGTGATGGATTTGTTAATGCCGGAAGTGGGGGTGTGGGTGATGCCGGGCGTGACGGGCTGGGTGATGCCGGATTAGGTGGTGTGGGTGACGCCAGATGTGAGGGAATAGGTGAGGCTGAGTGTTGGGGAGTGGGTGATGCCGGGGGTGAGGGGGTGGGTGATTTTGGGGTTGTGGGCATGGGTGATGCTTGGCCTAGGGGGTGGGTGATGCCGGGGTGGGGGCGTGGTTGATGCCGAGGGTGGGGGTGTTGGTGATGCTGGGGGTGGAGGGTGAGGGACCCGTGGAGGGGGGGGGTGGTTGTGTGATGCCCGGGGTGATGGAGTGGGTAATGCCGGAAGTGGGGGTGTGGGTGATGCCGAGCATTAGGGGGTGCGTGGTGCCAGGAGTGGGGGTGGAGTTGGGGGTTTTGGGTGATGCCGGTGGTTGTGGGTTGGGCGATGCCAGTGTTGGGGGTGTGGGTGTTGCTGGGGGTGTTGCCGTGGTTGGGATTGATAGGCGATGCCGGGGGAAGGGGGTAGTGGGTGATGCCGGGGGTCGGCGATGCCACGGTTGGGTTTGGCTGATGCTGGGGATGGGGGCGTGGGTGATGCCGGGAGTGGGGGAGTTGGTGATGCTGGGCGTGGGGGGGAGTTTGATGCCAGGGATGGGGGGCTGGGTGATGCCGGGGGTGGGAGAGCGGTTAATACCAGAGGTGAGGGTGTGGGTGATGCTGGTGGTTGGGGTTGGGTGATGCCGGGGGAGGGGGCCTGGTTAATGCCGTGGGTGGGGTGCTAGGTGATGCCGGGGGTGAGGGGGTGGGTGATGCCGATGGGGTGGGGTGTTTGGCGAAGCCAGTGGTGAGGAGGTCTGTGATGTTGGGGGTAGGGGTGGTGGGTGTTGCCTGGGGTGGGGGGCTGTGTGATACTGGAGGTGGGTGATGCCATTGGTTGGGGGGGGTTACTGATGCCAGAGGTTGGGGGGTTGGTGATACCTGAGGTGGGGGGAGTGGTGATGTCGGGTATTGGGAGGGTGTGTAATGTCGGTATTGAGGGGCTGGCTGATGTTGTGGTTATGAGGGAGGGTGATGCTGGGGGTGGTGGGGTGTGTGATGCTGGGGTGATAGGGTGGGTGATATCAGGTATGGGGGGGGGTTGGGTAATGAAAGGGGAGGGTGATGGCAGGGTTGGGGGGGTGGGTGTTGCTGACAGTGAAGGGGTGGGTGATGCTGGGAGTGGGGGTGCTGGGTGATGCTTGGTGTGAGGGGTTGGGTGCTACCGGGGGTAGTGGTGTCGTTGGGTGATGCCGGGTGTGGCGGGGTTGGATGATGCCGGGGTTGTGGGCATGGGTGATGCCTGGGGTAAGGGGGTGGGTGATGCTGGGGGTGGGGGTGGGGGAAGAGGTGATGCCGGGTGTGGGGAGGGGGGTTGGGTGATGCCAGTGGTGAGGGGTTGAGTGATGCCGGTGTTGTGGGTGTGGGTGATGCCTGGGGTAGGGGCGTGGGTGATGCCGGGGATGGGGGGGTGTGTAATGCCGGGGTTGATGGGGTGGGTGATAGCAGGTATGGGGAGAATGGGTAATGTCGGGTTGTGAGGGTGTTGCTGGAGGTGAAGGGGTGGGTGATGCTGGGGGCAGGGGTGGTGGGTGATGCCGGGGATGAGGGGTTGGGTGCTGCCGAGATTGAAAGGGTGTGTGATGCTGTGGGTGATGGGGAGTATGATGTCGGGGATGAGGAGGTGAGTGATGACATGGGTGGTAGGCTGGGTGATTCTGGGAGTGAGGGGGTGGGTGATGCCGGGCTGGGGGTTTGAGTGATGCCGGTGGTGAGGGTGTGGGTGATGCCGGGGTTGGGGCTATGGGTGATGCCAGGGCTGGGGGTGTGTGTGATGCCGGGGTTGGAGGGTGTGATGGTGTCGGGGGTGAGAGGGTGCGTGATGCAGTTGTTGGGAGGATGTGATGCCGGGAGTGGGGTGTGTGGGTGATGCCAGTATTGGGGGTGTGGGTGAAGCTGGGGGTGGGGGGTGGTGGGTGATGCCAGAAGTGTGTAAGGCCGATGGTTAGGGGTGTTTGGTGAAGCCAGTGGTGAGGCAGTGTGTGATGTTTGGGGTGGGGGTGGTGGGTGTTGCCTGGGGTGGGGTTGGGAGATACTGGGGGACGGTGATGCCATTGGTTGGGGGAGTTGGTGATGCCAGAGTTGGGGGTGTCGGTGATGCCGGGGGTACGGGGAATGGTGATGCTGGGTATTGGGGGGGTGTGTAATGCCGGTGTTGAGGGTTTGGCTGATGCTGGGGGTGTGGGGGTGGGTGATGCCGGGTGTGGTTGGGTGTGTGATGCCAGGGGTGATGGGTTGGGTGATACCAGGTATGGGGGCGGTGGTTAATGTCGGGTTTGGTTGAAGGCAGTGTTGGCGGGATGGGTGTTGCAAACAGTGAAGGGGTGTTTGATGCTGGGGGTGGTGGAGAGCTAGGTGATGCCGGGGGTGGGGGGGTGGTGGGTGATGCCAAGGGTGGTGCGGTGAGTGATGTCGGGAGTGGGGTGTGTGAGTGATGCCAGTGTTGGGGGTGTGGGTGTTGCTGGGGGTGAGGGTGTGGGTGAAGTCTGGGGTGGGGATGGTGGGTGATGCCAGAGTGGGTGATGCCAGGGTTGGTGGGGTGGCTGATGCTGGGGGTGGGACTGAGGGAACCGTGGGTGGGGGTTGGGTGGTGCCAGGGGTGAGGGAGTTGTTAATGCCGGAAGTGGGGGCCTAGGTGATACCGGGCGTGAGTTGGTGTGTGTTGCCGGGGTAGAGGGTGTGGGTGATGCCAGGAGTGGGGGTGTGGGTGATGCTGGGATGCGGGTTGGTGGGTGATGCCGGGAGTGTGTGGGGCCGGTGATGTGGGGTGTTTGGTGAAGCCATTGGTGAGGCAGTGTGTGATGTTTGGGGTGGGGGTGGTGGGTGTTCCCTGGGGTGGGGGGGTGGGTGATACTGGGGGAGGGTGATACCATTGGCTGGGGGGGTTGGTGATGCCAGAGTTGGGGTGTCGGTGATGCCAGGGATACGGGGAATGGTGATGTCGGGTATTGGGGGGGTGTGTAATGCCGGTGTTGAGGGGTTTGCTGATGCTGTGGGTGTGGGGGTGGATGATGCCGGGGGTGATGGGTTGGGTGATACCAGGTATGGGGGCGGTGGGTAATGTCGGGTTTGGTTGATGGCAGTGTTGGGGGGATGGGTGTTGCAAGCAGTGAAGGGTTGTTTGATGCCGGGGGTGGTGGGGAGTATGATGCCAGGGGTGAGGGGTTGAGTGATGCCGGGCTGGGGGTTTGAGTGATGCCGGTGGTGAGGGTGTGGGTGATGCCGGGGGTGGGGGTGCAGGTGATGCCAGGGGTGAGGGGGTGTGTGTTGCCGGGTATGGGGAGGTGGGTATTGTCGGGGGTGAGGTGTTCGTACCTGCCGGCTGGGTGATGCCGGGGTTGATGTGGTGTGTGATTCCATGAGTGAGGGAGTGGGTGATGCCGGGCTGGGGGTTTGAATGATGATGGGGGTGGGGTGGTGGGTGATGCCAGGGGTGGGGGAGCGGGTAATGCCTGTGGAGGGGGTGAGGGTGGTGCCGGTGTTTGGGGTTGGGAGATGCCCTGGGTCGGGGACCTGGATAATGCTGTGGGTGGGGAGCTGGGTGATGCCGGGTGTGGAGGGTGGTGGGTGATGCCGAGGGTGTTGCGGTGGGTGATGATGGTAGTGGGGTGTGTGGGTGATGCCAGTGTTGGGTTTGTGGGTGTTGCTGGGGGTGAGGGTGTGGTTGAAACCATGGGAGGGGATGGTGGGTGATGCCCGGGGTAGGGGGTGTGGGTGATGCCGGGGTGGGTGATGCCAGGGTTGGTAGGGTGGCTGATGCTGGGGGTGGAGCTGAGGGAACCATGGGTGGGAGTTGAGTGATGCCAGGGGTGAGGGAGTTGTTAATGCCGGAAGTGGGGGGCTGGGTGATACCGGGCGTGAGTTGTTGTGTGATGCCGGGGTAGAGGGTGTGGGTGATGCCGGGTGTGGGGGAATAGGTGAGGCTGGGGTTGGGGGTGTGGCTAATACCGGGGGTAGGGGGTTGGGTGATGCCGTGGGTGGTGGCCTGGATAATACCATGGGTGGGGGGCTAGGTTTTGCTGGGTGTGGGGAGGGGGTGGGTGATGTCGAAGGTGATGCGGTGGGTGATGCCGGGAGTGGGGTGTGTGGGTGATGCCCGGGGTAGGGGGGTGGGTGATGCCGGTGGTGGGTGATGCCAGGGTTGGGGTGGGTGGCTGATGTTGGGGGTGGGGGTGAGGTAACCATGAGTGGGGGTTGGCTGATGCCAAGGGGAGATGGAGCTGTTAATGCCGGAAGTGGGGGAGTGGGTGATACCGGGCGTGAGGGGGAGGGTGATGCTGGATTACGGGGTGTGGGTGATGCCGGGTGTGGGGGAATAGGTGAGGCTGAGGGTTGGGGGGTGGGTGATTCCAGGGGTGGGGCAAAAGGTAATGCGGGGGGTGGTGTGGGTGGGTGATGCCGGAGGTGAGAAGGTGGCTGTTGCCGGGGTTGGGGTTGATAGGTGATGCAAGGGGTAGGGGGGGTGGATGATCCCGGGGTCGGCGATGCCACAGTTGGGTTTGGCTGATGCTGGTGATGGGGGAGTGGGAGATGCCGGGAGTGGGGGAGTAGGTGATGCCGGTGGCATGGGGTGTTTGGTGAAGCCAGGGGTGAGGAGGTGTGTGATGTTGGGGGTGGGTGTGTTGGGCGCTGCATGGGGTGAGGGGGTGGGTCGTGCCGTGGTTGGATGGGTGTTTGATGTCAGGGTTGGGGGGGTTGGGTGATGCCTGGGGTGACGCGGTGGGTGATTCCGGGGGTAAGGAGGTGGATGATGGCTGGGGTAGGGGGGTGGATGTTGCCGGGGTTGGGGGGGTGGGTAAGGCTGGGGGTGGGGGTGTGGATGATGCCCGATGTGGGGAGGTGAGTGATGCCGGGGGTGGGGGAGTGGGTGATGCTGGGGTTGGGGGTTTGGGTGATGCCAGTGGTGGGGGTATGGGTGATGCCAGGGTTGAGAGGGTCGGTGATGCCGGGGGTGGAGGGGTTGGGTGATGCCAGTGGTGGGGGTATGGGTGATGCCAAGTGTGAAGTTTTGTGTGATGCCGGGTGGGGGTTTGAGTGATGCCAGGGGTGAGGGTGTGGATAGGTGATGATGGAGGTGGTGGGGGGTGGGGGGGCGGTGCTTGATGCCGGGGATGGGGGGGGCGGGGTTGATGCTGGGGTTGTGGGCATGGGTGATGCATGGGTTAGGGGGGTGGGTGATGCCGGGTGTGGGGGAATAGGTGATGCTGTGGGTGGGGGGAGGGTGATGGTGGGGTGGGGGAGCAGATAATGCCAGACGTGGGAATATGGGTGATGCTGGTGTTTGTGGTTGGGTGATCCTGGGGGAGGGGGACTGGATAATGCCGTGGGTGGGGGGCTAGGTGATGCCAGGTGTGGGGGCTGGTTGCTGCTGGGGTTGGGTGGTTGGATGATGCCGTGGGTGGTGGCCTGGATAATACCATGGGTGGGGGGCTAGGTGTTGCTGGGTGTGGGAAGGGGGTGGGTGATGTCGAATGTGGTGCGGTGGGTGATGCCAGGAGTGGGGTGTGTGGGTGATGCCCGGGGTAGGGGGGTGGGTGATGCCGGGGGTGGGTGATGCCAGGGTTGGGGTGGGTGGCTGATGTTGGTGGTGGGGGTGAGGGAACCATGGGTGGGGGTTGGCTGATGCCAAGGGGTGATGGAGTTGTTAATGCTGGAATTGGGGGTGTGGGTAATGCCGGGGATGGGGGAGTGGGTGATACCGGGCGTGAGGGGGTGGGTGATGCTGGATTAGGGGGTGTGGGTGATGCCGGGTGTGAGGGAATAGGTGCGGCTGAGGCTTGGGGCGTGGGTGATGCCAGGGTTGGGGCAAAAGGTAATGCTGGGGGTGGGGTGGGTGGGTGTTGCCGGGGGGTGAGAAGGTGGGTGTTGCTGGGGTTGGGGTTGATAGGTGATGCCGGGGGTAGGGGTGGGTGAGTGATGCCGGGGGTCGGCGATGCCATAGTTGGCATGGGTGTTTGGTGAAGCCAGGGGTGAGATGTGTGATGTTGGGGGTGGGGGTGTTGGGTGCTGCATGGGGTGAGGGGGTGGGTCGTGCCATGGTTGGATGGGTGTTTAATGTCAGGGATGGGGGGGTTGGGTGATGCCTGGGGTGACGCGGTGGGTGATGCCGGGGGTGGGGGGTAGTGGTGATGGCGGGTATGGGGGAGTGGGTAATGCCTTATTTTGTGGTTGGGTGATGCTGGGGGTGTAGGTGTGGATGATGCCGTGGATGATGGGGTGGGTGATACCAGGTATGGGGGGTTGGGCAATGTCGGGGGTGGGTGATAGCAGGGTTGGGGATGTGGGTGTTGCTGGGCTTGTGGCCATTGGTGATGCATGGTTTAGGGGGGTGGGTGTTGCCGAGGATGGGATGGTGGGTGATGCCGGGGGCGGGGGAATAGGTGAAGCTGTGGTTGGGGGATGGGAAATGACGGAGGTGAGGGGGTTTTTGATGCCGGGGATAGGGGGCTGGGTGATGCTGCGGATGGGGGAGTGGGTAATGCCAGAGGTGTGGGTATGGCTGATGCCAGTGGTTGGGGTTGGGTGATGCCGGGGGAAGGCGACTGGATAATGCCGTGGGTGAGGGGATAGGTGATGCCGGGTGTGGGGGCTGGGTGATGCCGGGGTTGGGCTGGTGGGTGATGCCAGGAGTGGGGTGTGTGGTTGATGCCAGTGTTGGGGGTGTGGGTGATGCTGGGGGTGTGGGGGTGGTGGGTGATGCCGGGAGTGGGGGGGGTGGGTGATGCCGGTGGGGTGGGTTGTTTGGTGTAGCCAGTGGTGAAGATGTGTGTGATGTTGGGGGTGGGGGTGGTGGATGTTGCCTGGTATGGGGGTGGGTGATGCTGGGGGTGGGTGATGCCGTTGTTTGAGGGGGTTGGTGATGCCAGAGGTGGGTGGGTGTGCAATGCCGGGGGTGGGGGGTACTGGTGATGGCGGGTATGGGGGAGTGGGTAATGCCGGGTGTTGTGTGGTTGGTTGATGCTGGGGTTATAGGTGTGGATGATGCCGGGGGGTGGTGAGGTGTGTGATACCGAGGTTGATGGCGTGGGTGATAGCAGGTATGGGGGGATGGGTAAGGTCGGGGGTGTGGGTGTTGCTGGCAGTGAAGGGGTGGGTGATGCCGGGGGTGGTGGGGAGTGTGATGCCGGGGGTGAGGAGGTGAGTGATGACATGGGTGGTAGGCTGGGTGATTCTGGGAGTGAGGGGGTGGGTGATGCCGGGCTGGGTGTTTGAGTGATGCTGGTGGTGAGGATGTGGGTGATGCCGGGGTTGGGGGTACGGGTGATGCCAGGGGTGGGGGGTGTCGTTGATGCCGGTGTTGGGGGGTGTGATAGTGTCGGGGGTGAGAGGGTGCGTGATGCAGTTGGTGGGGGGATGTGATGCCGGGAGTGGGGTGTGTGGGTGATGCCAGTATTGGGGGTGTGGGTGATGCTGGGGGTGGGGGGTGGTGGGTGATGCCAGAAGTGTGTGAGGCCGGTGATTTGGGGTGTTTAGTGAAGCCAGTGGTGAGGCAGTGTGTGATGTTTGGGGTGGGGGTGGTGGGTGTTGCCTGGGGTGGGGGGTGGGTGATACTGGGGGACGGTGATGCCATTGGTTGGGGGGGTTGGTGATGCCAGAGTTGGGGGTGTCGGTGATGCCGGGGGTGCGGCAAATGGTGATGTCGGGTATGGGGGGGGGTGTAATGCCGGTTTTGAGGTGTTGGCTGATGCTGGGGGTGTGGGGGTGGGTGATGCCGGTGGTGGTTGGGTGTGTGATGCCAGGGGTGATGGGTTGGGTGATACCAGGTATGGGGGCGGCGGGTAATGTCTGGTTTGGTTGATGGCAGGGTTGGCGGGATGGGTGTTGCAAGCAGTGAATGGGTGGATGAGGCTGGGGGTGAGGGTTTTGGTGTTGCTAGGGGTGGGTGATGCTGGGGGTGGTGGGGTGAATGATTCTGGGAGTGAGGGGGTGTTTGATGCTGGGCTGGGGTTTGAGTGATGCCGGTGGTGAGGGTGTGGGTGATGCCGGGTGTGGGGCTGTGGGTGATGCCAGGGTTGAGAGGAAGTGGTGGTGTCTGGGGTGAGAGGGTGGGTGATCCCGGGGGTGGGGGTGGCGGATGATGCCCAGGGTAGGGGGGTGGGTGATGCCAGGGGTGGATGATGCCAGGGTTGGGGGCTGTGGCTGATGCTGGGGGTGGGGGTGAGGGAACCATGGGTGGGGGTTCGGTGATGCCAAGTAGTGATGGAGTTGTTAATGCCGGAAGTGGGGGTGTGGGTGATGCCGGTTGTTGGGGTTGGGTGATGCCATGGGTGGTCGCCTGGATAATGCCATGGGCGGGGGCTAGGTGTTGCCGGGTGTGGGGAGGGGGTGGGTGATGTCGAAGGTGGTGCGGTGTGTGATGCCGGGAGTGGGATGTGTGGGTGTTTCCCGGGATAGGGGGGGTGGGTGATGCCGGGGGTGGGTGATGCCAGGGTTGGGGTGGGTGTGGTTGATGCTGGGGGTGGGGGTGAGGGAACCATGGGTGGGGATTGGGTGCTGCCAAGGGGTGATGGAGTTGTTAATGCCGGAAGTGGGGGTGTGGGTGATGCCGGGGTGAGGGGGTGGGTGATTTTGGGGTTGTGGGCATGGGTGATGCTTGGTGTAGGGGGTGGGTGATGCCAGGGTAGGGGCATGGTTGATGCCGAGGGTGGGGGTGTTGGTGATGCTGGGGGTGGTGGGTGAGGGACCCATGGGTGGGGGGTTGTGTGATGCCGGGGGTGATGGAGTGGGTAATGCCAGAAGTGGGGGTGTGGGTGATGCTGGGCATGAGGTGGTGCTGGGATAGGGGGTGTGGGTGGTGCCAGGAGTAGGGGTGGAGGTGGGGGTTTTGGGTGATGCCGGTAGTGGTGGGCAGGGCGAAGCCAGTGTGGGGGGTGTGGGTGTTGCTGGGGGTGAGAAGGTGGGTGTTGCCTGGGTTGGGGTTGATAGGCGGTGCCGGGGGTAGGGGGGTGGGTGATGCCGGGGGTCAGCAATGCCCCGGTTGGATTTGGCTGATGCTGGGGATGGGGGCGTGGGTGATGCCGGGAGTGGGGGAGTTGGTGATGCCGGTGGGGTGGGGTGTTTGGTGAAGCCAGCGGTGAGGAGGTGTGTGATGTTGGGGGTGGGGAAGGTTGGTGCTGCCTGTGGTGAGGGGGTAGGTGATACTGAGGGTGGGTGATGCCATTGATTTGGGGGGGTTCATGATGCCAGATTTGGGGGTGTCGGTGATGCCGGGGGTGCGGGGTGTTGTGATGTCGGGTATGGGGCGGTGTGTAATGCCGGTGTTGAGTGGCTGGCTGATGCTGGGGGTGTGGGTGTGGGTGATGCCGGGGGTAGTGGGGTGTGTGATGCCGGTGTGATAGGGTGGGTGATACCAGGTATGGGGTGGGGTTGGGTAATGACAGGGGACGGTGATGGCAGAGTTGGGGGGGGTGGGTGTTGCTGGCAGTGAAGGGGTGGGTGATGCTGTGGGTGGGGGTGCTGGGTGATGCTGGGTGTGAGGGGTTGGGTGCTGCCTGGAGTGAAGCGGTGGATGATTCCGGGGGTAGTGGTGTGGTTGGGTGATGCCGGGGTTGGGGGGACTGTGGTTGATGCAGGGGATGGGGGGGTGTGTGATGCCAGGGGTGGAGGTGGTGGTTTATGCCGGGTTTGGGCGTGTGAGTGATGCCGGGGGTGGGGGTGGGGGTGGGGGTTTGGATGATGCTGGTGGTTCGTGTGCTGGGTGATGCCGGGGGTGGGCGAATGGGTGTTGCCGGGGATGAATGTGTGGTTGATGTCGAGGATTGGTGTGGATGGGTAAAGCCAGGGATAAGGTGGGGGGGCGATGCCAGGGGTAAGAGGGTTGGTGTTGCATGGAGGAAGGGGGTGGATGATGCCGGGGGTGGGGGTGTGGGTGATGCCATGGTTGGGGGGGTGGACGATGCCGGGGTTGGGGGTGGGGGTTGTGGGTGTTGCCGGGGGTGGTGGGGTGGGTGATGCCGGGAGTGGGGTGGTGGGCATGCCAATTTTGGGTGTGTAGTTGATGGTGGGACTGAGGGGTGGTTGACGCCGGGGGTGGGGGTGATAGGTGATGCCGGGGTTGGGTGTGGGGGTTGTGGGTGTTGCCGGGGGTTGGGGGGGTGGGTGATGCCGGGGGTCGGTGGTGCCACAGTTGGGGGTTGGGTGATGCTGGGGGTGGGGGGGTTTGTGATGCTGGGAGTGGGGGAGTTGGTGATGCCGGTGGGGTGGGGTGTTTGGTGAAGCCGGGGTGAGGAGATGTGTGATGTTGGGCGTGGGGGTGGTGGGTGTTGCCTGGGGTGGGCGGGTGGGTCGTGCCGGGGTTGGATGGGGTGTTGATGTCAGGGACGGGGGGGTTGGGTGATGCCAGGGGTGACGGTGTGGGTGATGCAGGGGGTAAGGGGGTGGGTGATGCATGGAGTAAGGGGGTGGGTGATGCATGGGGTAGGGGGGTGGGTGATGCATGGGGTAGGGGGGTGGGTGATGCATGGGGTAAGGGGGTGGGTGATGCAGGGGATAAGGGGGTGGGTGATGCCATGGGTGGGTGGGTGGGTGATGCCGAGAGTGAGTGTTTTGTGATGCCGCTGTGGGGGTTTGAGTGATGGCAGGGGTGAGAGGTGGTTGATGCCGTGGATGGGGGTGTTGGTGATGCCAGGGGTGGTGGGTGAGGGACCCGTGGGTGGGGGTTTGTGTGATGCCGGGTTTGATGGAGTGGGTAATGCCAGAGATGGGGCATTGGGTGATGCCTGGGGTGGATGGGTGGATGATGCCGGGCATGAGGGTTTGAGTGGTACAGAGGTAGGTGGTGTGGGTGGTGCCAGGAATGGGGGAAGGGGTGGGGGTTTTGGGTGATGCCAGTCGTGTTGGGATGGGTGATGCCAGTGTTGGGGGTGTGGGTGTTGCTGGGGATGAGAGGGTGTGTGATGCCGGGGCTGGGGGTGGTGGGTGATGCTGGGTGTAGGGTGGTGGGTGATGCCGGGATTGTGTGATGCCAGGGTTGGTGGGGTGGGTGATGCCGGGTGTAGGGGGGTGAGTGATGCCGGGGTTGTGTGATGCCAGGGTTGGTGGGGTGGGTGATGCCGGGTGTGGGGGTGTGGGTTGTGGGTGATGTCGGTTGTGGTGGTGTGGATGATTCTGGGAGAAGGAATGGTGGGTGATGCCGGGAGTGGGTGATGGCAGTGTTTTGGGGGGTGGGTGATGCTGGGGGTGGGGGGGTGGATTTATGATGCCGGGAGTAGGGTGGTGGGTGATGCTGAGGTTGAGGGGGTATGTGATGCTGGGGTTGGGTGTGGTGGGTGTTGCCGGAGGTGGAGGGTTGGTGATACCGGGGGTGGAGCGATGGGTTATGCCGGGGGTGGGTGATGCTTGGGGTATGGAGGGGTGATGCCAGGGTGGGGGCTGGGTGATGCCGGGGTTGAGGGGGTGGGTAATGCCGGGTTTGTGGGCGTGGGTGTTGCCTGGTGTAGGGGGTGGGTGATGCCGTGGATGGTGGCGTGGTTGATGCCGAGGGTGGGGGTTTTGGTGATGCCGGGGTGGTGGGTGAGGGGCCCGTGGGTGGGAGGAGTGATGCCGGGGGTGAGGGGATGAGTGATGCCGGTGTTGTGGGCATGGGTGATGCTTGGGGTAGGGGAGTGGGTGATGCCAGATGTGGGGGGGTGTTTGATGCCGGTGTTGTGAGGTGGGTGTTGCCTGGTGTAGGGTGTGGGTAATGCCGGGGTGAGGGGGTGGTTGATGCCGGTGTTGTGAGGTGGGTGTTGCCTGGTGTAGGGGGTGGGTAATGCCGGGGTGAGGGGGTGGTTGATGCCGGGGGTGAGGTGGTGTGTGATGCCAGGTATGGGGTGGTGGGTAAAGTCGGGGGTGCAGGGTTGGGTGATGCCAGGGACAGTGGGGGGTGTGATGCCGGGAGTGAGGGGCTGGGTGATGCTGGGGTGGGGGTTTGAGTGATGTCAGGGGTGATGGGGTGGATGATGCCATGTTTTGGGGGGTGGGTGGGTGATGCCGGGGGTGGGGGCGTGTGTGATGCTGGGTGTGAGGGTGTGGGTGATGCTGGGGCTGAGATGGTGGGTGATGCTGTGGGTGGTTGATGCCAGGTTTGGGGGGGTGGCTGATGCTGGGTGTGGGGTTGAGGGAACCATGGATGGGGGTTGGGTGATGCCAGGGTTGAGGGAGTTTTTAATGCCAGAAGTGGGGGAGTGGGTGATGCCGTGGGTGGGGTTGTGGGTGATGCCGGGCGTGAGGGGGCGGGTGGTGCTGGAGTAGGGGGTGTGGGTGAAGCCGGGAGTGGGGGTGAGTGTTGTGGGTGATGCCGGGGTTCAGGGCTTGACCGATGTCGGGGGTGTAGGGGGTGGGTGATGCCGGGTGTGGGGGAATAGGTGAGGCCGGGTGTGGGGGGGGTGGGTGATGCCGGGGTTGTGGGCGTGGGTGATGCTTGGGGTAGGGGTTGGGTGATGCCAGGGGTGGGGCAATAGGTTATGCCGGGGGTGGGGTGGGTGGGTGATGCCGGGGGTGGGGGCGTGGTTGATGCCGAGGGTGGGTGTGTTGGTGATACCGGGGGTGATGGAGTGGGTAATGCCGGAGATGGGGTGTTGGGTGATGCCGGTGGTTGGGGGTTGGGTGATGCCGTGGGTGGGGACCTGGATAATGCCGTGGGTGGGGAGCTTGGTGATGCCGGGTGTGGGGGGGTGGTGGGTGATGCCGAAGGTGGTACGGTGGGTGATGTCAGGAGTGGGGTGTGTGGGTGATGCCAGTGTTGGGGGGTGGGTGTTGCTGGGGGTGAGGGTGTGGGTGATGCCGGTGGTGGTGTTGTGGGTGATGCTGGGAGTGGGGGGGGGGGGTGAGGTGGGTGATGCCAGTGTTGGGGATGTGGGTGTTGCTGGCAGTGAGGGGTGGGTGCTGCTAAGGGTGGGGGTAGTGGGTGATGCCGGGGGTGGGTGATGGCAGTGTTTGTGGGGTGGGTGATGGTAGTGTTTGTGGGGTGGGTGATGGCAGTGTTTGTGGGGTGGGTGATGCTGGGGGTGAGGGGGGGATTGATGATGCCGGGAGTTGGGTAGTGGTTGATACCAGGGTTGTGGGGTGGATGATGCCGAGTCTGAGATGGTGGGTGATGCCGGGGGTGAGGGGATGGGTGATGCCGGGGGCGGTGGGGTGTGTGATGCCAGGAGTGAGTGGGTGGGTGATGCTGGGGTGGGGGGGATTTATGATGCCGGGAGTGCAGTGGTGGGTGATGCTGGGGTTCTGGGGTGTTGGGTGAAGCCCGGGGTGAGGGTTATTTGATGCCGTGGTTGGGGGTGGTGGGTGATGCCGGAGGTGGGGGGTGGGTGTTGCCGGGGGTGAATGATGCCAGAGGTTGGGGGTTGGTGATGCTGGGGCTGTGGTGATGGGTCATGCAGGGGATGGGTGATGCCCGCGGTGGGGGGGCGGGGGTGGATGATGCCGGGGGGTGGGGTGTATGGTGATGCCGGGGCTGAGATGGTAGGTAATGCTGGGGGTGAGGGCGTGGGTGATGCCAGGGGTGAGGTGGTGTGTGATGCCAGGTATGGGGTGTTGGGTAATGTCGGGGGTGTGGGGTTGGGTGATGCCGGGGCGGTGGGGGTGTGTGATGCCAGGAGTGAGTGGGTGGGTGATGATGGGGTGGGGGTTTGAGTGATGCCAGGGGTGGGGTCATGGGCCATGCTGGGGTTGGAGGGGCAGGTGATGCCGGTTGTGAGGGGTGTTGTGATGCCGGTGTTGATAGTGTGGGTGGTGCTGGAGCTGAGATGGTGGGTGAGGCCCGGCGTGGGTAGGTGATGCTCGTGTTGGGGGTGTAGGTGTTGCTGGGGGTGGCTGATGCCAAGTTTGGGTGGCTGATGCTGGGGGTGTGGGTGAGTAAACCGTGGGTGAGGGTTGGGTGATGCCAGTGGTGAGGGAGTTGTTATTGCCGGAAGTGGGGGGGGGGAGTGGGTGATACCGGGCGTGAGGGGGTGGGTGATGCCGGAGTAGGGGGTGTGGGTGATGCCGGGTGTGGGGAAATAGGTGAGGCCGGAGGTGAGGGGCTGGGTGATGCCGGGGGGTGAGGGGGTGGGTGATGCCAGGGGTGGGGCAATAGGTTATGCCGGGGGTGGGGTGGATGGGTGATGCCAGGTTTGTGAGCGTCGGTGTTGCTTGGTGTCGGGGGTGGTGATACCGGGGGTGAGGGGGTGAGTTATGCTGGTGTTGTGGGCGTGGGTGATGCCGGGAGTGGGCGTGGGGGTGTGGGTGATGCCAGGTGTGAGGGGGTGGGTGATGCCGGAGTAGGGGGTGTGGGTGATGCCGGGAGTGGTGGTGGGTGTTGTGGGTGATGCCGGTGTTCAGGGTTTGGCTGATGCTGGGGATGTAGGGGATGGGTGATGCCGGGTGTGGGGAAATAGGTGAGGCTGGGGGTGAGGGGCCGGGTGATGCCGGGGGTGAGGGGGTGGGTGATGCCGGTGTTGTGGGCATGGGTGATGCTTGGGGTAGGGGGTGGGTGATATCGGGGTTGGGGGAATGGGTGATGCCAGGGGTGGGGTGGGTGGGTGATGCAGGGGTTGAGGGGGTGGGTGATGCCGGGTTTGTGGGCATGGGTGTTGCCGGGGGTAGGGGGTGGGTGATGCCGAGGGTGGAGACGTGGTTGATGCCAAGGGTGGGGGTGTTGGTGATGCCGGGGGTGGTGGGTGAGTGATCATTGGGTGGGGGGGGTTGTGTGATGCCGGGGGTGATGGAATGGGTAATGCCGGAGATGGGGTGTTGGATGATGCCGGGTGTGAGGGGGTGGATTATGCCGGGGTAGGGGGTGTGGGTGTTGCCTGGGATGAGAAGGTGGGTCATGACGGGTCTGGGGGTGGTGGGTGATGCCAGGTTTAGGGGGATGGTTGATGCCGGGAGTGGGTGATGCCAGGGTTGGTGGGGTTGGTGATGCCGGGAATGGGGGTGGATGTTGTGGGTGATGCCGGTGGTGGTGGGGTGGGTGATGCCAGGGATGGGATGGTGGGTGATGCCGGGGGTGAGGGAATAGGTGATCCGGGAATGGGGGGTTGGTGATGCCGGTGATGAGGGGGTGAGTGATGCCAGACATGGGGGGCTGGGTGAAGCCAGGAATGGGGGAGTGGGTAATGCCGGTGGTTGGTGCTGGGTGATGCCGTGGGTTGGGGGCCTGGATAATGCCATGGGTGGGGGGCTAGGTGATGCCGGGAGTGGGGAGGGGTGGGTGATGCAGTGTTGGGGATGTGGGTGTTGCTGGGGGTGAGAGGGTGGTGACGCCAGGGGTGGGGGTGTGTGTATTGCTGGGGGGTGAGGGTGTGAGTGATGCCAGGAGTGGGGGTGTGGGTGATGCTGGGGGTGAGGGGGTGGGTGATGCCGGGGCTTTGGGGGGTGGGTGATGCCAGGGGTGGGGCAATAGGTGATGCCGGGGGTGGGGTGGGTGGGTGATACCAGGGGTGAGCGGGTGGTTGATGCCGGGTTTGCGAGCGTGGGTGATGCCTGGGGTAGGGAGTGGGTGATGCCGGGGGTGGGAGTGTTGGCGATGCCGGGGATGGTGGGTGAGGGACCCGTGGGTGGGGCGGTTGTGTGATGCTGGGGGTGATGGAGTGTGTAATGCCGGAGATGGGGTGTTGGATGATGCTGGGGGTGAGGCTGGGCATGAGGGGGTGGGTGATGCCAGGAGTGGGGGTGGCTTTGGGTGATGCCGGTGGTGGTGGGGTGGGTGATGCCAGTTTTGGGGGTGTGGGTCTTGCTGGGGGTGAGAGGGTGGGTGATGCCTGGGTTCAGTGTGGTGTGTGTTGCTGGGGGAGAATGATGCCAGAGGTTGGGGGGGTTGGTGATGCCGGGGGTGGGGCAATGGGTCATGCCAGGGGTGGGTGATGATGTCGCTGGCGGGGGTTGGTGATGCCGGGGCTGAGATGATGGGTGGTGCCGGGCGTGGGGGTGTGATGCCGGGGGTGAGGGGGTGGGTGATGCCGGGGATGAGGGTGTGCGTGATGCCAGGTATGGGGTGGTGGGTAATGTCGGGGGTGCGGGTATGGGTGATGCCGGTTGTGAGGGGCTCGGTGATGCCTGGGGTGAGGGTGTGGGTGGGTGAGGCCGAGGGTGGGGGTTGGGGTGATGCCGGGGGTGGGGGTGTAGGGTGATGCCGGGGGTGAGGGGGTGGGTGATGCCGGGGTGGGGGTGTGGGTGATGCTGGGGGTAAGGGGTGGGTGATGCCAGAGGTGGGGGCGTGGGTGATTCCGGGGGTGTGGGTGTGGGTGATGCCAGGGGTGAGGGGGTGGGTGATGCCGGGGGTGGTGGGGTGGGTGATGTTGGGGTGAGAGGGAGGTTAATGCTGGGGGTGAGAGGGTGGTTGATGCCAGGGGTGAGGGGCTGGGTGATGCCGGGGGTGAAGGGGTGGGAGATGTTGGGGGTGAAGGGGTGGGTGATGCTGGGGGTGAGAGGGTGGGTGATGCCGAGGGTGAGGGGGGGGTGATGCCGGGGGTTGGGGGTTGGGTGATGCCGGGGGTTGGGGGCTGGGTGATGCCGGGGGTGAGGGGCTGGGTGATGCCGGGGGTGAGGGGTGGGTGATGCCGGGGGTGAGGGGCTGGGTGATGCCGGGGGTGAGGGGTGGGTGATGCCAGGGGTGAGGGGGTGGGTGATGCTGGAGGTGGGGTTTGGGTGATTCCGGTGTTGGGGGGGTGGGTGATGCCGGGGGGTTGGGGGGGGGGTGGGTGGGGTGTGACGCCGGGGGTGTTGGAAGCTGGACTCAGGGTAAAACCTGAGCACCACCATTTCCCAAAGTGACCCAGTGACCCGGGTGAATAATTAGGTCTGAAAACAATGGCCAGGGGAGGGGTCAGAGGGCGTGTGGGAGGAGCCAACGACTGCACTTTTGGGCTGATTGACGGGTCTCCCGAATAATGAGCCATTCAGGACATGGAGAGCAAGGCTCTGCTGGGACATGTTAGCTAGATTCAAACGCCAATTGGAGGATTTGGGCTTGTTCCGGAAATCTCTCATTTGATGGGGAATCTAAAAGGTTAAAATGTGAATTGCTAATTAGCATTAATAGGAAAATATAATTGGAAGCAGCAACTTGACATAAAAAATTGAGGAATATGGCTGCAGGATTTGGATTCTAGCCACAGAGCCAGCTAATACAGAAGAGCTTGAGGTAGTTTACAGCTGGAAGCGTGTCATACAGCTGGGCTTTCTCTAGACAGGAACAAGTGTTTTCCGAAATAACCTCACATGTGATAAGAAATGTGTTTTCCTGAAGAAACAAAGCAGAACGGAAGCTGGATTTTAATTCAGCTGAACTTTCTCCTCAAAAAGACGCATGTCCAGCAGACAAAGGAAGCTTGTTTCACATCTGCAGACACTGTCTTTAAAATAACCCCATCAGCGTTAGGTCAGTCGGCCATCTTCGGACATAAAGGGTCAAAGTTCAATTTTGAGAATCCCCCTGGGTTGAGACAGAGAAACATCAACATTCAATAAAACCATCTGGAATTCATGAGTAAATATCTTTCTTCATTGTTACTGTTTGTTTGAGTTTTCCAACAATATTTGCTGATAAGGTGGATATATAAATTTCATGTATTTAAGACGACATTATTGACGTGATGCTTAACTTTGGTTATCATTTATAACTTCAAGTATAAGCTATCACCTATAATGGGCTTCAATAAAATGTATATGTTCTTGAAGCATATAGAACATGTAATCTGAAATATTTCTTACCTCCAGAATCCACATAAATTCACAACTCTAGAAGTCTTCGTCAGATTTCTAGGAGCTGATATTGGAAAACATTGAAAACGCTGGTTGACTAAGGCAGGCCTCAATATATGTCCCATCCTCAGACTATTTTGTGGGCTTGGAGACTCCTGGAGGAGAGGACTTGTATTTGAGGCCCAGTCTCAGACTATGTTACTTTAATGCTTAGAATCTCTTTTAGTCGAGATTTTAATCTAACAATAAGTTGAAGGAAGTTGGTTTAACTTGCGGAGGGGTAAAGAGAGTGGAACCATGAACAGGCACCTTCACCCATGGTGCACATTCCTATGAGAACCAATGAAGGATTGACGCCATGATTGGATTGGATTCCAATGACCCTTTGCCCCTCTCGTAGGAAAGTGCAAAGGTCAGAAGGATCGAACTGTAAATGGGCTACGTCCAAAGTGCATATGCCTCATGCCCCAAAGACCTCCAGGCCTCGCAGCTGATAGGTTCAGGCTTGGCACATCTTCCTGATCCATGTTATTCCAGTAGAGTAAGTTCGGGCTGTGCTCTAATCCAAAGGATTGTGTTTGACAGGGCCCTGACTCAGGCAGATATCACCTTCCAGCACTCATTCAGATCCAACCCCCTTTATGAAAGCTCTGTCATGGCTGGGGTTTTAGTGGGGGTGGGGGAAGGGTGGGTGGTCCTACCGGTGACCGTTAAGGCAGAGCTAGAGTCCATTATTAAGCAAGAAATAGCAGGACATTTAGACAAGCTTAAAGCAATCAAACAGAGACAACATGGTTTTGTGAAGGGAAATCAGGTTTGACAAATTCGCTAGAGCTCTTTGAGGATGTAACAAGCAGAGTTGATAAAGGGAAACCGGTAGATGTCGTGTATTTGGATTTCCAGGAGGCATTTGATAAGGTGTCACATAAAAGGTCATTGCACATGATAGGAGCTCATGGCTTTGGGGGTAATGTATTAGCACGGATTGAGGATTGGTTAACACACAAGAGACAGAGATTCAGGCTCAATGGGTCTTTTGCAGGTTGGAAAAACATAACTAGTTGAGTGTTACAAGGATCAGTCCCAGGGCCTCAGTTATTTACTATCTAAATTAGTGACTCGGAGGAGGGGCAGAGTGCAGTGTATCCAGATTTGCTGATGATATAAAAATAGGTGGGAAGGCATTTTGTGATGAGGACATAAGGAATCTGCAAAGGGGTATAGACAGGTTGAGTGAGTGGGCAAGCTTTTGGGAGATGGAGTTTAATGTCGGAAAGTGTGAGGTCATGTACTTTGGTGGGAAGAAACAGGCAGATTATTATTTAAACAGAGAGAGACTCTAAAAAAGTGCAGTACCGAGGGACCTGGGTGTTCTTGTGCATGAAACACAAAATGTTAGCATGCTGGTGTAGCAAGTAATTAAGGAGGCAATGGTGACGTTTCACACTGACTGAGATTGACTGCAATGCGGCTACGACTTATTAAAAAAACCTTCACTGAGAAACCACAGGCAAAACCCCATGTTTCAGCCCAAACATGAATCCCTTGCTCCTCCCTCCACCATTTGTCCCAACACAATCTCACCTCCACCACCCTCCACCCTTGTCCCGGCAGCCCATCTAAACCATTCGTTTGCCAGTCTTTCCCAGTCTCTTAGTCCTATCTGTCTTTTGTAACCATCAGCATCATCCCACCGAGATGTTTCCCCAGCACTCCAGGTACTCCCGCCTTCCCTCTTTCACCCGTACCTTGCTGGCCGGAATATTTAACCCTGGGCAGGGCACCGATGCCTCATCAAACTGCTAGTCGGGGGAATTGGAGTATTTGGGTGAATTTGACCCTAACCAGGCCGGCCACTTTCTCTCATGGATACATCTGGTCATCCCGTCTGTGCCCCATGTCTTGCCCACTGTGTTACGATGGGTCTGGCTCCCCCCTTACACCCGGATGTAAAGACATCTCGATGTGTCCTCGATCCATCTGTCTGGCTCCAACCAGGATTGTCACCATGCTCAGCCACAGGGCACGACCCATCCTGCATCCTTGGATCCAATTTGCTTCACAGAAAGGAGACAAAGTAGGGAAAAGAAGCCCTGCTCTGTGAGGGGTCTTCCCTCCACAGGTCCACCTTGGGTTATGTACAGATTTACAGGCTGTGTTTCCCCCTTCCTGTCTCCCAGGGTCAGGTCTCTTGCAGCTCAGGGTTGATGTGGGAGGAGGTGCCCAGGGCAGCCTGGGCCAAGGTGTCTGACTGCCCCTCCTTACCGTCCGGCTGTCTGTGTCCTCATCATCATCCCAGGACACGGGGGAAGGACTCACATTCATCAGGCTCATGTTCCTTCCTCGGGCTCTGCTTTGTATGAGCTTCCTCTCCTCGGGATGATAGAGTTTGCACTGGTTAATATGGAAGCGTATTGTCCGTTCAGGCAGCCACACTGCGTTTACCATCGGGTTTGCCTTGTCCTCCGTACTGTGTGTCTCCATGTAAAGTGGTTTGAATGCTCTGACCCGGGCATCGTTCCTCACCATGACCTGTTCCCTTACCTTCCACTCCTGCACTTTGTGTGGCTCCAACTGCATTGTGTCCTTCTGATGTTGGCTCCCCCTATTATTCGCTGCCTCCCAGTGTATTGCCCTCAGGGTATCATACAGATCCTATTTGACCTCCTGAGTCTGGGGTTCGGTCAGGACTGGCACCAGCACATGAACTGGGGGCTGTATCGTCCTCCCAGTCACCAGCTCATGTGGAGAGTGCCCTGTTCTTTCAGAGAGGCTGGCCCTCATGCTCATTCAGACTACAGGCAGGACCTCGTCCCACTTCTTTGGCTGCTCCTCCATCTCCTTTCTTAGCCTTTCCCCTGGGTTCACCCTCTCGACTGTACCCAATGACTGAGGGCTGTGGGCCACATGCCGTTTCCTCTGTATCCCTGTAAGCTTCAGGGTGACTGACATAACTCTACGTAACTTATCCTGTGAAATGGCTCCCCCTGATCTGACACTGCCATCTGCAGCAGTCCCCAACGGGAGAACACGTGTCTTACCAGGATCCTAGTGGTGGTCAGTGTCATGGCTGTTCTACAAGGGAAGGCTTCCACCATTTGGAAAAGACGTCTACCAGCACCAGGGAATATTTGTTGCCTGATACTGAGGTGGCCAGTGGCCTGATGAAGTCTATTTGTCTGGATGGCCAGAGTCCTTCCACCTGCCAGTGTGTCCCATTTCTGCAGAGATCTGGGTTATGAGGCGTGCCCACCAAGTAGCCACCGCAGTGTTCCCTTACCTCTTCCCCGAGATAAGGCCACCAGCCCACCTCCTCCACTCTCCCCCAGGTCGGTCTCCAGTTCTCGGGCCCCCATGGGATAGCTGTATGAGTTCCTCCCAGGAGGGTGTGGGCACAATCCCCTTTTCCACTTTAAACAGCATCCCTTCCCTAACCGCCACATCAGCCACTCCAAAAGGACCCTCAACTGGCTGCCGCTCTCCCTTTTTCTTGATTCCTGCCTTCTGAACTGTACCTTGCGCATGGTCCTGGGTCAGGTCTGGGGCAGATTGATCATCTGTGGGCCCTTAAAGCAGCAATCTGTCCCAATGGGTACGGGTCCCAAAGCGTTCATTCCCTGGTCCCCTTCCTCACCAACTGGTCAGCCTCCAGGCTGCTTACCCGTTGAGCTTCTGTTTTGGAGTGTGCTTTCACCTTCTGGGTATAATATCCCCTCCATTTCCCGTGACACTGTTGTTTTTAGCAGTGGGGCTGTTACCAATGGTTTCCTGTCTGTGGACTTGAATCCTTGCCTGGGCATATTGCCAACTATTTAGTACAGGAACTACAAGTGAACATCAAATCTGAGCGCATGGTGTAGGGGGTCGGGAATTCCTCCGGGTGAGTAACCACATAGGCTACAGCTGCCAGCTGCAACTGCTGCACACTCAGTGTGGAGGGGAGTTTTATAGATTCTCTATCCCAGTATCCGGGTCATAAATTCCACACCCTGTCCTCCGGTCTCCGTTTGTTACAGAGCTGGACTCATCCACATCTTTGTCTCTCCCTGTCGGATATTCCCAGGCCCGGATCCCTACATCTACGTCCCTCACCCTTCGAGCGAGCACACACGTGGTCTGTCCCTGGATCGATCATGTTCAGGCCCAGCTTCAGTTCCACCAATCTCTCCCCCTCAGCTTCATTTGGGAGAGTAACAATGTCCAATGGACAATGTGGTTGCTGCTCACTGACCCGTCCTTTATCCTGTCACCCAGTAACATCTGTGTCGCAGTGTGACAGGGTCGTAAGGTCACTAAGGATGTCCCTGTAAAAGACTGAAAACCGTTCACTGCCCAGTAGGTCACCAAGAGGTGTTGTTTGCAATTTGAGTTGTCCCTCTCTACGTCTGTCAGGACTCGGGAGGGATAAGCCTCTGTCCCCGGCCTGTCGTCTCACTCCCGGAGTTACACCGCGTTCAAACTATCCCCAGTGGCCGCTCCCTCCAAATAACAATCTTCACCCCCAGTTATTGCTCCTAGTGCGGGGGCAGTTTGGAGATTGTCTCTCAGGTGGGTGAATGCCTCCTGATAACTCCCGTCCCATTCCCAGTCTCCCCCTTTCCTAAGTAGCCTAAGCAGAGGGGCGTCCGTGCTGTGTCACCTTCAATGAATTCCTGACTGTATCCCGTTATTCCCAGAAAAGAGCTTCTCCCTGATACGTCCTTTGGGCAGGTATTTCCTGTTCTGCTCTCCTTTTCACCTCATCTATCGCCCTTTCCCCACTCCAACTCTCACTCCCAGAAACTGCACCTGCCACCCTTCATCTCCGCCTCTCCTTCCCACTGCTTCGATCCTGAGGAACCCCCCCTCCCCAATCCGGGTTTGCCCCCATTCGGAAACCTACACTCCTTGAGCCAGTGTCCCATTCTTCCACAATTCAAACATGCCCTGTCCACCTTGCCCCCTACATCTTTCCATCCTGTTCTGCCACCCTCGCTGCCCTTCATCCCTTGCTGCTTGCGGTGTATATAAACGATTTAGACTTGAATGTAGGAGAGTTGATCAGTAAGTTCGCGGATGATATGAAAATTGGTGGGGTGGTAAATAGTGAGGATGATAGCCTTAGATTGCAGGAGGATATAGACGGGCTGGTCAGATGGGCTGGTCAGTGGCAAATGGAATTTAATCCTGATAAGTGTGAGGTGATGCACTTGGGCAGGACAAACAAGGCACAGGAATACATGATGAAGGGTAGGACCCTGGGAAGTACCAGGGATCAGAGGGACCTGGGTGTGCATGTCCATCGGTCCATTAAGGTAGCGGGACAGGTAGATAATGTGGGTAAGAAGGAATATGGGATACTTGCCTTTATTAGCCGAGGCACAGAATATAAGAGCAGGGAGGTTATGCAGGAACTGTATAAAACCCTGGTTAGGCCACAGCTAGAGTATTGCGTGCAGTTCTGGAACCTGCATTATAGGAAGGATGTTATCGCACTAGAGAGAGTGCAGAGGAGATTTACCAGGATGTTGCCTGGGCTGGAGAGTTTTAGTTATGAGGAGAGATTGGATAGACTGGGGATATTTTCCCTGGAGCAGAGGAGATTGAGGGGGACATGACTGATGTGTATAACATTATGAGGGGCATAGATAGGGTAGACAGGAAGGAACTTTTCCCCTTGGTGGAGGGATCAATAACCAGGGGCATAGATTTAAGGTAAGGGCCAGGAGGTTTAGAGGGGATGTGAGGAAGAATTTTTTCACCCAGAGGGTGGTGGGAATCTGGAACTCACTGCCTGAAAGGGTGTTAGAGGCAGGAACCCTCACAACAGTTAAGAAGTATTTGGATGAATGTTTGCGATGCCTTTGCAGACAAGGCTATGGGCCTAGTGCTGGAAAATGGGATTAGAATAGTTAGATTCTTGTTTGACTGGTGCTGAAGGATATTTTTCTGAGCTGTATACCTCTGTGACTCTATGATTCTATGAGGCAATATTGGGTAACACACCCACACTCAAAGACATACACCTACAGACAGTACTGGGTAACACACCCACACACAGAGACACACACCTACAGACAGTACTGGGTAACACACCCACACTCAGAGACACACACCTACAGATAGTACTGGGTAACACACCCACACACAGAGACACACACCTACAGACAGTACTGGGTAACACACCCACACTCAGAGACACACACCTACAGACAGTACTGGGTAACACACCCACACTCAGAGACACACACCTACAGACAGTACTGGGTAACACACCCACACTTAGAGACACACACCTACAGACAGTACTGGGTAACACACCCACACTCAGAGACACACACCTACAGACAGTACTGGGTAACACACCCACACTCAGAGACACACACCTACAGACAGTACTGGGTAACACACCCACACTCAGAGACACACACCTACTGACAGTACTGGGTAACACACCCACACTCAGAGACACACACCTACAGACAGTACTGGGTAACACAACCGCACTCAGAGACACACACCTACAGACAGTACTGGGTAACACACCCACACACAGAGACACACACCTACAGACAGTACTGGGTCACAGTCACACACACACTCAGAGACACACACCTACAGACAGTACTGGGTAACACACCCACACACAGAGACACACACCTACAGACAGTACTGGGTCACAGTCACACGCACACTCAGAGACACACACCTACAGACAGTGCTGGTTAACACACCCACACACAGAGACACATACCTACAGACAGTACTGGGTCACAGTCACACCCACACTCAGAGACACACACCTACAGACAGTACTGGGTAACACACCCACACACAGAGACACACACCTATAGACAGTACTGGGTAACACACCCACACACAGAGACACACACCAACAGACAGTACTGGGTAACACACCCACACACAGAGACACACACCTACAGACAGTACTGGATAACACACCCACACACAGAGACACACACCTACAGACAGTACTGGGTAACACACCCACACTCAGAGACACACACCTATAGACAGTACTGGGTAACACACCCACACTCAGAGACACACACCTACAGACAGTACTGGATAACACACCCACACACAGAGACACACACCTACAGACAGTACTGGATAACACACCCACACACAGAGACACACACCTACATACAGTACTGGGTAACACACCCACACTCAGAGACACACACCTACAGACATTACTGGGTAACACTCCCACACTCAGAGACACACACGTATAGAATGAACAGGGTAACACACCCACACACAGAGACACACACCTATAGACAGTACAGGGTAACACACCCACACACAGAGACACACAGCTACAGATAGTACTGGGTAACACACCCACACACAGAGACACACACCTTCAGACAGTACTGGGTAACACACCCACACTCGGAGACACACACCTACAGACAGTACTGGGTAACACACCCACACTCAGAGACACACACCTACAGACAGTACTGGGTAACACACCCACACTCAGAGACACACACCTACAGACAGTACTGGGTAACACACCCACACTCAGAGACACACACCTACAGACAGTACTGGGTAACACACCCACACAAAGAGACATACACCTACAGACAGTACTGGGTAACACACCCACACTCAGAGACACACACCTACAGACAGTATTGGGTAACACACCCACACTCAGAGACACACACCTACTGACAGTACTGGGTAACACACCCACACTCAGAGACACACACCTACAGACAGTACTGGGTAACACAACCACACTCAGAGACACACACCTACAGACAGTACTGGGTAACACTCCCACACTCAGAGACACACACCTACAGACCGTACTGGGTAACACAACCACAATCAGAGACACACACCTACAGACAGTACTGGGTAACACACCCACACTCAGAGACACACACCTACAGACAGTACTGGGTCACAGTCACACACACACTCAGAGACACACACCTACAGACAGTACTGGGTTACACACCCACACACAGAGACACACACCTACAGACAGTACTGGGTCACAGTCACACGCACACTCAGAGACACACACCTACAGACAGTGCTGGTTAACACACCCACACACAGAGACACACACCTACAGACAGTACTGGGTCACAGTCACACCCACACTCAGAGACACACACCTACAGACAGTACTGGGTAACACACCCACACACAGAGACACACACCTATAGACAGTACTGGGTAACACACCCACACACAGAGACACACACCTACAGACAGTACTAGGTAACACACCCACACACAGAGACACACACCTACAGACAGTACTGGATAACACACCCACACACAGAGACACACACCTACAGACAGTACTGGGTAACACACCCACACTCAGAGACACACACCTATAGACAGTACTGGGTAACACACCCACACTCAGAGACACACACCTACAGACAGTACTGGATAACACACCCACACACAGGGACACACACCTACAGACAGTACTGGATAACACACCCACACACAGAGACACACACCTACATACAGTACAGGATAACACACCCACACTCAGAGACACACACCTACAGACATTACTGGGTAACACTCCCACACTCAGAGACACACACGTATAGAATGAACAGGGTAACACACCCACACACAGAGACACACACCTACAGACAGTACTGGGTAACACACCCACACACAGAGACACACAGCTACAGATAGTACTGGGTAACACACCCACACTCAGAGACACACACCTACAGACAGTACTGGGTAACACACCCACACTCAGAGACACACACCTACAGACAGTACTGGGTAACACACCCACACTCAGAGACACACACCTACAGACAGTACTGGGTAACACACCCACACTCAGAGACACACACCTACAGACAGTACTGGGTAACACACCCACACTCAGAGACACACACCTACAGACAGTACTGGGTAACACACCCACACAAAGAGACATACACCTACAGACAGTACTGGGTAACACACCCACTCACAGAGACACACAGCTACAGATAGTACTGGGTAACACACCCACACTCAGAGACACACACCTACAGACAGTACTGGGTAACACACCCACACTCAGAGACACACACCTACAGACAGTACTGGGTAACACACCCACACTCAGAGACACACACCTACAGACAATACTGGGTAACACACCCACACTCAGAGACACACACCTACAGACAGTACTGGGTAACACACCCACACTCAGAGACACACACCTACAGACAGTACTGGGTAACACTCCCACACAAAGAGACATACACCTACAGGCAGTACTGGGTAACACACCCACACAAAGAGACACACACCTACAGACAGTACTGGGTAACACACCCACACAAAGAGACATACACCTACAGGCAGTACTGGGTAACACACCCACACAAAGAGACACACACCTACAGACAGTACTGGGTAACACACCCACACAAAGAGACACACACCTATAGACAGTACTGGGTAACACACCCACACACAGAGACACACACCTACAGACAGTACTGGATAACACACCCACACTCAGAGACACACACCTACAGACAGTACTGGGTAACACACCCACACACAGAGACACACACCTACAGACAGTACTGGATAACACACCCACACACAGAGACACACACCTACAGACAGTACTGGGTAACACACCCACACTCAGAGACACACACCTACAGACAATACTGGGTAACACACCCACACTCAGAGACACACACCTACTGACAGTACTGGGTAACACACCCACACTCAGAGACACACACCTACAGACAGTACTGGGTAACACAACCACACTCAGAGACACACACCTACAGACAGTACTGGGTAACACACCCACACACAGAGACACACACCTACAGACAGTACTGGGTCACAGTCACACACACACTCAGAGACACACACCTACAGACAGTACTGGGTAACACACCCACACACAGAGACACACACCTACAGACAGTACTGGGTCACAGTCACACGCACACTCAGAGACACACACCTACAGACAGTGCTGGTTAACACACCCACACACAGAGACACATACCTACAGACAGTACTGGGTCACAGTCACACCCACACTCAGAGACACACACCTACAGACAGTACTGGGTAACACACCCACACACAGAGAAACACACCTATAGACAGTACTGGGTAACACACCCACACACAGAGACACACACCTACAGACAGTACTGGGTAACACACCCACACACAGAGACACACACCTACAGACAGTACTGGATAACACACCCACACACAGAGACACACACCTACAGGCAGTACTGGGTAACACACCCACACTCAGAGACACACACCTATAGACAGTACTGGGTAACACACCCAAACTCAGAGACACACACCTACAGACAGTACTGGATAACACACCCACACACAGAGACACACACCTACAGACAGTACTGGATAACACACCCACACACAGAGACACACACCTACATACAGTACTGGGTAACACACCCACACTCAGAGACACACACCTACAGACATTACTGGGTAACACTCCCACACTCAGAGACACACACGTATAGAATGAACAGGGTAACACACCCACACACAGAGACACACACCTATAGACAGTACTGGGTAACACACCCACACACAGAGACACACAGCTACAGATAGTACTGGGTAACACACCCACACACAGAGACACACACCTACAGACAGTACTGGGTAACACACCCACACTCAGAGACACACACCTACAGACAGTACTGGGTAACACACCCACACTCAGAGACACACACCTACAGACAGTACTGGGTAACACTCCCACACAAAGAGACATACACCTACAGGCAGTACTGGGTAACACACCCACACAAAGAGACACACACCTACAGACAGTACTGGGTAACACACCCACACAAAGAGACATACACCTACAGGCAGTACTGGGTAACACACCCACACAAAGAGACACACACCTACAGACAGTACTGGGTAACACACCCACACAAAGAGACACACACCTATAGACAGTACTGGGTAACACACCCACACACAGAGACACACACCTACAGACAGTACTGGATAACACACCCACACTCAGAGACACACACCTACAGACAGTACTGGGTAACACACCCACACACAGAGACACACACCTACAGACAGTACTGGATAACACACCCACACACAGAGACACACACCTACAGACAGTACTGGGTAACACACCCACACTCAGAGACACACACCTACAGACAATACTGGGTAACACACCCACACTCAGAGACACACACCTACTGACAGTACTGGGTAACACACCCACACTCAGAGACACACACCTACAGACAGTACTGGGTAACACAACCACACTCAGAGACACACACCTACAGACAGTACTGGGTAACACACCCACACACAGAGACACACACCTACAGACAGTACTGGGTCACAGTCACACACACACTCAGAGACACACACCTACAGACAGTACTGGGTAACACACCCACACACAGAGACACACACCTACAGACAGTACTGGGTCACAGTCACACGCACACTCAGAGACACACACCTACAGACAGTGCTGGTTAACACACCCACACACAGAGACACATACCTACAGACAGTACTGGGTCACAGTCACACCCACACTCAGAGACACACACCTACAGACAGTACTGGGTAACACACCCACACACAGAGAAACACACCTATAGACAGTACTGGGTAACACACCCACACACAGAGACACACACCTACAGACAGTACTGGGTAACACACCCACACACAGAGACACACACCTACAGACAGTACTGGATAACACACCCACACACAGAGACACACACCTACAGGCAGTACTGGGTAACACACCCACACTCAGAGACACACACCTATAGACAGTACTGGGTAACACACCCAAACTCAGAGACACACACCTACAGACAGTACTGGATAACACACCCACACACAGAGACACACACCTACAGACAGTACTGGATAACACACCCACACACAGAGACACACACCTACATACAGTACTGGGTAACACACCCACACTCAGAGACACACACCTACAGACATTACTGGGTAACACTCCCACACTCAGAGACACACACGTATAGAATGAACAGGGTAACACACCCACACACAGAGACACACACCTATAGACAGTACTGGGTAACACACCCACACACAGAGACACACAGCTACAGATAGTACTGGGTAACACACCCACACACAGAGACACACACCTACAGACAGTACTGGGTAACACACCCACACTCAGAGACACACACCTACAGACAGTACTGGGTAACACACCCACACTCAGAGACACACACCTACAGACAGTACTGGGTAACACACCCACACTCAGAGACACACACCTACAGACAGTACTGGGTAACACACCCACACAAAGAGACATACACCTACAGACAGTACTGGGTAACACACCCACACTCAGAGACACACACCTACAGAAAGTATTGGGTAACACACCCACACTCAGAGACACACACCTACTGACAGTACTGGGTAACACACCCACACTCAGAGACACACACCTACAGACAGTACTGGGTAACACAACCACACTCAGAGACACACACCTACAGACAGTACTGGGTAACACTCCCACACTCAGAGACACACACCTACAGACCGTACTGGGTAACACAACCACAATCAGAGACACACACCTACAGACAGTACTGGGTAACACACCCACACTCAGAGACACACACCTACAGACAGTACTGGGTCACAGTCACACACACACTCAGAGACACACACCTACAGACAGTACTGGGTTACACACCCACACACAGAGACACACACCTACAGACAGTACTGGGTCACAGTCACACGCACACTCAGAGACACACACCTACAGACAGTGCTGGTTAACACACCCACACACAGAGACACACACCTACAGACAGTACTGGGTCACAGTCACACCCACACTCAGAGACACACACCTACAGACAGTACTGGGTAACACACCCACACACAGAGACACACACCTATAGACAGTACTGGGTAACACACCCACACACAGAGACACACACCTACAGACAGTACTAGGTAACACACCCACACACAGAGACACACACCTACAGACAGTACTGGATAACACACCCACACACAGAGACACACACCTACAGACAGTACTGGGTAACACACCCACACTCAGAGACACACACCTATAGACAGTACTGGGTAACACACCCACACTCAGAGACACACACCTACAGACAGTACTGGATAACACACCCACACACAGGGACACACACCTACAGACAGTACTGGATAACACACCCACACACAGAGACACACACCTACATACAGTACTGGGTAACACACCCACACTCAGAGACACACACCTACAGACATTACTGGGTAACACTCCCACACTCAGAGACACACACGTATAGAATGAACAGGGTAACACACCCACACACAGAGACACACACCTACAGACAGTACTGGGTAACACACCCACACACAGAGACACACAGCTACAGATAGTACTGGGTAACACACCCACACTCAGAGACACACACCTACAGACAGTACTGGGTAACACACCCACACTCAGAGACACACACCTACAGACAGTACTGGGTAACACACCCACACTCAGAGACACACACCTACAGACAGTACTGGGTAACACACCCACACTCAGAGACACACACCTACAGACAGTACTGGGTAACACACCCACACTCAGAGACACACACCTACAGACAGTACTGGGTAACACACCCACACAAAGAGACATACACCTACAGACAGTACTGGGTAACACACCCACTCACAGAGACACACAGCTACAGATAGTACTGGGTAACACACCCACACTCAGAGACACACACCTACAGACAGTACTGGGTAACACACCCACACTCAGAGACACACACCTACAGACAGTACTGGGTAACACACCCACACTCAGAGACACACACCTACAGACAATACTGGGTAACACACCCACACTCAGAGACACACACCTACAGACAGTACTGGGTAACACACCCACACTCAGAGACACACACCTACAGACAGTACTGGGTAACACTCCCACACAAAGAGACATACACCTACAGGCAGTACTGGGTAACACACCCACTCACAGAGACACACACCTACAGACAGTACTGGGTAACACACCCACTCACAGAGACACACACCTACAGACAGTACTGGGTAACACACCCACTCACAGAGACACACACCTACAGACAGTACTGGGTAACACACCCACTCACAGAGACTCACACCTACAGACAGTACTGGGTAACACACCCACTCACAGAGACACACACCTACAGACAGTACTGGGTAACACACCCACACAAAGAGACACACACCTACAGACAGTACTGGGTAACACACCCACACAAAGAGACACACACCTATAGACAGTACTGGGTAACACACCCACACAGAGAGACACACACCTACAGACAGTACTGGGTAACACACCCACACACAGAGACACACACCTACAGGCAGTACTGGGTAACACACCCACACACAGAGACACACACCTACAGGCAGTACTGGGTAACACACCTACACACAGAGACACACACCTACAGGCAGTACTGGGTAATACACCCACACTCACGCCTTCCTCTACCTCCCAGAACCATGATAAGGTCCCCCTTGTCCACACTTATCACCTCACCAGCCTCCACATTCAAAGGATCATCCTTCGCCATTTCCGTCAACTCCAGCATGATGCCACCACCTAACACGTCTTTCCTTCACCCCCCCACCCCGGCGGCATTCCGTAGGGATCATTCCCTCTGGGACACCCTGGTCCACTTTTCCATCACCCCCAACACCTCAATCCCCCCACACGGCACCGTCCCATGTAACCACAGAAGGTGTATCACCTGCCCCTTTACTTCCCCCCTCCTCCCTGTCCAAGGGCCCAAACATTCCTTTCAAGTGAAGCACATTTCACTTGCACTTCCCTCAATTTGGTCTCCTGCATTCGCTGCTCCCAATGCGGTCTCCTCTACATTGGAGAGACCAAATGCAGACTGGGTGACCGCTTTGCAGAAAACCTTCAGTCTGACCCAGACATGACCCAGACCTCCCTATCGCTTGCCATTTCAACACACCACCCTGCTCTCATGTCCACATGTCTGTCCTTGGCTTGCTGCAATGTTCCAGTGAAGCCCAACGCAAACTGGAGGAACAGCACCTCATCTTCCGACCAGGCACTTTACAGCCTTCCGGACTGAATATTGAGTTCAACAATTTCAGATCATGAACTCTCTCCTCCATCCCCACCCCCTTTCCTATCCCCCTTTTTCCAATAATTTATAATTTAAAAAAGTTTATATTTTTCTTTTCCCACCTATTTTTAAATTTATTTCGATCTATTGTTTTATCTCCACCTTTGAGCCCATTTCCATCCCCTCCCCACACCCCACCCCCACTAGGGCCATCTGCCACTAGCTTGTCCTGCTTGCTACTCTTAATGTCCCCATTAGCACATTCCTTAGGTAATAACACCAACATCAACCCCCCTTTGTCCTTTTGTCTATGACATCTTTGGCAATCTCTTCTTTGCCTCCGCCTATCACTGGCCCCCTATCCAGCTCTACCTGTGCCCCCCACCCCCCTCTACCAGCTTATATTTCACCTCATTTCTCTATTTCGTTAGCTCTGATGTAGAGTCATGTGGACTTGAAACGTTAACTGTATTCCTCTCTGCAGATGCTGTCAGACCTGCTGAGTTTTTCCAGGTATTTATGTTTTTGTCCCTTGTATCTTAACTGGCCTATAATTTCTATGCTTTCGTGACTCACTTGCTCTCTCTTCGAAATTTGGCTGTGCACCTCCCCCTGCTGAATCTAATCTCAGGATCCCATCCCTCTGCCAAGTTATTTTAAACCCTCCCCAACAGCACTAGCAAAACTCCCGCAAGGATGTTGGTCCCATTTCGGTTCAGGTGCAACCCATCCACCTTGTTACAGGTCCCATCGCCCCCAGAAACCATCCCAATGTCCCATAAATCTAAAACCCTCCCTCCTGCTCCACCTCTCCATCCACACGTTCATCTGGACTAACCTCCTATTTGTATACTCACCTGCGCTGTAGAGTGTCAAGTAAGTGTGCGAGGGTGTAGAGTGTCAAGTAAGTGGGTGAGTGGATAGAGTGTCAGGTAAATGGGTGAGGGGGTGAAGTGTCAGGCAAATGGGTGAAGGGGCAGAGTGTCAGGTAAGTGGGTGAGGGGGTAGAATGTCAGTTAGTCAGTGAGGGGGTAAAGTGTCAGGTAAGTGGGTGAGGGGGTAGAATGTCAGGTAAGTGGGTGAGGGGGTAGATTGTCGGGTAAGTGGGTGAGGGGGTAGATTGTCAGGTAAGTGGGTGAGGGGGTAGAATGTCAGGTAAGTGGGTGAGGGGGTAGAATGTCAGGTAAGTGGGTGAGGGGGTAGAGTGTCAGGTAATTGGGTGAGGGGGTAGAGTGTCACGTAAGTGGGTGAGGGGGTAGAGTGTCAGGTAATTGGGTGAGGGGGTAGAGTGTCAGGTAATTGGGTGAGGGGGTAGAGTGTCAAGTAAGTGGTGAGGGATTAGAGTGTCAGGCAAGTGAGCAAGTGGGTAGAGAGTCAGGCAAGTGGGAGAGAGGGAAGAGTGTCAGGTAAGTGGGCAATGGGGTAGAGTTTCAGGTAAGTGGGTGAGGGGGTAATGTGTCAGGGAAGTGGGTGAGGCGATAAGATGGCAGGCAAGTGGGTGAGGGTGTAGGGTGGGTGACAAGTGGTTGAGTGGGTAGGGTGTCAGGCAAGAGGGGGAGGGGGTAGAGTGTCAGGTAAGTGGGCGAGAGCGTAGTGAGTTAGGTAAGTGGATGAGGGGCGAGGGTGTCAGGTAATTGGGTGAGTGGGTAGTGTGTCAGGAAATTGGGTGAGTGGGTAAGGTGTCAGGTGAGTTAGCCAGGGGGTGGGGTGGCAGGCAAGTGGCTGAGTAGGTAGAGTGTTAGGCAAGTGGGCGAGGGGGTAGATTGTCAGGCAAGTGGGTGAGGAGGTAAAGTGTAAGTTTAATGAGTGAGTTGTTAGTGTGTCAGGTAAGTGGTTGAAGTGGTAGAGTGTCAGGTAAGAGGATGAGGGGGTAGAGTATCAGGTATGTGGGTGAGGGGATAGAGTGTCAGGTAGGAGGGTGAGGGGTAGGGTGACAGGCCATTGGGTGACGGGGTAGATTGTCAGGCAAGTGAATGAGGCAATAGGGTAGCAGGAAAGTGGATGAGGGTGGTAGAGTGTCAGGTAAGTGGGTGAGGGTGTAGGGTGTCAGGTAAGTGGATGAGGGGGTAGGGTGTCAGGTAAGTGGGTGAGGGGGTATTGTGTCAGGTAAGTGGGTGAGGGGGTAGAGAGACAGGTATTTGGGTGAGAGGGCAGAGTGGCAGTTAAGTTGGTGAGGGGGTAGATGTCAATTTAGTCTGTGAGGAAGCAGGTTGTCAAGCAAGTGGGTGAGGGGGTAGGGTGGCAGGCAAGAGGGAGAGGTGTTATATTGTCTGGTAATTGGGTGAGGTGTTAGGGTGGCAGGCCAATGCGCAAGAGGGTAGAGTGCCAGGTAATTGGGTGAGGGGAAAGTGTGGCAGGCAAGTGGGTGAGGGTTTAGGGTTGTAGGAAATTGGGTGAGGGGGTAGAGTGTCAGGAAAGTGGGTGAGGTTGTAGCGTGGCTGGCAAGTGTTTGAGGGGGTAGAGTGTGAGGAAAGTGGGTGAGGGGGTAGAATGTCAGGTAAGTGTGTGAGGGGGCAGAGTGTCAGGTAAGTGGGTGAGGGGCCGGAGTGTCAGGTAAGTGGGTGAGGGGGTAGAGTGTCAGGTAAGTGGGTGAGGGGGCAGAGTGTCAGGTAAATGGGTGAGGGGGTAGGGTGGCAGGCAAGTGGGTGAGGGGGTAGGGTGGCAGGCAAGTAAGTTGGGGGTATTGTGGCAAGCAAGTGGGGGCGGGGGTAGAGTGTCTCAATAAGTAGGCGAGGGTTTAGGGTGGCATGAATGTGGGTGAGGGAGTAGAGACTCAGGTAAGTGGTTGAGGGGTTAAGTGTCAGGCAATTGGGCGAGTGGGTAGATTGTCGGGTGGGTAGTTGAGGGGTAGAGTGTCAGGTAGGTGGGTGAGGGCGTAGGGCAACAGGAAAATGGGTGAGGGATTAGAGTGTCAGGCAAGTGGGTGTGGGGCCCGGTGTCAGGTAAGTGCGTGAGCGGATTCAGTGTAAGGTAAATGGGATAGGGGATACAGTGTCAGGCAAGTGGGTGAGGGGGTAGCGTGTTAGGTAAGTGGTTAAGGTGGTAGAGTGTCCGGTAGGTGAGTGATGGGGTAGAGTGTCAGGTAGGTGGGTGATGGGGTAGAATGTCAGTCAAATGGGTGTGGTTCTAAAGTGTCAGGTAGGTGGGTGAGGGGGTCCGGCGTCAGGCAAGGCAGTGAGGGGGGAGGGTGTCAGGCAAGTGAGTGAGGGGGGTAGCGTGTCAGATAAGTGGTTAAGGTGGTAGAGTGTCAGGTAGGTGGGTGAAGGGGTAGAGTGTCAGGTAGGTGGGTGAAGGGGTAGAGTGTCAGGTAGGTGGGTGATGGGGTAGAGTGTCAGGTAGGTGGGTGAAGGGGTAGAGTGTCAGGTAGGTGGGTGATGGGGTAGAGTGTCAGGTAGGTGGGTGAAGGGGTAGAGTGTCAGGTAGGTGGGTGAAGGAGTAGAGTGTCAGGCAATTGGGCGAGGGGGCAGAGTGTCTGGCAAGTGGTAGATTGGGTAGAGTATCAGGTAAGTTGGTGAGGGGTTAGAGTTTCATTGTAAGTGGGTGACGAGGTAGAGTGTCAGGTATGTGGGTGAGCTGGTGCAGTGTCAAGTAAGTGGATGACGGGTTAGTTGGTCAGGTATGTGGATGAGATGGTAAAGTAAAAACAGAATTACCTGGAAAAACTCAGCAGGTCTGGCAGCATCGGCGGAGAAGAAAAGAGTTGACGTTTCGAGTCCTCATGACCCGTCAACAGAACTGAGTGAATATTAGGAGAGGGGTGAAATATAAGCTGGTTTAAGCTGGTGGGGTGTGGCGGTGGGGGGAGAGAAGTGGGGGCATTGTGGTTGTAGGGACAAGCAAGCAGTGATAGGAGCAGATAATTAAAAGATGTCACAGACAAAAGAACAAAGAGGTGTTGAAGGTGGTGATATTATCTAAATGAATGTGCTAATTAAGAATGGATGGCAGGACTCACAAGGTACAGCTCTAGTGGGGGTGGGGTGGAAAGGCTAACAGGGCATAAAAGATATAGATATAGAAGATATAAAAGTTGGTAAAGTGTCAGGGAAGTGGGTGAGGGCGTAGAGTGTAAGGCAAGTGGTTGAGGGGTTAGAGTGTCTCAATAAGTAGTTGAGGGGTTATGAATGTGGGTGAGGGGGTAGAGTGTCAAGTAAGTGGGTGAGGGGGTTGAGTGTCAGGTAAGTGGTTGAGGGGTTAAGTGTCAGGCAATTGGGCGAGTGGGTAGAGTGCCAGGTGGGTGGTTGAGGTGTAGAGTGTCAGGTAGGTGGGTGAGGGCGTAGGGCGACAGGAAAATGGGTGAGGGGGTAGAGTGTCAGGCAAGTGGGTGAGGGGATAGAGTGTTAGGTAAGTGGGTGTGGCAATAGGGTGGCAGGCAAGTGGATAAGGGAGTAGGGTGTCACGTAAGTGGGTGAGGGGCACGGTGTCAGGTAAGTGCATGAAGGGGTGGGGGGGCAGGCAAATGGGTGAGGGGGTAACTTGGCAGGCAAATGAGTTAGGGGGTAGGGTGGGAAGTCAAGTGGGTAAGGGGGTAGAGTGGCAGGCATGTGGGTGGGGGGGGTAGAGTGTCAGGAAAGTTGGTGAGGGTGTAGGGTGTCTGGTAAGTGGTTGATGGGGTGAGGGAGTAGAGTGTCAGTTAAATGGGTCAGGATAGGGGGGTAGTGTGTCAGGGAAGTGCTTGAGGGGGTACGGTGTCAGGGAAGTGGGTGAGGGGATAGAGTGTTAAGGATGTGTGTGAGGGAGTAGATTGTCTGGCAAGTGGTTGAGGGGGTAGGGGGCAGCCAAGTGGGTGATGGGGTAGAGTGTCAGGAAAGTGGGTGAGGGGGTAGAGTGTCAGTTAAATGGGTGAGGGGGGTAGAGTTTCAGGTAAGTGGTTGAGGTGGTAGAGTGTCAGGTAAATAGTGGAGGTGGTAGAGTGTCAAGCAAGTGAGTGAGGGGTAGGGTAGAAGGCATGTGGGTGAGGGGGGTAGGGCAGCAGGGAAATGTCTGAGCGGGTAGGGTGTCAGGCAAGTGAGTGAGGAGGTAGGGTAGAAAGCATGTGGGTGAGGAGGTAGTGTGGCATGCATTTGGGTAAGGGGTAGAGGGTCAGTCAAGTGTGCAAGGGGATAGAGTGGCGGGTAAGGGGGTGAGGGGCCTTTGTGTCAGGTAAGTGGGTGAGGGGGTGGGGTGTCAGGCAAGTGGGTGAGGGTGTAGGGTGTCAGGTAAGTGGGTGAGGGGGTATGGTGGCAGGTAAGGTGAAGATGGGGTAGGGTGGTAGGCAAGTGGGTGAATGGGTAGAGTGTCAGGTAAGTTGGTGAGGGGGGTGGGGTGTCAGGCAAGTGGGTGAGGGTGTAGGGTGTCAGGTAAGTGGGTGAGGGGGTAGAGAGGCAGGTATTTGGGTGAGAGGGCAGAGTGGCAGTTAAGTTGGTGAGGGGGTAGATGTCAATTAAGTTTGTGAGGAAGCAGGTTGTCAAGCAAGTGGGTGAGGGTGTAGGGTGGCAGGCAAGAGGGAGAGGTGTTAATTGTCCGGTAATTGGGTGAGGTGTTAGGGTGGCAGGCCAATGCGCAAGAGGGTAGAGTGCCAGGTAATTGGGTGAGGGGAAAGTGTGGCAGGCAAGTGGGTGAGGGTTTAGGGTTGCAGGAAATTAGGTGAGGGGGTAGAGTGTCAGGAAAGTGGGTGAGGTTGTAGGGTGGCTGGCAAGTGTTTGAGGGGTGTCTTGTGTCAGGTAAGTGTGTGAGAACGTTAGAGTGTCAGTCAAGTGGGTGAGGGGGCAGAGTGTCAGGTAAGTGGGTGAGGGGGGAGAGTGTCAGGTAGGCGGGTGAGGGGCATGGTGTCAGGTATGTGTAAGTGGGATAAGGTATAAAGTGTCAGGTAAGTGGGCGAGGGGGGAGAGTGTCAGGTAGGCAGCTGAGGGGCATGGTGTCAGGTATGTGTGTGAGGGGATTCAGTGTAAGGCAAGTGGGATAGGGTATAAAGTGTCAGGTAAGTGGGTGAGGGAGTAGGGTGGCAAGCAATTGGGTGAGGGGGAGCTTGGCAGGCAATTGAGTGAGGGGGTAGGGTGGCAGTCAAGTGGGTGAGGGGGTAGGGTGGCAGGCATGTGGGTGAGGATGTAGGGTGTCAGGAAAGTGGGTGAGGATGTAGGGTGGGTGGCAAGTGGTTGATGAGGTAGTGTGTCAGGTAAGTGGGTGGAGTGGAGGGTGTCAGGTAATTGTATGAGGGGATAGAGTGTCAGGTAAGTGGGTGAGGGGGTTGAGTGTCAGGTCAGTGGGTGAGGAGGGTAGGGCAGCAGGCAAATGTGTGAGCAGGTACGGTGTCAGGCAAGTGGGTGAGGAGGTAGGGTGTCGGACACTTAGGTGAAGGCGTAGCATGGCAGACAAATGGGTGATGGGGTAGGGAGGCAGGCAAGTGGGTGGGGGGTAGAATGGCAGGAAAGTGGGTGAGGGTATAAGTTGGTAGGCAATTGGGTGAATGGATTGGATGGCAGGAAAGTGGGTGAGTGGTTAGAGTGTCAGGAAAGTGGGTGAGGTTGTAGGGTCACTGGCAAGGGGTTGAGGGGGTCGTGTGTCAGGTAAGTGTGTGAGAGGGTAGAGTGTCGGTAAGTGGGTGTTGGGTTAGGTTGGCTGGCAAGTGGGCGGGGGTGTAGGGTTGCAGAAAAGTGGGTATTGGGTTAGAGTGTCAGTCAAATGGGTGAGGGGGCAGAGTGTCAGGTAAGTGGGCATAAGGGTAGAGTGTCAGATAAGTGGGCGAAGGGATAGAGTGTCAGGCAATTGGGTGAGGGGTTAGAGTGTCAGGTAGATGGGTGAGGGTCTAGGACAGCAGGCAAGTGGGTGAAGGAGTAGGGTGGATGGCAAGTTGGTGAGGAGGTGGGATGGCAGACAAGTATGTGAGGAGATAGAATATCAGGTAAGTGGGTGAGGCAAAAGGGTGGCAGGCAAGTGGGCAAGGGGTAGGGTGCCAGGTACTTGGGTGAGGGGCATTGTGCCAGGTAAGTGGGTGAGGGGGTAGGGTGCCAGGTACTTGGGTGAGGGGCATTGTGTCAGGTAAGTGGGTGAGGGGGTAGGGTGCCAGGTACTTGGGTGAGGGGCATGGTGTCAGGTAAGTGGATGAGAGGGTTCAGTGTAAGGCAAGTGGAATAGGGGATAGAGTGTCAGGTAAGTGGGTGAGGGGTTAGGGTGGCAGGCAAGTGGGTCAGGGGGAATTATGGCAGGCAAGTGTGGGAGGGGCTAGTGTCAGGTAGGTGGATGAGAGAGGAGGGTGACAGGCAAGTTGGTGAGTGGGTAGTGTGTCAGGTAATTGGGTGAGTGTGGAGAGTGTCAGGTAAATGGGTCAGGATTAGGTTGGTAAGCAGGTTGGTTAGGGGGTGGGGTGGCAGGCAAGTGGGTGAGGGGGTAGATTAGAGTATCAGATAGGAGGGTGAGGGTGTAGCATGACAGGCAAATGGGTGAGGGTGTAGCAAGACAGGCAAGTGGGTGAGGGGGTAGTGTGACAGGTAATTGGGTGAGGTGATAGGGTGGCAGTCAAGTGGGTGAAGGGTTAAAATGGCTGGCAAATGATTGAGGGATTAGTGTAGCAGGCAAGTGAGTGAGGGGGTAGGGTGGCAGTCAAGTGGGTAAGGGGGTAGGTTGGCAGGCAAGCAGATGAGGGGGTAGAGTGTCAGGAAATTATATGAGGGTATAGAGTGGGTGGCAAGTGGTTGAGAGGGTAGGGAGTCAGGCAATTGGTTTACTGGGTAGTGTGTCAGGTAATGGGTGAGGGGCAGAGTAACAGGTAAGTCTGTGAGGGGATAGATTGTCAGGTAAGTGGATGAGGGGTTAAGGTGGCACACAAGTGGGTGAGGGGTTAAGAGTCAGGTAACTGGGCGAGTGGGTAGAGTGCCAGGTGGGTGGTTGAGTGGGTAGAGTGTCAGGTAGGTGGATGCGGGGGTAGGGCGACAGGAAAATGGGTGAGGGGCTAGAGTGTCAGGTAAGTGGGTGAGGGGTTAGGGTGGCAGGCAAGTGGGAGAGGGGGTAGTGTGTCAGGTAAGTGGGTGAGTTGGTATAGTGTCAGGTAAGTGCATGAGGGGTTAGTGGGTTAGGTAAGTGGATGAGAGGGGAGGGTGACAGACAACTTGGTGAGGGGATAGAATGTCAGGTAATTGGGTGAGGGGGTAGAGTGTTAGGTAAATGGGTCAGGGTTAGGTTGGCAGGCAGGTTGGTAAGGGGTTAGGGTGGCTCGCAAGTGGGTGAGGGGTAGAGCGTCAGATAGGTAGGTGAGGGTGTAGCATGACAGGCAATGGGTGAGGGGGTAGGGCAGCAGGCAAGTGGGAGAGGGTGTAGGGTGGCAGTCATGTGGGTGAGGTGGTTGAGTGCCAGGTAAGTGGTTGAGGGGTTAAGAGTCAGGCAGTTGGGCAAGTGGGTAGAATGCCAGGTGGGTGGTTGAGGGGGTAGTGTTAGGTAGGTGGGTGATGGCGTAGCATGACAGGCAAGTGGGTGAGGGGGTGGGGCGACAGGAAATTGGGTGAGGGACTAGAGTGTCAGGCAATTATGTGAGGGGGTAGAGTGTCAAGTAACTGAGTGAGAGGATAGAGTGTCAGGCAATTGCGTGAGGGGGTAGGGTGTCAGGCACTTGGGTGAGGGCGTAGCATGGCAGGCAAGTTGGTGAGAGGGTAGAGTGGCAGGTAAGTGGATGAGGGGTCAGAGTGGCAGTTAGGTGGGTGAGGGACTAATGTGATAGTCAAGTGGGCAAGGGGATAGAATGGCGGGTAAGTGGGTGAGGGGGTAGGGTGCCAGGTAAGTGTGTGAGAGGGTAGGGTGGTTGGTAAGTTGTCCAGGGGGTAGGCTGGCAGGCAAGTCGCTGAGTGGGTAGAGTGGCAGGTAAGTGGATGAGGGGTCAGAGTGGCATCAAGCGGGTGAGGGGATAGATTGTCAGATAGGTGGGTTAGTGGGTAGAGTGTCATGCATTTAGGTGAGGGGGTAGAGTGTCAGGTAAATGAAGGAGGCAGTAGGGTGGCAGGCACATGGGTGAGGGGTTAGATTTTCAGGGAAGTGGGTGAGGGGGTAGGGTGGCAGGTGAGTGGGCGAGAGGGTAGAGTGTCAGGTAAGTGGTAAAGAGAATAGAGTATCTGGTAAGTGGGTGAGGGAACGGGGCATCAAGTGGGTGAGGGGATAGAGTGTCAGGTTTGTCTGCGAGGGAGTAGAGTGTCAGGTAAGTGGTAGAGAGAGTAGAGTATCTGGTATGTGGGTGAGGGGTTCAGAGTGCCAGTCAAGTGGGTGAGGGGAGAGTGTGTCAGGTTAGTGGGCGAGGGTGTAGAGTGTGTGGTAAATGAGTGAGGGAGTAGTGTGTAAAGGAAGTAGGTGAGGGGGTAGAATGTCAGGTAGGTGGATGAGGGTGTGGGGCAGCAGGCAAGGGGGTGAGCGGGTAGGGTGTCAGGCAATTGGTTGAGGGGGTATTGTGGTAGGCAAGTGGGTGAGGGGGTAAAGTGTCAGGCAAGTGGACAAGGTGATAGGATGATGGGTAAGTGGGTGAGGGGGTAGAGTGCCAGGTAAATGGTGAGGGGTTAGGGTGGCAGGTAAGTTGGCCAGAGGGTAGGATGGCAGGCATGTGGGTTCATGGGTAGAGTGGCAGGTAATTGGGTGAGGGGTTAGAGTATCAGTTTAGTGGGTGAGGGGTTAGAGTGTCAGTTTAGTGGGTGAGGGGGTAGTGAGTCAGCTAAATGAGTGAGGGAATAGAATGGCAGTTAAGTGGGTGAGGGGGTGGAGTGTCACGAAAGTGGGTGAGGGTGTAGAATGGCTGGCAAGTGTTTGAGGGGTAGGGTGGAAGGTAAGTGGGTGAGGGGGTATTGTGTCAGGTAAGTGGGTGAGGGGGGTAGAGTGTCAGTTAAGTGGGTGAGGGGGTAGGGTGTAAGGTAGGTGGGTGAGCGGTAGGGTGGCAGGCCATTGGGGGAGGGGGTAGAATGTCAGGCAAGTGGATGGGGGGCGTAGGGTGGCAGGCAAGCAGGAAATTGTGTTAGGTTGTAGGGTGGCTGGCAAGTGGTTGAGGTGGTAGTGTGGCAGCCAAGTGGGTGAGGAGGTTGTATGTCAGGAATGTGTGTGAGGGGGTATATTGGCAGGTAGGTTGGCGAGGAGGTAGGGTAGCAAGCAAGTGGGTGAAAGGATAGAGTGTCAGGTAATTGGGTGAGGGGCTAGGGTGGCATGTAAGTGGGTGAGTGGGTAGAGTATGAGGCAATTGTGTGAGGCGTTAGTGTAGCAGGTAAGTTGGTGAGTGGGTAGATGTCAAGGAGGTGTGTGAGGAAGTAGGGTATCAGGCACATGGGTGAGGGGATAGATTGTCAGGCAAGTGGCTGAGGGGATAGAGTGTCAGGCAAGTGGGTGAGGGGATAGAGTGTCTTGATAAGTAGGCGAGGGGTTAGGGTGGTATGAATGTGGGTGAGGGGGTAGATTGTCAGGTAAGTGGGGGAGGGGTTAGGGTGTATCGATAAGTAGGCGAGGGGATAGGGTGGCATGAATGTGGGTGATGGGGTAGAGTGTCAAGTAAGTGGTTGAGGGGTTAAGTTTCAGGCAATTGGGCAAGTGGGTAGAGTGCCAGGTGGGTGGTTGAGGGGGTAGATTGTCAGGTAGGTGGGTGAGTGGGTATGGTGACAGGAAAATGGGGAAGGGGGTAGTGTGTCAGGTAATTGGGTGAGGGGCAGGGTGTCAGATAAGTGCGTGAGGGGGTAGGGTGTAATGCAAGTGGGATGGGGATTGAGTGTCAGGTAAGTGGGGGAGGGGGTAGTGTGTCAGGTAATTGGGTGAGTGGGTAGAGTGTCAGTAAATGGGTCAGGATTAGGTTGGCTAGCAGGTTGGTGAGGGGGTGGGGTGGCAGGCAAGTGGGTGAAGGGGTAGAGTAGAGTGTCAGATAGGTGGGTGAGGCCGCAGCATGACAGGCAAGTGGGTGAGGGTGTAGGGTGGCAGGAAAATGGGTGAGCGGGTAGAGTGTCTGGCAAGTGGGTGATGGCGTAACATGACAGGCAAGTGGGTGAGAGGGTAGGATGGCAGACAAGTGGGTGAGGGGGTAGAATGGCAGGAATGTGTGTGAGAGTGTAGATTGGTAGGCTAGTGGGTGAGGGTGTAGGGTGGCAGGCAAGTGGTTTAGGGGGATAGGGTGGCAGGCAAGTGGGTGAGGGGATAGAGTGTAAAGAAAGTGGTGAGTGTGTAGATTGTCTGGCTAGTGGTTGAGGGGGTAGGGGGCAGCCAATTGGGTGAGAGGGTAGTGTGTCAGGTAAGTGTGTGAGGGGGAGAATATCAGTCAAGTGGGTGTGGGGCTCAAGTGTCAGGTAGGTGGGTGAGGGGGTTGGGCATCAGGCAAGTGAGTGAGGGGGTAGAGTGTCAGGTAAGTGGTTGAGGGGGTAGAGTGTCTGGCAAGTGGACAAGGTCATAGAATGGCGGGTAAGTGGGTGAGGGTGTAGAGTGCCATGTAAGTGGTGAGGGTTTAGGGTGGCAGCTAAGTTGACCAGAAGGTAGGATGGCAGGCATGTGGGTTCATGGGTAGAGTGGCAGGTAATTGGGTGAGGGGTTAGAGTATCAGTTTAGTGGGTGAGGGGTTAGAGTGTCAGTTTAGTGGGTGAAGGGGTAGTGAGTCAGCTAAATGAGTGAGGGAATAGAATGGCAGTTAAGTGGGTGAGGGGGTGGAATGTCAGGTAAGTGAGTGAGGGTGTAAAGTGTCAGGTAAGTGGGTGAGGAGGTGGAGTGTCAGGTAAGTGGGTGAGGAGGTAGAGTGTCAGGTAAGTGAGTGAGGGTGTAAAGTGTCAGGTAAGTGGGTGAGGAGGTGGAGTGTCAGGTAAGTGGGTGAGGAGGTAGAGTGTCAGGTAAGTGAGTGAGGGTGTAGAGTGTCAGGTAAGTGAGTGAGGGTGTAGAGTGTCAGATAAGTGGGTGAGGAGGTGGAGTGTCAGGTAAGTGAGTGAGGGTGTAGAGTGTCAGATAAGTGGGTGAGGAGGTGGAGTGTCAGGTAAGTGGGTGCGGAGGTGGAGTGTCAGGTAAGTGAGTGAGGGTGTAGAGTGTCAGGTAAGTGGGTGAGGAGGTGGAGTGTCAGGTAAGTGGGTGAGGAGGTAGAGTGTCAGGTAAGTGAGTGAGGGTGTAAAGTGTCAGGTAAGTGGGTGAGGAGGTGGAGTGTCAGGTAAGTGGGTGAGGAGGTAGAGTGTCAGGTAAGTGAGTGAGGGTGTAGAGTGTCAGGTAAGTGAGTGAGGGTGTAGAGTGTCAGATAAGTGGGTGAGGAGGTGGAGTGTCAGGTAAGTGAGTGAGGGTGTAGAGTGTCAGATAAGTGGGTGAGGAGGTGGAGTGTCAGGTAAGTGGGTGCGGAGGTGGAGTGTCAGGTAAGTGAGTGAGGGTGTAGAGTGTCAGGTAAGTGGGTGAGGAGGTGGAGTGTCAGGTAAGTGGGTGAGGAGGTGGAGTGTCAGGTAAGTGGGTGAGGAGGTAGAGTGTCTCGATAATTAGGCAAGGGGGTAGGGCGGCAGGTATGCGGGTGAGGGGTTAGACTGTCAAGTAAGTGGATGAGGGGGTAGAGTGTCTCGTAAGTGAGTGAGCGGTTAGAGTTAGGAGAATAGGTGAGGGGGTAGATTACCCCCTCAACCACTTAACTGAAAGGCTACCTCCTCACTCACTTGACTGATAATCTACCCCCTCACCTATTCTCCTAACTCTAACCGCTCACTCACTTACGAGACACTCTACCCCCTCAACCACTTAACTGAAAGGCTACCTCCTCACTCACTTGACTGATAGAGTGTCAGGTAAGTGTGTGAGGGTGTGGAGTATCAGGCAAGTGGGTGAGCGGTTAGTGTGTCAGGCTATTGGGCGAGGGGGCAGAGTGTCAGTAAGTGGGTGAGGGGGCAGAGTGTCAGTAAGTGGGTGAGGGGGCAGAGTGTCAGTAAGTGGGTGAGGGGAAAGGGTGGCAGGCGAGGCGGTGGGGTGGTAGGGTGTCACATAAATGGGTCAGGATTAGGGTGGCAGGCGAGGGCGTTGAGTGTCAGGCAAGTGGGTGAGGTGGTAGAGTGCCAGTTAAGTGTGTGAGAGGGCAGGGTGGCTGGTAAGATGGCCAGCATGTAGGGTGGCAGGCAAGTGGGTGAGGGGTAGTGTGAGAGGCAAGTGGGCAAGGTGATAGAATGGCAGGTAATTGGGTAAGGGGGTAGGGTGCCAAGTAAGTGTGTGAGAGGGTAGGGTGGCTGGTAAGATGGCCAGCGTGTAGGGTGGCAGGCAAGTGGGTGAGTAGGTAGAGTGGCAGGTAAGTGGGTGAGGGGGTAGGGTGTCAGGTAAGTGGGTGAGGGGGTAGAGTGTCAGGCAAGTGGGTGAGGGGGCAGAGTGTCAGGTAAGTGGGCGAGGAGTTAGAGTGTCAGGTAAGTGGGTGAAGGTATAGGGTGGCAGGCAATTGGGTGAGGGGTTGGAATGCAGGCAAATGGACGAGGGAGGTAGGGTGGCAAGGAAGTGGGTGAGGTGGTAGAATGTCAGGATAGTGGGTGAGGGTGTAGGGTGGCTGGCAAGTGGTTGAGGAGTTAGGATGTCATGTAAGTGTGTGAGGGAGTTGGGTGTCAGGCAAGTGGGTGAGGGCATAGTGTGTCAGGTAATTGGGCGAGGGGGCAGTGTATCAGGTGAGGTGGATGAGGGGGTAGATTAAGGGTGTAGGGCGGCAGGCAAAAGGAGAGGGGCTAGACTGTCAGGTAAGTTGGTGAATGGGAGATTGTCTCGATAAGTAGGCGAGGGGGTAGGACGGCAGGTAAGTGGGTGAGGGGGCAGAGTGTCAGGTAAGTGAGTGAGGGGGTAGTGTCTCAGGTAAGTGGGTGAGGGGGTAGTGTGTCAGGTAAGTGAGTGAGGGGGTAGGGTGTCAGGTAAGTGAGTGAGGGGGTAGGATGTCAGGTAAGTGGGTGAGGGGGTAGTGTGTCAGGTAAGTGGGTGAGGGGGTAGTGTGTCAGGTAAGTGGGTGAGGGGGTAGGGTGTTAGGTAAGTGGGTGAGGGGGGTACAGTGCCAGACAAGTGGGATAGGGGTTGGACTGTCAGGTAAATGGGTGAGGGGGCAGAGTGTCAGGTAAGTGAGTGGGGGGTTAGACTGTCAGGTAAGTGAGTGAGGGGGTAAGGTGGCAGGTAAGTGGGTGAGGGGTTATTGTGGCAGGCAAGTGGGGTAGGGAGTCATGTGTCAGGTAAGTGTGTGAGGTGGTAGAGTGTCAGTTAAGTGAGTGGGGGGTTAGACTGTCAGGTAAGTGTGTGGGGTGGTAGAGTGTCAGGTAAGTAGTTGAGTGAGTAGGATGGCAGGCAAGTGGTTTAGGGGATCGTGGGTCAGGAAGTGCCTGAGGGGGTAGGTTGTCAGGCAAGTGGGCGAGGGGGTATATTGTCAGGAACTAAGTTGAGGGGGTAGAGTGTCAGGCATTTGGTTGTGGAGTTAGGGTGTCAGTCGATTGGGTGAGGGGGTAGTGTGTCAGGCATTTGGTTGTGGAGTTAGGGTGTCAGTCGATTGGGTGAGGGGGTAGAGTGGCAGGCAAGTGTGTGTGTTGGTAGATTGGCAGGCAAGTGAGTGAGTGGGTAGGGTGTCAGGCAATAGGGTGAGGGGGTATTGTGGCAGGTATGTGGATGTGGGGGTAAGGTGTCAGGCAATAGGGTGAGGTTGTAGAGTGGCATGTAAGTGGGTGAGTGGGTAGGGTGTCAGGCATTAAGTTGAGGGGGTATTGTGGAAAGCAAGTGGGCAAGGTGATAGAATGTCAGGTAAGTGGGTGAGTGGTTAGAGTGGCAGGTAATTGGGTTAGGAGATAGGGCAGCAGGTAAGTTGGCGAGGGGTTAGGGTTGCCGGTAAGTGGGTAATGGGGTTGAGTGGAAGGTAAGTGGGCCGGGGGTTGAGTGGAAGGTAAGTGGGTGAGTGTGTAGGGTGTCAGGTAAGTTCTTGAGGGTGTAGAGTGTCAGGTAATTGGTGAGGGTGTAGAGTGTCAGGTAAGTGGGTAAGGGATAGGGTGACAGGCAATTGAGTGAGGGGTTAGAATGGCAGGCAAGTGGGCATTGGGGGTTGGGTGGCAAGGAAGTGGGTGAGGTGGTGGAGTGTCAGGATATTGGGTGAGGGTGTAGGGTGGCTGGCAAGTGGTTGAGGGGGTAGGGTGTCATGTAAGTGCATGAGGGGGTAGGATGTCAGGTAATTGGGTGTGGTCATAGAGTGGCGGGTAAGTGGGTGAGGGAGCAGATTTCCAGGTAATTGGATGAGGGGGCAGTGTGTCAGGTGAGGTGGGTGAGGTGGTAGATTTTCAGGCCGGTGAGTGAGGGTGTAGGGTGGCAGGCCAGTGGGTAAGGGGTTAGGATGGCAGGTAAGTGGGCGAGTGGGATGGGGCAGCAAAGTGGGTGAGGGCTTAGAGTGTCAGATTAGTCTGCGAGGGGGTAGAGTGGCCTATAAATGGGTGAGGGGGTAGGGTGGCAGACAAGTGGGCGAGGAGCCCGTGTGTCAGGAAAGTGGTAGAGAGGGAAGGGTATCTGGTAAGTGGGTGAGGGGGTAGAGTGAGGCAAGTGGGTGAGTGTGTAGCGTGTCAGTCTGGTGAGTGAGGGGATAAGGAGGCAGGCAAATGGGTGAGTGGGTAGTGGGTCAGGTAAGTGGGTGAGGGGATAGGGTGGCAGGCAAGTGGGTGAGGGGGTAGAATGGCAGTCAAGAGGGCAAGGGGGTAGCATGGCAGGCAAGTGGGGGAGGTGGTAGGGTGTCAGGAAAGTGGGTGAGGGTGTAGGGTGGCTGTCAAGTGGGTGAGGGGTAGGGTGGCAGGCAAGTGGGTGAGGGGTAGAGTGGCAGGAAAGTGGTTGAGGGTTAGGGAGGCAGGCAAATTTGTGAGGCGGTTAGGGGGTCAGGCAATTGAGTGATGGCGTAGCATGTCAGGCAAATGTTTGAAGTGGTAGAGTGGCAGACAAGTGGGTGAGGGGGTAGTGTGTCAGGTAAGTCGGTGAGCGGCTAGCGTGTCATGTTAGTGGGTAAGGGTATAGTGTGTCAGGTAATTGGGCGAGGGGGCAGTGTATCAGGTGAGGTGGATGAGGGGGTAGATTGTCAGGCTGGTGAGTGAGGGTGTGGGGCGGCAGGCAAGTGGGTGAGGGGGTAGTGTGGCAGGCAAGTGAGTGATGGTCTAAGGTGGCAGGAATGTGGTTCAGTGGGGTAGGGCGGCAGGCAAGTGGGTGAGGGGGTAGAATGGCAGGTAAGTGGGTGAGGGGTTGTGTGTCAGGTAAGTGGGTGAGGGGGTAGAATGGCAGGTAAGTGGGTGAGGGGTTCTGTGTCAGGTAAGTGGGTGAGGTGTGTCAGGTAAGTGGTTGAGTAAGTAGGATTGCAGGTAAGTGGTTGAGGGGGTAGTGGGTCTGGAATTGCCTGAGGGGGGTAGGGTGTCAGGCAAGTGGGTGAGGGGATAGAGTGTCAGGTAATTGTGTGAGGGGGCAGAGTGTCAGGCAAGGGGCGAGGGGGTAGGTTGTCAGGAACTAAGTTGAGGGGGTAGTGTGTCAGGCATTTGGTTGTGGAGTTAGGGTGTCAGTCGATTGGTTGAGGCGTTAGAGTGGCAGGCAAGTGTGTGTGTTGGTAGATTGGCTGGCAAGTGGGTGAGTGGGTAGGGTGTCAGGCAATAGGGTGAGGGGTTAGTGTGGCAGGTATGTGGGTGTGGGGGTAAGGTGTCAGGCAATAGGTGAGGGGGTACAGTGTCATGCAAGTGGGTGAGGTTGTAGAGTGGCATGTAAGTGGGTGAGTGGGTAGGGTGTCAAGCAATAGGGTGAGGGGGTATTGTGGCAGTCTAGTGGGTAAAGGGGTTGAGTGTTAAGCAAGTGGGCGAGGTGATAGAATGTTAGGTAATTGGGTGAGGGGGGTAGAGTGGCAGGTAATTGGGTGAGGGTGTAGGGTGGCAGATAAGTTGGTGAGGGGGTAGGGTGGCAGGTAAGTGGGTGAGGTGTTTGAGTGGACGGTAAGTGGGCGAGGGGGTTGAGTGGAAGGTAAGTGGGTGAGATGATAGGGTGGCAGGCAAGTGGAGAGTGTCAGGGTGAGGGTGTAGGGTGCCAGGCAAATGGGTGAGTACTTAGGATGTCATTTGATTGCGTGGGGGGATCGAGTGGCAGGCAAGTGGGTGTGGGGTTAGAGTGTTAAACAATCAGGTGAAAGGGTAGAGTGTCAGGCTAGTGGGTGAGGTAGTAGAGTGTCAGGCTAGTGAGTGAGGGGGGTAGAGTGTCAGGTAAGTGGGTGAGGGGGTAGGTGTCAGGCAATAGGATGAGAGGTTATTGTGGCAGGCAAGTGGGTGAGGGGTTAGAGTGCCAGCTAAGTGTGTGAGGTGGTAAAGTGTCATGTATGTTGGCCAGGGGGTAGTGTGTCAGGTAAGTCAGTGAGGGGGTTTTGGTGGCAGGCAATTGGCGAGGGGGTTGATTGTCAGGAACTAAGTTGAGGGGGGTACTGTGTCAGATAAGTGGCTGAGGGGGTATGGTGTCAGGCATTTGGTTGTGGAGTTAGGGTGTCAGTTGATTGGGTGAGGGGAAAGAGTGGCAGGCAAGTGGTTGAAGGGGTTGAGTGTAAAGCAAATTGGCGAGGTGATAGAGTATCAGGTAAGTGGGTGAGGGGGTAGAGTGGTGGGTAAGTGGGTGAGGGGTTAGTGTGGCAGGTAAGTGGGTGAGAGGGCAGAGTGTCACTTCAGTTGGTGAGGGGGTAGATGTCAAGTATGTTTGTGAGGAAGTCGGATGTCAGGGATGTGGGCGAGGGGTTAGATTGTCAGGTAATTAGTTGAGGGGGTAGGGTGGCAGGCAAGTGAGTGAGGGGGTAGGGTGTGAAGCAATTGGGTGAGGAAGCAGCGTGACAGGCAAGTGGGTGAGGGGGTAGGGTGTCAGGCAAGTGGGTGAGGGGGTAGGGTGTGAAGCAATTGGGTGAGGAAGCAGCGTGACAGGCAAGTGCGTGAGGGGGTAGTGTGTCAAGTGGGTGAGGGGGTAGGGTGTTAGGTAAGTGGGTGAGGGGGTAGTGCGTCAGGTAAGTGGGTGAGGGGGGGTACAGTGCCAGACAAGTGGAATAGGGGTTGGACTGTCAGGTAAGTGAGTGAGGTGGTAAGGTGGCAGGCAAGTGGGTGAGGAAGTTGGGTGTCGGGTAAGTGGATGAGGGGGTTTTGGTGGCAGGCAAGTGGGTGAGGGGTTATTGTGGCAGGCAAGTAGGGTAGGGAGTTATGTGCCAGGTAAGTGTGTGAGGTGGTAGAGTGTCAGGTAAGTAGTTGAGTGAGTAGGATGGCAGGCTAGTGGTTGAGGGGGTAGTGGGTCAGGAAGTGTCTGAGGGGGTAGGGTTTCAGGCAAGTGGGTGAGGGGATAGAGTGTCAGGTAATTGTGTGAGGAGGCGGAGTGTCAGGCAAATGGGCGAGGGGGTAGATTGTCAGGAACTAAGGTGTGGGGGTAGAGCATCAGGCATTTTGTTGTGGAGTTAGGGTGTCAGTCGATTGGGTGATGTGATAGAGTGGCAGGCATGTGTGTGTGATGGTAGTTTGGCAGGCAAGTGGGTGAGTGGGAAGGGTGTCATGCAATAGGTTGAGGGGGTATTGTGGCAGGCAAGTGGGTGAAGGGGTTGAGTGTAAAGCAAATGGGCGAGGTAATAGAGTGTCAGATAAGTGGGTGAGGGGGTAGAGTGGCAAGTAATTGTTTGAGGGGGTAGGGTGGCAGGTAAGTGGGTGAGGGGTTTGAGTGGAAGGTAAGTGGGTGAGGGGATAGGGTGTCAAGCAACTGGGTGAGGGTGTAAAGTGTCAGGTAAGTGGGTGAGGGTGTAGAGTGTCAGATAATTTGGTTAGGGGATACGGTGGCAGGCATGTGGGTGTGAGTGTAGGGTGGCAAGCAAGTGGGCGAGGGGGTAAGTTGGCAAGCAAGTGGGTGAGGGAGTAGAGTGGCTGTCAAGTGGTTCAACGGGTAGTGTGTCAGGTAAGTGGGTGAGAGGGTAGGGTGGCATCCAAGTGGGTGAAGGGGTAGTGTGTCAGGTAAGTGGGTGAGGGGTTAGGGTATTAGGTAAGTGCGTGATGGGGGTACTGTGCCAGACAATTGGGATAGGGGTTAGACTGTCAGGTAAGTGAGTGAGGGGGTAGGGTGGCAGGCAATTGGGTGAGGGGATTGGGTGGCAGGTAAGTGGGCAAGGGGGTTTTGGTGGCAGGCAGGTGGGTGAGGGGTTATTGTGGCAGGCAAGTGGGGTAGGTGGTAGTGTGTCAGGTATTTGTGTGAGGTGGTAGAGGGTCAGGTAAGTGCTTGAGTGGGTAGGATGACAGTCAGTAGTTAAGGGGTTACTGGGTCAGGAAGTGATTGAGGGATTAGGGTGTCAGGCAAGTGGGTGAGGGGATATAGTGTCAGGTAATTGTGTGAGGGAGCAGAGGGTCAGGTAAATGGGTCAGGGTTAGAGTGGCAGGCAAGTTGGTGAGTGGGTGGGGTGGCAGGCAAGTTGGTGAGGGGGGTAGTGTGTCAGGTAATTGGATGAGGGGGTAGGGGTCAGGCAATTGGCGAGGGGGTTGATTGTCAGGAACTAAGTTGAGGGGGGTACTGTGTCAGATCAGTGGGTGAGGGGGTATGGTGTCAGGCATTTGGTTCTTTAGTTAGGGTGTCAATCAATTGGGTGAGGGGGTAGAGTGGCAGGCAAGTTGTGTGGTGGTAGATTGGCAGGCAAGTGGGTGAGTGGGTAGGGTGTCAGGCAATAGGCTGAGGGGGTAGAGTGTCAAGCAAGTGGGTGAGGTGATAGAGTGGCTGGTAAGTGGGTGAAGGGCTAGGGTGGCAGGTAATTTGGCCAGGGGGTAGGATGGCAGGCAAGTGGGTGAGTGGGTGGAATGGCAAATATGTGGGTGAGTGGGCAGGGTGTTAGACAAGTGTGCGAGCGGGTAGATGGTCAGGTGAAGAGGGTAGGATGTCAGGTAAGTGGGTGAGGGGTTAGGGTGTCAGGTAGGTTGGTGAGTGGGTAGAGTGACAGGGTGAGGGTGTAGGGCGGCAGGCATATGGGTGAGTGGGTAGAGTGGCAGCCAAGTGGGTGAGATGGTATGGTGTCAGGCAATAGGATGAGAGGAAAGTGTGGCAGGTAAGTGGGTGAGGGGATAGAGTGGCAGGTAAGTGGGTGAGGGGATAGAGTGGCAGGTAAGTGGGTGAGGGGGTAGAGTGCCAGGGAATTGGGTGAGGTAGTAGTGTGGGAGGTAAGTGGGGGAGGGGGTATGGTGGCAGGTATGTTGGCCAGGGGGTAGAGTGGCAGCTAAGTGGGTGAGGGGGCAGAGTGTCACTTCAGTTGGTGAGGGGGTAGATGTCAAGTAAGTTTGTGAGAAAGTCGGGTATCAGGAAAGTGGGCGAGGGGGTAGGGTGTCAGGCATTTGGGTGAGGGGGTAGGGTGGCAGGCAAGTTAGTGAGGGGGTAGGGTGTCAGGAAACTGGGTAAGGGGATAGGGTGGTAGGTATGTGGGCGAGAGGATAGGGTGGCAGGTGGGGGGGTGAGTGGATAGGGTGTCAGGCAGGTGGGCTAGGGGGTAGAGCATCAGGTAATTGGGCAAGTGGTTAGGGTGGCAGGTGGGCGGTGAGTGGATAGGGTGGGTCAGGGCTGGGGTGTTGTTCTTGTATTTGGATGGTTCTTGGCTGCTTGGGGGGCTATTGGGGAGGTAGGGGGTAATCTGGAGGGGCATTCGGGCTGGTGTTCAGGTCGGGTGTCATTGGGATCCAGGGGTGTTCATCGGGGCAGGTGGGTAGCAGAGGGTGTTATCCCCAGTATATTTGGGTGTTGGGGGTTTTAGTTGTCTAGTTACCCAGGAGTTAGAACTGGTTTTAATCCTCCCAACCTTTCCCGGGTAACATTTCCAATCAGTAAGTTGGAATGATCGGAAGTCTCCGGGCTTTAAGTCAGAGTTTCAGAGGGATCCAGGCACAGGGTAATTTCCCATCGGAAGTTCAGACTTCCTGTATAATTCCCTTGTAATCAGTGTGTAGGGAATTCCGAGGGGTTCCCCAGTGCATCTTGGCCTGTGCCTCCGGGCTACCGGAGATCGGAATTTCTGGGCCAATGGATCAGACGACCAAAAGCTTGGCAAAGATGTTGACTTTAAGGAGTGTCTTACAGGAGGAAAGTGAGGGAGAGACGGGGAGAGGTGTAGGGAGGGAATTCCAGACATGGGGCCCAGGCAGCTGAAGGCAGGGCCACCAATGGTGGAGCGATTCTGATCAGGAATCCAACAGAGGCCAGGATTAGAGGAGTGCAGATCTCTCGGAGGGTTGTAGGGCTGGAGGAGATTCCAGAGATAGGGAGGGGTGAGGCAATGGAGGGAATTGAAAACAAGGATGGGAATTGGGAAATCAGGATGTTGCTTGACCAGGAAACAATGTCGGTCAGTGAGCACAGGGGTGACAGGGGAACAGGACTCACTGTGAGTTAGGACACGGGCAGCAGAGTTTTGGATGACCCCACGATTGCGGAGGGTAGAATGTGGGAGAGCAGCCAGGAGTGTATTGGAATAGTCACATCCAGAGGTAACCAAGGCATGGGTGAGGGCTTCAGCAGCTGATGAGCTGAGACTGGGGTGAAGTTGAGCGATGTTATGGAGGTGGAAATAGGCGGTCTTAGTGATGACACGAATATGAGGTTGGAAGCTCATCTCAGGGTCAGATGTGACCCCAAGGTTGTGAACAGACGGGTTTAATCTCAGACTGTAACCGGGGAGAGGGATGGAGTCAGGAGTTAGAGAACAGAGTTTGGAGTGGGGACTGAAAACAATGGCTTCAGTCTTCCCAATATTTAATTGGAGGAATTCCTGTTCACTCAGTACGGGTTGTGGGATAAGCAGTCTGATAATTTAGCAACAGTGGAGGAGTTGAGAGAGGTGGTGGTGAGGTAGAGCTGGGGGTCTTCAGCGTACATGTGAAAACTAACGCTATGCTTTCAGATGATGTGTCCGAGGGGCAGCATGTAGGTGAGAATTAGGAGGGGCCAAGGATCGATCCTTGGGGGACACCAGAGGGAACGGAGCAGGGACAGTTTTAGCAGATGAGAGGAGGAGCCGGGAGTGTTTGGAGCGTCCAGCCAGATCTGGCGGTGATGGATAAACCGGTTTCAAGTCTGCCTCCCTTGGATTGAGTGAGTGGAGATGAGGGTGGTAGCAGGGGGAAGGGCCAGGGTGAGGGAGAGGAATGGTTTTATTGGGGACTAGGATATGAAAGGTGGAGGTGAGGGTGAGGTTGTGTAAATCAGTAGCTGCAGAAATGTTGTGGTGATCGGAGGGCCAGAGACCAGATCGTTGGGATTGTGAAAGTGCAGTTGGAAGTGAATTGGGGAATAGGTTTTTCCAGGGATGGATACAGAAGGGGGTAGGGTTGGGCTGTGGAAGGGGGATGTGGGTGAGGAGTGATACAAGGAAGTGATCAGAAATGGTCTTATCTGTGATTGAAACTATGGGAGTAGCGAGACCACGTGAGATGGGAAGGTCACGGGGAGGTCGTGAATATGGTTTGGGGAATTGTGGTTGTGATGATTTAATCCCAGCAACTTCCAGATTCTTTTGTGTTTTTAATCTTGTAAATTCAAGAGATTCAGAATAAAACTGATCATTTTAAAATGATTGATACTTGGCTTTGAAACAAATCTGCTGCAGATGTGTCATTGATTGACAGGCCAACCAGCCAATCAGGACAATCACTTGCTGAAATGCAGCCAATCAGCTGATGGGGAGGTGGGACATTTCCAAAGCACTCACCAGACAGAGACTGAATATTCTTAATGTTTATTACCTTTTACACATTGACATTTACAGAAAAAAGACTTGAATAAACAGCCCAGCCAGAGGGAGCTGGAGAAATTCACAGGGAGAATGGAGGTTTATTAAAACGCTTGTGGAGATTTTCTCCAGAACATGAGAATCCTGTCCCTTTAAACAGTGACTAAACCTTAAATTGTAACTGCAGGGTGAGCAGGAAGGGGTCTGGTTTACTGAAGCAGACACTTCGGAGGGTCACATTATTTTTGTACAGCTGACAGTCTTCAGCATCTTAGAGAGGTTTAACTTAGCATCACGAGATTAAACTGTCCCAACAAACACTCCCAGGGCAGGTACAACATGGGGTTAGAAACAGAGTAAAGCTCCCTCTACACTGTCCCCATTAAACACTCCCAGGACAGGTACAGCACAGGGTTAGATACAGAGTAAAGATCCCTGTACACTGCACCAATAACGTGCCTTAACCCCTGACCCTCAGAAGTGTCTCAGAGCTGGTCCTGAGAAGGAAGAGAGTTGTAATTTGGTGCTGACAATGACCTTTGCCCTCCCAGCTCACCCCTGTTCTATTTAAAGTTGTATCTCCTCTGTGGACTGTCTCTAACACTCTACGCACATTCTGATCTCCTGATGCTCTTGCTGAGGGGAGAGGAGAGGCTCTCGTGGGTGACGACACAGGAGAAGCTGGCGTTGGACTCCCAGCCGGAGCCAGAGAGGGTCAGCAGGCTGCTGACGCTGTAGGTGCTGTCCGAAGCTCGCAGGTAGTTGCTGGTCTGAACCCCGTCCGAAATGGCTGCACCGTCCTTCTTCCACTCCACCTTCACCTCATCGGGATAGAAGTGATTGGCAAGGCACACCAGGGTGGCAGTGCCCTTGGTCTTGACCTCCTCTGGGGAGGGGGGCAGCAGGGTCAGTGTGGGTGGTGACTTCTCTCTGCCTGAAAGGGAAGAGAAGGAAGTTTAATCACTGTCATTATAATGTATTTCAACTTCCCGAATATTAACTGGGATCAAATCTGTGTAAATGTTTAGATGATGTAAAATTCTTATAATCCATCCAGGTGAATTCTTTTAGCCCGAATGTAACAAACCCAACAGAGAAGGGGCAGTTTTAGACAATTTCAGGGAATGAATCTGGGGAGGTAGAAGGTGTATCAGTGGGAGAGTATTTGGCTAATAGTGCTCATAATTCAGTTAGATTTAGAGCAGTTATGGAAAAGGATAAAGATAGACCAAGTGTAAAAGTTATAAATTAGGGAAAGGCCAATTTATCTAAGCTGCGATTTGCCGAAATGGACAGGAAACAGCAACATGAAGGAAAATCAGTGTCAAAGCAGTGGGAGGTTTTCATGGAGAATTGTGAAATATTGGATGGGATAAAAATAGTGCGGAATTCTCCCAGATTTGCGCAAAATGCAACGGCGGGTGGGAGAAAGATCGTTTTACATCCCCTGTGCCCTTGCCACTCTCAGTCTTTCCTCCAAGCAGTGTTCAACATGGAGGGGCAATGATTCTTCAACTGAGGGAGGGGGTACGTGGTAATCAGGAGGAGGTTTCCTTCCCTGTGTTTGACCTGATGCCATGAGACTTCATGGGGTCCGGAGTCAATTTTGAGGACTCCCAGAGCAACTCCCCACTGACTGTATGCCACTGTGTTGCCACCTGTGCTGGGTCTGACCTGCTGGTGGGACAGGACATACCCGGGGATGGTGATGGTGGAGTCTGGGTCATTATCTGTAAAGTATGATTCTGTGAAGATGACTCTGTCAGGCTGTTGTTTGACGGGTCTGTGAGACAGTTCTCCCACGTTTGGCACTAGCCTCCAGATGTTAGTAAGAGGGACTTTGCAGGGTCAACGGGGCTGAGATTGCCGTTGTTGTTTCCGGTGCCTAGGTAGATACCGGGTGGTCAGTCCAGTTTCATTCCTTTTTTGTGACTTTGTAGAAGTTTCTTACAACTGAATGGCGGCTGGGCCACTTCAGAGGGCAGTTAAGAGGCAACACATTGCTGTGTGGCACACAGCAACACCTGGAAAATTGCCCAGGTATGTCCTGTACACAAAAAGCAGGACAAATCCAACCTGGCCAATTACCGCCCCATCAGTCTACTCTCCATCATCAGTAAGTGATGTAAGGGGTCATCAACTGTGCTATCAGGTGGCACTTGCTCAGCAATAACCAGCTCACTAACGCCCAGTTTGGGTTCTGCCAGGGCCACTCAGCTCCTGACCTCATTACAGCCTCAGTTCAGACATGGACAGTGGAGCTGAACTCCCGAGGTGAGGAGAGAGTGACTGTCGTAGACATCAAGGCTGCATTTGACTGAGTGTGGTGTCAAGGACCCGAGCAAAACTGGAGTCAGAGGGAATCGGGGGAAAACTCTTTGTGGGTTGGAGTCATACCTAGCAGAAAGGAAGATGGTTGTGGTTGTTGGAGGTCAGTCATCTCAGCTCCAGGACATCACTGCAGGAGTTCCTCAGGGTAGTGTCCTCAGCCCAACCATCTACAGCTGTTTCATCAATGACCTTCCTTCCATCATAAGGTCAGAAGTCAGTGTTTTCGCTGAAGATTGCATAATGTTCAGCACCTCAGATACTGGAGCAGTCCCTGTACAAATGCAGCAAGACCTGGACAATATCCAGGCTTGGGCTGACAAGTATCAAGTAACATACATGCCACACAAGTGCCAGGCAATGACCATTTCCAACAAGAGGGAACCCAACCATCGCCCCTTGATGTTCAATGGCATTACCATCACTGAATCCTCCACTATCAATGTCCTGGGGGTTACCATTGAGCAGAAACTGAAGTGGACTAGCCATATAAATACTGTGGCTACAAGAGCAGGTCAGAGGCTAGGAATCATGTGACAAGTAACTCACCTCCTGACTCTCCAAAGCCTGTCCACCATCTACAAAGCACAAGTCAGGAATGTGTTGGAGTACTCTCCACTTGCCTGGATGAGTGCATCTCCAACAACACTGAAGAAGCTGGACACTGTATTTAAACTGCAGCCGTGCGCACACTTCTCAATGCTTGCAGCCCGGGGCTGCTCCGGTGAAGACTTGGCCCCAAAAACCAAGCAGAGTGCAGCCCCCGATTCAGTGACACATTCCTGGGATGCCTTCTGGACACTGTGGAGGCCCATCCTGATGTCCTCTAACCCCGCTCTGGCCACAGGAGGGCCATTAGTTTCAGATTTTTGGCTGTCTCACCATATTATTCCCACTGCTCACCATGACACCTGACACCAATGGGGCCGGAAAATTCTGGCCAAAGTGAGAGAGGAAATATTAATTGTTGGAAAATATTCTGAGGGAAATTTTAAACATCTTTGAGAAAGATACGACCAAGGACAGTCAACATGGACTTGTTAAGGGAAGGCCGTGTCTGACTAAGTTGCTTGAATTTTTTGAGGAGGTAACAAGGAGGGTTGATGAGGGGACCGAGTTTGATGTGGTCTATTTGGATTTTAGCAAGACTTCTGACAAGGTTCCACATGACAGACTGGTCAGAAAATTAAAAATTCATGGGATCCCAGGGAAAGGGGCAAGTTGTGTTTCAAATTGGTTGAGTGGCAGGAGGTAAATGTTTGATGTTAAGCTGGTTAAATCATATTGGGCTGTTACTTAGACATTTGTAAAGAGGGTTACCACAAATTCAGCACTGAAATGGTTAATAGTAAGAGTGTTTAAAGACTCAGTGTCCCTCTAAGACACTGTTAAGCTGTCAGGAAGCTCTGACTATTGATCAGCCTGTCCGGGGGAAACAGGTTCACATTAACAATCCTCAGATCACACACACATCGAGAGAACTTTATCCCAGAATGTTGGAGCACACTTGGATCAACCCACTTCAGAAAGGATTCAGATTGGGTGTCATAGAATAAAATGATAGAAAGTTTCTGGCACAGAAAGAGACCACTCGGCCCATCACGTCTGTGCCACTGAAATACGAGCCGTCCGGCCGAATCCCACTTTCCAGCATTTGGTCTGTCGTCCTCCAGGTTAAGGCTCTTGAGGTTCGTATCCAGACACCTTTTAAATGGGTTGATGGTTCCTGCCTCTGTGACCCTTTCAGGCCGTGAGTTCCAGAGCCTCATCTCCCATCTAAACTTTCTCCCAGTCACTATAAATTTAACTAATGATTTATCCAGTTCCAGCATAACCTCCTTGCTCTATACCTCGGCTAATGATTGAAAGGATTCCATGTTCCTTCTTAACCACCTTATCGACCTGTTCTGCTACCTTCAGGAGTCTGGACATTCACCCCAAGGTCCCTCACTTCCTCTACACCTCTCAGTATCTTCCCATTTATTGTTTATTCCTTTGCTTTGTTTGACCTCCTCAGATGCATCACCTCACACTTCTCTGGGGAGAATTCCATTTGCCACTTTTCTGTCCACCTGACCAGTCCATTGATATCTTCCTGCAGCCTACAACAATCCTCCTTGTTATCTACCATGCAGCCAATTTTTGTGTCGCCTGTAAACTCCTTGATCAATCCCCTACATTTATGTCCAAATCGTTAATATACACATAAAAAGCAGGGGACCTAGGCCTGAGCCCTGCAGAAACACACTGGAAACAGCCTTCCAGTCACAAAAACACCATCAATAATTACCCTTTGTTCCCAGCCACTGAGCTAATTTTGTATCCAACGGGCCCCATTCCCATGGACCCCATTGGCTTTTATTTTATTAACCAGTCTGCCATGTGGAACCTTCTCAAAAACCTTGCTAAATTCCATGTAGATAACATCAACTACACTACCCTCATCAATCCTCCTTGTTACTTCCTCAAAAAAGATCAACAGATTAGTCAGACATGACCTTCCCTTATCAAATCCATGCTGACTGTCCTGGATTAATCTGTGCCTTTCTAAGTGATAGTTTATCCTGCCCATCAGAATTGATTCCAATTATTTGACCACCAACGAGGACACAATGACTGGCCTGTAATTATTTGGCTTAAACAAAGGTGCAACATTATCAGACCTCCAATCCTCCGGCACCTCACCTGTATCTAGTGAGGATTGGAAAATAAGGGTCAGACCCTTCGCAATTTCCTCCCTGGTTTCTGATAACAGCCTGGGGCACATTTCACTCTCAAGGATGCTAATCCCCCTCCTACTTCCTCTCTCCCTATGTTTATCACATCCAATATTTCACACTCCTCCTCCATAACAACAATGTCTAATTGTTCCCTTTCTTTTGTGAAGACAGACGCAAAGTATTCATTCAGAACCATACCCACATCCTCCCCCTCCTCACATAGGTTACCTTTTTGGTCTTTTATGGGCCCTACTCGCCCTTAGTTATCCTCTTACTCTAAATGTATTGAGAAAACAGCTTTGGGTGTAGAAGGTTCTAGATTTCATTTCAAACCTTGCCGGCCAGCACTGGGGTGACGTTAATGGTGAGGCTTCAGTTAGTCTCAGAGTCTGGGGGTCAGACAGGGTCAGTGCGAGGTCAATGGCACCTCACAGGGTCAGCATCAGGAATCTCCAACTTCAAAGAAAGGCTTGCATTTCAATGGCACCTATAACCACCTTAGGATGTCCCAGATTGTTCCACAGCCAACTGTGCACAGCAAGATCCCAGATAGCGGATTCACAATGACCAGATAATCAGATGTGTAGTGATGCAGATTGAGGGATAAATATTGTCCAGGAAATCCGGGGGAACTCTCCTGCTCTTCTTCTCACAGCGCCGTGGGATATTTGACATCCCCCTGAGAGGGCAGACCTCAGTTTGTCTCAGCTGAAAGACGGCTCCTCTGATAGTGCTGCCCTCCCTCAATACTGCACTGGAGTCTCAGCCTGGATTATGTGCTCAAGTCTCTGGAATGGGATTTGAACCCACAACATTGTGACTCTGAGGGGAGAGTGCTACCCATTGAGGCACGGCTGACACCTCATGGTCCAATAGCCTGTCATGTTCACCCTCCCGCCTCACACTTGGAGGAATGAGCCCACTTGGGGAGGGTGGAGCTGTTCCCCAGTCAGAGACAGTGTCTTCAGGAGAGAGATGGAGAGCAGATTCCGGGAGGCCTGGAGTCTAGAGGGTGACATTTAAACATTCGGGGGAAACGGAGAGTCTCCCCAATACCCTGGAACACTGAAGCCACTGGATTGTGGGCCCTGCTCTACCTGTTTGTCATCAGAAATTTGCCAAGAGATAACCAGGGAGTGGAGAGAGCAGAGTTCAAGCTGGGGGAGGTGGGACCTCGGTGTCTCACTGTGCTGGTGCTGTGATCAGTTATATCAGAGACTGTGAGAGGGAGCCGGAGCTCATATCAAACTCTGCCCGTGTCTGTCACACTGAGACTGACAGGAGTCTAGTGAGTGATTTCAGTCCATGGTGCAGCAATGTCAGCACAGTCTGCAAACGTCCAGATCTCCTCTAGACGGTGGGTAAAAGTTGGTTATTTCTATCTTGCTGCTTAAAGGGGGGAATGTAATGAAAGAAATACAGCTGGGCACCCTATTATACACAGTGTTGTTCACTGAACCATTTCATTCACTGCAGTTCCTCACTAACACCTTCAACTATTCAGCATTAGTGTTTGAGAAAGTTTCAGTATTGAAAAGGTTAATAAGGGAGGATTGGGGTTTACTTACTCAGTCTGAGTTTGGTTCCTTTACCGAACGTAACCCACACTGAGAGCTTCCAGTGCAGGGGCTGTACAAAAACCTCAGCTCTCTGCTTCACTCAGTCACTCTCACCCTCTCTCTGTCTCTCACTCACACTCACCTTTAACTCACTCTCACCCTCTCTCTGTCTCTCACTCACACTCACCTTTAACTCACTCTCACCCTCTCTCTGTCTCTCACTCACACTCACCTTTAACTCACTCTCACCCTCTCTCTGTCTCTCACTCACACTCACCTTTAACTCACTCACACCCTCTCTCTGTCTCTCACTCACACTCACCTTTAACTCACTCTCACCCTCTCTCTGTCTCTCACTCACACTCACCTTTAACTCACTCTCACCCTCTCTCTGTCTCTCACTCACACTCACCGTTAACTCACTCACACCCTCTCTCTGTCTCTCACTCACACTCACCTTTAACTCTCACTCTTTTCCTCTCTCTTCCTTTCAATGTCTTTTTTTTTGTTCCAAGAGTTGAGAATCCCGATTTTATTTGATAAATCTTTCAGCTGCTCTTCATATGTGGACATGGAGGGTAAGAGGTAAAGTGACCGTTATTATATATTATATATAACTGTGGGATGTGTCAGTACAGGAGGTGGGACTGTGTGTCCATTATTATATATTCTATATAACTGTGGGATGTGTCAGTACAGGAGGTGGGACTGTGTGTCCACTATTATATATTCTATATAACTGTGGGATGTGTCAGTACAGGAGGTGGGACTGTGTGTCCATTTTTATATATTCTATATAACTGTGGGATGTGTCAGTACAGGTGGTAGGACTGTGTGTCCATTATTATATATTCTATATAACTGTGGGATGTGTCAGTACAGGAGGTGGGACTGTGTGTCCATTATTATATATTCTATATAACCGTGGGATGTGTCAGTACAGGAGGTGGGACTGTGTGTCCATTATTATATATTCTATATAACTGTGGGATGTGTCAGTACAGGAGGTGGGACTGTGTGTCCATTATTATATATTCTATATAACCGTGGGATGTGTCAGTACAGGAGGTGGTGCTGTGTGTCCATTATTATATATTCTATATAACCGTGGGATGTGTCAGTACAGGAGGTGGGACTGTGTGTCCATTATTATATATTCTATATAACCGTGGGATGTGTCAGTACAGGAGGTGGGACTGTGTGTCCATTTTTATATATTCTATATAACTGTGGGATGTGTCAGTACAGGAGGTGGGACTGTGTGTCCATCATTATTATATATTCTATATAACTGTGGGATGTGTCAGTACAGGAGGTGGTGCTGTGTGTATTGAGGTTTTTGTCAGGCTCTGTATCACTGTGTACTGGTAGCTGTAACCATACTGACAGTAATAATCAGCGACATCCTCATTCTGTACATTGCTGATTGTCAGGGTGTATTGAGTGCCAGATCCACTGCCGGTGAATCGCTCGGATGTTCCTGTGAATCGAGTTGTTGCCGAATAGATCAGGAGAGTGGGTTTCTGTCCTTCTCGCTGCTGGTACCAACTCACATAGCTGCTGCTAACAGACTGACTGGCCGTACAGGTGATGGTGGCGGTCTGGCCCAGGCTCACTGACACCAGGGGAGGCTGTTTCATGGTGATGTCCCCACTGATACCTGAGGGGTAATAGAGAAACAGAGTGAAGTAAGAACTGTCACACAAAGAGCCTGTAAAATGAGATATTGTTAGAGACAGTGACCGTTCCTCTGCTTTCAGCATTTTCCCTTCAATCACAAGTCAGTCGAATTGGCTGGAAATGGAGAGCAGGAAAATATTCACGGTGGAAGGAGAGAGATTTGTACCTGCGATGCAGAATGCCAGAGGCCAGATCAGCTGGATGGCTGAAATCATGGTGTCTGCTCCTGTCCCTGTGCCTGGTCACTGATAAACTCTCCCTTCACTGGGCTCAGCTTTATACAGCTGCAGCCTGTCAGAGTCTCACTGGCTGTTCCTCAGTATGTAAATGGTATCACCCAGAGAGAACCACGTCAGCACCTTTCACTTCCTCTCCATCTTTCTCTCTCTATTTGTCTCTGTTTCGCAGTCTCCCCCCCCCTCTCTCTCTCTCTGTCTTTGTTCATCTTTCTCTTTCTCTCTTTACTTTTCTCTCTCTCCCTCTCTCATTACCTGTCCGTCACTTTCTGTCTCTCTCTCTACCTCTCTCTGTCTCTGTCCGTCACTCTCTCTGTCTCTCTACCTCTCTCTGTCTAAGTCCGTCACTCTATCTGTCTCTCTACCTCTCTCTGTCTCTGTCTGTCACACTCTGTCTCTCTCTCTCTACCTCTCTGTCAGTCACTCTCTGTCTCTCTCTAGCTCTCTCTCTCTCGGTCCGTTACTCTCTGTCTCTCTCTCTACCTCTCTCTGTCTCTGTCCGTCACTCTGTGCCTCTCTCTATCTCTCTCTGTCTCTGTCAGTCACTCTCTGTCTCTCTCTCTGTGTCTCCCAGTCTCTGTCCATCTCTCTCTCTCTCCCTGTCTCCCTCTGTCTTTATCCGTCACTCTCTGTCTCTCCTTGCATCTCCCTGCCTTTGTCCAGCACTCTATGTCTCTCTCTGTGTCTCCCTGTCTCTGTCCATCACTCTCTGCCATCTCTGTCTCTCTCTGTCCATCACTCTCTGGTCTCTTCCTCTCTGACTCTCTCTTTCTCTGCCTTTGCCAGTCAGTCTCTGTCTCTCTCTATCTCTCTCATTCTCTGTCCACCACTCTCTGTCACTCCCTGCTTCTCTTAGTCTCTGTTCATCACTGTCTGTCTCTCATTCCCTACCTCTGTCTGTCTCTGCCGGTCACTCTATGTCTCTCACTCCGTACCTCTGTCTGTCTCTGTCCGTCACTCTCTGTCTCTCGCTCCCTACCTCTGTCTGTCTCTGTCCGTCACTCTGTCTCTCATTCCCTACCTCTGTCTGTCTCTGTCCGTCACTCTGTCTCTCATTCCCTACCTCTGTCTGTCTCTGTCCGTCACTCTGTCTCTCATTCCCTACATCTGTCTGTCTCTGTCCGTCACTCTCAGTATCTCAATGCCTACCTCTGTCTGTATCTGTCCGTCACTCTCTGTCTCTCTCTCCCTACCTCTGTCAGTCTCTGTCCGTCACTCTCTGTCTCTCTCTCCCTACCTCTGTCTGTATCTGTCCGTCACTCTCTGTCTCTCTCTCCCTACCTCTGTCTGTCTCTGTCCGTCACTCTCTGTCTCTCACTCCCTACCTCTGTCTGTCTCTGTCCGTCACTCTCTGTCTCTCTCTCCCTACCTCTGTCTGTCTCTGTCCGTCACTCTCTGTCTCTCTCTCCCTACCTCTGTCTGTCTCTGTCCGTCACTCTCTGTCTCTCTCTCCCTACCTCTGTCTGTCTCTGTCCGTCACTCTCTGTCTCTCTCTCCTTACCTCTGTCTGTCTCTGTCCGTCACTCTCTGTCTCTCACTCCCTACCTTTGTCTGTCTCTGTCCGTCACTCTCTGTCTCTCTCCCTACCTCTGTCTGTCTCTGTCCGTCACTCTCTCTCTCTCCCTACCTCTGTCTGTCTCTGTCCGTCACTCTCTGTCTCTCTCTCCCTACCTCTGTCTGTCTCTGTCCGTCACTCTCTGTCTCTCTCTCCCTACCTCTGTCTGTCTCTGTCCGTCACTCTCTGTCTCTCTCTCCCTACCTCTGTCTGTCTCTGTCCGTCACTCTCTGTCTCTCTCTCCCTACCTCTGTCTGTCTCTGTCCGTCACTCTCTGTCTCTCTCTCCTTACCTCTGTCTGTCTCTGTCCGTCACTCTCTGTCTCTCTCTCCCTACCTCTGTCTGTCTCTGTCCATCAATCTCTGTCTCTCACTCCCTACCTCTGTCTGTCTCTGTCCATCAATCTCTGTCTCTCTCTCCCTACCTCTGTCTGTCTCTGTCCGTCACTCTCTGTCTCTCACTCCCTACCTCTGTCTGTCTCTGTCCGTCACTCTCTGTCTCTCTCTCCCTACCTCTGTCTGTCTCTGTCCGTCACTCTGTCTCTCACTCCCTAACTCTGTCTGTCTCTGTCCATCAATCTCTGTCTCTCTCTCCCTACCTCTGTCTGTCTCTGTCCGTCACTCTCTGTCTCTCTCTCCCTACCTCTGTCTGTCTCTGTCCATCAATCTCTGTCTCTCACTCCCTACCTCTCCTTGTTTGATCTCTTTCTCTCTCTCTCTTTCTCTCTCTCCTCTTTCTCTCTCTCCTCTTTCGCTCTCTCTCTTTCGCTCTCTCTCTTTCTCTCTCTCCTCTTTCTCTCTCTCCTCTTTCTCTCTCTCTCTTTCTCTCTCTCCTATTTCTTTCCCTCTATCACCCAAAACCCCAACTCTATCTCTGTATTTCTGTTGTTCTCCCTCTCTGCTTTTTCACGGTCTTGTATCGTTTTCTCTCTCTCCCCATCTCACTATCTATCTCTCTCTCTCTGTCTCTCTCTCTCTATCTCTCCCTCCCTCTGCCTCCTCATCTCTCTCCATCTCTCTCTCTCTCTCTCTCTCTATCTGTCTCCCACCCTCTCTCTTCCTCCCTTTCTCTCTCCCTCTCTCTCTTTCCACCCCCCACCCCCCCTCACCACCTTTTCCATCTCTCTCTGCCTCCCCATCTCTCTCTCCCACCCTCCATCGTTCTGGAATTCTCTAACTGACTCTATAACAGGCGTTATTACTGGAGGTTGGAACACTTTGAGTCCTGGTGCAGCAGTTAAATGTTCCCTCTCTCTCTCACTCAGTCTCACAGTCTCCACCTCGCTCTCTCTTTCCCACAGTCTCCCAGGGGGAATGCAGTGAAATGAAGGGTAAAACTCCCTCTGCTCTGCCCCACCAATGGATGTGAACCCTTGACCCCAGAAGCATGTCTTCTCCTGGAGTAAGGCCCGAATCCCCACACTGACCATGCTTTGGCCTCTCTCAGTCAGACTGACAGATTATTGTCAAATTAAGGGCAGTTCTGTGCTGTTGGCCAATTCTCACTGGGGACTGGTTTGGACACAAACCTCATTTCATGAAGGCCCAGCAGAGAGAGGAGACCCTCACCCCATCAGTGTGAGCTGGAGGGACAGGGCAGATTCTGACCCACTGAGCCATCCTGTCCACTCAGAACATGCTCGAATCCCTTGCCTCTCCCTCCCTACCATGGTCAGGCTCCGGGTCAGTGTGTTTTACTGGGATGAGGGGTGGACGATCACACATTTACAACAGAAAGGAACTGTCCTCCACATCGACCACGGTGTCCATGTCCCACTGGACCCTCCAATAGGGACCAGTAAACATGGGCCTCCTTCCCACTGGACCCTCCAATAGAGACCAGTAAACATGGGCCTCCTTCCCACTGGACCCTCCAATAGAGACCAGTAAACATGGCCCTCTTTCCCATTGACCCTCCAAGTGGCTGAGTTTCAAACACCACATCGTCTCCATCACGGCTGCTGGACATTCTTAATGGGAGAGGGTGAATTGCCAGAGTTTGTGGTTCACATTGTTTCCAATGACATTGTTCGAAAGAGGGATGAGGCACTGAAAGCAAATTTCACAGAGCTAAGTGAGTCATTAAAACGCAAGAGTTCAGAGGGAGTAATCTCCCGGTTAGTGCCAGTGCCATGAGCTAGTGAGCATAGAGAACGGAGGCTGGAGCTGATGAGTACGTGGCTGGAGAGACAGTGTAGGAGGGAGGGGTTCAGTTTCCTGGGACATTGGGACTGGTTCTACAGGAGGTGGGACCTGTACAAGCCGGATGGTTTGCACCTCAATGGGCCTGGGTCCAATATCCTTGGGGGAGGTTTGCTCGTGCTGTTGGGGGGGTTTAAACTCGTTTAGCAGGGGGATGGGAACCTGAGGGTCGACTCAGATGGGGCAACATCAGAGCTGTAATGGAGGGCAGAAAATCAGAGTGAGTCTGGAAGACAGAGGAAACAAAAGATAGAAAATAACAAAGAGAGTTGGACTTGCGACATACGACATACAGAGGAGCTGAGGGCACAGATAGCAGTGTGATATTATAGCGATTACAGAAACATGACTGAAAGAGGGACAGGAATAGCAGCTCAACATTCCTGGTTACAGGGTTGTTAGGTGTTTAAAAAGGGAGCGAGGGATAGACCGAATAATTACAGACCAGTCAGTCCATAGTGACTGTAGTCTTAGGGAATGTAGTGACTGTAGCTTTAAGACTTATTGTGCTGTGTAGTATCATGTGACAGTGTGAATGAATCAGTCTAAGCGCGGGGAACCTTAGTGGGACAGGGGGTGGGGAGGTGGTAATTTTTTGTGTTTAGTTGTGGATGTGATGGAAAAGTGTAACGGCTGCTGAAGCCCTGCAAATAAAGTTCACTCTTTCTTATGAGAAACCTGTCTGGAAAATCAAGTCTGTAAACAGCCTGAGCTCAGTCGTAGGCAAATAATTGGAATAAATTCTGCAGACAGGATAAACTGGCACTTAGAAAGGCAGTGATTAACCAAGGACATCAGCATGGATTTGATGAGGGAAGGTCATGCCTGAATAATCTGTTGAATTTTTTGAGGAAGCAACAAGGAGGATTGATGAGGGTAGAGTAGTCACTGTGGTCTACATGGATTTAAACAAGGTTGTTGAAATATAAGAGCATGGGGCTTATTCTGGAACTGTATAAATCATTAGTTAAATTTATAGTGATTGGGAGAAAGATTAGATGGGAGATGAGGCTCTGGAAATCACGGCCTGAAAGGGTCACAGAGGCAGGAACACTCAAACCATTTAAAAGGTGTCTGGATATGAACCTCAAGAGCCTTAACCTGGAGGACTACAGACCAAATGCTGGAAAGTGGGATTCGGCCAGACGGCTCGTATTTCAGTGGCACAGACATGATGGGCCGAGTGGTCTCTTTCTGTGCCAGAAACTTTCTATGATTTTATGTGGGCATCTCATTTCCATCCCCACAATATTGTCCGTCTCGACACTACATCAGCCCCTAGACCACAGAAACCCTTTTCCCTGCTTGTCTTGCCTCCTGACTGCATTATTCTAATGTCCTCTCCTGGCTTCTTTCATCCACACTCCATAACCCCCAAATTGCCCAAAGTGCAGAGTTCCATACACTGTCCCACACCAAGTGTTGTTCCAGCACTAGCACTGACATCACTGACCTGCCTGGCCTCACTGACCTATTACCCATGAACTCACTGACCTGTTACCCCTCACCTTATTGACCTGCTCCACTATGGGGACAGAGATGGGGAGTGGGTCTCACTGGGTAACTCACAGACAGGATGGGCTGAATGGCCTCCTTCTGTGCTGTAAGATTCTAGGTAGTGGACACGGTTCACAGTTTTCTCCCGTGTCAGTAACAAACATCCAGCTGCTCTGAGCTCCTTCTTTCACTTCCTCTCTTGGTTACGTTTCAGTCTTGCGATCGGACAATCTTTGCAGTTATTTTTTACACTGGGGGTTTCTGCTGTGGTCTGAATCTGTAATAATAACTGTCCAATCAGTGAAAAGAACAGCAGCTAAGAGCAGTCAGGACTGAGGAGGCAGGCTCACTGGGAAACACATTGGGAAGATCAAAGCCATCGTCTTCAGCTCCCGATACAAACTCCATCCCTCTCCCTGAGCACTGTCTGCTGCTGAACCAGACTCTTCACAACCTTGGCCTCATCTTTCACCCCGATCTGACCCCCAAATCCTCCACATCACAAAGATCAGCCACTTGCCCCGATAACTGGAATGTGCTGACTACACAGAAGGAGAGGTTTAACAAACAGGGAGGAGAAGAGTCAAAGACTTGGGGAGAGTAGAGACGGATGAGGGAAGGGACAGATAGGTGACTGACACAATTCAATGCAGAGGAGTTTGAGATGATGGGTTTGAGGGGGAAAAGTAGTGAAAAGATGGTGAAGGATGTGTAGAAGCAGAGAGAGCTTGGCTCCAATTCCATCATTCCCTGAAAGTGGAAGTGCAGATTGATAAAGCCTTGAATTAAAATGATCAACAGCGTTAGGAATGGACAAACTACAGAGAGTAGAAATGGGAAATCCAAACAGAGAATTCACTAACCATTCAGCAGCCTGTGGGGAATGAAAGTGTGGGTTGTAGTTCAAACTGCAGTTAATAAACAGGTGAATCTGTAGAGAATACAGGACGATGGGGAGAGAGCAGGCGAGTGGGATTAGGAATATAGGAACAGGAGGAGGCCATTCAACCCCTCGAGCCTGTCCCACCATTCAATTAGATCATGGCTGATCTGTATCTTAACTCCATTTCTCCAGCTTGCCCCATAACCCTCAATCCCCTTGTGTAAGAAAAACCTAACAAGCTCAGGTTTAACATTTTCATGTGACCGCCCTCTCCCAGCCCCAACAGCATTTTTTCTCAGGGGGAGAGAGTTCCAGATTTCCACTCCCCTTCCAGTGAAGAATTGCTTCCTGACATCACCCCTGAACGGCCGAGCTCGAATTTGAAGATTCTGCCCCCTCGTTCTCGACTCCCCCACCAGAGGACATGGTTTCTCTCCGTCTACACTAATCAGATTGAGTTTTTATTCATCTTAAACACCTCAATTAGATCTCAGTTCAAGACAATACAAGCTGAGTTTATACAATCTGTCCTGACAACTTAACCCTTTTAACCCCGGGATCATTCAGCTGAATCTGAGCTGTGCCCTCTCCATGGTCAATATATCCTTCCTGAGGTGCGGTGCCCACAACTGATAAATATTGTGGAAAGCTGAGGCTCCAGCACAGATCCCTGGGGACATCACTATTCACATCTTGCTCATTGGAGCACATACACATTATCCCTACTCTCTGTCTCCTGCCTCCTAACCAGTTCCTCATCCATGGCAACAGGTTTCCTCAAATTCCATCTGCTTCCATTTTTATTCACAGTCTCTCATGGGGAATCTTCCCTAATGTCTCCTGGAAATCAATATCAATAACAATCCATAGATTCTCTCTAATCTACCAGCTTAGTGACCACTTCAAAAATGTAACCAGGTTAGTTAAAGATGTCTGACCCTTTTTAAATCCATGCTGACTCTCTCTGATCAGTTCATATTTGTCACTCATTCTGTCTCTAATAACAGGTTCCAGTCACTTCCCCATTACAGACATTAAACTGAGAGGTTAGTTCTGAATGATCCGAGTGCACAGCTAGCACAGACACAAGGGGCTGAATGGCCTCCTCCTGTGCTATAGGCTTATCAGGCTCCTTGACTGAAACATATGGATGGGAACAGGAGGTGGGCTGGAGCTTAAACAATGAGTTAAATGTAGACAGAGTGTCATTAGTGGGTAATGTACAGTGTACATTGTGTCCATGAGCCTCTCGAAAAGATGTCTTTCTCTTTTTCCCTTTTCAGCTCCAGGCCTCTCATTAAGGAGCTGAAAGAATATTTAGTGAAGAAGTTTGCGGAGTGTGCGGGCTGTGTGAAGGATTTCGGCAGTGACTGATGATTGCAGCTCCTTGTTCAGTCTGCTCCTCCCTCACCACTGATCAAGACATGTAACCTCGTGTCACACTGAGTGAGATTACAATCAATATCATAGCGTCAGTCACAGAAAACAACAGCATCACAGTCTGAGACACTGGGACAGATATCACTGCGTCACGTCAAAGAACAGAGCCCTGATCCCCTCCCACCATGCTCAGAAACCATAGAGCATCGAAAATATACTGACAAACACCCCCTTATATTAAACACTCACACCCAGAGAACATCTACAGAGGGACAAGGCAGGATAGAGATTGAGAGAGAGAGAGAGCGAGTGAGAGAGAGACAGACAGATGGAGACAGAGGCAGAGAGAGGCAGAGAGAGAGAGGGAGGGTGAGATGGAGAGTTAGGTATAGAGGGACAGCGTCATAGAGTGTTTGTGACAGAGAGAGTGAGAGAGTGAGAGAGAGAGAGAGAGTGAGAGAGAGTGAGAGACAGGGATGGGTTAGTGTGAGAGAGAGAGAGAGTGGGAGAGAGAGAGTGAGAGACAGGGATGGGTGAGTGTGAGAGAGAGAGAGAGAGAGGGAGAGAGAGAGTGAGAGAGAGGGATGGGTTAGTGTGAGAGAGAAAGACTCTGTGTCAGCTCCTGTACCTGCCTGAGTGAAGAAGTCTTATTATAATTCTATCGGACCTCGGTGAGACCACACCTGGATTGACAGGGTAGACAGTGACAGGGTGAGACTGGCATCTTCCCTCACTGAGTCCCTTGTGTTTTCTATCAATCCAGCAGGATTTATGGACAATTTCTGCAGCCAGAAAACAAATGATCAGATTTATCCAATTCCATTTCACTAACTCCCATTCCTGGGATTTGAACTCATTCCCTCTGGGTTTCTGGCTCAATCCCATTCCCGACAGGGAAGAAGTGGTAGTGTGGATTGAGAGAGGCTGCAAGGCAGAGAGCAAGGGGACTGCATTAACCAGGGATCCACAGAGCAACAGGTTAGTCTGCACCAAACTGCAGCACAGGTGGTGAGAATGGACAGTAATCTCGTTCCACCTGATCTCCATCCCTCCCTCTGAGTGTCCGACCTTCCCCTCAGATACACACCTCCCTGATCTCCATCCCTCCATGTGAGTGTCCAACCTTCCTCTCAGATACACATCTCCCTGATCTCCATCCCTCCCTCTGAGTGTCCCACCTTCCCCTCAGATAGACACCTCCCTGATCTCCATCCCTCCCTCTGAGTGTCCGACCTTCCTCTCAGTTAGACATCTCCCTGATCTCCATCCCTCCCTCTGAGTGTCCAACCTTCCTCTCAGATACACACCTCCCTGATCTCCATCCCTCCCTCTGAGTGTCCGATCTTCCTCTCAGTTACAGACCTCCCTGATCTCCATCCCTCCCTCTGAGTGTTTGACCTTCCTCTAAGATACACACCTCTCTGATCTCCATCCCTCCCTCTGAGTGTCCCACCTTCCTCTCAGTAACACACCTCCATGATCTCCATCCCTCCCTCTGAGTGTTCGACCTTCCTCTCAGATACACACCTCTCTGATCTCCATCCCTCCCTCTGAGTGTCCCACCTTCCTCTCAGTAACACACCTCCATGATCTCCATCCCTCCCTCTGAGTGTCCGACATTCCTCTCAGATACACACCTCCCTGATCTCCATTCCTCCCTCTGAGTGTCCCACCTTCCTCTCAGATACACACCTCCCTGATGTCCATCCCTCCTTATGAGTGTCTGAGCTTCCTCTCAGATACACAGCCCTCTGATCTCCATCCGTCTCTCTATCTGACCTCAATCCCTATCTCTATCTGACCTCCATCCCTCTCTCTCTCTGACCTCCATCCCTTCTCTATTGGACGTCCACCCCTCCCTCTAATTAACCTCCATCCCTCTCTCTATCTATCCTCATTCCCTCTCTCTAGTTTAGCTGCTGACGCTCAGATCTGACTCAATTACAGTTAATCCCGTTATGAACAGTGTCGGCCTATTTGGAATGTCAGTTTGATGAAGTCAGTTTGAGCCATTACTCCAAGGACATCACAGATGGTTTGTACATAGGGGAACCCACAAACCAGAGAATTGTGTCAGTAAACACAGAGAGAATGAAAGATACAATTAAAACTTTATTAATATGGTTATTAGAGCTGTGTCACTACATAGTTAAAATGTTAGTGATGATATATCCTGCTGAGAAATATATAGAGAAGCCTGAGTAATAAAAAATATATATCATTTCATGTTACATTATTTATTACAATAATATATTACAATTATATATTGTCTATATACAGTAATATATGCAGATCAGATAATTGTGCCAATGTATAAAGATCTAAAAAATGCAACAATAAAAGTTTTGGAATATGATGTTCAGCAAAATGTCATTTTTATAGTTTAACAATGGTTACTTATTGGTGAAGATTTACTTCACAATCCAGTCTATGTACTCAGGTAAAGCACACTTCACAATCCAGTCTGTGTACTCAGGTACATCACACTTCACAATCCAGTCTGTGTACTCAGGTACACCACACTGCACAATCCAATCTGTGTACTCAGATACATCACTATTCACAATCCAGTCTGTGTACTCAGGTACATCACATTTCACAATCCAGTCTGTGTACTCAGGTACACCACACTTCACAATCCAAACTGTGTACTCAGATACATCACTATTCACAATCCAGTCTGTGTACTCAGGTACACCACACTTCACAATCCAATCTGTGTACTCAGATACATCACTATTCACAATCCAGTCTGTGTACTCAGATACATCACTATTCACAATCCAGTCTGTGTACTCAGATACATCACACTTCACAATCCAGTCCGAGTACTCAGGTACATCACACTTCACAATCCAGACTGTGTACTCAGGTACATCACACTTCACAATCCAGTCTGTGTACTCAGGTACATCACACTACACAATCCAGTCTGTGTACTCAGGTACATCACACTTCACAATCCAGACTGTGTACTCAGGTACATCACACTTCACAATCCAGTCTGTGTACTCAGGTACATCACACTACACAATCCAGTCTGTGTACTCAGGTACATCACACTTCACAATCCAGTCTGTGTACTCAGGAACATCACACTTCACAATGCAGTCTGTGTACTCAGGTACATCACACTTCACAATCCAGTCTGTGTTCTCAGGTACATCACACTACACAATCCAGTCTGTGTACTCAGGAACATCACACTTCACAATCCAGTCTGTGTACTGAGGTACACCACACATCACAAACCAGTCTGTGTACTCAGGTACATCACACTTCACAATCCACTCTGTGTACTCAGGTACATCACATTTCACAGTCCAGTCTGTGCACTCAGGTACATCACACTTCACAATCCAATCTGTGTACTCAGATACACCACACTTCACAATCCAGTCTGTGTACTCAGGCACATCACACTTCACAATCCAGTCTGAGTACTCAGATACACCACACTTCACAATCCAGTCTGTGTACTCAGGCACATCACACTTCACAATCCAGTCTGTATACTCAGGTATATCACACTTCACAATCCAGTCTGTGTGCTAAGATACATCACACTTAACAATCCAGTCTGTGTCCTCAGGTACGTCACAATTCACAATCCACTCTGTGTACTCAGATACATGACACTTCACAATCCAGTCTGTGTACTCAGATACATGACACTTCACAATCCAGTCTGTGCACTCAGGTACATCACATTTCACAATCCAGTCTGTGTACTCAGGTACTCAGCACTTCACAATCCAGTCTGTGTACTCAGGTACACCACACTTCACAATTCAGTCTGTGCACTCAGGTACATCACATTTCACAATCCAGTTTGTGCACTCAGGTACATCACATTTCACAATCCAGTTTGTGTACTCAGGTACAACATTCTTCACAATCCAGTCTGTCTAATCAGGCACATCACACTTCACAATCCAGTCTGTATACTCAGGTATATCACACTTGACAATCCAGTCTGTGTACTCAGTTACATCACACTTCACAATCCAGTCTGTGTACTCAGGTACATCACACTTCACAATCCAGTCTGTGTACTCAGGTACATCACACTTCACAATCCAGTCTGAGTACTCAGGTACATCACACTTCACAATCCAGTCTGTGTACTCAGGTACACCACACATCACAATCCAATCTGTGTACTCAGGTACACCACATTTCACAATCCAGTCTGTGTCCTCAGGTACATCACACTTCACAATACAGTCTGTGTACTCAGGTATATTACACTTCACAATCCTGTCTGTGTACTCAGGTATATTACACTTCACAATCCAGTGTGTGTACTCAGGTACATCACACTTCACAATCAGTCTGTGCACTCAGGTACATCACACTTCACAATCCACACTGTGTACTCAGGTACCTCACACTTCACAATCCAGTCTGTGAACTCAGGTACCTCACACTTCACAATCCAGTCTGTGAACTCAGGTACATCACACGTCACAATCCAGTCTGTGTACTCAGGTACATCACACAACACAATCCAGTCTGTGTACTCAGGGACATCACACGTCACAATCCAGTCTGTGTACTCAGGTACATCACACAACACAATCCAGTCTGTGTACTCAGGGACATCACACGTCACAATCCAGTCTGTGTACTCAGGTACATCACACTTCACAATCCAGTCTGTGTACTCAGGTACATCACACTTCACAATCCAGTCTGTGTACTCAGTTACATCGCATTTCAAAGTCCAGACTGTGTACTCAGATACACCACACTTCACAATCCAGTCTGTGTACTCAGGCACATCACACTTCACAATCCAGTCTGTATACTCAAGTATATCACACTTCACAATCCAGTCTGTGTACTCAGGTACATCACATTTCACAATCTAGTCAGACTACTCAGGTACATCACACTTCACAATCCAGTCTGAGTACTCAGGTACATCACAATTAACAATCCAGTCTGTGTACTCAGGTACATCACAATTCACAATCCAGTCCGTGTACTCAGGTACACCACACTTCACAATCCAGTCTGTGTACTCAGGTACATCACACTTCACAATCCAATCTGTGTATTCAGGTACATCACACTACACAATCCAGTCTGTGTACTCAGGTACATCACACATCACAATGCAGTCTGTGTACTCAGGTACATCACACTTCACAATCCAGTCTGTGTTCTCAGGTACATCACACTTCACAATGCAGTCTGTGTACTCAGGTACATCACACTTCAAAATCCAGTCTGTGTACTCAGGAACATCACACTTCACAATCCAGTCTGTGAACTCAGGTACATCACACTTCACAATCCAGTCTGTTTGCTCAGGTACATCACATTTCACTGTCCAGTCTGTGTACTCAGGTACATCACACTTCACAATCCAATCTGTGTACTCAGATACACCACACTTCACAATCCACTCTGTGTACTCAGGCACATCACACTTCACAATCCAGTCTGTATACTCAGGTATATCACACTTCACAATCCAGTCTGTGTGCTCAGATACATCACACTTAACAATCCAGTCTGAGTACTCAGGTACATCACACTTCACAATCCAATCTGTGTATTCAGGTACATCACACTTCAAAATCCAGTCTGTATACTCAGGTATATCACACTTCACAATCCAGTCTGTGTGCTCAGATACATCACACTTAACAATCCAGTCTGAGTACTCAGGTACATCACACTTCACAAACCAGTCTGAGTACTCAGGTACATCACAATTCACATTCCAGTCTGTGTACTCAGGTACATCACACTTCACAATCCAGTCTGTGTCCTCAGATACATCACACTTCACAATCCAGTCTGTGTACTCAGGTACATCACACTTCACAATCCAGTCGGTGTCCTCAGGTACACCACACTTCACAATCCAGTCTGTGTCCTCAGGTACATCACACTTCACAATCCAGTCTGTGTACTCAGGTACATCACATTTCACAATCCAGTCTGTGTACTCAGGTACTCAGCACTTCACAATCCAGTCTGTGTACTCAGGTACACCACACTTCACAATCCAGTCTGTGTACTCAGGTACATGACACTTCACAACCCAGTCTGTGTACTCAGGTGCAACATTCTTCACAATCCAGTCTGTGTAATCAGGCACATCACACTTCACAATCCAGTCTGTATACTGAGGTATATCACACTTGACAATCCAGTCTGTGTACTCAGGTACATCACATTTCACAATCTAGTCAGAGTACTCAGGTACATCACACTTCACAATCCAGTCTGTGTACTCTGTTCCAAGACACTTCACAATCCAAGCCCTGTACTCACGTCCATCACACTTCACAATCAATTCTGTGTACTCTGATGCAACACACTTCACAATCCAGTCTGTGTACTCAGGTACATCACACTTCACAATCCAGTCTGTGTACGCAGGTGCATCACACTTCACAATCCAGTCTGAGTACTCAGGTACATCACACTTCACAATCCAGTCTGTGTACTCAGGTACACCACACTTCACAATCCAGTCTGTGTACTCAGGTATATTACACTTCACAATCCTGTCTGTGTACTCAGGTATATTACACTTCACAATCCAGTCTGTGTACTCAGGTATATTACACTTCACAATCCTGTCTGTGTACTCAGGTATATTACACTTCACAATCCAGTCTGTGTACTCAGATACATCACACTTAACAAACCAGTCTGTGTACTCAGGAACATCACACTTCACAATCCAGTCTGTGTACTCAGGTACATCATACTTCACAATCCAGTCTGTGTACTCAGGTACATCACAATTCACAATCCAGTCTGTGTACTCAGGTACATCACATTTCACAATCCAGTCTGTTTGCTCAGGTACTCAGCACTTCACAATCCAGTCTGTGCACGCAGGTACATCACATTACACAATCCAGTTTGAGTACTCAGGTACATCACACTTCACAACCCAGTCTGTGTACTCAGGTGCAACATTCTTCACAATCCAGTCTGTGTACTCAGGTACATCATACTTCACAATCCAGTCTGTGTACTCAGGTACATCACAATTCACAATCCAGTCTGTGTACTCAGGTACACCACACTTCACAATCCAGTCTGTGTACTCAGGTACATCACACTTCACAATCCAATCTGTGTATTCAGGTACATCACACTACACAATCCAGTCTGTGTACTCAGGTACATCACACTTCACAATCCAGTCTGTGTACTCAGGTACATCACACTTCACAATGCAGTCTGAGTACTCAGGTACATCACACTTCACAATCCAGTCTGTGTTCTCAGGTACATCACACTTCACAATGCAGTCTGTGTACTCAGGTACATCACACTTCAAAATCCAGTCTGTGTACTCAGGTACATTACACTTCACAATCCAGTCTGTGAACTCAGGTACATCACACTTCACAATCCAGTCTGTGTGCTCAGGTACATCACATTTCACTGTCCAGTCTGTGTACTCAAGTACATCACACTTCACAATCCAATCTGTGTACTCAGATACACCACACTTCACAATCCACTCTGTGTACTCAGGCACATCACACTTCACAATCCAGTCTGTATGCTCAGATACATCACACTTAACAATCCAGTCTGAGTACTCAGGTACATCACACTTCACAATCCAATCTGTGTATTCAGGTACATCACACTTCAAAATCCAGTCTGTATACTCAGGTATATCACACTTCACAATCCAGTCTGTGTGCTCAGATACATCACACTTAACAAACCAGTCTGAGTACTCAGGTACATCACAATTCACAATCCAGTCTGTGTACTCAGGTACATCACACTTCACAATCCAGTCTGTGTCCTCAGGTACATCACACTTCACAATCCAGTCTGTGTACTCAGATACATCACACTTCACAATCCAGTCGGTGTCCTCAGGTACACCACACTTCACAATCCAGTCTGTGTCCTCAGGTACATCACACTTCAAAATCCAGTCTGTGTACTCAGGTACATCACATTTCACAATCCAGTCTGTGTACTCAGGTACTCAGCACTTCACAATCCAGTCTGTGTACTCAGGTACACCACACTTCACAATCCAGTCTGTGTACTCAGGTACATGACACTTCACAACCCAGTCTGTGTACTCAGGTACAACATTCTTCACAATCCAGTCTGTGTAATCAGGCACATCACACTTCACAATCCAGTCTGTATACTGAGGTATATCACACTTGACAATCCAGTCTGTGTACTCAGGTACATCACATTTCACAATCTAGTCAGAGTACTCAGGTACATCACACTTCACAATCCAGTCTGTGTACTCTGTTCCAAGACACTTCACAATCCAAGCCCTGTACTCACGTCCATCACACTTCACAATCAATACTGTGTACTCTGATGCAACACACTTCACAATCCAGTCTGTGTACTCAGGTACATCACACTTCACAATCCAGTCTGTGTACTCAGGTGCATCACACTTCACAATCCAGTCTGAGTACTCATGTACATCACACTTCACAATCCAGTCTGTGTACTCAGGTACACCACACTTCACAATCCAGTCTGTGTACTCAGGTATATTACACTTCACAATCCTGTCTGTGTACTCAGGTATATTACACTTCACAATCCAGTCTGTGTACTCAGGTATATTACACTTCACAATCCTGTCTGTGTACTCAGGTATATTACACTTCACAATCCAGTCTGTGTACTCAGATACATCACACTTAACAAACCAGTCTGTGTACTCAGGAACATCACACTTCACAATCCAGTCTGTGTACTGAGGTACATCATACTTCACAATCCAGTCTGTGTACTCAGGTACATCACAATTCACAATCCAGTCTGTGTACTCAGGTACATCACATTTCACAATCCAGTCTGTTTGCTCAGGTACTCAGCACTTCACAATCCAGTCTGTGCACGCAGGTACATCACATTACACAATCCAGTTTGTGTACTCAGGTACATCACACTTCACAACCCAGTCTGTGTACCCAGGTGCAACATTCTTCACAATCCAGTCTGTGTACTCAGGTACATCATACTTCACAATCCAGTCTGTGTACTCAGGTACATCACAATTCACAATCCAGTCTGTGTACTCAGGTACATCACACTTCACAATCCAGTCTGTTTTCTCAGGTACACCACATTTCACAATCCAGTCTGTGTACTCAGGTACATCACACTTCACAATGCAGTCTGTGTAGTCAGGTACATCACACTTCACAATCCAGTCTGTGAACTCAGGTACATCACACGTCAAAATCCAGTCTGTGTACTCAGGTACATCACACAACACAATCCAGTCTGTGTACTCAGGTACATCACACTTCACAATCCAGTCTGTGAACTCAGGTAGATCACACTTAACAACCAGTCTGTGTACTCAGGTACATCACACTTCACAATCAAATCTGTGTACTCAGATACACCACACTTCACAATCAAGTCTGTGTACTCAGGCACATCACACTTCACAATCCAGTCTGTGTACACAGGTACATCACATTTCACAATCCAGTCTGTGTACTCAGGTACATCACATTTCATAATCCAGTCTCTGTACTCAGGTACATCACATTTCACAATCCAGTCTGTGTACTCAGGTACATCACATTTCACAATCCAGTATGTGTACTCAGGCACGTCACACTTCACAATCCAGTCTGTGTACTCAGGTACATCAAACTTCACAGTCCAGTCTGTGTACTCAGGTACATCACACTTCACAATCCAGTCTGTGTTCTCAGGTACATCACACGTCACAATTAGTCTGTGTCCTCAGGTACATCACACTTCACAATCCAGTCTGTGTACTCAGATACATCACACTTCACAATCCAGTCTGTGTACTCAGGTACACCACACTTCACAATCCAATCTGTGTACTCAGGTACATCACATTTTATAATCCAGTCTGTGTGCTCAGATACATCACACTTCACAATCCAGTCTGTGTACTCAGGTACATCACACTTAACAATCCAGTCTGAGTACTCAGGTACATCACACTTCACAATCCATTCTGTGCACTCAGGTACATCACACTTCACAATCCAGTCTGAGTACTCAGGTACATCACACTTCACAATCCAGTCTGTGTACTCAGGTACACCACACATCACAATCCAATCTGTGTACTCAGGTACACCACATTTCACAATCCAGTCTGTGTCCTCAGGTACATCACACTTCACAATACAGTCTGTGTACTCAGGTATATTACACTTCACAATCCTGTCTGTGTACTCAGGTATATTACACTTCACAATCCAGTGTGTGTACTCAGGTACATCACACTTCACAATCCAGTCTGGCACTCAGGTACATCACACTTCACAATCCACTCTGTGTACTCAGGTACCTCACACTTCACAATCCAGTCTGTGAACTCAGGTACCTCACACTTCACAATCCAGTCTGTGAAGTCAGGTACATCACACGTCACAATCCAGTCTGTGTACTCAGGTACATCACACAACACAATCCAGTCTGTGTACTCAGGGACATCACACGTCACAATCCAGTCTGTGTACTCAGGTACATCACATAACACAATCCAGTCTGTGTACTCAGGGACATCACACGTCACAATCCAGTCTGTGTACTCAGGTACATCACACTTCACAATCCAGTCTGTGTACTCAGGTACATCACACTTCACAATCCAGTCTGTGTACTCAGTTACATCGCATTTCAAAGTCCAGACTGTGTACTCAGATACACCACACTTCACAATCCAGTCTGTGTACTCAGGCACATCACACTTCACAATCCAGTCTGTGTACTCAGGTACATCACATTTCACAATCTAGTCAGAGTACTCAGGTACATCACACTTCACAATCCAGTCTGAGTACTCAGGTACATCACAATTAACAATCCAGTCTGTGTACTCAGGTACATCACAATTCACAATCCAGTCTGTGTACTCAGGTACACCACACTTCACAATCCAGACTGTGTACTCAGGTACATCACACTTCACAATCCAATCTGTGTATTCAGGTACATCACACTACACAATCCAGTCTGTGTACTCAGGTACATCACACTTCACAATCCAGTCTGTGTACTCAGTTACATCACACTTCACAATGCAGTCTGTGTACTCAGGTACATCACACTTCACAATCCAGTCTGTGTTCTCAGGTACATCACACTTCACAATGCAGTCTGTGTACTCAGGTACATCACACTTCAAAATCAAGTCTGTGTACTCAGGTACATCACACTTCACAATCCAGTCTGTGAACTCAGGTACATCACACTTCACAATCCAGTCTGTGTGCTCAGGTACATCACATTTCACAGTCCAGTCTGTGTACTCAGGTACATCACACTTCACAATCCAATCTGTGTACTCAGATACACCACACTTCACAATCCACTCTGTGTACTCAGGCACATCACACTTCACAATCCAGTCTGTATACTCAGGTATATCACACTTCACAATCCAGTCTGTGTGCTCAGATACATCACACTTCACAATCCAGTCTGTATACTCAGGTACATCACACTTCACAATCGAGTCTGTGTTCTCAGGTACATCTCACTTCACAATCGAGTCTGTGTACTCAGGTACATCACACTTCACAATCCTGTCTGTGTACTCAGGTACATCACACTTCAGAATCCAGTCTGTGTACTCAGGTATATTACACTTCACAATCCAGTCTGTGTACTCAGATACATCACACTTAACAATCCAGTCTGTGTACTCAGCTACATCACACTTCACAATCCAGTCTGTGTACTCAGGTACATCACACTTCACAATCCAGTCTGTGTGCTCAGGAACATCACATTTCACAATCCAGTCTGTGTACTCAGGTACATCACACTTCACAATCCAGTCTGTGTACTCAGGTACATCACACTTCACAATCCAGTCTGTGTACTCAGGTACATCACACTTCACAATCCAGTCTGTGTATTCAGGTACATCACACTTCACAATCCAGTCTGTGTTCTCAGGTACATCACACTTCACAATCCAGTCTGTGTACTCAGATACATCACACCTCACAATGCAGTCTGTGTACTCAGGTACATCACACTTCACAATCCAATCTGTGTACTCAGGTACATCACACTTCACAATCCAGTCTGTGTTCTCAGGTACATCACACTTCACAATGCAGTCTGTGTACTCAGGTACATCACACTTCACAATCCAGTCTGTGTTCTCAGGTACATCACACTTCACAATGCAGTCTGTGTACTCATGTACATCACACTTCAAAATCCAGTCTGTGTACTCAGGTACATCACACTTCACAATCCAGTCTGTGAACTCAGGTACATCACACTTCACAATCCAGTCTGTGTCCTCAGGTACATCACATTTCATAATCCTGTCTGTGTACTCAGGTACACCACACTTCACAATCCAGTCTGTGTACTCAGGTACATCACACTTCACAATCCAGTCTGTGTGCTCAGATACATCAGACTTCACAATCCAGTCTGTATACTCAGGTACATCACACTTCACAATCCAGTCTGTGTTCTCAGGTACATCTCACTTCACAATCGAGTCTGTGTACTCAGGTACATCACACTTCACAATCCTGTCTGAGTACTCAGGTACATCACACTTCACAATCCAGTCTGTGTACTCAGGTACATCACACTTCACAATCCAGTCTGTGCACTCAGGTACATCACACTTCACAATCCAGTCTGAGTACTCAGGTACATCACACTTCACAATCCAGTCTGTGTACTCAGGTACACCACACATCACAATCCAATCTGTGTACTCAGGTACACCACATTTCACAATCCAGTCTGTGTCCTCAGGTACATCACACTTCACAATACAGTCTGTGTACTCAGGTATATTACACTTCACAATCCTGTCTGTGTACTCAGGTATATTACACTTCACAATCCAGTGTGTGTACTCAGGTACATCACACTTCACAATCCAGTCTGGCACTCAGGTACATCACACTTCACAATGCAGTCTGTGTACTCAGGTACATCACACTTCACAATCCAGTCTCTGATCTCAGGTACATCACACTTCACAATGCAGTCTGTGTACTCAGGTACATCACACTTCAAAATCCAGTCTGTGTACTCAGGTACATCACACTTCACAATCCAGTCAGTGAACTCAGGTACATCACACTTCACAATCCAGTCTGTGTGCTCAGGTACATCACATTTCACAGTCCAGTCTGTGTACTCAGGTACATCACACTTCACAATCCAATCTGTGTACTCAGATACACCACACTTCACAATCCACTCTGTGTACTCAGGCACATCACACTTCACAATCCAGTCTGTATACTCAGGTATATCACACTTCACAATCCAGTCTGTGTGCTCAGATACATCACACTTCACAATCCAGTCTGTATACTCAGGTACATCACACTTCACAATCCAGTCTGTGTTCTCAGGTACATCTCACTTCACAATCGAGTCTGTGTACTCAGGTACATCACACTTCACAATCCAGTCTGTATACTCAGGTACATCACACTTCACAATCCAGTCTGTGTTCTCAGGTACATCTCACTTCACAATCGAGTCTGTGTACTCAGGTACATCACACTTCACAATCCTGTCTGAGTACTCAGGTACATCACACTTCACAATCCAGTCTGTGTACTCAGGTACATCACACTTCACAATCCAGTCTGTGTTCTCAGGTACATCTCACTTCACAATCGAGTCTGTGTACTCAGGTACATCACACTTCACAATCCAGTCTGTGTACTCAGATACATCACACTTAACAATCCAGTCTGTGTACTCAGCTACATCACACTTCACAATCCAGTCTGTGTACTCAGGTACATCACACTTCACAATCCAGTCTGTGTGCTCAGGAACATCACATTTCACAATCCAGTCTGTGTACTCAGGTACATCACACTTCACAATCCAGTCTGTGTACTCAGGTACATCACACTTCACAATCCAGTCTGTGTACTCAGGTACATCACACTTCACAATCCAGTCTGTGTATTCAGGTACATCACACTTCACAATCCAGTCTGTGTTCTCAGGTACATCACACTTCACAATCCAGTCTGTGTACTCAGATACATCACACCTCACAATGCAGTCTGTGTACTCAGGTACATCACACTTCACAATCCAATCTGTGTACTCAGGTACATCACACTTCACAATCCAGTCTGTGTTCTCAGGTACATCACACTTCACAATGCAGTCTGTGTACTCAGGTACATCACACTTCACAATCCAGTCTGTGTTCTCAGGTACATCACACTTCACAATGCAGTCTGTGTACTCATGTACATCACACTTCAAAATCCAGTCTGTGTACTCAGGTACATCACACTTCACAATCCAGTCTGTGAACTCAGGTACATCACACTTCACAATCCAGTCTGTGTGCTCAGGTACATCACATTTCACAGTCCAGTCTGTGTACTCAGGTACATCACACTTCACAATCCAATCTGTGTACTCAGATACACCACACATCACAATCCACTCTGTGTATTTAGGCACATCACACTTCACAATCCAGTCTGTATACTCAGGTATATCACACTTCACAATCCAGTCTGTGTGCTCAGATACATCACACTTCACAATCCAGTCTGTATACTCAGGTACATCACACTTCACAATCCAGTCTGTGTTCTCAGGTACATCTCACTTCACAATCGAGTCTGTGTACTCAGGTACATCACACTTCACAATCCTGTCTGAGTACTCAGGTACATCACACTTCACAATCCAGTCTGTGTACTCAGGTACATCACACTTCACAATCCAGTCTGTGCACTCAGGTACATCACACTTCACAATCCAGTCTGTATACTCAGATACATCACACTTCACAATCCAGTCTGTGTACTCAGGTACATCACACTTCACAATCCAGTCTGTGTTCTCAGGTACATCTCACTTCACAATCGAGTCTGTGTACTCAGGTACATCACACTTCACAATCCTGTCTGAGTACTCAGGTACATCACACTTCACAATCCAGTCTGTGTACTCAGGTACATCACACTTCACAATCCAGTCTGTGCACTCAGGTACATCACACTTCACAATCCAGTCTGAGTACTCAGGTACATCACACTTCACAATCCAGTCTGTGTACTCAGGTACACCACACATCACAATCCAATCTGTGTACTCAGGTACACCACATTTCACAATCCAGTCTGTGTCCTCAGGTACATCACACTTCACAATAGAGTCTGTGTACTCAGGTATATTACACTTCACAATCCTGTCTGTGTACTCAGGTATATTACACTTCACAATCCAGTGTGTGTACTCAGGTACATCACACTTCACAATCCAGTCTGGCACTCAGGTACATCACACTTCACAATGCAGTCTGTGTACTCAGGTACATCACACTTCACAATCCAGTCTGTGATCTCAGGTACATCACACTTCACAATGCAGTCTGTGTACTCAGGTACATTACACTTCAAAATCCAGTCTGTGTACTCAGGTACATCACACTTCACAATCCAGTCAGTGAACTCAGGTACATCACACTTCACAATCCAGTCTGTGTGCTCAGGTACATCACATTTCACAGTCCAGTCTGTGTACTCAGGTACATCACACTTCACAATCCAATCTGTGTACTCAGATACACCACACTTCACAATCCACTCTGTGTACTCAGGCACATCACACTTCACAATCCAGTCTGTATACTCAGGTATATCACACTTCACAATCCAGTCTGTGTGCTCAGATACATCACACTTCACAATCCAGTCTGTATACTCAGGTACATCACACTTCACAATCCAGTCTGTGTTCTCAGGTACATCTCACTTCACAATCGAGTCTGTGTACTCAGGTACATCACACTTCACAATCCTAGTCTGTGTACTCAGGTACATCACACTTCAGAATCCAGTCTGTGTACTCAGGTATATTACACTTCACAATCCAGTCTGTGTACTCAGATACATCACACTTAACAATCCAGTCTGTGTACTCAGCTACATCACACTTCACAATCCAGTCTGTGTACTCAGGTACATCACACTTCACAATCCAGTCTGTGTGCTCAGGAACATCACATTTCACAATCCAGTCTGTGTACTCAGGTACATCACACTTCACAATCCAGTCTGTGTACTCAGGTACATCACACTTCACAATCCAGTCTGTGTACTCAGGTACATCACACTTCACAATCCAGTCTGTGTATTCAGGTACATCACACTTCATAATCCAGTCTGTGTTCTCAGGTACATCACACTTCACAATCCAGTCTGTGTACTCAGATACATCACACCTCACAATGCAGTCTGTGTACTCAGGTACATCACACTTCACAATCCAGTCAGTGAACTCAGGTACATCACACTTCACAATCCAGTCTGTGTGCTCAGGTACATCACATTTCACAGTCCAGTCTGTGTACTCAGGTACATCACACTTCACAATCCAATCTGTGTACTCAGATACACCACACTTCACAATCCAGTCTGTGTACTCAGGCACATCACACTTCACAATCCAGTCTGTATACTCAGGTATATCAAACTTCACAATCCAGTCTGTGTGCTCAGATACATCACACTTCACAATCCAGTCTGTATACTCAGGTACATCACACTTCACAATCCAGTCTGTGTTCTCAGGTACATCTCACTTCACAATCGAGTCTGTGTACTCAGGTACATCACACTTCACAATCCTGTCTGTGTACTCAGGTACATCACAATTCAGAATCCAGTCTGTGTACTCAGGTATATTACACTTCACAATCCAGTCTGTGTACTCAGATACATCACACTTAACAATCCAGTCTGTGTACTCAGCTACATCACACTTCACAATCCAGTCTGTGTACTCAGGTACATCACACTTCACAATCCAGTCTGTGTGCTCAGGAACATCACATTTCACAATCCAGTCTGTGTACTCAGGTACATCACACTTCACAATCCAGTCTGTGTACTCAGGTACATCACACTTCACAATCCAGTCTGTGTACTCAGGTACATCACACTTCACAATCCAGTCTGTGTATTCAGGTACATCACACTTCACAATCCAGTCTGTGTTCTCAGGTACATCACACTTCACAATCCAGTCTGTGTACTCAGATACATCACACCTCACAATGCAGTCTGTGTACTCAGGTACATCACACTTCACAATCCAATCTGTGTACTCAGGTACATCACACTTCACAATCCAGTCTGTGTTCTCAGGTACATCACACTTCACAATGCAGTCTGTGTACTCAGGTACATCACACTTCACAATCCAGTCTGTGTTCTCAGGTACATCACACTTCACAATGCAGTCTGTGTACTCAGGTACATCACACTTCAAAATCCAGTCTGTGTACTCAGGTACATCACAATTCACAATCCAGTCTGTGAACTCAGGTACATCACACTTCACAATCCAGTCTGTGTGCTCAGGTACATCACATTTCACAGTCCAGTCTGTGTACTCAGGTACATCACACTTCACAATCCAATCTGTGTACTCAGATACACCACACTTCACAATCCACTCTGTGTACTCAGGCACATCACACTTCACAATCCAGCCTGTATACTCAGGTATATCACACTTCACAATCCAGTCTGTGTGCTCAGATACATCACACTTCACAATCCAGTCTGTATACTCAGGTACATCACACTTCACAATCCAGTCTGTGTTCTCAGGTACATCTCACTTCACAATCGAGTCTGTGTACTCAGGTACATCACACTTCACAATCCTGTCTGTGTACTCAGGTACATCACACTTCAGAATCCAGTCTGTGTACTCAGGTATATTACACTTCACAATCCAGTCTGTGTACTCAGATACATCACACTTAACAATCCAGTCTGTGTACTCAGCTACATCACACTTCAAAATCCAATCTGTGTACTCAGGTACATCACACTTCACAATCCAGTCTGTGTGCTCAGGAACATCACATTTCACAATCCAGTCTGTGTACTCAGGTACATCACACTACACAATCCAGTCTGTGTACTCAGGTACATCACACTTCACAATCCAGTCTGTGTACTCAGGTACATCACACTTCACAATCCAGTCTGTGTATTCAGGTACATCACACTTCACAATCCAGTCTGTGTTCTCAGGTACATCACACTTCACAATCCAGTCTGTGTACTCAGATACATCACACCTCACAATGCAGTCTGTGTACTCAGGTACATCACACTTCACAATCCAATCTGTGTACTCAGGTACATCACACTTCACAATCCAGTCTGTGTTCTCAGGTACATCACACTTCACAATCCAGTCTGTGTACTCAGGTACATCACACTTCACAATCCAGTCTGTGTACTCAGGTACATCACACTTCACAATCCAGTCTGTGTACTCAGGTACATCACACTTCACAATCCAGTCTGTGTACTCAGGTACATCACAGTTCAATATCCAGTCTGTATACTCAGGTACATCACACTTCACAATACAGTCTGTGTACTCAGGTACATCACACTTCACAAGCCAGTCTGGGTACGCAGGTACATCACACTTCACAATTCAGTCTGTGTACTCAGGTACACCACACTTCACAATCCAGTCTGTGTACTCAGGTACATCTCACTTCACAATCCAGTCTGTGTACTCAGGTACATCACACTTCACAATCCAGTCTGTGTACTCAGGTACATCACACTTCACAATCCAGTCTGTGTACTCAGGTACATCACACTTCACAATCCAGTCTGTGTACTCAGTTACATCACACTTCACAATCCAGTCTGTGTACTCAGGTACATCACACTTCACAATCCAGTCTGTGTACTCAGTTACATCACATTTCACAATCCAGTCTCTGTACTCAGATACATCACACTTCACTATCCAGTCTGTGTACTCAGGTACATCACACTTCACAATCCAGTCTGTGTACTCAGGTACATCACACTTCACAATCCATTCAGTGTACTCAGATACATCACACTTCACAATCCAGTCTGTGCACTCAGGTACATCACACTTCACAATCCAGTCTGTGTACTCAAATACATCACACTTCACAATCCACTCTGTGTACTCAGTTACATCACATTTCACAATCCAGTCTGTGTACTCAGGTACATCACAATTCACAATCCAGTCAGTGTACTCAGGCACATCACACTTCACAATCCAGTCTTTGTACTCAGGTGGATTACACTTCACAATCCTGTCTGTGTACTCAGGTATATTACACTTCACAATCCAGTCTGTGTACTCAGGTCCCTCACACTTCACAATACAGTTTGTGTACTCAGGTACATCACACTTCACAATCCAGTCTGTGTACTCAGGTACATCACACTTCACAATCCAGTCTGTGTACTCAGGTACATCACACTTCACAATCCAGTCTGTGTTCTCAGGTACATCACACTTTACAATCCAGTCTGTGTACTCAGGTACATCACACTTCACAATCCAGTCTGTGTCCTCCGTAATATCACACTTCACAATCCAGTCTGTGTACTCAGGTACATCACACTTCACAATCCAGTCTGTGTACTCAGGAACATCACACTTCACAATCCAGTCTGTGTTCTCAGGTACATCTCACTTCACAATCCAGTCTGTGTACTCAGGTACATAACACTTCACAATCCAGTCTGTGTACTCAGGTACATCACACTTCACAATCCAGTCTGTGTACTCAGGTACATCACACTTCACAATCCAGTCTGTGTACTCAGGTACATCACACTTCACAATCGTGTCTGTGTACTCAGGTACATCACATTTCACAATCCAGTCTGTGTACTCAGCTACATCACACTTCACAATTCAGTCTGTGTACTCAGCTACATCACACTTCACAAGCCAGTCTGTGTACTCAGGTACATCACACTTCACAATTCAGTCTGTGTACTCAGGTACACCACACTTCACAATCCAGTTTGTGTACTCAGGTACATCACACTTCACAATCCAGTCTGTGTACTCAGGTACATCACACTTCACAATCCAGTCGGTACACTCAGGTACATCACACTTCACAATCCAGTCTGTGTACTCAGGTACATCACACTTCAAAATCCAGTCTGTGTATTCAGGTACATCACATTTCACAATCCGGTCTGTGTACTCAGGAACATCACATTTCACAATCCAGTCTGTGTACTCAGGTACATCACACTTCCCAGACCAGTCTGTGTACTCAGTTACAGCGCATTTCACAATCCAGTCTGTGCACTCAGGTACATCACACTTCACAATCCAGTCTGTTTACTCAGGTACATCACATTTCACAATCCAGTCTGTGTACGCAGATATATCACACTTCACAATCCAGTCTGTGTACTCAGTTACATCACACTTCACAATTCCGTCTGTGTACTCAGGTACATCACACTTCACAATCCAGTCTGTGTACTCAGGTACATCACACTTCACAATCCAGTCTGTGTTCTCAGATACATCACACTTCACAATCCAGTCTGTGTACTCAGTTACATCACATTTCAATATCCAATCTGTGTACTCACGTACATCACACTTCACAATCCAGTCTGTGTCCTCAGGTACATCACACTTCACAATCCTGTCTGTGTACTCAGCTACATCACACTTCAAAATCAAGTCTGTGTACTCAGGTACATCACATTTCACGATCCAGTCTGTGTACTCAGGTACATCACACTTCACAATCCAGTCTGTGTACTCAGGTACATCACAATTCACAATCCAGTCTGTGTACTCAGGTACACCACACTTCACAATCCAGGCTGTGTACTCAGGTGTATTACACTTCACAATCCTCTCTGTGTACTCAGGTACATCACACTTCACAATCCAGTCTGTGTACTCAGGTATATTACACTTCACAATCCAGTCTGTGTACTCAGATACATCACACTTAACAATCCAGTCTGTGTACTCAGCTACATCACACTTCACAATCCAGTCTGTGTACTCAGGTACATCACACTTCACAATCCAGTCTGTGTACTCAGGTACATCACACTTCACAATCCAGTCTGTGTACTCAGGTACATCACACTTCACAATCCAGTCTGTGTACTCAGGTACATCACACTTCACAATCCAGTCTGTGTATTCAGGTACATCACACTTCACAATCCAGTCTGTGTTCTCAGGTACATCACACTTCACAATCCAGTCTGTGTACTCAGATACATCACACCTCACAATCCAGTCTGTGTACTCAGGTACATCACACTTCACAATCCAGTCTGTGTACTCAGGTACATTACACTTCACAATCCAGTCTGTGTACTCAGGTACATCACACTTCACAATCCAGTCTGTGTACTCAGGTACATCACACTTCACATTCCAGTCTGTGCACTCAGGTCCATCACACTTCACAATCTAGTCTATGTACTCAGGTACATCACAGTTCACAATCCATTATGTGTACTCTGGGACATCACGCTTCACAATCCAAACTGTGTACTCAGGCACATCAGACTTCACAATCCAGTCTGTGTACTCTGTTACATCACATTTCACAATCCAGTCTGTGTACTCAGATACATCACACTTCACTATCCAGTCTGTGTTCTCAGTTACATCACACTTCACAATCCAGTCTGTGTACTCAGGTACATCACACTTCACAATCCAGTCTGTGTACTCAGTTACATTACATTTCACAATCCAGTCTATGTACTCAGATACATCACACTTCACTATCCAGTCTGTGTACTCAGTTACATCACACTTCACAATCCAGTCTGTGTAGTCAGGTACATCACACTTCACAATCCATTCAGTGTACTCAGATACATCACACTTCACAATCCAGTCTGTGCACTCAGGTACATCACACTTCACAATCCAGTCTGTGTACTCAAATACATCACACTTCACAATCCAGTCTGTGTACTCAGTTACATCACATTTCACAATCCAGTCTGTGTACTCAGGTACATCACAATTCACAATCCAGTCAGTGTACTCAGGTACATCACACTTCACAATCCAGTCTGTGTACTCAGCTACATCACAATTCACAATCCAGTCTGTGTACCCAGTACATCACACTTCAGAATCCAGTTTGTGTACTCAGGTTCACCACAATTCACAATCCAGTTTGTGTACTCAGGTACACCACACTTCACAATCCAGTTTGTGTACTCAGGTACATCACACTGCACAATCCAGTCTGTGTTCTCAGGTACACCACACTTCACAATCCAGTCTGTGTACTCAGTTACATCAAACTTCACAATCCAGTCTGCGTTCGCAGGTACATCACACTTTACAATCCAGTCTGTGTACTCAGGTACATCACACTTCACAATCCAGTCTGTGTAATCAGGTACATCACACTTCACAATCCAGTCTGTGTACTCAGGTACATCACACTTCACAATCCAGTCTGTGTAATCAGGTACATCACACTTCACAATCCAGTCAGTGTACTCAGGTACATCACACTTCACAATCCAGTCTGTGTAATCAGGTACATCACACTTCACAATCCAGTCTGTGTACTCAGGTACATCACACTTCACAATCCAGTCTGATTACTCAGGTACATCACACTTCACAATCCAGTCTGTGTACTCAGTTACATCACACTTCACAATCCAGTCTGTGTACTCAGGTACATCACACTTCACAATCCAGTCTGTGTACTCAGGTACATCACACTTCACAAGCCAGTCTGTGTACTCAGGTACATCACACTTCACAATCCAGTCTGTGTACTCAGGTACATCACACTTCACAATCCAGTCTGTGTACTCAGGAAAACCACACTTCACAATCCAGTTTTTGTACGCAGGTACATCACACTTCACAATCCAGTTTGTGTACTCAGGTACATCACACTTCACAATCCAGTCTGTGTTCTCAAGTACATCACACTTCAAAATCCAGTCTGTGTGCTCAGGTACATCACACTTCACAATCCAGTCTGTGTCCTCAGTAACATCACACTTCACAATCCAGTCTGTGTCCTCAGTAACATCACATTTCACAATCCAGTCTGTGTACTCAGGTACATCACACTTCACAATCCAGTCTATGTACTCAGGTACATCACACTTCACAATCCAGTCTGTATACTCAGGTACATCACACTTCACAATCCAGTCTGTGCACTCAGGTACATCACACTTCACAATCCAGTCTGTGTACTCAGGTACATCACACTTCACAAGCCAGTCTGTATACTCAGGTACATCACACTTCACAATCCAGTCTGTGTACTCAGGTACGTCACACTTCACAATCCAGTTTGTGTACGCAGGTACATCACACTTCACAATCCAGTCTCTGTACACAGGTACATCACACTTCACTATCCAGTCTGTGTACTCAGTTACATTACACTTCACAATCCAGTCTGTGTACTCAAATACATCACACTTCACAATCCAGTCTGTGTACTCAGTTACATCACATTTCACAATCCAGTCTGTGTACTCAGGTACATCACACTTCACAATCCAGTCTGTTTACTCAGGTACATCACATTTCAAAATCCAGTCTGTGTACTCAGGTACATCACATTTCACAATCCAGTCTGTGTACTCAGGTACATCACACTTCACAATCCATTATGTGTACCCAGCACATCACACATCAAAATCCAGTTTGTGTACTCAGGTACATCACACTTCACAATCCAGTCTGTGTCCTCAGTAACATCACATTTCACAATCCAGTCTGTGTACTCAGGTACATCACACTTCACAATCCAGTCTGTGTACTCAGGTACATCACACTTCACAATCCAGTCTGTGTACTCAGCTACATCACACTACAAAATCCAGTCTATGTACTCAGGTACATCACACTTCACAATCCAGTCTGTATACTCAGGTACATCACACTTCACAATCCAGTCTGTGAACTCAGGTACATCACACTTCACAATTAAGTCTGTATACTCAGGTACATCACACTTCACAATCCAGTCTGTGTACTCAGGTACATCACACTTCACAATCCAGTCTGTATACTCAGGTACATCACACTTCACAATCCAGTCTGTGTACTCAGGTATGTCACACTTCACAATCCAGTTTGTGTACGCAGGTACATCACACTTCACAATCCAGTCTGTGTACTCAGGTACATCACACTTCACAATCCAGTCTGTGTACTCAGTTACATCACACTTCACAATCCAGTCTGTGTACTCAGATACATCACACTTCACAATCCAGTCTCTGTACTCAGTTACATCACATTTCACAATCCAGTCTATGTACTCAGGTACATCACAATTCACAATCCAGTCTGTGTACTCAGGTACATCACACTTCACAATCCATTATGTGTACCCAGTACATCACACATCAAAATCCAGTTTGTGTACTCAGGTACATCACACTTCACAATCCAGTCTGTGTGCTCAGGTACATCACACTTCACAATCCAGTCTGTGCACTCATGTACATCACACTTCACAATCTAGTCTATGTACTCAGATACATCACACTTCACAATCCAGTCTGTGTACTCAGGTACGTCACACTTCACAATCCAGTCTGTGTACTCAGGTACATCACATTTCACAATCCAGTCTCTGTACTCAGGTACATCACACTTCACAATCCATTATGTGTACTCTGGTACATCACGCTTCACAATCCAGTCTGTGTACTCAGGTACATCACACTTCACAATCCAGTCTGTGTACTCAGGTACATCACACTTCACAATCCAGTCTGTGTACTCAGTTACATCACACTTCACAATACAGTCTGTGTACTCAGGTACATCACACTTCACAATCCTGTCTGATTACTCAGGTACATCACACTTCACAATCCAGTCTGTGTACTCAGGTACATCACACTTTACAATCCAGTCTATGTACTCAGGTACATCACACTTCACAATCCAGTCTGTGTACTCAGTTACATCACACTTCACAATCCAGTCTGTGTACTCAGGTACATCACACTTCACAATCCAGTCTATGTACTCAGGTACATCACACTTCACAATCCAGTCTGTGTACTCAGTTACATCACACTTCACAATCCAGTCTGCCTTCGCAGGTACATCACACTTTACAATCCAGTCTGTGTACTCAGGTAGATCACACTTCACAATCCAGTCTGTGTACTCAGTTACATCACACTTCACAATCCAGTCTGCGTTCGCAGGTACATCACACTTTCCAATCCATTCTGTGTACTCAGGTACATCACACTTCACAATCCAGTCTCTGTACTCAGGTACATCACACTTCACAATCCAGTCTGTGTACTCAGGTACATCGCACTTCACAATCTAGTCTGTGTACTCAGGTACATCACACTTCACAATCTAGTCTGTGTACTCAGGTACATCACACTTCACAATCCAGTCCGTGTACTCAGGTACATCACACTTCGCAATCCAGTCTGTGTACTCAGTTACATCACACTTCACAATCCAGTCTGAGTACTCAGGTACATCACACTTCACAATCAAGTCTGTGTACTCAGGTACATCACACTTCACAATACAGTCTGTGTCCTCAGTAACATCACATTTCACAATCCAGTCTGTGTACTCAGGTACATCACACTTCACAATACAGTCTGTGTACTCAGGTACATCACACTTCACAATCCAGTCTGTGTACTCAGGTACATCACACTTCACAATCCAGTCTGTGTACTCAGGTACACCATACTTCACAATCCAGTCTGTGTACTCAGGTACATCACTCTTCACAATCCAGTCTGTGTACTCAGGTAAATCACACTTCACAATCCAGTCTGTGTACTCAGGTAAATCACACTTCACAATCCAGTCTGTGTACTCAGGTACATCACACTTCACAATCCAGTCTGTATACTCAGGTACATCACACTTCACAATCCAGTCGGTGTACTCAGGTACATCACACTTCACAAGCCAGTCTGTGTACTCAGGTACATCACACTTCACAATCCAGTCTGTGTACTCAGATACATCACACTTCACAAGCCAGTCTGTGTACTCAGTTACATCACATTTCACAATCCAGTCTGTGTACTCAGGTACATCACAATTCACAATCCAGTCAGTGTACTCAGGTACATCACACTTCACAATCCAGTCTGTGTACTCAGCTACATCACAATTCACAATCCAGTCTGTGTACCCAGTACATCACACTTCAGAATCCAGTTTGTGTACTCAGGTACACCACAATTCACAATCCAGTTTGTGTACTCAGGTACACCACACTTCACAATCCAGTCTGTGTACTCAGGTACATCACACTGCACAATCCAGTCTGTGTTCTCAGGTACACCACACTTCACAATCCAGTCTGTGTACTCAGTTACATCAAACTTCACAATCCAGTCTGCGTTCGCAGGTACTTCACACTTTACAATCCAGTCTGTGTACTCAGGTACATCACACTTCACAATCGAGTCTGTGTACTCAGGTACATCACACTTCACAATCCAGTCTGTGTACTCAGGTACATCACACTTCACAATCCAGTCTGATTACTCAGGTACATCACACTTCACAATCCAGTCTGAGTACTCAGGTACATCACACTTCACAATCCAGTCTGTGTATTCAGGTACATCACACTTCACAATCCAGTCTCTGTACTCAGGTACATCACACTTCACAATCCAGTCTGTGTACTCAGTTACATCACACTTCACAATACAGTCTGTGTGCTCAGGTACATCACACTTCACAATCCTGTCTGATTACTCAGGTACATCACACTTCACAATCCAGTCTGTGTACTCAGGTACATCACACTTTACAATCCAGTCTATGTACTCAGGTAAATCACACTTCACAATCCAGTCTGTGTACTCAGTTACATCACACTTCACAATCCAGTCTGTGTACTCAGGTACATCACACTTCACAATCCAGTCTATGTACTCAGGTACATCACACTTCACAATCCAGTCTGTGTACTCAGGTACATCACACTTCACAAACCAGTCTGTGTACTCAGCTACATCACAATTCACAATCCAGTCTGTGTACCCAGTACATCACACTTCAGAATCCAGTTTGTGTACTCAGGTACACCACAATTCACAATCCAGTTTGTGTACTCAGGTACACCACACTTCACAATCCAGTCTGTGTACTCAGGTACATCACACTGCACAATCCAGTCTGTGTTCTCAGGTACACCACACTTCACAATCCAGTCTGTGTACTCAGTTACATCAAACTTCACAATCCAGTCTGCGTTCGCAGGTACTTCACACTTTACAATCCAGTCTGTGTACTCAGGTACATCACACTTCACAATCGAGTCTGTGTACTCAGGTACATCACACTACACAATCCAGTCTGTGTACTCAGGTACATCACACTTCACAATCCAGTCTGATTACTCAGGTACATCACACTTCACAATCCAGTCTGAGTACTCAGGTACATCACACTTCACAATCCAGTCTGTGTATTCAGGTACATCACCCTTCACAATCCAGTCTCTGTACTCAGGTACATCACACTTCACAATCCAGTCTGTGTACTCAGGTACATCACACTTCACAATCCTGTCTGATTACTCAGGTACATCACACTTCACAATACAGTCTGTGTGCTCAGGTACATCACACTTCACAATCCTGTCTGATTACTCAGGTACATCACACTTCACAATCCAGTCTGTGTACTCAGGCACATCACACTTTACAATCCAGTCTATGTACTCAGGTAAATCACACTTCACAATCCAGTCTGTGTACTCAGTTACATCACACTTCACAATCCAGTCTGTGTACTCAGGTACATCACACTTCACAATCCAGTCTATGTACTCAGGTACATCACACTTCACAATCCAGTCTGTGTACTCAGTTACATCACACTTCACAATCCAGTCTGCCTTCGCAGGTACATCACACTTTACAATCCAGTCTGTGTACTCAGGTACATCACACTTCACAATCCAGTCTGTGTACTCAGTTACATCACACTTCACAATCCAGTCTGCGTTCGCAGGTACATCACACTTTTCAATCCAGTCTGTGTACTCAGGTACATCACACTTCACAATCCTGTCTGATTACTCAGGTACATCACACTTCACAATACAGTCTGTGTGCTCAGGTACATCACACTTCACAATCCTGTCTGATTACTCAGGTACATCACACTTCACAATCCAGTCTGTGTACTCAGGCACATCACACTTTACAATCCAGTCTCTGTACTCAGGTACATCACACTTCACAATCCAGTCTGTGTACTCAGGTACATCACACTTCACAATCCAGTCCGTGTACTCAGGTACATCACACTTCACAATCCTGTCTGTGTACTCAGGTACATCACACTTCACAATCCAGTCTGAGTACTCAGGTACATCACACTTCACAATCCAGTCTGTGTACTCAGGTACATCACACTTCACAATCCAGTCTGTGTCCTCAGTAACATCAAATTTCACAATCCAGTCTGTGTACTCAGCTACATCACACTTCACAATCCAGTCTGTTTACTCAGGTACATCACACTTCACAATCCAGTCTGTGTACTCAGGTACATCACACTTCACAATCCATTCTGTGTACTCAGGTACACCATACTTCACAATCCAGTCTGTGTACTCAGGTACATCACACTTCACAATCCAGTCTGTGTACTCAGGTAAATCACACTTCACAATCCAGTCTGTGTACTCAGGTAAATCACACTTCACAATCCAGTCTGTGTACTCAGGTACATCACACTTCACAATCCAGTCTGTATACTCAGGTACATCACACTTCACAATCCAGTCTGTGTACTCAGGTACATCACGCTTCACAAGCCAGTCTGTGTACTCCGGTACATCACACTTCACAATCCAGTCTGTGTACTCAGATACATCACACTTCACAAGCCAGTCTGTGTACTCAGTTACATCACATTTCACAATCCAGTCTGTGTACTCAGGTACATCACAATTCACAATCCAGTCAGTGTACTCAGGTACATCACACTTCACAATCCAGTCTGTGTACTCAGCTACATCACAATTCACAATCCAGTCTGTGTACCCTGTACATCACACTTCAGAATCCAGTTTGTGTACTCAGGTACACCACAATTCACAATCCAGTTTGTGTACTCAGGTACACCACACATCACAATCTAGTCTGTGTACTCAGGTACATCACACTGCACAATCCAGTCTGTGTTCTCAGGTACACCACACTTCACAATCCATTCTGTGTACTCAGGTACACCATACTTCACAATCCAGTCTGTGTACTCAGGTACATCACACTTCACAATCCAGTCTGTGTACTCAGGTAAATCACACTTCACAATCCAGTCTGTGTACTCAGGTAAATCACACTTCACAATCCAGTCTGTGTACTCAGGTACATCACACTTCACAATCCAGTCTGTATACTCAGGTACATCACACTTCACAATCCAGTCTGTGTACTCAGGTACATCACGCTTCACAAGCCAGTCTGTGTACTCCGGTACATCACACTTCACAATCCAGTCTGTGTACTCAGATACATCACACTTCACAAGCCAGTCTGTGTACTCAGTTACATCACATTTCACAATCCAGTCTGTGTACTCAGGTACATCACAATTCACAATCCAGTCAGTGTACTCAGGTACATCACACTTCACAATCCAGTCTGTGTACTCAGCTACATCACAATTCACAATCCAGTCTGTGTACCCTGTACATCACACTTCAGAATCCAGTTTGTGTACTCAGGTACACCACAATTCACAATCCAGTTTGTGTACTCAGGTACACCACACATCACAATCTAGTCTGTGTACTCAGGTACATCACACTGCACAATCCAGTCTGTGTTCTCAGGTACACCACACTTCACAATCCAGTCTGTGTACTCATTTACATCAAACTTCACAATCCAGTCTGCGTTCGCAGGTACATCACACTTTACAATCCAGTCTGTGTACTCAGGTACATCACACTTCACAATCCAGTCTGTGTACTCAGGTACATCACACTTCACAATCCAGTCTGTGTACTCAGGTACATCACACTTCACAATCCAGTCTGATTACTCAGGTACATCACACTTCACAATCCAGTCTGAGTACTCAGGTACATCACACTTCACAATCCAGTCTGTGTACTCAGGTACATCACACTTCACAATCCAGTCTCTGTACTCAGGTACATCACACTTCACAATCCAGTCTGTGTACTCAGTTACATCACACTTCACAATACAGTCTGTGTACTCAGGTACATCACACTTCACAATCCAGTCTGTGAACTCAGGTACATCACACTTCACAATTAAGTCTGTATACTCAGGTACATCACACTTCACAATCCAGTCTGTGTACTCAGGTACATCACACTTCACAAGCCAGTCTGTATACTCAGGTACATCACACTTCACAATCCAGTCTGTGTACTCAGGTATGTCACACTTCACAATCCAGTCTGTGTACTCAGGTACATCACACTTCACAATCCAGTCTCTGTACTCAGTTACATCACACTTCACAATACAGTCTGTGTACTCAGGTACATCACACTTCACAATCCTGTCTGATTACTCAGGTACATCACACTTCACAATCCAGTCTGTGTACTCAGGTACATCACACTTCACAATGCAGTCTATGTACTCAGGTACATCACACTTCACAATCCAGTCTGTGTACTCAGTTACATCACACTTCACAATCCAGTCTGCCTTCGCAGGCACATCACACTTTACAATCCAGTCTGTGTACTCAGGTACATCACACTTCACAATCCAGTCTGTGTACTCAGTTACATCACACTTCACAATCCAGTCTGCGTTCGCAGGTACATCACACTTTTCAATCCAGTCTGTGTACTCAGGTACATCACACTTCACAATCCAGTCTCTGTTCTCAGGTACATCACACTTCACAATCCAGTCTGTGTACTCAGGTACATCACACTTCACAATCTAGTCTGTGTACTCAGGTACATCACACTTCACAATCCAGTCCGTGTACTCAGGTACATCACACTTCACAATCCAGTCTGTGTACTCAGGTACATCACACTTCACAATCCAGTCTGAGTACTCAGGTACATCACACTTCACAATCCAGTCTGTGTACTCAGGTACATCACACTTCACAATCTAGTCTGTGTCCTCAGTAACATCACATTTCACAATCCAGTCTGTGTACTCAGGTACATCACACTTCACAATCCAGTCTGTGTACTCAGGTACATCACACTTCACAATCCAGTCTGTGTACTCAGGTACATCACACTTCACAATCCAGTGTGTGTACTCAGGTACACCATACTTCACAATCCAGTCTGTGTACTCAGGTACATCACACTTCACAATCCAGTCTGTGTTCTCAGGTAAATCACACTTCACAATCCAGTCTGTGTACTCAGGTAAATCACACTTCACAATCCAGTCTGTGTACTCAGGTACATCACACTTCTCAATCCAGTCTGTATACTCAGGTACATCACACTTCACAATCCAGTCTGTGTACTCAGGTACATCACACTTCACAAGCCAGTCTGTGTACTCAGGTACATCACACTTCACAATCCAGTCTGTGTACTCAGATACATCACACTTCACAATCCAGTCTGTGTACTCAGGAAAACCACACTTCACAATCCAGTTTTTGTACGCAGGTACATCACACTTCACAATCCAGTTTGTGTACTCAGGTACATCACACTTCACAATCCAGTCTGTGTTCTCAAGTACATCACACTGCACAATCCAGTCTGTGTTCTCAGGTACATCACATTTCACAATCCAGTCTGTGTACTCAGGTACATCACACTTCACAATCCAGTCTGATTACTCAGGTACATCACACTTCACAATCCAGTCTGTGTCCTCAGTAACATCACATTTCACAATCCAGTCTGTGTACTCAGGTACATCACACTTCACAATCCAGTCTGTGTACTCAGGTACATCACACTTCACAATCCAGTGTGTGTACTCAGCTACATCACACTACAAAATCCAGTCTATGTACTCAGGTACATCACACTTCACAATCCAGTCTGTATACTCAGGTACATCACACTTCACAATCCAGTCTGTGAACTCAGGTACATCACACTTCACAATCCAGTCTGTATAGTCAGGTACATCACACTTCACAATCCAGTCTGTGTACTCAGGTACATCACACTTCACAAGCCAGTCTGTATACTCAGGTACATCACACTCCACAATCCAGTCTGTGTACTCAGGGACGTCACACTTCACAATCCAGTTTGTGTACGCAGGTACATCACACTTCACAATCCAGTCTGTGTACTCAGGTACATCACACTTCACAATCCAGTCTGTGTACTCAGTTACATCACACTTCACAATCCAGTCTGTGTACTCAGATACATCACACTTCACAATCCAGTCTCTGTACTCAGTTACATCACATTTCACAATCCAGTCTATGTACTCAGGTACATCACACTTCACAATCCATTCTGTTTACTCAGGTACATCACATTTCACAATCCAGTCTGTGTACTCAGGTACATCACATTTCACAATCCAGTCTGTGTACTCAGGTACATCACACTTCACAATCCATTATGTGTACCCAGTACATCACACATCAAAATCCAGTTTGTGTACTCAGGAACATCACACTTCACAATCCAGTCTGTGTACTCAGGTACATCACACTTCACAATCCAGTCTGTGCACTCAGGTACATCACACTTCACAATCTAGTCTATGTACTCAGATACATCACACTTCACAATCCAGTCTGTGTACTCAGGTACGTCACACTTCACAATCCAGTCTGTGTACTCAGGTACATCACATTTCACAATCCAGTCTGTGTACTCAGGTACATCACACTTCACAATCCAGTCTCTGTACTCAGGTACATCACACTTCACAATCCAGTCTGTGTACTCAGTTACATCACACTTCACAATACAGTCTGTGTACTCAGGTACATCACACTTCACAATCCTGTCTGATTACTCAGGTACATCACACTTCACAATTCAGTCTGTTACTCAGGTACATCACACTTTACAATCCAGTCTATGTACTCAGGTACATCACACTTCACAATCCAGTCTGTGTACTCAGTTACATCACACTTCACAATCCAGTCTGTGTACTCAGGTACATCACACTTCACAATCCAGTCTATGTACTCAGGTACATCACACTTCACAATCCAGTCTGTGTACTCAGTTACATCACACTTCACAATCCAGTCTGCCTTCGCAGGTACATCACACTTTACAATACAGTCTGTGTACTCAGGTACATCACACTTCACAATCCAGTCTGTGTACTCAGTTACATCACACTTCACAATCCAGTCTGAGTACTCAGGTACATCACACTTCACAATCCAGTCTTTGTACTCAGGTACATCACACTTCACAATCCAGTCTGTGTCCTCAGTAACATCACATTTCACAATCCAGTCTGTGTACTCAGGTACATCACACTTCACAATCCAGTCTGTGTACTCAGGTACATCACACTTCACAATCCACTCTGTGTACTCAGGTACATCACACTTCACAATCCAGTCTGTGTACTCAGGTACACCATACTTCACAATCCAGTCTGTGTACTCAGGTACATCACACTTCACAATCCAGTCTGTGTACTCAGGTAAATCACACTTCACAATCTAGTCTGTGTACTCAGGTAAATCACACTTCACAATCCAGTCTGTGTACTCAGGTACATCACACTTCACAATCCAGTCTGTATACTCAGGTACATCACACTTCACAATCCAGTCTGTGTACTCAGGTACATCACACTTCACAATCCAGTCTGTGTACTCAGGTACATCACACTTCACAATCCAGTCTGATTACTCAGGTACATCACACTTCACAATCCAGTCTGAGTACTCAGGTACATCACACTTCACAATCCAGTCTGTGTACTCAGGTACATCACACTTCACAATCCAGTCTCTGTACTCAGGTACATCACACTTCACAATCCAGTCTGTGTACTCAGTTACATCACACTTCACAATACAGTCTGTGTACTCAGGTACATCACACTTCACAATCCAGTCTGTGAACTCAGGTACATCACACTTCACAATTAAGTCTGTATACTCAGGTACATCACACTTCACAATCCAGTCTGTGTACTCAGGTACATCACACTTCACAAGCCAGTCTGTATACTCAGGTACATCACACTTCACAATCCAGTCTGTGTACTCAGGTATGTCACACTTCACAATCCAGTCTGTGTACTCAGGTACATCACACTTCACAATCCAGTCTCTGTACTCAGTTACATCACACTTCACAATACAGTCTGTGTACTCAGGTACATCACACTTCACAATCCTGTCTGATTACTCAGGTACATCACACTTCACAATCCAGTCTGTGTACTCAGGTACATCACACTTCACAATGCAGTCTATGTACTCAGGTACATCACACTTCACAATCCAGTCTGTGTACTCAGTTACATCACACTTCACAATCCAGTCTGCCTTCGCAGGCACATCACACTTTACAATCCAGTCTGTGTACTCAGGTACATCACACTTCACAATCCAGTCTGTGTACTCAGTTACATCACACTTCACAATCCAGTCTGCGTTCGCAGGTACATCACACTTTTCAATCCAGTCTGTGTACTCAGGTACATCACACTTCACAATCCAGTCTCTGTTCTCAGGTACATCACACTTCACAATCCAGTCTGTGTACTCAGGTACATCACACTTCACAATCTAGTCTGTGTACTCAGGTACATCACACTTCACAATCCAGTCCGTGTACTCAGGTACATCACACTTCACAATCCAGTCTGTGTACTCAGGTACATCACACTTCACAATCCAGTCTGAGTACTCAGGTACATCACACTTCACAATCCAGTCTGTGTACTCAGGTACATCACACTTCACAATCTAGTCTGTGTCCTCAGTAACATCACATTTCACAATCCAGTCTGTGTACTCAGGTACATCACACTTCACAATCCAGTCTGTGTACTCAGGTACATCACACTTCACAATCCAGTCTGTGTACTCAGGTACATCACACTTCACAATCCAGTGTGTGTACTCAGGTACACCATACTTCACAATCCAGTCTGTGTACTCAGGTACATCACACTTCACAATCCAGTCTGTGTTCTCAGGTAAATCACACTTCACAATCCAGTCTGTGTACTCAGGTAAATCACACTTCACAATCCAGTCTGTGTACTCAGGTACATCACACTTCTCAATCCAGTCTGTATACTCAGGTACATCACACTTCACAATCCAGTCTGTGTACTCAGGTACATCACACTTCACAAGCCAGTCTGTGTACTCAGGTACATCACACTTCACAATCCAGTCTGTGTACTCAGATACATCACACTTCACAATCCAGTCTGTGTACTCAGGAAAACCACACTTCACAATCCAGTTTTTGTACGCAGGTACATCACACTTCACAATCCAGTTTGTGTACTCAGGTACATCACACTTCACAATCCAGTCTGTGTTCTCAAGTACATCACACTGCACAATCCAGTCTGTGTTCTCAGGTACATCACATTTCACAATCCAGTCTGTGTACTCAGGTACATCACACTTCACAATCCAGTCTGATTACTCAGGTACATCACACTTCACAATCCAGTCTGTGTCCTCAGTAACATCACATTTCACAATCCAGTCTGTGTACTCAGGTACATCACACTTCACAATCCAGTCTGTGTACTCAGGTACATCACACTTCACAATCCAGTGTGTGTACTCAGCTACATCACACTACAAAATCCAGTCTATGTACTCAGGTACATCACACTTCACAATCCAGTCTGTATACTCAGGTACATCACACTTCACAATCCAGTCTGTGAACTCAGGTACATCACACTTCACAATCCAGTCTGTATAGTCAGGTACATCACACTTCACAATCCAGTCTGTGTACTCAGGTACATCACACTTCACAAGCCAGTCTGTATACTCAGGTACATCACACTCCACAATCCAGTCTGTGTACTCAGGGACGTCACACTTCACAATCCAGTTTGTGTACGCAGGTACATCACACTTCACAATCCAGTCTGTGTACTCAGGTACATCACACTTCACAATCCAGTCTGTGTACTCAGTTACATCACACTTCACAATCCAGTCTGTGTACTCAGATACATCACACTTCACAATCCAGTCTCTGTACTCAGTTACATCACATTTCACAATCCAGTCTATGTACTCAGGTACATCACACTTCACAATCCATTCTGTTTACTCAGGTACATCACATTTCACAATCCAGTCTGTGTACTCAGGTACATCACATTTCACAATCCAGTCTGTGTACTCAGGTACATCACACTTCACAATCCATTATGTGTACCCAGTACATCACACATCAAAATCCAGTTTGTGTACTCAGGAACATCACACTTCACAATCCAGTCTGTGTACTCAGGTACATCACACTTCACAATCCAGTCTGTGCACTCAGGTACATCACACTTCACAATCTAGTCTATGTACTCAGATACATCACACTTCACAATCCAGTCTGTGTACTCAGGTACGTCACACTTCACAATCCAGTCTGTGTACTCAGGTACATCACATTTCACAATCCAGTCTGTGTACTCAGGTACATCACACTTCACAATCCAGTCTCTGTACTCAGGTACATCACACTTCACAATCCAGTCTGTGTACTCAGTTACATCACACTTCACAATACAGTCTGTGTACTCAGGTACATCACACTTCACAATCCTGTCTGATTACTCAGGTACATCACACTTCACAATTCAGTCTGTTACTCAGGTACATCACACTTTACAATCCAGTCTATGTACTCAGGTACATCACACTTCACAATCCAGTCTGTGTACTCAGTTACATCACACTTCACAATCCAGTCTGTGTACTCAGGTACATCACACTTCACAATCCAGTCTATGTACTCAGGTACATCACACTTCACAATCCAGTCTGTGTACTCAGTTACATCACACTTCACAATCCAGTCTGCCTTCGCAGGTACATCACACTTTACAATACAGTCTGTGTACTCAGGTACATCACACTTCACAATCCAGTCTGTGTACTCAGTTACATCACACTTCACAATCCAGTCTGAGTACTCAGGTACATCACACTTCACAATCCAGTCTTTGTACTCAGGTACATCACACTTCACAATCCAGTCTGTGTCCTCAGTAACATCACATTTCACAATCCAGTCTGTGTACTCAGGTACATCACACTTCACAATCCAGTCTGTGTACTCAGGTACATCACACTTCACAATCCACTCTGTGTACTCAGGTACATCACACTTCACAATCCAGTCTGTGTACTCAGGTACACCATACTTCACAATCCAGTCTGTGTACTCAGGTACATCACACTTCACAATCCAGTCTGTGTACTCAGGTAAATCACACTTCACAATCTAGTCTGTGTACTCAGGTAAATCACACTTCACAATCCAGTCTGTGTACTCAGGTACATCACACTTCACAATCCAGTCTGTATACTCAGGTACATCACACTTCACAATCCAGTCTGTGTACTCAGGTACATCACACTTCACAAGCCAGTCTGTGTACTCAGGTACATCACACTTCACAATCCAGTCTGTGTACTCAGGTACATCACACTTCACAATCCAGACTGTGCACTCAGGTACATCACACTTCACAATCTAGTCTATGTACTCAGATACATCACACTTCACAATCCAGTCTGTGTACTCAGGTACGTCACACTTCACAATCCAGTCTGTGTACTCAGGTACATCACATTTCACAATCCAGTCTCTGTACTCAGGTACATCACACTTCACAATCCATTATGTGTACTCTGGTACATCGCGCTTCACAATCCAGTCTGTGTACTCAGGTACATCACACTTCACAATCCAGTCTCTGTACTCAGGTACATCACACTTCACAATCCAGTCTGTGTACTCAGTTACATCACACTTCACAATACAGTCTGTGTACTCAGGTACATCACACTTCACAATCCTGTCTGATTACTCAGGTACATCACACTTCACAATTCAGTCTGTGTACTCAGGAACATCACACTTTACAATCCAGTCTATGTACTCAGGTACATCACACTTCACAATCCAGTCTGTGTACTCAGTTACATCACACTTCACAATCCAGTCTGTGTGCTCAGGTACATCACACTTCACAATCCAGTCTATGTGCTCAGGTACATCACACTTCACAATCCAGTCTGTGTACTCAGTTACATCACACTTCACAATCCAGTCTGCCTTCGCAGGTACATCACACTTTACAATCCAGTCTGTGTACTCAGGTACATCGCACTTCACAATCCAGTCTGTGTACTCAGTTACATCACACTTCACAATCCAGTCTGCGTTCGCAGGTACATCACACTTTTCAATCCAGTCTGTGTACTGAGGTACATCACACTTCACAATCCAGTCTCTGTACTCAGGTACATCACACTTCACAATCCAGTCTGTGTACTCAGGTACATCACACTTCACAATCTAGTCTGTGTACTCAGGTACATCACACTTCACAATCCAGTCCGTGTACTCAGGTACATCACACTTCACAATCCAGTCTGTGTACTCAGGTACATCACACTTCACAATCCAGTCGGAGTACTCAGGTACATCACACTTCACAATCCAGTCTGTGTACTCAGGTACATCACACTTCACAATCCAGTCTGTGTCCTCAGTAACATCACATTTCACAATCCAGTCTGTGTACTCAGGTACATCACACTTCACAATCCAGTCTGTGTACTCAGGTACATCACACATCACAATCCAGTCTGTGTACTCAGGTACATCACACTTCACAATCCAGGCGGTGTACTCAGGTACACCATACTTCACAATCCAGTCTGTGTACTCAGGTACATCACACTTCACAATCCAGTCTGTGTACTCAGGTAAATCACACTTCACAATCCAGTCTGTGTACTCAGGTAAATCACACTTCACAATCCAGTCTGTGTACTCAGGTACATCACACTTCACAATCCAGTCTGTGTACTCAGGTACATCACACTTCACAATCCAGTCTGTGGACTCAGGTACATCACACTTCACAAGCCAGTCTGTGTACTCAGGTACATCACACTTCACAATCCAGTCTGTGTACTCAGATACATCACACTTCACAAGCCAGTCTGTGTACTCAGGTACATCACACTTCACAATCCAGTCTGTGTACTCAGGAAAACCACACTTCACAATCCAGTTTTTTTACGCAGGTACATCACACTTCACAATCCAGTTTGTGTACTCAGGTACATCACACTTCACAATCCAGTCTGTATTCTAAGTACATCACACTTCACAATCCAGTCTGTGTACTCAGGCACGTCACACTTCACAATCCAGTCTGTGTTCTCAGGGACATCACACTGCACAATCCAGTCTGTGTTCTCAGGTACATCACATTTCACAATCCAGTCTGTGTACTCAGGTACATCACACTTCACAATCCAGTCTGTGTACTCAGGTACATCACACTTCACAATCCAGTCTGTGTACTCAGCTACATCACACTACAAAATCCAGTCTATGTACTCAGGTACATCACACTTCACAATCCAGTCTGTATACTCAGGTACATCACACTTCACAATCCAGTCTGTGAACTCAGGTACATCACACTTCACAATCCAGTCTGTATACTCAGGTACATCACACTTCACAATCCAGTCTGTGTACTCAGGTACATCACACTTCACAAGCCAGTCTGTATACTCAGGTACATCACACTTCACAATCCAGTCTGTGTACTCAGGTACGTCACACTTCACAATCCAGTTTGTGTACGCAGGTACATCACACTTCACAATCCAGTCTGTGTACTCAGGTACATCACACTTCACAATCCAGTCTGTGTACTCAGTTACATCACACTTCACAATCCAGTCTGTGTACTCAGATACATCACACTTCACAATCCAGTCTCTGTTCTCAGTTACATCACATTTCACAATCCAGTCTGTGTACTCAGGTACATCACACTTCACAATCCATTCTGTTTACTCAGGTACATCACATTTCACAATCCAGTCTGTGTACTCAGGTACATCACATTTCACAATCCAGTCTGTGTACTCAGGTACATCACACTTCACAATCCATTATGTGTACCCAGTACATCACACATCAAAATCCAGTTTGTGTACTCAGGTACATCACACTTCACAATCCAGTCTGTGTACTCAGGTACATCAAACTTCACAATCCAGTCTGTGCACTCAGGTACATCAACACTTCACAATCTAGTCTATGTACTCAGATACATCACACTTCACAATCCAGTCTGTGTACTCAGGTACGTCACACTTCACACTCCACTCTGTGTACTCAGGTACATCACATTTCACAATCCAGTCTCTGTACTCAGGTACATCACACTTCACAGTCCATTATGTGTACTCTGGTACATCACGCTTCACAATCCAAACTGTGTACTCAGGCACATCAGACTTCACAATCCAGTCTGTGTACTCAGATACATCACACTTCACAATCCAGACTGTGTACTCAGGTACATCACACTTCACAATCCAGTCTGTGTACTCAGGTTCATCACACTTCACAATCCAGTTTGTGTACTCAGGTACATCACACTTCACAATCCAGTCTGTGTACTCAGGTACATCACACTGCACAATCCAGTCTGTGTACTCAGGCTCATCACACTTCACAATCCAGTCTGTGTACTCAGGTACGTCACACTTCACAATTCAGTCTGTGTACTCAGGTACATCACACTTCACAATCCAGTCTGTGTCCTCAGGTAGATCACACTTCACAATCCAGTCTGTGTACTCAGGTACATCACACTTCACAATCCAGTCTGTGTACTCAGGTACATCACACTTCACAATCCAGTCTGTGTCCTCAGGTACATCACACTTCACAATCCAGTCTGTGTACTCAGGTACACCACACTTCACAATCCAGTCTGTGTACTCAGGTACATCACATTTCACAATCCTGTCTGAGTGCTCAGGTATATCACACTTCACAATCTAGTCTGTGTACTCAGGTACCTCACACTTCACAATCCAGTCTGTGTACTCAGGTACATCACACTTCACAATCCAGTCTGTGTACTCAGGTACATCACACTTCACAATCCAGTCTGTGTACTCAGGTACATCACACTTCACAATCCAGTCTGTGTACTGAGGTGTATTACACTTCACAATCCAGTCTGTGTACTCCGGTACATCACACTGCACAATCCAGTCTGTTACTCAGGTACATCACACTTCACAATCCAGTCTGTGTACTCAGGTATATCACACTTCACAATCTAGTCTGTGTACTCAGGTACATCACACTTCACAATCCAGTCTGAGTACTCAGGTACATCACACTTCACAATCCAGTCTGTGTACTCAGGTACATCACACTTCACAATCCAGTCTGTGTTCTCAGGTACATCACACTTCACAATCCAGTCTGTGTACTCAGGTACACCACACTTCACAATCCAGTCTGTGTACTCAGGTACATCACATTTCACAATCCTGTCTGAGTGCTCAGGTATATCACACTTCACAATCTAGTCTGTGTACTCAGGTACATCACACTTCACAATCCAGTCTGAGTACTCAGGTACATCACACTTCACAATCTAGTCTGTGTACTCAGGTACACCACACTTCACAATCCAGTCTGTGTACTCAGGTACATCACACTTCACAATCCAGTCTGTGTACTCAGGTACATCACACTTCACATTTCAGTCTCTGTAATCAGGTACATCACACTTCACAATCCAGTCTGTGTACTCAGTTACATCTCATTTCACAATCCAGTCTGTGTACTCAGGTACATCACACTTCACAATCCTGTCTGTGTACGCAGGTACACCACACTTCACAATCCAGTCTATGTACTCAGGTACATCACACTTCACAATCCTGTCTGTGTACGCAGGTACACCACACTTCACAATCCAGTCTATGTACTCAGGTACATCACACTTCACAATCCAGTCTGTGTACTCAGGTACACCACAATTCACAATCCAGTCTGTGTACTCAGGTACATCACAATTCACAATCCAGTCTGTGTACCCAGTACATCACACTTCAAAATCCAGTTTGTCTTCTCAGGTACACCACAATTCACAATCCAGTCTGTGTACTCAGGTACATCACACTTCACAATCCAGTCTGTGTACTCAGGTACATCACACTTCACAATCCAGTCTGTGTACTCAGATACATCACACTTCACAATCCAGTCTGTGTACTCAGGTACATCACACTTCACAATCCAGTCTGTGTACTCAGGTACACCACCACCGTCCTCACACTGATCTGAAGCTCCAGTTCCGGTTCCTCGAGGGACTAGAGTTTTGTGAGCACCTCATTCGTGAATCACAGCCCCTAAATGCTCTGTTCCTGCCTTAGGTGTTGGTGAAAATTGCTACTGGAAGGTTCTATGTGGATACGGCCTCCTGCTGAGCTCCCGTCTCACCCTCCGCGGTACAATGGACTGGGAACATGTGGTGTACCCTGAGAACTTGCAGCTAAAAACAATGTCTTCCCCACATGCAGCATCTCTTCCTGTATCTTCACCAACTTGAAACAACTCCTCCAAACACCCCGTCCTTCCACAAACTCAATCAGAACCAGGAGAAAGTCAGCAGGAACTCAGCTGCAGGTTGTTGTTGGTCCCTTTAAATCTCACTGGTCTCTGGATCCCTCACACTGCTGAACCTGTACCAAATCTGCTTTACAATCTGACTGAGCTCACCATCTGCTGACTCTGTATCCTTCCGGAACACGCCTGTAACACGCGTGTTAATGCCCCTTCACCACGATGGGGTCCACTGTGGCCCAGACTGGAAGTGGGAAGAAACCTGCAGCCGCCATTTTGTTTCCAATCGGGTTCCTGTCGTGTCGAAATTCCCGGGGTTATGGAGGCAAAATTTGTGGTCATCGTATTCACTGAACGTATAATCTTGTTTTATAGATTTTAAAGTCATCACTTGGTCGGGTTTAGCTGATAGGAGGATTCACTGAAATGTTTCTGGGTAAACTTACCCCTGCCGCTTCTCCTTGTGCGGTGATCGTCTCTTTGTGATTTTTTTCTCCTGTTCCAGTCGCCTCTCTCAGCAGCTGCTCTGTCACGTTTCAGTTTAAACCCTGAGGGTGTCTCCCATACTCTCCTCTCTCTCTCTCTCTCTCTCTCGAATATCTGAACCTGTTTATATCCCTTTGCAGTCTCTTTGTATCCTCCTCACAGCTTACTTTCCCAACCAGCTTTTTATTGTCAGTAGCCCTGACTGTGGGTGGAATTTTCTGTGCCGTGAGTGAACAATATGGCGAGAAGGCCAGAAATAGGCTTCACCCCACCTTGAAACCAATTTGCGATCGTCCGCTCAGCTGGTCAGTGGCGGGCTGCGTCTCCCACCATCGGACGTTGGGAGCCTCATTGTAACACATCTGCCTATCAGAATAAGGCCAGCCCACCGGAATCATCCCCCCCGCACCCTCCCCTGGGCTGGATCGTCCACCCCCCTTGGCGTGATTGTGAGCTGCCGTCTTTCACAACAGCTTGTGCTTGGCGGGCTGCTCTCTGAGGGGGACGGGGAGGGGAGTTCCCAGTAACATTGTGCAGCACTCGCCAGGGGGGCCTGTTGGGCTTCAAGGGTGAGGCAGGTTGATGGGGGGTCAAGGGCGGCCCTGAAGCTGAGGCGACTTTGCTGGAGTCAAAGGTTTGCCTCGTGACTGAGGCAGTTTGTGTGGCCAGGGGGCGGGGCCGTGGGGCGGGGCTGTGGGGCGGGGCTGGGGCCAGAGGGGGCGGGGCTGGGGCCAGAGGGGGCGGGGCTGTGGTCAGAGGGGATGGGGCCGTGGGGCGGGGCTGTGGTCAGAGGGGTTGGGGCCGTGGGGCGGGGTTGTGGGGCGGTGCTGGGGCCAGAGGTGTCGGTGTCTGGGGGCGTGGCCTGGGGCTGAGAGGAGGGTCCAGATGGGGAGGGGCCAGATGGGGCGGTACCTGGGGTGGGGTGGGGGCGAGGCCTGGGGGCGGCGCCAGTTGTGAGGGGCAGCCTCTTTCAATGTTTGGGCCAGTCTCTCCCATGGTCCAAGCTAACAGAGCAGCCTTGCCGTGCGGGTTAGGAGAATGTCTGTGTCTGAGCTGAGAGCACAGCCTGCAGTCCAATGGGCAAAGCTGCCGCCAATCGGTCAGGTGCGGTGGGGCAGAGGAGGGTGGGGTTTCGGGCAGCCAATCAGGACACTAATCTCTGGCCACCCAAGTGGTGGACAGCACTCAGCGGGATGTGTTAAGGGGCCTTCAGACTTAACCAGGACAGGTTCTTAGTGCACCCATGTTAACCACGTCTCTCTCTCTCTCATCCTGCAGGAGGAGTACATCAGGAGCATGGATCATATACATATAGCTTATATGTCTGGTTAAATATAGACATGCAGATTGCAGCAGCTTATACATTTTTATACCCAAACTAGGATCTAAACGCACACCCACTAGGTTTCTCTGCCACTCCCTGAGTGGTCACAGAATATAAAAGCTAATCCCCGAAAAGGAGAGCTGACGCTGGCCAGGCTTTCCGTTCTCTCTCTCTTTCACTGTCATCTCTACGTTGCTGACGTAGGTTCTTCCATTTCCGCGATGGTTGGTCTCCGGAGTCTTTGCTGGCTCCAGGCTCCAGATTCTCCATTCTTATTCTGCATCTTATCCCTCCAAGCTGTGCTGTCTCTCTCTCCCGTTGCTTTAGGCTTGCTCGCCTAGTCTGTGCTTCTCCTTATTGGCTCTATCCCAAGGACTTAGGTAGCATTACCTCATTACCCCTTTTCTAAATAAGGACTTGTGTCTTATCACATTTCCCTTGTTTTTCACAAAACTCAGCTAATTCAAACCAGTTCCAGCCAGCTCAGGCCTGCGACTGAACTCAGGTTACTTCAGTTCAAAAGGTTTTTGCCTGTGTCAGCAGTTCGGCTACAGCCCCTGGCCAACACTTGGTTTCTGTCGACGTTGACAAAATTCTGGCCTTTGCAAAAATGCCGTCTGTGACTCCTGGATACATTTGTGGGCGGACTCTTGGGAGATGCCACTGGGATCCTCAGTGGAGCCCTGGAAGGAGCCACTGCCTTAGAAGTTTTACTTTCACAGCCACTGGCAATGGATGCCCTTCCAGTTCCCGTGGCACCAAATCCTGCAGAACGGGGCAAATGTCAGTCACCAGATGCCAGGACATGTGGAGGCGTCTGTGACACAGGGTCTCACTCATCTGCAGATAACACATGTGATGTCTATACGCCCTGGGTCCAGCAAGATGCCTGCAAACTACTGCTCCCTGAGGATCATCCTCTAAACTAAGGGAACAATCATTGCCACTTTGAGGGGTCAGTGTTGCATGAATGGGCATCATTGCTTCACTTTCCTGACTCCCCACATGACAACTGAACAGTGCTAACCTGTCTCTGCTGTGACTCTGTCCTCAGTTTGGAACCATCAATTCAGTTGGCTGGCCCTTTAGTGCCCCCCTACCCCCACCCCCTCAGTCATGTGTCTCATTGCAACCTTCCCCAGTCATTGTCCCCAATGGAGCCTTTACCTTGCAGCCCCTTCCCTTCCCTCAGTCCTGTCTGGCGCCTCCCCCAATGGATCCCTTGTCCTGCAGCACAGTAACAGTGCCCCCCTCCCTCCCCCCTTAACCCTGCTGTCGTACCTGCTTTGAGACAGAGAAACATAGAAAATAGGAGCAGGAGCAGGTCATTCAGTCCTTCCACTCTGCTCCACCATTCAATATGACCATAACTGACCCTTTATCTCAACACCATTCTCCCGCTCTCTCTCCATACCACTTGATACCTTTAGAGTCCAGAAATCTATCTATTTCCTTCTTAAATATATTCGGTGACTTGGCCCCCACAGCCTCTGTGGTGGAGAATTCCACAGGTTCACCAGCCTCTGAGTGAAGCAGTTTCTCCTCATCTCAGTCCTAAATGGTCTACCCTGTATCCTGAGATTGTGACCCCTTGTTCTAGACTCCCCTCCCCAGAGAGAGGAAACATCATCCCTGCGCCCAGTCTGTCCAGCCCTGTCAGAATTTTATACGTTTCAATGAAATCTCCTCTCATTCTTCTAATCTCCAGTGAATACAGGCCTAGTCGGCCCAATCTCTCCTCATACAACAATCCTGCCATCCCAGGAATCAGTCTGGTGAACCTTTGCTGCACTCCCTTTGTGGCAAGTATATCCTTTCTTAGTTAAGGAAACCAGAACTGCACATGATACTCCAGGTGTGGTCTCACCAAGGCCCTGTACAGCTGCAGTAAGACATCCTTGCTCCTGTACTCTTGTCCTCTCACAAGGAAGGCCAACACACTATTTGCCTTTTCACCTGCTTGCTGCACCTGCATGCTTGCTTTCAGTGATTGGTGTACAAGGACACCCAGGTCCCTTTGTACATCAATATTTCCCAATCTATCACCATTTAAATAATACTCTGCCATTCTGTTTGTCCTGCTGAAGTGGATAACTTCACACTTACCCACGTTACACTGCACCTGCCATGTATTTGTCCACTCACTCAACCCGTCCAAATCACCTTGAAGCCTCTTAACACCCTCCTCATCGCTCACAATCCCACCAAGTTTCATGTTGTCAGCAAACTTGGGAATATTACATTTGGGTTCCCTCATCCAAAGCATTGATATATATAGTGAATAGCTGGGGCCCAAGCACTGATCCCTGCCAAACCCCACTAGTCACCGCCTGCCACTCCGAAAAAGACCCAGAAGAGACCCTCCTGAAGCTGATGTGGTGCAGCCTGTGAAGTCTGGCACTGACCCTGGTGAGCTCACCTCGGGGTCAGGAATGAAGTGCAGCTTTCCAGCTCCACCTGGTTTCAATCCTGTTGTGAAACACGTGGTTCTAACCGCACGCTGACGTGGGCTCTCATCCAGGGTGGAGGGATGATTCCGGCGAGCAGGAGTCATAATGAGATGCTGATTTATGCTAATGACATTCACAATCCTCAGCGGTGGGAAACGTGTCCCACCATTGAGGGCTGAAGCGAACAATCACTTCCTCGTTTTACATGGTGGTAAAGGCGGTTTTGGGCCTTCTGGTCAGATTGAGTCCTCGCTCCCACCATGACACCCGCCACCACTGGGAGCAGGAAATCCCGGCCAAAGACTTTGGAGAGGAAAGGGAGGTTAGTGATGGGGTGGGAGTTTACAAGGACTGATTGGTTGAGTGTGGGTTTGTTGAGGAGATGGTGATGATGGTGATTTTGAGAGCGAGGGGGTCAGTACGTGTGGAGGGGCTGACCCTCTGGTACCTGAACTCTCCCAGTGAAGCTTTCCCTCTGTTACTTTATCTCTCTCGTCATGGCACCCAGTTGGAATCTGAATAATTCCAATGGATTTCCCTGTGTTCCCTTGTTTTACAGATTATTCCAAACAGATTACCCTCTGAGTAAATAATATTTACCTGATCAATGTTGTAATTTTACTCTCACTGCTTTCCATTAACGTCATCAGCTTTTCCCACATAATCAGAGAAACACACAGCACTGAAGGAGGCCATTCAGCCCCTCGGGTCTGTTCTAGCTCTTTGAAAGAGTGATCCAATTAGATCCACTGCCCTGCTCTTTCCCCATTGGCCTGTAATTTCTCCCTTTGAATTTTTCTCCAATTGCCTTTTGCAAGTTATTCTTGAATCAGCTTCCAACGCCCTTCCAGACAGTGAGTTCCAGATCAGGACAATGTTAATGACATTCAATCTGTGACCTCTCCAGTCACTGGAAACAGTTTCTCCCGATTTACTTTATTAAAATTCCTCATAATTTAGACAATTTGTATCCTGGGATGGGAAATGAGGTACAGTAAAGTGAGGGAGTCTGGGAGACAAACACAGGAAGACATTAATAAACTTGCAGAATGGGCACTGAATTGGGGAATAACTTTCAACATTGAGAAGACAGAAGCTTTACGTTTGGCTCGGAAGATTAGGGAGGAGACCAACTCCTTGAAAATAAGTCTCTAAATGTGTTTGAGAAACAGAGGGATCTGAGAGTGCAGACACATAAATCCCTAAGAGCTGTGAGACAGGTTAGTAAAGTCACAAAAGAATCATATCAAGCACTCGGGTCTATTTCTAAAGGGATCGAATTGAAACACAGAGGGTTTATGTGAAACTGGTATAGAATCTTGGTTAGACCACACTTGACGCACTGTTTCTGGTCTCCATATTAAGAAAAGGATACAGTGACACTGGAGAAGGTAGAAAAGTGAGTGACACAGTGAGGATAGAGTCATCAGTCTGGGGTCCTCTTCTCTGGGAATGAAATGACTGGGAGGGGAGCTGACTGATGTCTTTAAGGTGATGAAGGGATTTGATAGGGTGATGTAGAGAAGATGCTTCCAATTGTGGGTGGGACCTAAACTACCAGGCGTGAATAAAAGATAAACACCAAAAATCTAATTGGGAATTCAGGAGAAATATTGTCACTTAGAGAGTGGTTAGAATGTGGAACTCACTGTCACTGATAAACAAGAGATAGTATGTGTTATAGAGTTGATCATCAGGCAACTTTTCTTGGTGGAAACATTTGACTTTATTTACAAGAGGACAGCAGCAACTACACATCTGCATCAAGCTCCATTACTACAGAAGTACTCTCTCTCTCTCTGTGTGGAGGTTGCCTGAAATGCTCACACACTGGTTTACACAGTTCATGTGATCTTACAGTACACGGTTATTCTTAAAGCTACAGTCCAACATTTCCCAAAACTATAACTACGACATTCCTCCCCCTTTAACTTTTCTGTACATTTTGTATTTACAAGGACATTTATCTCATGACATTACAATATTTACACAGGTCATGAAATTACAAGTTCAGCCTTTCAGGTGGTTTCCTGATCCGTGTGGAACATCACAGCTCCACGCCTTCAGATTCTTTTGCAGGAACCACGTCCTCTGGAACCGCATTAATATCAGGTACCTCATTAGACACATGCAGTTCAGTGTCTCCCACTCCGACAGAGACATCGGCCATGTCTGCCCTAGGTTGAGCAAATTCAACAGGAACCAGTGGTTCGGTAATGACTATCGGTGGAACAATGTCCTATTGTTTTATTTCTCCTATTACAGTGGTAAATTGCAGGTTTTTTCTCCTACAAGTACTCAGGAGGATCGCTCTCCTCTTCTCTTCCTCTGTGATTTTGTTTGCTTGAAAGAACTCAAGACATTATATATATTGTGACCAATCATCAGTGGCTGGCTCAAAGGGATCGATTCTGAAAAACTGGCATTTTGAATGCGTATACCTGCTGTTATTTCAAACAAACATAGAGATTCACAATCGCTGGGTGAGGTACAGAACCAATTCTGATGTATCCTCATCGCCAGTTTGTTATAGAGTTGATCTTCAGGCAACTTTCCTTCGTGGAAACATTTGACTTTGCTTACGGGACAGAGCAGCAGCAAATACCTGTGAGCATCCAACAGCACGAATACAGAAGTACTCTCTCTGTACACGTTCCCGTGCTGCTAGCACACTGGTTTAGAGAGATCATGTGATCTTATAGCATGGGATTATTCTTATAGCTGCAGTCCAACAATCACCAAATTTATCATCACCAAAGCATGATGTAAATTCACAGCTTTTATTACTGTTTATTTGGATGGAAAAAAATGCAAAACAAAGTTACTTATTGTTTAGTCAATCCCATCTGTTTTTAATTGTACAATATTTAAGAACAACTCACTCCCTGGAGAGCTCATGTAAATACTGAGCCCCTCCTGGAGCCCAATGTTATGGGAGGGAAACAAAGGAAATTCAGAACGAGTGGTTCAAGAGTGAAACTCGGCAGCTTTAATTCAGAGGGGCATGATCTCACAATATTGTTAGGTGCTGAACACAAAAATACTGCTCCCTGCTCCCTCCAACACTGCCACATCGCTACTCTATCCAACTCTACCAGCTCTCTGCACCCTCCAATAATGCCAACTCCCTGTTCCCTCCAAAACTACCAGCTCCTTTCACCCTCCAATAATGCCAACTCCCTGTTCCCTACAGCACTACCAACCCAATGCAGTCTCCAATAATGACAGCTCCCTGCTCTCTCCAATTCCGTCAGCTCCCTGCTCCCTCCACAACTGCCTCCTTACTGCTCCCTCTAATACTGCCGACTCTCTAGCCACTCCAATACTGACACTTCCCTGCTTATTCCAATACTGCCAGCTCGCTGCCCCTCCAATAATGCCAGTTCCGTGCTCCTCCAATAATGCCAGTTTCCTACTCCCTCCAATACTGCCAGCTCCCTGACCCTCCAATAATGCCAGTTCCGTGCCCCTCCAATAATACCAGCTTCCTACTCTCTCCAATACTGCCAGCTCCCTGACCCTCCAATAATGCCAGTTCCGTGCCCCTCCAATAATGCCAGTTCCCCACTACCTCCAATAGGGCCACCTCCCAGCTCTCTCCAATACTGCCAGCTCCTATCTCAATATAATCCTGCCAGCTCCCTTTTCCCTCCAATAATGCCAGCTCCCTGCTCCCTCCAATATTGCTAGCTCACTGCTCCCTCCAATAATGCCAGCTCCCTCCTCCCTCCAATACTGCCAGCTCCCTGCTCCCTCCAATACTGCCAGCTCGCTGCTCCCTCCAATATTGCTAGCTCACTGCTCCCTCCAATACTGCCAGCTCCCTGCTCCCTCCAATACTGCCAGCTCCCTGCTCCCTCCAATACTGCCAGCTCCCTGCTACCTCCAATACTGCCAGCTCGCTGCTACCTCCAATTCCGCCAACTACATAGTCCCTCCAATACTGCCAGTTCCTTGGATACAACAATAAAGCAAGTTCCTGCTCCCTCCAATGCTGTCAGCCCCCTGCTATCTCCAATAATGCCAGGACACAGTTCTCTCCAATACTACCATCTCCCTGCTGTCACCAATACTGCCAGCTCCATGCTGTCTCTAATACTGCCAGCTCCCTGCTCTCACCAATAATGCCAGCTCCCTGCTCTCTCTAATATTGCCAGCTCCCTGCTCCCTCATACACTGCCAGATCCATGCACCCATCAATACATCTGTCTACCTGTTCCCTCCAATGCAGTCAGCTCCCAGCACTCTCCAATAATGCCAGCTCCCTGCACCTTCAATACTGCCAACTGCCCGCTCCCTCTAATACTGCCACATCGCTACTCTCTCTGACAATTCCAGCTCCCTTCGCACTCCAATACTGCCAGATCGCTACTCTCTCCAAGAATGCCAGCACCCCGCTCCTTCCAATACTGCCATCTCCCTGCTGTTTCCAATACTGCCAGGTCCCTGCTCTCTCCAATAATGCCAGCTCCTTGTTCCCTCAAACACTACCAGCTCCCTGTGGCCTCCAATAATGCATGCTCCCCGCTCTTTCCAATACTGTCAGCATTCAGTACCCTCCAATACTGCCATCTCCCTGCTCTCTCGAATACTGCCAGCTCCCAGCTTCCGCCAATACTGCCAGCTACCTGCTCCCTCCAAACTACCACCTCCCTGCTCCCTCCAGTATCGCCACCTCCCAACTCCCTCCAACACTGCCATCTCCCTGCTACCTCCAATAATGCCAGTTCCCTGCTCCCTCCAACACTGCCAGCTCCCTGCTACCTCCAATACTGCCACCTCCCTGCTTCCCCTATTACTGCCAGCTCCCTGCTCTCTCCAATACTGCCAGCTCCGCCCTCCCTCCGAAACTGCCCCTTTCCTGAGGTCAGAGTTTGTCTTCAATGTCCATGATATAAACCTCCCTCTGGCTGCTAAAAGGGACACCTGCACCTTTAACACTCAAACACTGATTGGAAGCGATGTTTCTGGAGATGGATATGTAACCGGCACGAACCCACTTCCACTGAAGGTGTGCAGTGTGCTGACTGGGAGGGAAGTGAGAGTTACCGGATGTCTCAGTGACCCAGTGAGAGGGTCCACAGCTTCTCAGATGTGACTCTGGAGGCCCTGGTGGAGGAGGTCCAGAGGAGGAGTGATGTCCCTCACCCACAGGGAGTGGGGAAGGAGGTTACAGAGGCAGCTCAAGCTGTGAATATGGAGGGAGATCACCCAGGAGGTGACAGCCCAGAGCACTGTCCCCAGGACTTGGATATAGAGGATTGGATAAGGAAAAAAAGGAGGCTTATGACAGATACAGAGGGCTGAAAACAGCAGAAGCCCTCGAGGAGTATAGAAAGTGGAGGGGGGTACTTAAAAAAATAATTAGGAAAGCAAAGAGGGGCATGAGAAAACATTGGCAGGCAAGGTAAAGGAAAATCCTGAGGCATTTTATAAATATATTAAGGGCAAGAGGATAACCAGGGAAAGAGTAGGGCCTATTCGGGACCAAAGTGGCAATCTGTGTGTGGAGCTGGAGGACATGGGTGAGGTATTAAATGATTACTTTTCATCTGTGTTCACTATGGAGAAGGACAATGTAGCTGTAGAAATCAGGGAGGAGGACTGTGATACACTTGAACAAATGAGCATTGAAAGGGAGGAGTATTAGTGCTTTTAGCTGGCTTAAAAATGGATAAATCCCCAGTCTGAGATGAGATGTACTCCAGGCTGCTGTGTGAGGCAAAGAGAGAAGATTGTAGGGGCTCTGACACTAATTTTCAAATCCTCTCTGGCCACAGGAGAGGTGCCAGGGGACTGGAGGACTGTGAATGTGGCACCGTTATTCAAGAAGGGTAGTAGGGATAAACCATGTAAACACAGGCCAGTGACTCTAACATCAGTGGGAGGGAAATTATTGGGAAAAGTTCTGAGGGATAGGATTAATCTCCACTTGGAGAGGCAGGGATTAATCTGGGATAACCAGCATGGCTTTGTCAGGGGGACATCATGTCTAACACATCTGATTGAATTTTTTGAGGAGTTAACTAGTTGTGTAGATGAGGGTGCTGCAGCTGATGTAGTTTACATGGACTTCAGTAAGGCTTTTGACAAGGTCCCACATGGGAGAATGGTCAAGAAGGTTAGAGCTCAAGGAATCCAGGGCAATTTGGCAAATTGGATCCAAAATTGGCTGAGTGGCAGCAGGCAAAGGGTCATGCTCGAAGGTTGTTTTTGTGACTGGAAGCCTATGATGAGTGGTGTACTGCAGGGATCGGTGCTGGGACCCTTGCTGTTTGTAGTGTACATTAATGATTTAGATGTGAATATAGGAGGTATGATAGGAAGCTCGATGGTGACACCAAAATTGGTGGTGTAAATAGTGAGGAGGAAGGCCTTAGATTGCAGGATGATATAGATGGGCTGGTCAGATGGGCAGGGCAGTGGCAAATGGAATTTAATCCTGGGAAGTGTGAGATGATACATTTTTGGAGGACTAACATGACAAGGGAACACACGATGAATGGTAGGACCCCAGGAAGTACAGAGGATCAGAGGGACCTCGGTGTACATGTCCATAGATCCCTGAAGGCAGCAGCACAGGTAGATAAGGTGGTTAAGAAGGCATATGGGATACTTGCCTTTATTAGCCGAGGCATAGAATATAAGAGCAGGGAGGTTATGTTTGGCGCTGTATAAAATGCTAGTTAGGCCACAGCTGGAGCACTGTATGCAGTTCTGGTCATCACATTATAGGAAGGATGTGCCTGCACTGAAGAGGGTGCAGAGGAGATTCACCAGGATGTAGCCTGGGCTGGAGTGTTTCAGCTATGAAGAGAGGCTGGAGACGTTAGGGTTGTTTTCCTTAGAGCAGAGAAGGTTGAGGGGGGAGCTGATAGAGGTGTACAAATTATGAGGGTCGTAGATAGGGTAGGTAGGAAGAAACATTTCCACTTAGCAGAGGTGTCGATAACTAGGGGACATAGATTTAAGGTGAGGGGCAGGAGGTTTAGAGGGGATGTGAGGAAAGATGTTTTCACCCAGAGGGTGGCTGGAATCTGGAACTCACTGCCTGACGGGGTGGTAGAGGCAGCAACACTCACAACACTTAAGAAGTATTTAGATGAGCACTTGAAATGCCAGAACATACAGCGCAATGGGACAAGTGCTGGCAAATGGGATTAGAATAGACAGGTGTTTGATGGCTGGCATGCACACGATGGGCCGAAGGGCCTGTTTCTGTGCTGTATAATTCTATGTCTCTATGACCCAATGGCTCCAGTGTCAATAAACTACAACAACCAGAATATCTTGTGTTTATATAGTGAGTGTAACTGAATATAATGTCTGAATGCACTTTACAGGAATGTTATCAACTAAAAACTGATGCTGTATTAACAAAGGAGATATTAAGACAGACGAGCAACAGCTTCGAAAGAGGCAGGTTTGAGGAATGTGTTAAAGGGGACAAAGAGGGGTTGGGAATTGGAGAGGTTTAGGGAAGGAATTCTGGAGTTTAGAGATTTGGGAGTTAAATTTTCTGTGGAGTGGTGAAGTTCCTCACAGAAGTTGCAGTCCTCTTGTACAGCAGAAGGGGCTCCGCTCCGGTGTGTGGTCCAGCCAGTTTACACAACCTGCTGCAGTTTCTCAGGACGACATCCTTCTTGGTCACTTCCCTGATCTCAGTCAGTTTGGTTCCAGCCACAGGAAAGTTCTTTGTCAGCGTGTGAACCTGTGCTGCCCTTTCTTTATTCTCTTCCTCCGTGATGGGTGGGTATGCACGTGACAGAGAGTCTGCGATGTACATTTCCATGTCTGGTTTCTATTTAACTCTGGCCTGGTACTTCTGCAGACACATTAATAATCTTTGGATTCTTGGTGGTGCACAGTTTAAGGGTTTTTAAGTGCAGCTTCCAAAGGCTTATGATCAGACTCTACCTCCATGTCTTTGCCAGACTGATGGAAACATTCTAAGTCAAACACAATTGCTAACATTTCTTTCTCTATTTGGACACCCCGCTGCTGTGTTTCAGTCGTTGCCTTTGAAGCCGATGCCACTGGAGCCTCATTTTGCAAGAGGACAGTTCCCAGGCCAGTCTTTGAAGCGTCCACTGAGATCTTGACCGGGTGACTGACATCGTAACACTATAACCCTGGTGCTTGGGTCAGTGTTCTGTCCAGACTGGTCAAAGCTTCCTGGTGACTTTGTTCCCAGTGCAATTCCACATCATTTTGTGGAAGTTCTCTGAGAGGTGCTGTCAGGTCTGATACGTTTGAAATGAATTTCCCAGGATAGCTCACCATTCCCTAATACCTCTCCAAGTCTTTCTTACATCCTGGGTGTGGCATGTTCACAACTGCTTCGATTTTACTCGGGTCCAGTTTCAGTCCCTCACTTGTTGGCACATGTCCCAATACTTGATTTCATGAAAACCTATTTTGTACTTTTCCTTCTTCAACTTGAGGCTCCTTTCTCCAGCTCTGGCCAGTACCTGCGTCAGTCTGTGGTCGTACTCTTCTCGTGAGTCTCCCCAGACCAGCACATCGTCAATATAGGTTTCACTGCCCTCTAACCCTTCAAACAGCCCCTTCACTGCTCTGTGGAAAACCTCCAGAGCTGAATTAATACCAAAAGGTCAGCGTAGAAACCTGTATAACCCGTATGGTGTGTTCAAGGTACAGAGACAGGAGCAGCGTTCATCCAGCTTGACCTGCCAGAAGCACAAACTCACATCCGAGACTGAATAGTATTTAGCATCAGCTACTTTACACGTGATCTCTTCTACACGTGATCTCTGAATAGTATTTACCATCATCTACTTTACACGTGATCTCTTCTACACATGATCTCTGAATAGTATTTAGCATCAGTTACTTTACACGTGATCTCTTCTACACGTGATCACTGAATAGAATTTAGCATCAGTTACTTTACACATGATCTCTTCTACACGTGATCTCTGAATAGTATTTAGCATCAGCTACTTTACACGTGATCTCTTCTACACGTGATCTCTGAATAGTATTTAGCATCAGCAACTATACACGTGATCTCTTCTACATGTGATCTCAGAATAGTATTTACCATCATCTACTTTACACGTGATCTCTTCTACATGTGATCTCTGAATAGTATTTAGCATCAGCTGGTTTACACGTGAACTCTTCTACATGGGATCTCTGAATAGTATTCAGCATCAGCTACTTTACACGTGATCTTTTCTACACGTGATCACTGAATAGAATTTAGCATCAGTTACTTTACACATGATCTCTTCTACACGTGATCACTGAATAGAATTTAGCATCAGTTACTTTACACATGATCTCTTCTACACGTGATCACTGAATAGAATTTAGCATCAGTTACTTTATACATGATCTCTTCTACACGTGATCTCTGAATAGTATTTTGCATCAGCTACTTTACACGTGATCTCTTCTACACGTTATCACTGAATAGTATTTTGCATCAGCTACTTTACATGTGATCTCTTCTACATGTGATCACTGAATAGAATTTAGCATCAGTTACTTTACACATGATCTCTTCTACATGTGATCTCCAAATAGTATTTAGCATCAGCTACTTTACACGTGATCTCTTCTACACGTGATCTCTGAATAGTATTTAGCAACAACTATTTTACACATGATCTCTTCTACATGTGATTTCTGAATAGTATTTAGCATCAGCTACTTTACATGTGATCTCTTCTACACGTGATCTCTGAATAGTATTTAGCAACAACTATTTTACACATGATCTCTTCTACATGTGATTTCTGAATAGTATTTTGCATCAGCTACTTTACACGTGATCTCTTCCACACGTGATCTCTGAATAGTATTTAGTATCAGCTTGTTTACACATGATCTCTTCTACATGTGATCTCTGAATAGTATTTAGCAACAACTATTTTACACATGATCTCTTCTACACGTGATCTCCGAATAGTATTTAGCATCAGATAGTTTATACGTGATCTCTTCTACACGTTATCACTGAATAGTATTTAGCATCAGCTACTTTACACATGATCCTTTCTACATGTGATCTCTTCTGCACATGATCTCCGAATAGTATTTAGCATCATATAGTTTACACATGATCTCTTCTACACGTGATATCTGAATAGTATTTTGCATCAGCTACTTTACACGTGATCTCTTCTACAAGTGATCTCTGAATAGTATTTAGCATCAGCTACTTTACACGTGATCTCTTCTACATGTGATCTCTGATTAGTATTTAGCATCAGCTAACTGACACGTGATCTCTTCTACACGTGATCTCTGAATAGTATTTAGCATCAGCTACTTTACACGTGATCTCTTCTACATGTGATCTCTGAATAGTATTTAGCATCAGCTACTTTACACGTGATCTCTTCTACATGTGATCTCTGAATAGTATTTAACATTACCTTACACGTAATTTCTTCTACACGTGACCTCTGAATATTATTTAGCATCAGCTAGTCTACACTGATCTCTTCCATACGTGTTCTCTGAATATTATTTAGCATCAGCTACTTTACACATGATCTCTTCTACATGTGATCTCTGAATAGTATTTAGCATCAGCTAGTTTACACGTGATCTCTTCTGCAAGTGATCTCTGAATATTATTTAGCATCAGCTACTTTCCCGTGATCTCTTCTACACGTGATTTCTGAATAGTATTTAGTATCAGCTAGATTACACTTAATCTCTTCTACATGTGATCTCTGAATAGTATTTAGCATCAGCAACTTTACACGTGATCTCTTCTACACGTGATCTCTGAATACTATTTAGCATCAGATAGTGTACACGTGAGCTCTTCTACATGTGATCTCAGAATAGTATTTAGCATCAGCTAGTCTACACGTGATCTCTTCTGAACCTGATCTCTGAATAACATTTAGCATCAGCTAGTTAACGTGATCTCTTCGACACGTGTTCGCTGAATAGTATTTTGCATCAGCTAGTTAACATGATCTCTTCTACATGTGTTCTCTGAATAGTATTTAGCTTCACCTACTTTACACATGATCTCTTCTACATGTGATCTCTGAATAGTATTTAGCATCAGCTACTTTACACCTGATCTCTTCTACACGTGATCTATGAATAGTATTTAGCTTCACCTACTTTACACATGATCTCTTCTACATGTGATCTCTGAATAGTATTTAGCATCAGCTTGTTTACACGTGATCTCTTCTACATGTGATCGCTGAATATTATTTAGCATCAGCTACTTTACATGTGATCTCTTCTACACATGATCTCGGAATACCATTTAGCATCAGCTACTTTACACGTGATCTATTCTACATGTGATCTCTGAATAGTATTTAGCATCAGCTTGTTTACACATGATCTCTTCTACATGTGATCGTTGAATATTATTTAGCATAAGCTACTTTACATGTGATCTCTTCTACACATGATCTCGGAATACCATTTAGCATCAGCTACTTTACACGTGATCTATTCTACATGTGATCTCTGAATAGTATTTAGCATCAGCTTGTTTACACATGATCTCTTCTACATGTGATCGTTGAATATTATTTAGCATAAGCTACTTTACATGTGATCTCTTCTACACATGATCTCGGAATACCATTTAGCATCAGCTACTTTACACATGATCTCTTCTACACATGATCTCTGAATAGTATTTAGCACCAGCTACTTTATACATGATCGCTTTACAAGTGATCTCTGAATAGTATGCAGCATCAGCAAGTTTACACATGATCTCTTCTACATGTGATCTCTGAATAGTATTTAGCACCAGCTAGTTTACACGTGATCTCTTCTACACGTGATCTCAGAATAGAATTTAGCATCAGCTACTTTACGCGTAATCCCTTCTACACATGATCTCTGAATAGTATTTAGCACCAGCTACTTTACACGTGATCTCTTCTACACATGATCTCAGAATAGAATTTAGCATCAGCTACTTTACACGTAATCCCTTCTACACATGATCTCTGAATAGTATTTAGCACCAGCTACTTTACACGTGATCTCTTCTACACGTTATCACTGAATAGTATTTTGCATCAGCTACTTTACATGTGATCTCTTCTACATGTGATCACTGAATAGAATTTAGCATCAGTTACTTTACACATGATCTCTTCTACATGTGATCTCCAAATAGTATTTAGCATCAGCTACTTTACACGTGATCTCTTCTACACGTGATCTCTGAATAGTATTTAGCAACAACTATTTTACACATGATCTCTTCTACATGTGATTTCTGAATAGTATTTAGCATCAGCTACTTTACATGTGATCTCTTCTACACGTGATCTCTGAATAGTATTTAGCAACAACTATTTTACACATGATCTCTTCTACATGTGATTTCTGAATAGTATTTTGCATCAGCTACTTTACACGTGATCTCTTCCACACGTGATCTCTGAATAGTATTTAGTATCAGCTTGTTTACACATGATCTCTTCTACATGTGATCTCTGAATAGTATTTAGCAACAACTATTTTACACATGATCTCTTCTACACGTGATCTCTGAATAGTATTTAGTATCAGCTTGTTTACACATGATCTCTTCTACATGTGATCTCTGAATAGTATTTAGCAACAACTATTTTACACATAATCTCTTCCACACCTGATCTCTTCTGCACCTGATCTCTGAATAGTATTTTGCATCAGCTACTTTATACATGATCTCTTCTACACGTGATCTCTGAATACTATTTAGCATCAGATAGTGTACACGTGAGCTCTTCTACATGTGATCTCAGAATAGTATTTAGCATTAGCTAGTCTACACGTGATCTCTTCTGCACCTGATCTCTGAATAACATTTAGCATCAGCTAGTTAACGTGATCTCTTCGACACGTGTTCGCTGAATAGTATTTTGCATCAGCTAGTTAACATGATCTCTTCTACATGTGTTCTCTGAATAGTATGTAGCATCAGCTACTTTACACCTGATCTCTTCTACACGTGATCTATGAATAGTATTTAGCTTCAGCTACTTTACACATGATCTCTTCTACATGTGATCTCTGAATAGTATTTAGCATCAGCTTGTTTACACGTGATCTCTTCTACATGTGATCGCTGAATATTATTTAGCATCAGCTACTTTACATGTGATCTCTTCTACACATGATCTCGGAATACCATTTAGCATCAGCTACTGTACACGTGATCTATTCTACATGTGATCTCTGAATAGTATTTAGCATCAGCTTGTTTACACATGATCTCTTCTACATGTGATCGCTGAATATTATTTAGCATAAGCTACTTTACATGTGATCTCTTCTACACATGATCTCGGAATACCATTTAGCATCAGCTACTTTACACATGATCTCTTCTACACATGATCTCTGAATAGTATTTAGCACCAGCTACTTTATACATGATCTCTTTACAAGTGATCTCTGAATAGTATGCAGCATCAGCAAGTTTACACATGATCTCTTCTACATGTGATCTCTGAATAGTATTTAGCACCAGCTAGTTTACACGTGATCTCTTCTACACGTGATCTCAGAATAGAATTTAGCATCAGCTACTTTACGCGTAATCCCTTCTACACATGATCTCTGAATAGTATTTAGCACCAGCTACTTTACACGTGATCTCTTCTACACATGATCTCAGAATAGAATTTAGCATCAGCTACTTTACACGTAATCCCTTCTACACATGATCTCTGAATAGTATTTAGCATCAGCTACTTTCCACGTGATCCCTTCTACACGTGATCACCGAATAGAATTTAGCATCAGCTACTTTACACGTGATCCCTTCTACACGTGATCACTGAATAGTATTTAGCATCAGCTACTTTACACATGATCTCTTCTACACATGATCTCTGAATATTATTTAGCATCAACTACTTTACTCGTGATCTCTTCTATATGTCATTACTGAATATTATTTAGCATCAGTTACTTTACACATGATCTCTTCTACACGTAATCTCTGAATAGTATTTAGCATCAGTTACTTTACACATGATCTCTTCCACATGTGATCTCTGAATAGTATTTAGCACCAGCTACTTTACACGTGATCCCTTCTACATGTGATCTCTGAATACTATTTCGCTTCAGCTAGTTTACACGTGATCTCTTCCACACATGATCTCTGAACGGTATTTTGCATCAGCTAGTTTACACGTGATCTCTTCTGCACGTGATCTCTGAATAACATTTAGCATCTGCTAGTTAACGTGATCTCTTCAACACGTGTTCTCTGAATAGTATTTTGCATCAGCTACTTTACACCTGATCTCTTCTATACCTGATCTATGAATAGTATTTAGCTTCAGCTACTTTGCACGTGATCTCTTCTACACGTGAACTCTGAATAGTATTTAGCATCAGCTTGTTTACACATGATCTCTTCTACATGTGATCTCTGAATAGTATTTAGCATCAGCTTGTTTACATTTGATCTCTTCTACATGTGATCTCTGCATAGTATTTAGCATCAGCTTGTTTACACATGATCTCTTCTACATGTGATCTCTGAATAGTATTTAGCATCAGCTTGTTTACATGTGATCTCTTCTACACGTGATCTCTGAATAGTATTTAGCATCAGCTTGTTTTCACGTGATCTCTTCTACATGTGATTGCTGAATATTATTTAGCATCAGCTACTTTGCACATGATCTCTTCCACACGTGATCTCAGAATAGAATTTAGCATCAGCTACTTTACACGTGATCTCTTCCACATGTGTTCTCTGAATAGTATTTAGCACCAGCTTGTTTTCACGTGATCTCTTCTACATGTGATCTGTGAATAGTATTTAGCATCAGCTACTTTACACGTGATCTCTTCTACACGTGATCTCTGAATAGAATTTAGCATCAGTTACTTTACACATGATCTCTTTTACACGTGATCTCTGAATAGTATTTAGCATCAGTTACTTTACACATGATCTCTTCTACACGTGATCTCGGAATAGTATTTAGCATCAGCTACTTTACACGTGATCTCTTCTACACGTGATCTCTGAATAATACTTAGCATCAGCTAGTTTACACGTGATCTCTTCTACATTTGATCTCTGAATAGTATTTAGCATCAGCTACTTTACACGTGATCTCTTCTACACGTGATCTCGGAATAGCATTTAGGATCAGCTACTTTACACGTGATCTCTTCTACACATGATCTCTGATTAGTATTTAGCACCAGCTACTTTACACGTGATCCCTTCTACACGTGATCACTGAATAGAATTTAGCATCAGCTACTTTACACATTATCCCTTTTACACATGATCACTGAATAGAATTTAGCATCAGTTACTTAACACATGATCTCTTCTACACTTGATCTCTGAATAGTATTTAGCATCCGCTACTTTACACATGATCTCTTCTACATGTGATCTCGGAATAGTATTTAGCATCAGTTACTTTACACATGATTTCATCCACACGTGATCTCTGAATAGTATTCAGCATCAGCTACTTTACATGTGATCTCTTCTACATGTGATCTCGGAATTGTATTTAGCATCAGCTACTTTACACGTGATCTCTTCTACACATGATCTCAGAATAGTATTTAGCACCAGCTACTTTACACATGATCTCTTCTACACATGATCTCTGAATAGTATTTAGCATCAGCTTATTTACACGCGATCTCTTCTACACATGATCTCTGAATATAATTTAGCATCAGCGACTTTACACGTGATCCTTTCTACACGTGATCTCAGAATAGTATGTAGCATCAGGTAGCTTACACATGATCTCTTCCACACATGATCTCTGAACAGTATTTTGCATCAGCTTGTTTACAGGTGATCTGTTCTACACGTGATCTCTGAACAGTATTTAGCATCAGCTACTTTACACATGATCCCTTTTACACGTGATCACTGAATAGAATTTAGCATCAGTTACTTAACACATGATCTCTTCTACACCTGATCTCTGAATAGTATTTAGCATCAGTTACTTTACACATGATTTCTTCCACACGTGACCTCTGGATAGTATTTAGCATCAGCTACTTTACACGTGAACTCTTCTACAGGTCATCTTTGAATATTATTTAGCATCAACTACTTTACACGTGATCTCTTCTACACATGATCTCTGAATAGTATTCAGCATCAGCTACTTTACACGTGATCTCTTCTACATGTGATCTCAGAATAGTATTTAGCACCAGCTACTTTACACGTGATCTCTTCTACACGTGATCTCTGAATAGTATTTAGCATCAGCTTATTTACACGCTATCTCTTCTACACATGATGTCTGAATATAATTTAGCATCAGCGACTTTACCCGTGATCCTTTCTACACGTGATCTCAGAATAGTATGTAGCATCAGGTAGCTTACACATGATCTCTTCCACACATGATCTCTGAACAGTATTTTGCATCAGCTTGTTTACAGGTGATCTGTTCTACACGTGATCTCTGAACAGTATTTAGCATCAGCTTGTTTACACATGATCTCTTCTACACGTGATCTCTGAATAGTATTTAGCATCAGCTTGTTTGCACGTGATCTCTTCTACACGTGATCTCTGAACAGTATTTAGCATCAGCTTGTTTACACATGATCTCTTCTACACGTGATCTCTGAATAGTATTTAGCATCAGCTTGTTTACACATGATCTCTTCTACACGTGATCTCTGAATATTATTTAGCATCAGCTACTTTACACATGATCTCTTCTACACGTGTTCTCTGAATAGTACTTAGCATCAGCTAGTTTACACGTGATCTCTTCTACACGTGATCTCTGAATAGTATTTAGCATCAGCTTGTTTAAACTTGATCTCTTCTACACGTGGTATCGGAATAGTATTTAGCATCAGCAACTTTACTCGTGATCTCTTCAACACAATATCTCTGACTAGTATTTAACTTCAGCTATCTTACACATGATGTCTTCTACACGTGATCACTTCTACACCTAATCTCTGAATAGTATTTAGCATCATATAGGTTACACATGATCTCTTCTATACCTGATCTCTGAATAGTATTTAGCTTCAGCTATCTTACACATAATCTCTTCTACACATGATCACTTCTACACCTGATCTCTGAACAGTATTTTGCATCAGTTACTTAACACGTGATCTCTTCTACACGTGATCTCAGAATAGTATTTAGCACAGATAGTTTACACATGATCTCTTCTACACGTGTTCTCTAAGTAGTATTTAGCATCAGCTACTTTACACGTGATCTCTTCTACACGTTATCTCTGAATAGTATTTAGCATCAGCTACTTTACACGTGATCTCTTCTACACGTGATCTCAGAATAGTATTTAGCATCAGCTACTTTACACGTGATCTCTTCTACACGTTATCTCTGAATAGTATTTAGCATCAGCTACTTTACACGTGATCTCTTCTACACATGATCTCTGAATAGTATTTAGCACAGATAGATTACACGTGATCTTTTCTACACGTGTTCTCTAAGTAATATTTAGCATCAGCTACTTTACACATTATCTCTTCTACACATGATCTCTGAATAGTATTTAGCATCATCTAATTTATACGTGATCTCTTCTACATGTCATCTCTGAATATTATCTAGCATCAGCTACTTTACACGTGATCTCTTCTACACATGATCTCTTCTATATGTGATCTCTGAATAGTATTTTGCTTCAGCTAGTTTACACGTGATCTCTTCTGCATGTTATCACTGAATAGTATTTAGCATCATATAGTTTACACATGATCTCTTCTACACCTGATTTTTGAATAGTATTTAGCTTCAGCCAATTTACTCGTGATCTCTTCCACACAAGATCTCTGAATAGTATTTAGCTTCAGCCAATTTACTCGTGATCTCTTCTACACATGATCTCTGAATAGTATTTAGCACCAGCTACTTTATACATGATCTCTTTACAAGTGATCTCTGAATAGTATTCAGCATCAGCAGGTTTACACATGATCTCTTCTACATGTGATCTCTGAATAGTATTTAGCACCAGCTAGTTTACACGTGATCTCTTCTACACGTGATCTCAGAATAGAATTTAGCATCAGCTACTTTACACGTAATCCCTTCTACACATGATCTCTGAATAGTATTTAGCACCAGCTACTTTACACGTGATCTCTTCTACACGTGATCTCAGAATAGAATTTAGCATCAGCTACTTTACACGTAATCCCTTCTACACATGATCTCTGAATAGTATTTAGCACCAGCTACTTTCCACGTGATCCCTTCTACACGTGATCACCGAATAGAATTTAGCATCAGCTACTTTACACGTGATCCCTTCTACACGTGATCACTGAATAGTATTTAGCATCAGCTACTTTACACATGATCTCTTCTACACATGATCTCTGAATATTATTTAGCATCAACTACTTTACTCGTGATCTCTTCTATATGTCATTACTGAATATTATTTAGCATCAGTTACTTTACACATGATCTCTTCTACACGTAATCTCTGAATAGTATTTAGCATCAGTTACTTTACACATGATCTCTTCCACATGTGATCTCTGAATAGTATTTAGCACCAGCTACTTTACACGTGATCCCTTCTACATGTGATCTCCGAATACTATTTAGCATCAGCTAATTTACACGTGATCTTTTCTACACGTGATCTCTGAATAGTATTTAGCATCAGCTTGTTTACACGTGATCTCTTCTACATGTGATCGCTGAATATTATTTAGCATCAGCTACTTTACATGTGATCTCTTCTACACATGATCTCGGAATACCATTTAGCATCAGCTACTGTACACGTGATCTATTCTACATGTGATCTCTGAATAGTATTTAGCATCAGCTTGTTTACACATGATCTCTTCTACATGTGATCGTTGAATATTATTTAGCATAAGCTACTTTACATGTGATCTCTTCTACACATGATCTCGGAATACCATTTAGCATCAGCTACTTTACACATGATCTCTTCTACACATGATCTCTGAATAGTATTTAGCACCAGCTACTTTATACATGATCTCTTTACAAGTGATCTCTGAATAGTATGCAGCATCAGCAAGTTTACACATGATCTCTTCTACATGTGATCTCTGAATAGTATTTAGCACCAGCTAGTTTACACGTGATCTCTTCTACACGTGATCTCAGAATAGAATTTAGCATCAGCTACTTTACGCGTAATCCCTTCTACACATGATCTCTGAATAGTATTTAGCACCAGCTACTTTACACGTGATCTCTTCTACACATGATCTCAGAATAGAATTTAGCATCAGCTACTTTACACGTAATCCCTTCTACACATGATCTCTGAATAGTATTTAGCATCAGCTACTTTCCACGTGATCCCTTCTACACGTGATCACCGAATAGAATTTAGCATCAGCTACTTTACACGTGATCCCTTCTACACGTGATCACTGAATAGTATTTAGCATCAGCTACTTTACACATGATCTCTTCTACACATGATCTCTGAATATTATTTAGCATCAACTACTTTACTCGTGATCTCTTCTATATGTCATTACTGAATATTATTTAGCATCAGTTACTTTACACATGATCTCTTCTACACGTAATCTCTGAATAGTATTTAGCATCAGTTACTTTACACATGATCTCTTCCACATGTGATCTCTGAATAGTATTTAGCACCAGCTACTTTACACGTGATCCCTTCTACATGTGATCTCTGAATACTATTTCGCTTCAGCTAGTTTACACGTGATCTCTTCCACACATGATCTCTGAATGGTATTTTGCATCAGCTAGTTTACACGTGATCTCTTCTGCACGTGATCTCTGAATAACATTTAGCATCTGCTAGTTAACGTGATCTCTTCAACACGTGTTCTCTGAATAGTATTTTGCATCAGCTACTTTACACCTGATCTCTTCTATACCTGATCTATGAATAGTATTTAGCTTCAGCTACTTTGCACGTGATCTCTTCTACACATGAACTCTGAATAGTATTTAGCATCAGCTTGTTTACACATGATCTCTTCTACATGTGATCTCTGAATAGTATTTAGCATCAGCTTGTTTACATTTGATCTCTTCTACATGTGATCTCTGCATAGTATTTAGCATCAGCTTGTTTACACATGATCTCTTCTACATGTGATCTCTGAATAGTATTTAGCATCAGCTTGTTTACATGTGATCTCTTCTACACGTGATCTCTGAATAGTATTTAGCATCAGCTTGTTTTCACGTGATCTCTTCTACATGTGATTGCTGAATATTATTTAGCATCAGCTACTTTGCACATGATCTCTTCCACACGTGATCTCAGAATAGAATTTAGCATCAGCTACTTTACACGTGATCTCTTCCACATGTGTTCTCTGAATAGTATTTAGCACCAGCTTGTTTTCACGTGATCTCTTCTACATGTGATCTGTGAATAGTATTTAGCATCAGCTACTTTACACGTGATCTCTTCTACACGTGATCTCTGAATAGAATTTAGCATCAGTTACTTTACACATGATCTCTTTTACACGTGATCTCTGAATAGTATTTAGCATCAGTTACTTTACACATGATCTCTTCTACACGTGATCTCGGAATAGTATTTAGCATCAGCTACTTTACACGTGATCTCTTCTACACGTGATCTCTGAATAATACTTAGCATCAGCTAGTTTACACGTGATCTCTTCTACATTTGATCTCTGAATAGTATTTAGCATCAGCTACTTTACACGTGATCTCTTCTACACGTGATCTCGGAATAGCATTTAGGATCAGCTACTTTACACGTGATCTCTTCTACACATGATCTCTGATTAGTATTTAGCACCAGCTACTTTACACGTGATCCCTTCTACACGTGATCACTGAATAGAATTTAGCATCAGCTACTTTACACATTATCCCTTTTACACATGATCACTGAATAGAATTTAGCATCAGTTACTTAACACATGATCTCTTCTACACTTGATCTCTGAATAGTATTTAGCATCCGCTACTTTACACATGATCTCTTCTACATGTGATCTCGGAATAGTATTTAGCATCAGTTACTTTACACATGATTTCATCCACACGTGATCTCTGAATAGTATTCAGCATCAGCTACTTTACATGTGATCTCTTCTACATGTGATCTCGGAATTGTATTTAGCATCAGCTACTTTACACGTGATCTCTTCTACACATGATCTCAGAATAGTATTTAGCACCAGCTACTTTACACATGATCTCTTCTACACATGATCTCTGAATAGTATTTAGCATCAGCTTATTTACACGCGATCTCTTCTACACATGATCTCTGAATATAATTTAGCATCAGCGACTTTACACGTGATCCTTTCTACACGTGATCTCAGAATAGTATGTAGCATCAGGTAGCTTACACATGATCTCTTCCACACATGATCTCTGAACAGTATTTTGCATCAGCTTGTTTACAGGTGATCTGTTCTACACGTGATCTCTGAACAGTATTTAGCATCAGCTACTTTACACATGATCCCTTTTACACGTGATCACTGAATAGAATTTAGCATCAGTTACTTAACACATGATCTCTTCTACACCTGATCTCTGAATAGTATTTAGCATCAGTTACTTTACACATGATTTCTTCCACACGTGACCTCTGGATAGTATTTAGCATCAGCTACTTTACACGTGAACTCTTCTACAGGTCATCTTTGAATATTATTTAGCATCAACTACTTTACACGTGATCTCTTCTACACGTGATCTCTGAATAGTATTCAGCATCAGCTACTTTACACGTGATCTCTTCTACATGTGATCTCAGAATAGTATTTAGCACCAGCTACTTTACACGTGATCTCTTCTACACGTGATCTCTGAATAGTATTTAGCATCAGCTTATTTACACGCTATCTCTTCTACACATGATGTCTGAATATAATTTAGCATCAGCGACTTTACCCGTGATCCTTTCTACACGTGATCTCAGAATAGTATGTAGCATCAGGTAGCTTACACATGATCTCTTCCACACATGATCTCTGAACAGTATTTTGCATCAGCTTGTTTACAGGTGATCTGTTCTACACGTGATCTCTGAACAGTATTTAGCATCAGCTTGTTTACACATGATCTCTTCTACACGTGATCTCTGAACAGTATTTAGCATCAGCTTGTTTGCACGTGATCTCTTCTACACGTGATCTCTGAACAGTATTTAGCATCAGCTTGTTTACACATGATCTCTTCTACACGTGATCTCTGAATAGTATTTAGCATCAGCTTGTTTACACATGATCTCTTCTACACGTGATCTCTGAATATTATTTAGCATCAGCTACTTTACACATGATCTCTTCTACACGTGTTCTCTGAATAGTACTTAGCATCAGCTAGTTTACACGTGATCTCTTCTACACGTGATCTCTGAATAGTATTTAGCATCAGCTTGTTTAAACTTGATCTCTTCTACACGTGGTATCGGAATAGTATTTAGCATCAGCAACTTTACTCGTGATCTCTTCAACACAATATCTCTGACTAGTATTTAACTTCAGCTATCTTACACATGATGTCTTCTACACGTGATCACTTCTACACCTAATCTCTGAATAGTATTTAGCATCATATAGGTTACACATGATCTCTTCTATACCTGATCTCTGAATAGTATTTAGCTTCAGCTATCTTACACATAATCTCTTCCACACATGATCACTTCTACACCTGATCTCTGAATAGTATTTTGCATCAGCTATCTTACACATAATCTCTTCTACACATGATCACTTCTACACCTGATCTCTGAACAGTATTTTGCATCAGTTACTTAACACGTGATCTCTTCTACACGTGATCTCAGAATAGTATTTAGCACAGATAGTTTACACATGATCTCTTCTACACGTGTTCTCTAAGTAGTATTTAGCATCAGCTACTTTACACGTGATCTCTTCTACACGTTATCTCTGAATAGTATTTAGCATCAGCTACTTTACACGTGATCTCTTCTACACGTGATCTCAGAATAGTATTTAGCATCAGCTACTTTACACGTGATCTCTTCTACACGTTATCTCTGAATAGTATTTAGCATCAGCTACTTTACACGTGATCTCTTCTACACATGATCTCTGAATAGTATTTAGCACAGATAGATTACACGTGATCTTTTCTACACGTGTTCTCTAAGTAATATTTAGCATCAGCTACTTTACACATTATCTCTTCTACACATGATCTCTGAATAGTATTTAGCATCATCTAATTTATACGTGATCTCTTCTACATGTCATCTCTGAATATTATCTAGCATCAGCTACTTTACACGTGATCTCTTCTACACATGATCTCTTCTATATGTGATCTCTGAATAGTATTTTGCTTCAGCTAGTTTACACGTGATCTCTTCTGCATGTTATCACTGAATAGTATTTAGCATCATATAGTTTACACATGATCTCTTCTACACCTGATTTTTGAATAGTATTTAGCTTCAGCCAATTTACTCGTGATCTCTTCCACACAAGATCTCTGAATAGTATTTAGCTTCAGCCAATTTACTCGTGATCTCTTCTACACATGATCTCTGAATAGTATTTAGCACCAGCTACTTTATACATGATCTCTTTACAAGTGATCTCTGAATAGTATTCAGCATCAGCAGGTTTACACATGATCTCTTCTACATGTGATCTCTGAATAGTATTTAGCACCAGCTAGTTTACACGTGATCTCTTCTACACGTGATCTCAGAATAGAATTTAGCATCAGCTACTTTACACGTAATCCCTTCTACACATGATCTCTGAATAGTATTTAGCACCAGCTACTTTACACGTGATCTCTTCTACACGTGATCTCAGAATAGAATTTAGCATCAGCTACTTTACACGTAATCCCTTCTACACATGATCTCTGAATAGTATTTAGCACCAGCTACTTTCCACGTGATCCCTTCTACACGTGATCACCGAATAGAATTTAGCATCAGCTACTTTACACGTGATCCCTTCTACACGTGATCACTGAATAGTATTTAGCATCAGCTACTTTACACATGATCTCTTCTACACATGATCTCTGAATATTATTTAGCATCAACTACTTTACTCGTGATCTCTTCTATATGTCATTACTGAATATTATTTAGCATCAGTTACTTTACACATGATCTCTTCTACACGTAATCTCTGAATAGTATTTAGCATCAGTTACTTTACACATGATCTCTTCCACATGTGATCTCTGAATAGTATTTAGCACCAGCTACTTTACACGTGATCCCTTCTACATGTGATCTCCGAATACTATTTAGCATCAGCTAATTTACACGTGATCTTTTCTACACGTGATCTCTGAATAGTATTTAGCATCAGCTTGTTTACATGTGATCTCTTCAACACGTGATCTCTGAATAGTATTTAGCATCAGCTTGTTTTCACGTGATCTCTTCTACATGTGATCGCTGAATATTATTTAGCATCAGCTACTTTGCACGTGATCTCTTCCACACGTGATCTCAGAATAGAATTTAGCATCAGCTACTTTAAACGTGATCTCTTCCACATGTGTTCTATGAATAGTATTTAGCATCAGCTTGTTTTCACGTGATCTCTTCTACATGTGATCTGTGAATAGTATTTAGCATCAGCTACTTTACACGTGATCTCTTCTACACGTGATCTCAGAATAGAATTTAGCATCAGCTACTTTACACGTGATCTCTTCCACATGTGTTCTCTGAATAGTATTTAGCATCAGCTTGTTTTCACGTGATCTCTTCTACATGTGATCTGTGAATAGTATTTAGCACCAGCTACTTTACACGTGATCCCTTCTACACGTGATCACTGAATAGAATTTAGCATCAGCTACTTTACACGTGATCCCTTCTACACGTGATCACTGAATATTATTTAGCATCAGTTACTTTACACATGATCTCTTTTACACGTGATCTCTGAATAGTATTTAGCATCAGTTACTTTACACATGATCTCTTCTACACGTGATCTCGGAATAGTATTTAGCATCAGCTACTTTACACGTGATCTCTTCTACACGTGATCTCTGAATAATACTTAGCATCAGCTAGTTTACACGTGATCTCTTCTACATGTGATCTCTGAATAGTATTTAGCATCAGCTACTTTACACGTGATCTCTTCTACACGTGATCTCAGAATAGTATGTGGCATCAGGTAGCTTACACATGATCTCTTCCACACATGATCTCTGAACAGTATTTAGCACCAGCTTGTTTACAGGTGATCTGTTCTACATGTGATCTCTGAACAGTATTTAGCATCAGCTACTTTACACATGATCCCTTTTACACGTGATCACTGAATAGAATTTAGCATCAGTTACTTAACACATGATCTCTTCTACACTTGATCTCTGAATAGTATTTAGCATCAGCTACTTTACACATGATCTCTTCTACACATGATCTCTGAATAGTATTTAGCATTAGTTACTTTACACATGATTTCTTCCACACGTGACCTCTGAATAGTATTTAGCATCAGCTACTTTACACGTGAACTCTTCTACAGGTCATCTTTGAATATTATTTAGCATCAACTACTTTACACGTGATCTCTTCTACATGTGATCTCAGAATAGTATTTAGCATCAGCTACTTTACACGTGATCTCTTCTACACATGATCTCAGAATAGTATTTAGCACCAGCTACTTTACACGTGATCTCTTCTACACGTGATCTCTGAATAGTATTTAGCATCAGCTTATTTACACGCGATCTCTTCTACACATGATCTCTGAATATAATTTAGCATCAGCGACTTTACACGTGATCCTTTCTACACGTGATCTCAGAATAGTATGTAGCATCAGGTAGCTTACACATGATCTCTTCCACACATGATCTCTGAACAGTATTTTGCATCAGCTTGTTTACAGGTGATCTGTTCTACACGTGATCTCTGAACAGTATTTAGCATCAGCTTGTTTACACATGATCTCTTCTACACGTGATCTCTGAACAGTATTTAGCATCAGCTACTTTACACATGATCTCTTCTACACGTGATCTCTGAATAGTATTTAGCATCAGCTTGTTTACACGTGATCTCTTCTACACGTGATATCGGAATAGTATTTAGCATCAGCAACTTTACTCGTGATCTCTTCAACACAATATCTCTGACTAGTATTTAACTTCAGCTATCTTACACATGATGTCTTCTACACGTGATCACTTCTACACCTAATCTCTGAATAGCATTTAGCATCATATAGGTTACACATGATCTCTTCTATACCTGATCTCTGAATAGTATTTAGCTTCAGCTATCTTACACATGATCTCTTCTACACGTGATCTCTGAATAGTATTTAGCTTCAGCTATCTTACACATGATCTCTTCTACACATGATCACTTCTACACCTGATCTCTGAACAGTATTTTGCATCAGTTACTTAACACGTGATCTCTTCTACACGTGATCTCAGAATAGTATTTAGCACAGATAGTTTACACATGATCTCTTCTACACGTGTTCTCTAAGTAGTATTTAGCATCAGCTACTTTACACGTGATCTCTTCTACACATGATCTCTGAATAGTATTTAGCACAGATAGATTACACGTGATCTTTTCTACACGTGTTCTCTAAGTAGTAATTAGCATCAGCTACTTTACACATTATCTCTTCTACACATGATCTCTGAATAGTATTTAGCATCATCTAATTTATACGTGATCTCTTCTACATGTCATCTCTGAATATTATCTAGCATCAGCTACTTTACACGTGATCTCTTCTACACGTGATCTCTTCTATATGTGATCTCTGAATAGTATTTTGCTTCAGCTAGTTTACACGTGATCTCTTCTGCATGTTATCACTGAATAGTATTTAGCATCATATAGTTTACACATGATCTCTTCTACACCTGATTTTTGAATAGTATTTAGCTTCAGCCAATTTACTCGTGATCTCTTCCACACAAGATCTCTGAATAGTATTTAGCTTCAGCTATCTTACACATAATCTCTTCCACACATGATCTCTTCTGCACCTGATCTCTGAATAGTATTTTGCATCAGCTACTTTACTCGTGATCTCTTCTATATGAGATCTCTGAATAGTATTTTGCTTCAGCTAGTTTACACATGATCTCTTCTACACGTGATCTCTGAATAGTATTTAGCATGATATAGTTTACACATGATCTCTTCTACACGTGATCTCTGAATAGTATTTAGCATCAGCTTGTTTAAACTTGATCTCTTCTACACGTGGTATCGGAATAGTATTTAGCATCAGCAACTTTACTCGTGATCTCTTCAACACAATATCTCTGACTAGTATTTAACTTCAGCTATCTTACACATGATGTCTTCTACACGTGATCACTTCTACACCTAATCTCTGAATAGTATTTAGCATCATATAGGTTACACATGATCTCTTCTATACCTGATCTCTGAATAGTATTTAGCTTCAGCTATCTTACACATAATCTCTTCCACACATGATCACTTCTACACCTGATCTCTGAATAGTATTTTGCATCAGCTATCTTACACATAATCTCTTCTACACATGATCACTTCTACACCTGATCTCTGAACAGTATTTTGCATCAGTTACTTAACACGTGATCTCTTCTACACGTGATCTCAGAATAGTATTTAGCACAGATAGTTTACACATGATCTCTTCTACACGTGTTCTCTAAGTAGTATTTAGCATCAGCTACTTTACACGTGATCTCTTCTACACGTTATCTCTGAATAGTATTTAGCATCAGCTACTTTACACGTGATCTCTTCTACACGTGATCTCAGAATAGTATTTAGCATCAGCTACTTTACACGTGATCTCTTCTACACGTTATCTCTGAATAGTATTTAGCATCAGCTACTTTACACGTGATCTCTTCTACACATGATCTCTGAATAGTATTTAGCACAGATAGATTACACGTGATCTTTTCTACACGTGTTCTCTAAGTAATATTTAGCATCAGCTACTTTACACATTATCTCTTCTACACATGATCTCTGAATAGTATTTAGCATCATCTAATTTATACGTGATCTCTTCTACATGTCATCTCTGAATATTATCTAGCATCAGCTACTTTACACGTGATCTCTTCTACACATGATCTCTTCTATATGTGATCTCTGAATAGTATTTTGCTTCAGCTAGTTTACACGTGATCTCTTCTGCATGTTATCACTGAATAGTATTTAGCATCATATAGTTTACACATGATCTCTTCTACACCTGATATCTGAATAGTATTTAGCTTCAGCCAATTTACTCGTGATCTCTTCCACACAAGATCTCTGAATAGTATTTAGCTTCAGCCAATTTACTCGTGATCTCTTCTACACATGATCTCTGAATAGTATTTAGCACCAGCTACTTTATACATGATCTCTTTACAAGTGATCTCTGAATAGTATTCAGCATCAGCAGGTTTACACATGATCTCTTCTACATGTGATCTCTGAATAGTATTTAGCACCAGCTAGTTTACACGTGATCTCTTCTACACGTGATCTCAGAATAGAATTTAGCATCAGCTACTTTACACGTAATCCCTTCTACACATGATCTCTGAATAGTATTTAGCACCAGCTACTTTACACGTGATCTCTTCTACACGTGATCTCAGAATAGAATTTAGCATCAGCTACTTTACACGTAATCCCTTCTACACATGATCTCTGAATAGTATTTAGCACCAGCTACTTTCCACGTGATCCCTTCTACACGTGATCGCCGAATAGAATTTAGCATCAGCTACTTTACACGTGATCCCTTCTACACGTGATCACTGAATAGTATTTAGCATCAGCTACTTTACACATGATCTCTTCTACACATGATCTCTGAATATTATTTAGCATCAACTACTTTACTCGTGATCTCTTCTATATGTCATTACTGAATATTATTTAGCATCAGTTACTTTACACATGATCTCTTCTACACGTAATCTCTGAATAGTATTTAGCATCAGTTACTTTACACATGATCTCTTCCACATGTGATCTCTGAATAGTATTTAGCACCAGCTACTTTACACGTGATCCCTTCTACATGTGATCTCCGAATACTATTTAGCATCAGCTAATTTACACGTGATCTTTTCTACACGTGATCTCTGAATAGTATTTAGCATCAGCTTGTTTACATGTGATCTCTTCAACACGTGATCTCTGAATAGTATTTAGCATCAGCTTGTTTTCACGTGATCTCTTCTACATGTGATCGCTGAATATTATTTAGCATCAGCTACTTTGCACGTGATCTCTTCCACACGTGATCTCAGAATAGAATTTAGCATCAGCTACTTTAAACGTGATCTCTTCCACATGTGTTCTATGAATAGTATTTAGCATCAGCTTGTTTTCACGTGATCTCTTCTACATGTGATCTGTGAATAGTATTTAGCATCAGCTACTTTACACGTGATCTCTTCTACACGTGATCTCAGAATAGAATTTAGCATCAGCTACTTTACACGTGATCTCTTCCACATGTGTTCTCTGAATAGTATTTAGCATCAGCTTGTTTTCACGTGATCTCTTCTACATGTGATCTGTGAATAGTATTTAGCACCAGCTACTTTACACGTGATCCCTTCTACACGTGATCACTGAATAGAATTTAGCATCAGCTACTTTACACGTGATCCCTTCTACACGTGATCACTGAATATTATTTAGCATCAGTTACTTTACACATGATCTCTTTTACACGTGATCTCTGAATAGTATTTAGCATCAGTTACTTTACACATGATCTCTTCTACACGTGATCTCGGAATAGTATTTAGCATCAGCTACTTTACACGTGATCTCTTCTACACGTGATCTCTGAATAATACTTAGCATCAGCTAGTTTACACGTGATCTCTTCTACATGTGATCTCTGAATAGTATTTAGCATCAGCTACTTTACACGTGATCTCTTCTACACGTGATCTCAGAATAGTATGTGGCATCAGGTAGCTTACACATGATCTCTTCCACACATGATCTCTGAACAGTATTTAGCACCAGCTTGTTTACAGGTGATCTGTTCTACATGTGATCTCTGAACAGTATTTAGCATCAGCTACTTTACACATGATCCCTTTTACACGTGATCACTGAATAGAATTTAGCATCAGTTACTTAACACATGATCTCTTCTACACTTGATCTCTGAATAGTATTTAGCATCAGCTACTTTACACATGATCTCTTCTACACATGATCTCTGAATAGTATTTAGCATTAGTTACTTTACACATGATTTCTTCCACACGTGACCTCTGAATAGTATTTAGCATCAGCTACTTTACACGTGAACTCTTCTACAGGTCATCTTTGAATATTATTTAGCATCAACTACTTTACACGTGATCTCTTCTACATGTGATCTCAGAATAGTATTTAGCATCAGCTACTTTACACGTGATCTCTTCTACACATGATCTCAGAATAGTATTTAGCACCAGCTACTTTACACGTGATCTCTTCTACACGTGATCTCTGAATAGTATTTAGCATCAGCTTATTTACACGCGATCTCTTCTACACATGATCTCTGAATATAATTTAGCATCAGCGACTTTACACGTGATCCTTTCTACACGTGATCTCAGAATAGTATGTAGCATCAGGTAGCTTACACATGATCTCTTCCACACATGATCTCTGAACAGTATTTTGCATCAGCTTGTTTACAGGTGATCTGTTCTACACGTGATCTCTGAACAGTATTTAGCATCAGCTTGTTTACACATGATCTCTTCTACACGTGATCTCTGAACAGTATTTAGCATCAGCTACTTTACACATGATCTCTTCTACACGTGATCTCTGAATAGTATTTAGCATCAGCTTGTTTACACGTGATCTCTTCTACACGTGATATCGGAATAGTATTTAGCATCAGCAACTTTACTCGTGATCTCTTCAACACAATATCTCTGACTAGTATTTAACTTCAGCTATCTTACACATGATGTCTTCTACACGTGATCACTTCTACACCTAATCTCTGAATAGCATTTAGCATCATATAGGTTACACATGATCTCTTCTATACCTGATCTCTGAATAGTATTTAGCTTCAGCTATCTTACACATGATCTCTTCTACACGTGATCTCTGAATAGTATTTAGCTTCAGCTATCTTACACATGATCTCTTCTACACATGATCACTTCTACACCTGATCTCTGAACAGTATTTTGCATCAGTTACTTAACACGTGATCTCTTCTACACGTGATCTCAGAATAGTATTTAGCACAGATAGTTTACACATGATCTCTTCTACACGTGTTCTCTAAGTAGTATTTAGCATCAGCTACTTTACACGTGATCTCTTCTACACATGATCTCTGAATAGTATTTAGCACAGATAGATTACACGTGATCTTTTCTACACGTGTTCTCTAAGTAGTAATTAGCATCAGCTACTTTACACATTATCTCTTCTACACATGATCTCTGAATAGTATTTAGCATCATCTAATTTATACGTGATCTCTTCTACATGTCATCTCTGAATATTATCTAGCATCAGCTACTTTACACGTGATCTCTTCTACACGTGATCTCTTCTATATGTGATCTCTGAATAGTATTTTGCTTCAGCTAGTTTACACGTGATCTCTTCTGCATGTTATCACTGAATAGTATTTAGCATCATATAGTTTACACATGATCTCTTCTACACCTGATTTTTGAATAGTATTTAGCTTCAGCCAATTTACTCGTGATCTCTTCCACACAAGATCTCTGAATAGTATTTAGCTTCAGCTATCTTACACATAATCTCTTCCACACATGATCTCTTCTGCACCTGATCTCTGAATAGTATTTTGCATCAGCTACTTTACTCGTGATCTCTTCTATATGAGATCTCTGAATAGTATTTTGCTTCAGCTAGTTTACACATGATCTCTTCTACACGTGATCTCTGAATAGTATTTAGCATGATATAGTTTACACATGATCTCTTCTACACGTGATCTCTGAATAGTATTTTGCTTCAGCTAGTTTACACATGATCTCTTCTACATGTGATCTCTTCTGCACCTGATCTCTGAATAGTATTTTGCATCAGCTACTTAACACATGATCTCCTCTACACGTGTTCTCTGAATACTATTTAGCATCAGCTACTTTACACGTGATCTCTTCTGCACCTGATCTCTGAATAGTATTTAGCATCAGCTTGTTTACACGTGATCTCTTCTACACGTGATCTCTGAATAGTACTTAGCATCAGCTTGTTTACACATGATCTCTTCTACATGTGATCTCTGAATAGTATTTAGCATCAGCTTGTTTACACGTGATCTCTTCTACATGTGATCGCTGAATATTATTTAGCATCAGCTACTTTACACATGATCTCTTCTACACATGATCTCAGAATACCATTTAGCATCAGCTACTTTACACGTGATCTATTCTACATGTGATCTCTGAATAGTATTTAGCATCAGCTTGTTTACACATGATCTCTTCTACATGTGATCGCTGAATATTATTTAGCATCAGCTACTTTACATGTGATCTCTTCTACTCTTGATCTCGGAATACCATTTAGCATCAGCTACTTTACACATGATCTCTTCTACACATGATCTCTGAATAGTATTTAGCACCAGCTACTTTATACATGATCTCTTTACAAGTGATCTCTGAATAGTATTCAGCATCAGCAAGTTTACACATGATCTCTTCTACATGTGATCTCTGAATAGTATTTAGCACCAGCTAGTTTACACGTGATCTCTTCTACACGTGATCTCAGAATAGAATTTAGCATCAGCTACTTTACACGTAATCCCTTCTACACATGATCTCTGAATAGTATTTAGCACCAGCTACTTTACACGTGATCTCTTCTACACGTGATCTCAGAATAGAATTTAGCATCAGCTACTTTACACGTAATCCCTTCTACACATGATCTCTGAATAGTATTTAGCACCAGCTACTTTCCACGTGATCCCTTCTACACGTGATCACTGAATAGAATTTAGCATCAGCTACTTTACACGTGATCCCTTCTACACATGATCACTGAATAGTATTTAGCATCAGATACTTTACACATGAACTCTTCTACACATGATCTCTGAATATTATTTAGCATCAACTACTTTACTCGTGATCTCTTCTATATGTCATTACTGAATATTATTTAGCATCAGTTACTTTACACATGATCTCTTCTACACGTAATCTCTGAATAGTATTTAGCATCAGTTACTTTACACATGATCTCTTCTACACATGATCTCTGAATATTATTTAGCATCAACTACTTTACTCGTGATCTCTTCTATATGTCATTACTGAATATTATTTAGCATCAGTTACTTTACACATGATCTCTTCTGCACCTGATCTCTGAATAACATTTAGCATCAGCTAGTTAACGTGATCTCTTCAACACATGTTCTCTGAATAGTATTTTGCATCAACTACTTTACACCTGATCTCTTCTACATGTGATCTCTGAATAGTATTTAGCATCAGCTAATTTACACGTGACCTCTTCTACACGTGATCTCTGAATAGTATTTAGCATCAGCTACTTTACACGTGATCTCTTCTGCACCTGATCTCTGAATAACATTTAGCATCAGCTAGTTAACGTGATCTCTTCAACACATGTTCTCTGAATAGTATTTTGCATCAACTACTTTACACCTGATCTCTTCTACATGTGATCTCTGAATAGTATTTAGCATCAGCTAATTTACACGTGACCTCTTCTACACGTGATCTCTGAATAGTATTTAGCATCAGCTACTTTACACGTGATCTCTTCTGCACCTGATCTCTGAATAACATTTAGCATCAGCTAGTTAACGTGATCTCTTCAAAACGTGTTCTCTGAATAGTATTTTGCATCAGCTACTTTACACCTGATCTCTTCTACATGTGATCTCTGAATAGTATTTAGCATCAGCTTGTTTACATTTGATCTCTTCTACATGTGATCTCTGCATAGTATTTAGCATCAGCTTGTTTACACATGATCTCTTCTACATGTGATCTCTGAATAGTATTTAGCATCAGCTAATTTACACGTGATCTCTTCTACACGTGATCTCTGAATAGTATTTAGCATCAGCTTGTTTAAATGTGATCTCTTCTACACGTGATCTCTGAATAGTATTTAGCATCAGCTTGTTTTCACGTGATCTCTTCTACATGTGATCGCTGAATATTATTTAGCATCAGCTACTTTGCACGTGATCTCTTCCACACGTGATCTCAGAATAGAATTTAGCATCAGCTACTTTACACGTGATCTCTTCCACATGTGTTCTCTGAATAGTATTTAGCATCAGCTTGTTTTCACGTGATCTCTTCTGCATGTGATCTGTGAATAGTATTTAGCACCAGCTACTTTACACGTGATCCCTTCTACACGTGATCACTGAATAGAATTTAGCATCAGCTACTTTACACGTGATCCCTTCTACACGTGATCACTGAATATTATTTAGCATCAGTTACTTTACACATGATCTCTTTTACACGTGATCTCTGAATAGTATTTAGCATCAGTTACTTTACACATGATCTCTTCTACACGTGATCTCGGAATAGTATTTAGCATCAGCTACTTTACACGTGATCTCTTCTACACGTGATCTCTGAATAGTATTTAGCACCAGCTACTTTACACGTGATCCCTTCTACACGTGATCACTGAATAGAATTTAGCATCAGCTACTTTACACATTATCCCTTTTACACATGATCACTGAATAGAATTTAGCATCAGTTACTTAACACATGATCTCTTCTACACTTGATCTCTGAATAGTATTTAGCATCAGCTACTTTACACATGATCTCTTCTACATGTGATCTCGGAATAGTATTTAGCATCAGTTACTTTACACATGATTTCTTCCACACGTGACCTCTGAATAGTATTTAGCATCAGCTACTTTACACGTGAACTCTTCTACAGGTCATCTCTGAATATTATTTAGCATCAACTACTTTACACGTGATCTCTTCTACACGTGATCTCTGAATAGTATTCAGCATCAGCTACTTTACATGTGATCTCTTCTACATGTGATCTCGGAATTGTATTTAGCATCAGCTACTTTACACGTGATCTCTTCTACACATGATCTCAGAATAGTATTTAGCACCAGCTACTTTACACGTGATCTCTTCTACACATGATCTCTGAATAGTATTTAGCATCAGCTTATTTACACGCGATCTCTTCTACACATGATCTCTGAATATAATTTAGCATCAGCGACTTTACACGTGATCCTTTCTACACGTGATCTCAGAATAGTATGTAGCATCAGGTAGCTTACACATGATCTCTTCCACACATGATCTCTGAACAGTATTTTGCATCAGCTTGTTTACAGGTGATCTGTTCTACACGTGATCTCTGAACAGTATTTAGCATCAGCTACTTTACACATGATCCCTTTTACACGTGATCACTGAATAGAATTTAGCATCAGTTACTTAACACATGATCTCTTCTACACTTGATCTCTGAATAGTATTTAGCATCAGCTACTTTACACATGATCTCTTCTACACATGATCACTGAATAGTATTTAGCATCAGTTACTTTACACATGATTTCTTCCACACGTGACCTCTGAATAGTATTTAGCATCAGCTACTTTACACGTGAACTCTTCTACAGGTCATCTTTGAATATTATTTAGCATCAACAACTTTACACGTGATCTCTTCTACACGTGATCTCTGAATAGTATTCAGCATCAGCTACTTTACACGTGATCTCTTCTACATGTGATCTCAGAATAGTATTTAGCATCAGCTACTTTACACGTGATCTCTTCTACACATGATCTCAGAATAGTATTTAGCACCAGCTACTTTACACGTGATCTCTTCTACACGTGATCTCTGAATAGTATTTAGCATCAGCTTATTTACACGCGATCTCTTCTACACATGATGTCTGAATATAATTTAGCATCAGCGACTTTACACGTGATCCTTTCTACACGTGATCTCTGAATAGTATTTAGCATCAGCTTGTTTACACATGATCTCTTCTACACGTGATCCCTGAATATTATTTAGCATCAGCTACTTTACACATGATCTCTTCTACACGTGTTCTCTGAATAGTATTTAGCATCAGCTAGTTTACACATGATCTCTTCTACACGTGATCTCTGAATAGTATTTAGCATCAGCTTGTTTACACGTGATCTCTTCTACACGTGATATCGGAATAGTATTTAGCATCAGCAACTTTACTCGTGATCTCTTCAACACAATATCTCTGACTAGTATTTAACTTCAGCTATCTTACACATGATGTCGTCTACACGTGATCACTTCTACACCTAATCTCTGAATAGTATTTAGCATCATATAGGTTACACATGATCTCTTCTATACCTGATCTCTGAATAGTATTTAGCTTCAGCTATCTTACACATAATCTCTTCTACACATGATCACTTCTACAACTGATCTCTGAACAGTATTTTGCATCAGTTACTTAACACGTGATCTCTTCTACACGTGATCTCAGAATAGTATTTAGCACAGATAGTTTACACATGATCTCTTCTACACGTGTTCTCTAAGTAGTATTTAGCATCAGCTACTTTACACGTGATCTCTTCTACACGTTATGTCTGAATAGTATTTAGCCTCAGCTACTTTACACGTGATCTCTTCTACACGTTATCTCAGAATAGTATTTAGCATCAGCTACTTTACACGTGATCTCTTCTACACGTTATCTCTGAATAGTATTTAGCATCAGCTACTTTACACGTGATCTCTTCTACACATGATCTCTGAATAGTATTTAGCACAGATAGATTACACGTGTTCTCTAAGTAATATTTAGCATCAGCTACTTTACACATTATCTCTTCTACACATGATCTCTGAATAGTATTTAGCATCATCTAATTTATACGTGATCTCTTCTACATGTCATCTCTGAATATTATCTAGCATCAGCTACTTTACATGTGATCTCTTCTACACGTGATCTCTTCTATATGTGATCTCTGAATAGTATTTTGCTTCAGCTAGTTTACACGTGATCTCTTCTGCATGTTATCACTGAATAGTATTTAGCATCATATAGTTTACACATGATCTCATCTACACCTGATTTTTGAATAGTATTTAGCTTCAGCCAATTTACTCGTGATCTCTTCCACACAAGATCTCTGAATAGTATTTAGCTTCAGCTATCTTACACATAATCTCTTCCACTCATGATCTCTTCTGCACCTGATCTCTGAATAGTATTTTGCATCAGCTACTTAACACATGATCTCTTCTACACGTGATCTCTGAATAGTACTTAGCATCAGCTTGTTTACACGTGATCTCTGAACAGTATTTAGCATCAGCTAGTTTACACATGATCTCTTCTACATGTGATCTCTGAATAGTATTTAGCATCAGCTTGTTTACACGTGATCTCTTCTACATGTGATCGCTGAATATTATTTAGCATCAGCTACTTTACACATGATCTCTTCTACACATGATCTCGGAATACCATTTAGCATCAGCTACTTTACACGTGATCTATTCTACATGTGATCTCTGAATAGTATTTAGCCTCAGTTAGTTTACACATGATCTCTTCTACATGTGATCGCTGAATATTATTTAGCATCAGCTACTTTACATGTGATCTCTTCTACACATGATCTCGGAATACCATTTAGCATCAGCTACTTTACACATGATCTCTTCTACACATGATCTCTGAATAGTATTTAGCACCAGCTACTTTATACATGATCTCTTTACAAGTGATCTCTGAATAGTTTTCAGCATCAGCAAGTTTACACATGATCTCTTCTACATGTGATCTCTGAATAGTATTTAGCACCAGCTAGTTTACACGTGATCTCTTCTACACGTGATCTCAGAATAGAATTTAGCATCAGCTACTTTACACGTAATCCCTTCTACACATGATCTCTGAATAGTATTTAGCACCAGCTACTTTACACGTGATCTCTTCTACACGTGATCTCAGAATAGAATTTAGCATCAGCTACTTTACACGTAATCCCTTCTACACATGATCTCTGAATAGTATTTAGCACCAGCTACTTTCCACGTGATCCCTTCTACACGTGATCACCGAATAGAATTTAGCATCAGCTACTTTACACGTGATCCCTTCTACACGTGATCACTGAATAGTATTTAGCATCAGCTACTTTACACGTAATCCCTTCTACACATGATCTCTGAATAGTATTTAGCACCAGCTACTTTACACGTGATCTCTTCTACATGTGATCTCAGAATAGAATTTAGCATCAGCTACTTTACACGTAATCCGTTCTACACATGATCTCTGAATAGTATTTAGCACCAGCTACTTTACACGTGATCTCTTCTACACGTGATCTCTGAATAGTATTTAGCATCAGCTTATTTACACGCGATCTCTTCTACACATGATGTCTGAATATAATTTAGCATCAGCGACTTTACACGTGATCCTTTCTACACGTGATCTCAGAATAGTATGTAGCATCAGGTAGCTTACACATGATCTCTTCCACACATGATCTCTGAACAGTATTTTGCATCAGCTTGTTTACAGGTGATCTGTTCTACACGTGATCTCTGAACAGTATTTAGCATCAGCTTGTTTACACATGATCTCTTCTACACGTGATCTCTGAACAGTATTTAGCATCAGCTTGTTTGCACGTGATCTCTTCTACACGTGATCTCTGAACAGTATTTAGCATCAGCTTCTTTACACATGATCTCTTCTACACGTGATCTCTGAATAGTATTTAGCATCAGCTTGTTTACACATGATCTCTTCTACACGTGATCCCTGAATATTATTTAGCATCAGCTACTTTACACATGATCTCTTCTACACGTGTTCTCTGAATAGTATTTAGCATCAGCTAGTTTACACATGATCTCTTCTACACGTGATCTCTGAATAGTATTTAGCATCAGCTTGTTTACACGTGATCTCTTCTACACGTGATATCGGAATAGTATTTAGCATCAGCAACTTTACTCGTGATCTCTTCAACACAATATCTCTGACTAGTATTTAACTTCAGCTATCTTACACATGATGTCTTCTACACGTGATCACTTCTACACCTAATCTCTGAATAGTATTTAGCATCATATAGGTTACACATGATCTCTTCTATACCTGATCTCTGAATAGTATTTAGCTTCAGCTATCTTACACATAATCTCTTCTACACATGATCACTTTTACACCTGATCTCTGAACAGTATTTTGCATCAGTTACTTAACACGTGATCTCTTCTACACGTGATCTCAGAATAGTATTTAGCACAGATAGTTTACACATGATCTCTTCTACACGTGTTCTCTAAGTAGTATTTAGCATCAGCTACTTTACACGTGATCTCTTCTACACGTTATCTCTGAATAGTATTTAGCATCAGCTACTTTACACGTGATCTCTTCTACACGTGATCTCAGAATAGTATTTAGCATCAGCTACTTTACACGTGATCTCTTCTACACATTATCTCTGAATAGTATTTAGCATCAGCTACTTTACACGTGATCTTTTCTACACATGATCTCTGAATAGTATTTAGCACAGATAGATTACACGTGATCTTTTCTACACGTGTTCTCTAAGTAATATTTAGCATCAGCTACTTTACACATTATCTCTTCTACACATTATCTCTGAATAGTATTTAGCATCATCTAATTTATACGTGATCTCTTCTACATGTCATCTCTGAATATTATCTAGCATCAGCTACTTTACACGTGATCTCTTCTACACGTGATCTCTTCTATATGTGATCTCTGAATAGTATTTTGCTTCAGCTAGTTTACATGTGATCTCTTCTGCATGTTATCACTGAATAGTATTTAGCATCATATAGTTTACACATGATCTCTTCTACACCTGATAGCTGAATAGTATTTAGCTTCAGCCAATTTACTCGTGATCTCTTCCACACAAGATCTCTGAATAGTATTTAGCTTCAGCTATCTTACACATAATCTCTTCCACTCATGATCTCTTCTGCACCTGATCTCTGAATAGTATTTTGCATCAGCTACTTAACACATGATCTCTTCTACACGTGATCTCTGAATAGTACTTAGCATCAGCTTGTTTACACATGATCTCTTCTACATGTGATCTCTGAATAGTATTTAGCATCAGCTTGTTTACACGTGATCTCTTCTACATGTGATCGCTGAATATTATTTAGCATCAGCTACTTTACACATGATCTCTTCTACACATGATCTCGGAATACCATTTAGCATCAGCTACTTTACACGTGATCTATTCTACATGTGATCTCTGAATAGTATTTAGCATCAGTTAGTTTACACATGATCTCTTCTACATGTGATCACTGAATATTATTTAGCATCAGCTACTTTACATGTGATCTCTTCTACACATGATCTCGGAATACCATTTAGCATCAGCTACTTTACACATGATCTCTTCTACACATGATCTCTGAATAGTATTTAGCACCAGCTACTTTATACATGATCTCTTTACAAGTGATCTCTGAATAGTTTTCAGCATCAGCAAGCTTACACATGATCTCTTCTACATGTGATCTCTGAATAGTATTTAGCACCAGCTAGTTTACACGTGATCTCTTCTACACGTGATCTCAGAATAGAATTTAGCATCAGCTACTTTACACGTAATCCCTTCTACACATGATCTCTGAATAGTATTTAGCACCAGCTACTTTACACGTGATCTCTTCTACACGTGATCTCAGAATAGAATTTAGCATCAGCTACTTTACACGTAATCCCTTCTACACATGATCTCTGAATAGTATTTAGCACCAGCTACTTTCCACATGATCCCTTCTACACGTGATCACCGAATAGAATTTAGCATCAGCTACTTTACACGTGATCCCTTCTACACGTGATCACTGAATAGTATTTAGCATCAGCTACTTTACACGTAATCCCTTCTACACATGATCTCTGAATAGTATTTAGCACCAGCTACTTTACACGTGATCTCTTCTACACGTGATCTCAGAATAGAATTTAGCATCAGCTACTTTACACGTAATCCCTTCTACACATGATCTCTGAATAGTATTTAGCACCAGCTACTTTACACGTGATCTCTTCTACACGTGATCTCTGAATAGTATTTAGCATCAGCTTATTTACACGCGATCTCTTCTACACATGATGTCTGAATATAATTTAGCATCAGCGACTTTACACGTGATCCTTTCTACACGTGATCTCAGAATAGTATGTAGCATCAGGTGGCTTACACATGATCTCTTCCACACATGATCTCTGAACAGTATTTTGCATCAGCTTGTTTACAGGTGATCTGTTCTACACGTGATCTCTGAACAGTATTTAGCATCAGCTTGTTTACACATGATCTCTTCTACACGTGATCTCTGAACAGTATTTAGCATCAGCTTGTTTGCACGTGATCTCTTCTACACGTGATCTCTGAACAGTATTTAGCATCAGCTTGTTTACACATGATCTCTTCTACACGTGATCTCTGAATAGTATTTAGCATCAGCTTGTTTACACATGATCTCTTCTACACGTGATCCCTGAATATTATTTAGCATCAGCTACTTTACACATGATCTCTTCTACACGTGTTCTCTGAATAGTATTTAGCATCAGCTAGTTTACACATGATCTCTTCTACACGTGATCTCTGAATAGTATTTAGCATCAGCTTGTTTACACGTGATCTCTTCTACACGTGATATCGGAATAGTATTTAGCATCAGCAACTTTACTCGTGATCTCTTCAACACAATATCTCTGACTAGTATTTAACTTCAGCTATCTTACACATGATGTCTTCTACACGTGATCACTTCTACACCTAATCTCTGAATAGTATTTAGCATCATATAGGTTACACATGATCTCTTCTATACCTGATTTCTGAATAGTATTTAGCTTCAGCTATCTTACACATAATCTCATCTACACATGATCACTTCTACACCTGATCTCTGAACAGTATTTTGCATCAGTTACTTAACACGTGATCTCTTCTACACGTGATCTCAGAATAGTATTTAGCACAGATAGTTTACACATGATCTCTTCTACACGTGTTCTCTAAGTAGTATTTAGCATCAGCTACTTTACACGTGATCTCTTCTACACGTTATCTCTGAATAGTATTTAGCATCAGCTACTTTACACGTGATCTCTTCTACACGTGATCTCAGAATAGTATTTAGCATCAGCTACTTTACACGTGATCTCTTCTACACGTTATCTCTGAATAGTATTTAGCATCAGCTACTTTACACGTGATCTCTTCTACACATGATCTCTGAATAGTATTTAGCACAGATAGATTACACGCGATCTTTTCTACACGTTTTCTCTAAGTAATATTTAGCATCAGCTACTTTACACATTATCTCTTCTACACATGATCTCTGAATAGTATTTAGCATCATCTAATTTATACGTGATCTCTTCTACATGTCATCTCTGAATATTATCTAGCATCAGCTACTTTACACGTGATATCTTCTACACGTGATCTCTTCTATATGTGATCTCTGAATAGTATTTTGCTTCAGCTAGTTTACACGTGATCTCTTCTGCATGTTATCACTGAATAGTATTTTGCATCAGCTACTTAACACATGATCTCTTCCACACGAGATCTCTGAATAGTATTTAGCTTAGCTATCTTACACATAATCTCTTCTACACATGATCTCTTCTGCACCTGATCTCTGAATAGTATTTTGCATCAGCTACTTAACACATGATCTCTTCTACACGTGATCTCTGAATAGTACTTAGCATCAGCTTGTTTACACATGATCTCTTCTACATGTGATCTCTGAATAGTATTTAGCATCAGCTACTTTACACGTGATCTCTTCTACACATGATCTCTGAATAGTATTTAGCACAGATAGTTTACACGTGATCTCTTCTACACATGATCTCTGAATAGTATTTAACATCAGCTGCTTTACTCGTGATCTCTTCTATATGAGATCTCTGAATAGTATTTTGCTTCAGCTAGTTTACACATGATCTCTTCTACACCTGATCTCTGAATAGTATTTTGCATCAGCTACTTAACACATGATCTCCTCTACACGTGATCTCTGAATACTATTTAGCATCAGATAGTGTACACGTGATCTCTTCTGCACCTGATCTCTGAATAGTATTTTGCATCAGCTACTTAACACATGATCTCTTCTACACGTGATCTCTGAATAGTACTGAGCAACAGTCTGTTTACACATGATCTCTTCTACATGTCATCTCTGAATAGTATTTTGCATCAACTAATTTACACGTGATCTCTTCTACACGTGATATCAGAATACTATTTAGCTTCAGCAACATTACTCGTGATCTCTTCAACACAATATCTCTGACTAGTATTTAACTTCAGCTATCTTACACATGATCTCTTCTACAAGTGATCACTTCTACACCTGATCTCTGAATAGTATTTTGCATCAGTTACTTACCACATGATCTCTTCTACACGTGACCTCTGAATAGTATTTAGCACCAGCAAGTTTACACGTGATCTCTTCTACATTTGATCTCTGAATAGTATTTAGCATCAGCCACTTTACACGTGATCTCTTCTACACGTGATCTCTGAATAGTATTTAGCATCAGCTACTTTACACATGATTTCATCCACACGTGATCTCTGAATATTATTTAGCTTCAGCTACTTTACACGTGATCTCTTCTACACGTGGTCACTGAATAGAATTTAGCATCAGTTACTTTACACATGATCTCTTCTACATGTCATTTCTGAATATTATTTAGCATCAGCTTATTTACACGTGATCTCTTCTACACATGATCTCTGAATATAATTTAGCATCAGCTACATTACACATGATCCTTTCTACACGTGTTCTCGGAATAGTATGTAGCATCAGCTAGTTTAGACGTGAACAATTCTACACATGATATCTGAATACTATTTAGCTTCAGCTTGTTTACACGTGATGTCTTCTACACGTGATCTCTGAATAGTATTTAGCATCAGATAGTTTACATATGATCTCTTCTACACCTGATCACTGAATAGTATTTAGCACCAGCTAGTTTACTAGTGATCTCTTCTACATGTGATCTCCGAATACTATTTCGCTTCAGCTAGTTTACACGTGGTCTCTTCCACACATGATCTCTGAACAGTATTTTGCATCAGCTAGTTTGCACGTGATCTGTTCTACACGTGATCTCTGATAGTATTTTGCATCAGCTAGTTTACACGTGATCTCTTCTGCACCTGATCTCTGAATAACATTTAGCATCAGCTAGTTAACATGATCTCTTCGACACGTGTTCTCAGAATAGTATTTTGCATCAGCTACTTTACACCTGATCTCTTCTACACGTGATCTATGAATAGTATTTAGCTTCAGTTACTTTGCACGTGATCTCTTCTATACATGATCTCTGAATAGTATTTAGCATCAGATTGTTTACATGTGATCTCTTCTACACGTGATCTCTGAATAGTATTTAGCATCAGCTAGCTTACATTTGATCTCTTCTACACGTGATCTCTGCATAGTATTTAGCATCAGCTTGTTTACACATGATCTCTTCTACATGTGATCTCTGAATAGTATTTAGCATCAGCTAATTTACACGTGATCTCTTCTACACGTGATCTCTGAATAGTATTTAGCATCAGCTTGTTTACATGTGATCTCTTCTACACGTGATCTCTGAATAGTATTTAGCATCAGCTAGCTTACATTTGATCTCTTCTACACGTGATCTCTGCATAGTATTTAGCTTGTTTTCACGTGATCTCTTCTACATGTGATCTCTGAATATTATTTAGCATCAGCTACTTTACACGTGATCTCTTCTACACATGATCTCTGAATAGTATTTAGCACCAGCTACTTTACACGTGATCTCTTCTACATATGATCTCTGAATAGTATTTAGCACCAGCTACTTCACACGTGATCCCTTCTACACGTGATCACTGAATAGAATTTAGCATCAGCTACTTTACACGTGATCTCTTCTACATGTGATCTCGGAATAGTATTTAGCATCAGTTACTTTACACATGATCTCTTCTACAGGTCATCTCTGAATATTATTTAGCACCAGCTTGTTTTCACGTGATCTCTTCTACACGTGATCTCTGAATAGTATTTAGCATCAACTACTTTACACGTGATCTCTTCTACACGTGATCTCTGAATATAATTTAGCATCAGCTACTTTACACGTGATCTCTTCTACACATGATCTCAGAATAGTATGTAGCATCAGGTAGCTTATACGTGAACAATTCTACACGTGATATCTGAATAGTATTTAGCTTCAGCTACTTTACACGTGATCTTTTCTACACTTGATCTCTGAATATAATTTAGCATCAGCTTGTTTACACATGATCTCTTCCACACATGATCTCTGAACAGTATTTTGCATCAGCTTGTTTACAGGTGATCTGTTCTACACGTGATCTCTGAACAGTATTTAGCATCAGCTTGTTTACACATGATCTCTTCTACACGTGATCTCTGAACAGTATTTAGCATCAGCTTGTTTACACGGGATCTCTTCTACACGTGATCTCTGAACAGTATTTAGCATGAGCTTGTTTACACATGATCTCTTCTACACGTGATCTCTGAACAGTATTTAGCATCAGCTTGTTCGCACGTGATCTCTTCTACATGTGATATCGGAATAGTATTTAGCATCAGCAACTTTACTCGTGATCTCTTCAACACAATATCTCTGACTAGAATTTAACTTCAGCTATCTTACACATGATGTCTTCTACACGTGATCACTTCTACACCTAATCTCTGAATAGTATTTAGCATCATATAGGTTACACATGATCTCTTCTATACCTGATCTCTGAATAGTATTTAGCTTCAGCTATCTTACACATGATCTCTTCCACACATGATCTCTTCTGCACCTGATCTCTGAATAGTATTTTGCATCAGCTACTTAACACATGATCTCTTCTACACGTGATCTCTGAATAGTACTTAGCATCAGCTTGGTTACACATGATCTCTTCTACATGTGATCTCTGAATAGTATTTAGCATCAGCTTGTTTACACATGATCTCTTCTACATGTGATCTCTGAATAGTATTTAGCATCAGCTAATTTACACGTGATCTCTTCTACACGTGATATCAGAATACTATTTAGCTTCAGCAACATTACTCGTGATCTCTTCAACACAATATATCTGACTAGTATTTCACTTCAGCTATCTTACACATGATCTCTTCTACAAGTGATCACTTCTACACCTGATCTCTGAATAGTATTTTGCATCAGTTACTTAACACATGATCTCTTCTACACGTGACCTCTGAATATTATTTAGCATCAGCTAGTTTACATGTGATCTCTTCTACATGTGATCTCTGAATAGTATTTTGCATCAGCTGCTTTACACGTGATCTCTTCTACATGTGATCTCTGAATAGTATTTAGCATCAGCTACTTTACACGTGATCTCTTCTACAAGTGATCTCTGAATAGTATTTAGCATCAGCTACTTTACACGTGATCTCTTCTACACGTGATCTCTGAAAACTATTTAGCATCAGCTACTTTACACGTGATCTCTTCTACACGTGATCTCTGAAAACTATTTAGCATCAGCTAGTTTTCACATGACCTCTTCTACATGTGATCTCTTAAGAGTATTTAGCATCAGCTTGTTTACATGTGATCTCTTCTACACGTGATCTCTGAATAGTATTTAGCATAAGCTAATTTACATGTGATATCTTCTACACGAGATCTCTGAATAGTATTTAGCACCAGATAGTTTACACATGATCTCTTCTACACGTGATCACTGAATAGACTTTAGCATCAGCTGCTTTACACGTGATCTCTTCTGCACATGTTGTCTGAATAGTATTTAGCATCTGCGACTTTACACGTGATCTCTTCTACACGTGATCTCTGAATAGTATTTAGCCTCAGCTAATTGACACGTGATCTCTTCTACATGTGATCTCTGAATAGTATTTAGCATCAGCTACTTTACACGTGATCTCTTCTACACGTGATCTCTGATTGGTATTTAGCATCAGCTTGTTTACACGTGATCTATTTCTAAATGTGATCTCAGAATGGAATTTAGCATCAGCTACATTACACGTGATCTCTTCTAAACATGATCTCAGAATAGAATTTAGCATCAGCTACATTACACGTGATCTCTTCTACATGTGATCTGTGAATAGTATTTAGCATCAGCTACTTTACCCGTGATCTCTTCTACACATAATCTCGGAATTGCATTTAACACCAGCTACTTTACACGTGATCTCTTCCACATGTGATCTGTGAATAGTATTTAGCATCAGTTACTTTACACGTGATCTCTTCTACACATGATCTCAGAATAGCATTTAGCACCAGCTACTTTACACGTGATCTCTTCTACACATGATCTCTGAATAGTATTTAGCACCAGCTACTTTACACATGATCTCTTCTACATGTGATCTCAGAATAGTATTTAGCATCAGCTTGTTTACACATGATCTCTTCTACAAGTGATCTCTGAATAGTATTTAGCATCAGCTAATTTATATGTGATTTCTTCTACACATGATCTCTGAATAGTATTTAGCATCAGCTTGTTTACATGTGATCTCTTCTACACATGATCTCTGAATAGTATTTAGCATCATATAGGTTACACTTGATCTCTTCTACATGTGATCTCGGAATATATTTAGCATCAGCTACTTTACACATGATCTCTTCTACACGTGATCTCTGAATAGTATTTAGCATCAGCTAATTTACATGTGATATCTTCTACACGAGATCTCTGAATAGTATTTAGCACCAGATAGTTTACACATGATCTCTTCTACACGTGATCACTGAATAGACTTTAGCATCAGCTGCTTTACACGTGATCTCTTCTGCACGTGTTGTCTGAATAGTATTTAGCATCTGCGACTTTACACGTGATCTCTTCTACACGTGATCTATGAATAGTATTAGCTTCAGCTAATTTACACATGATCTCTTCTACACGTGATCTCTGAATAGTATTTAGCCTCAGCTAATTGACACGTGATCTCTTCTACATGTGATCTCTGAATAGTATTTAGCATCAGCTACTTTACACGTGATCTCTTCTACACGTGATCTCTGATTGGTATTTAGCATCAGCTTGTTTACACGTGATCTCTTCTAAACATGATCTCAGAATGGAATTTAGCATCAGCTACATTACACGTGATCTCTTCTAAACGTGATCTCAGAATAGAATTTAGCATCAGCTACATTACACATGATCTCTTCTACATGTGATCTGTGAATAGTATTTAGCATCAGCTACTTTACCTGTGATCTCTTCTACACATGATCTCGGAATTGCATTTAACAACAGCTACTTTACACATGATCTCTTCCACATGTGATCTGTGAATAGTATTTAGCATCAGTTACTTTACACGTGATCTCTTCTACACATGATCTCAGAATAGCACTTAGCACCAGCTACTTTACACGTGATCTCTTCTACACATGATCTCTGAATAGTATTTAGCAGCAGCTACTTTACATGTGATCCCTTCTACACGTGATCACTGAATAGAATTTAGCATCAGTTACTTTACACATGATCTCTTCTACATGTGATCTCTGAATAGTATTTAGCATCAGCTACTTTACACATGATCTCTTCTACACATGATCTCTGAATAGTATTTAGCACCAGCTACTTTACACATGATCTCTTCTACATGTGATCTCAGAATAGTATTTAGCATCAGCTTGTTTACACATGATCTCTTCTACATGTGATCTCTGAATAGTATTTAGCATCAGCTAATTTATATGTGATTTCTTCTACACATGATCTCTGAATAGTATTTAGCATCAGCTTGTTTACATGTGATCTCTTCTACACATGATCTCTGAATAGTATTTAGCATCATATAGGTTACACTTGATCTCTTCTACATGTGATCTCGGAATATATTTAGCATCAGCTACTTTACACATGATCTCTTCTACACGTGATCTCTGAATAGTATTTAGCATCATCTAATTTATACGTGATCTCTTCTACATGTCATCTCTGAATATTATCTAGCATCAGCTACTTTACACGTGATCTCTTCTATATGTGATTTCTGCATAGTGTTTAGCAACAACTACTATACACATGATCTCTTCTACACGTGATCTCTTCTACACGTGATCTCTGAATAGTATTTTGCCTCAACTCGTTTACACATGATCTCTTCTACAAATGATCTCTGAATAGTATTTAGCATCAGCTTGTTTACATGTGATCTCTTCTATACCTGATCTCTGAATAGTATTTAGCATCATATAGGTTACACATGATCTCTTCTATACCTGATCTCTGAATAGTATTTAGTTTAGCTATCTTACACATGATCTCTTCTACACATGATCTCTTCTGCACCTGATCTCTGAATAGTATTTTGCATCATCTGCTTAACACATGATCTCTTCTACACGTGATCTCTGAATAGTATTTAGCATCAGCTTGTTTACACATGATCTCTTCTACATGTGATCTCTGAATAGTATTTAGCATCAGCTAATTTACACGTGATCTCTTCTACGCATGATCTCTGAATAGTATTTAGCATCAGCTTGTTTACATGTGATCTCTTCTACATGTGATCTCTGAATAGTATTTAGCTTCAGCTAATTTACACATGATCTCTTCTACACGTGTTCTCTGAATAGTATTTAGCATCAGCTACTTTACACATGATCTCTTCTACACGTGTTCTCTGAATAGTATTTAGCATCAGCTACTTTACACATGATCTCTTCTACACGTGTTCTCTGAATAGTATTTAGCATCAGCTACTTTACACATGATCTCTTCTATACCTGATCTCTGAATAGTATTTAGCATCAGCTACTTTATACATGATCTCTTCTACACGTGATCTCTGAATAGTATTTAGCATCAACTACTTTACACATGATCTCTGAATAGTATTTAGCATCAGCTACTTTACACATGATCTCTTCTAAACATGATCTCGGAATAGAATTTAGCATCAGCTACATTACACGTGATCTCTTCTACACATGATCTCAGAATTGAATTTAACACCAGCTACTTTACACATGATCTCTTCCACATGTGATCTGTGAATAGTATTTAGCATCAGTTACTTTACACGTGATCCCTTCTACACATGATCTCGGAATAGCATTTAGCACCAGCTACTTTACACGTGATCTCTTCTACACATGATCTCTGAATAGTATTTAGCATCAGCTACTTTACACGTGATCCCTTCTACATGTGATCACTGAATAGAATTTAGCATCAGTTACTTTATACATGATCTCTTCTACACGTGATCTCTGAATAGTATTTAGCATCAGCTACTTTACACATGATCTCTTCTAGATGTGATCTCGGAATAGTATTTAGCATCAGCTACTTTACACGTGATCTCTTCTACCCGTGATCTCTGAATAGTATTTAGCATCAGTTACTTTACACATGATCTCTTCTACACTTGATCTCTGAATAGTATTTAGCATCATCTACTTTACACATGATCTCTTCTACATGTGATCTCTGAATAGTATTTAGCATCAGCTACTTTACACGTGATCTCTTCTACAATGATCTCTGAATAGTATTTAGCATCAGTTACTTTACACGTGATCTCTTCTACACGTGATCTCTGAATAGTATTTAGCATCAGCTTGTTTACATGTGATCTCTTCTACATGTCATCTCCGAATATTATTTAGCTTCGGCTAGTTTACACATGATCTCTTCTATACGTGATCTCTGAATATTATTTTGTATCAGTTGGTTTCACACGTGATCTCTTCTACATGTGATCTCTGAATATTATTTAGCATCAGCTGGTTTACACATGATCACTTCTAAATGTGATCTCTGAATAGTATTTAGCATCAGATAGTTTACACGTGATCTCTTCTACACGTGATCTCTTCTACATGTGATCTCGGAATAGTATTTAGCATCAGCTACTTTACATGTGATCTCTTCTACATGTGATCTCTGAATAGTATTTAGCATCAGCTTGTTTACACGTGATCTCTTCTACACGTGATCTCTTCTACACGTGATATCGGAATAGTATTTAGCTTCAGCTACTTTACACGTGATCTCTTCTACACATGATGACTGAATAGTGTTTAGCATCAGCTACTTTACACGTGATCTCTTCTACATGTGATCTCAGAATAGTATTTAGCTTCAGCTACTTTACACGTGATCTCTTCTACACATGATGACTGAATAGTGTTTAGCATCAGCTACTTTACACGTGATCTCTTCTACACGTGATCTCAGAATAGTATTTAGCATCAGCTGGTTTACACATGATCACTTCTAAATGTGATCTCAATAGTATTTAGCATCAGATAGTTTACACGTGATCTCTTCTACACGTGATCTCTTCTACATGTGATCTCGGAATAGTATTTAGCATCAGCTACTTTACATGTGATCTCTTCTACATGTGATCTCTGAATAGTGTTTAGCATCAGCTACTTTACACGTGATCTCTTCTACACATGCTGACTGAATTGTGTTTAGCATCAGCTACTTTACACGTGATCTCTTCTACACGTGATCTCAGAATAGTATTTAGCATCAGCTAGTTTACACATTATCTCTTCCATACGTGTTCTCTGAATAGTATTTAGTATCCAACACGAGCTCTCTGGCCTTCAACCCCCAGGTTAAGGGACCCTCTATCTAGCACAGAGCACCGTATAGTATCTAATTCTAGAGTCTGCTGTCACACTCAACAATTATCCTGACAACTCCCAGAACATCATCTGGGGTAACTCCGGGGTGCAGAGAATGGGAGGTCGTGGGTCAGTGTCACAATTGCTAATAATGGAGAAAATAGACTGGGGGAAGTTCAAGAGGCAGCATTAGAGCAACACAGATATCCCAGAGAGTTGTGGGGCTGGAGGATGTTACAGAGATGGCGGGGGCAGGGGAGGGTACAGGCTATGGAGGGATTTCTAAACAAGGGTGCGAATTTTAAATTCAAGGCTGTGCTTGACTGAGAGTCAGTGTGTGTCAGTGAGCGCAGGGGTGATAGACGAAGGAGACACAGGCAGCAGATTTTGGGTGATATCGAGATTATGGAGGGTAGGATGTTGGATGTGGGTCAGGAGTATGTTAGAATAGTCGTGTCTGGAGGTTACACAGACATTGATGAGGGTTTCCATAGAAGATGAGCTGAGCTGGGCCTGAGTCAGGTGTTTTTATGTAAGTGGAAATAGACGGTCTTAGTGATGACACAGTTACATGGTTAGAAGCCCATCTCAGGGGCAAATATAACACCAAGTTTGTGAACAGCCACAGAGCAGACAGGGAGAGGGATGGAACTGGTGGCTAGGAAATGGAGATTGTGGCATGGACTGAAGGCATTGGCTTTGGAATTCCCGATATTCAGTTGGTGGATATTTCTGCTCATCCAGGAGTGAATATCGGATACGAGTCTGATCATTTTGAGACTGTGGAGAGGTTGAGAGAGATGGTGGTGAGATGGAGCTGGGTGCTGTCAGTGTACACGTGGAACCTGATGCTGTGATTTCAGATGTGGGGCAGTAAGTAGATGAGAAATCGGAGGCGGCCACAATTAGATCCTTGAGAGACACCAGAGGGAACAGACCAGGAGCTGGAAGAGAAGCCATTGCAGGTAATTCTCTGTGATTAGATCGATAAGAATGGAATTCCCAGTCAGCACTCTGTCTCTTCCAGGACGAGATAGCACAGAACAGGCTCGAGCAGGACCTGACCATGGGGAGGAGGGGCACGTCAGTATGAGGTCCCTCCCCTTGAGGAGGCAGTGCTGGTGGTGAGCGGGAGGGCAGTGGGAGACACAGTGAATGCAGGGAGAGCAGCAAGGGGGCATCTCACCGGGAGGTATGTGAGCATTCCAGCTTCCTCACAGAGACACAGATATTCCCAATCCCGAATCCCCCAAACCCATCCTCACTCCCAACTCCATATGGTCTCATCACACATACCGTCCTGTAGAGGTCACACAGACTGTACCCAAACCCTCCCAATGTTATCATTGCAGGTTCCAGAAGCAAGATCCACCTCACCCCCTTCCCCATAGAGGAATAGGAAGATCCATCTCACCCCCTCCCCCATAGAGGAATAGGAAGATCCACCTCACCTCCTTCCCCATAGAGGAATAGGAAGATCCATCTCACCCACTCCCCCATAGAGGAATAGGAAGATCCACCTCACTCCATCACCCATAGAGGAATAGGAAGATCCACCTCACCCCCACGCCCACAGAGGAATAGGAAGATCCAACTCACCCCCTCCCCCATAGAGGAATAGGAAGATCCATCTCACCCCCTCCCCCATAGAGGAATAGGAAGATCCACCTCACCCCCTCCCCCATAGAGAAATAGGAAGATCCATCTCACCCCCACGCCCATAGAGGAATAGGAAGATCTACCTCACCCCCTCCCCCATAGAGGAATAGGAAGATCCACCTCACCCCCTCCCCCATAGAGGAATAGGAAGATCGACCTCACCTCCCTCCCCACGCTCCAGTACTTTTCATTAGTAATGATAAGTTCTGGAAAGATTAATGGGGTAAAAGGTGATAAATCCCCTGGACCTGGTGCCCAACATCCTCGGGGTCTAATAGATGTGGCTGCAGAGAGAGTGGATGCATGGGTTTCATCTTCCCGAATTCCCCAGATTCTAGACCATTCCCCATGGATTGGAAGGTAGTGAATGTAACCCCAGTGTTCCAGAAAGGAGGGAGGGAGAAAACAGGGAATTATACCAGACCAGTTAGTCTGACATCAGGAATAGGGAAAATACTGGAATCTTTTATGGGGGATGTGGTAACAGGACACTTGGAAAATCCCGGCCTTGATTAGACTCGGTCAACAGGGATTTATGAAAGGGAATCATGTCTGACTGAAGGATTGTAGATTTTTCCGTGTGTAACTGGCAGGGTCGATACGGAGGAACCATCGATTCGGTATATTTGGATTTTCAGGAGACACTGGATAAGATTCCACACGGGAGGTTGTGACACAAGATTAGGGTTCATGGGATTGGGGAGAATGTATGAACATGGATTCCGGACAAGCTAACGGACAGAACACGGCGGGAATGAACTGGTCACTATTCAAACATATTAGATAGGTTTGAAATAAAGATAGAATTGCTTTAGGAGCAGTTCAGAGAAGGTCCACTGGACTCATTCTTTGGATGAAGGTGTTGTTTTATGAAGGAAGCTCCAACAGGTCAGGCCTATATCCACTGGAGTTTCAAAGAGCGAGAGGGGATCTTATTGAAACATATAAGATCCAGCGGGGACTTGATAGAGTGTATCCCCTGAGGATGTTTCCTCATCTGGGGGAGACTAGAACTAGGGGTCATAGTTTAAAAATAAGGGGTCTCCCTTTTAAGCCAGAGATGTGAAGAAAAGCTTTATCCCAAAGTGTAGTTGGTGTGTGGAATTCTCTTCCACAGAAAGTAGTGGAGCCAGGGTTTTTGAATTGATTCAGGGCAGAGTTAGATTTTTATAGGCAACAAAGTCAAGGCTTAAGGGGGGCAGGAAAGTGGAGCTGAGACTATAACCGGATCAGCCATTCTCGTATTGAATGACGGAGCAGGCTCGAAGGGCCGAATGGCCTACTGCTGTTCCGATGTTCCTGTGTCCCTGTTATCAGGATGGAGAACTGGAACTAACAGGACAGGATCATTGGGTCTCTGCTATTTACAGTTGAGAGCAATGATTTAGACGAGGGGTCTGAGTGTAACACAGACAAGGTTACTGACAATAAATAGTTAGTTGGGAAAGTAAGCTGTGAGGAGGATACAAAGAGACTGCAAAGGGATATAAACAGGTTCAGATATTCGAGAGAGAGAGAGAGAGAGAGAGAGTATGGGAAACACCCTCAGGGTTTAAACTGAAATGTGACAGAGCAGTTGCTGAGAGAGGCGACTGGAACAGGAGAAAAAAATCACAAAGAGACGATCACCGCACAAGGAGAAGCGGCAGGGGTAAGTTTACCCAGAAACAGTTCAGTGAATCCTCCTATCAGCTAAACCCGATCAAGTGATGTATTCAAAACTGTAAAATAAGATTAGTTGATTAAAAATGATGACCACAAATTTTGCCTCCATAACCCCGGGAATTTGGACACGACAGGAACCCGATTGGAAACAAAATGGCGGCTGCAGATAAAAAAAAACAATTTCTCATTCTCCCTGGTCCCTTGGATCTCTAACTCTGGGAGATTTCCTGTATCTTTGTCAGTGAAGACAGACACAAAGTAATCATTTAGCTTCTCTGCCATTTCTCTATTCCCCATTATAAATTCTCTTAGCTACCTGTAATGGACCCACATTTATTTTAGCTAAACATTTCCTTTTTCATACCTACAGAAGCTTTTACAGTCAGTTTACATGTCTTTTGCGAGTTTACGTTCATTTTCTATTCTCCCTTTATCAGTTTCTTGGCCCTCCTTTGCTGTTTTCTAAAATGCTCCCAATCCTTAAGTTTGTTAATATTTTCGACAACTTTATAAGCCCTTACTTTTAATCTTAAACAATCCTTAATGTCCTTTGTTAGCCACATTGACTGATTTTTCTTTTTTGGTTTTTGTGCCTTGAAGGAATGTATAATTGCAGTAAACTATGTAATAATTCACTAAAGACTATCCATTGCCAATGTACTGTCGCACCTTTCAATGTATTTCCCAATCCACATCAAGCAATTTTCCCCCTCACAGAAACCCAAGGAGAAATCATTTTCCTTGTTGAAATTTAACACACTGGTTTCGGATTGAACTGCCTCACTTTCAAACATAATGTAAATTACCGAATACTCGATCTATAATAGCCTGTCCTCTGGTCCGTTCCTCAACATTCTGCTCTAGAAAACCATCCCTAACACACTCCAGAAACTCCTCCTCCCCAGTGTCAGTGCTCATTGCTCTGACCCAGTCTAAATGCAAATTGAAATCACCCATGATCACTGTATTACCCATTCTACACATGTCTCTAATCTCCTGATCAATATCATGCCCCACATTACCAATACTGTTTGGTGGCTGATGAACAGCTCCAACCAATCGTTGCTGCCTCTTGCTGTTTCTTAGCTCCCACACAAACAGATTCCACACATTGTTCTTCTGATCTGAGATCCACCCATACTAATGCCTGATCCTGTCCCTTATTATCAGCGCAGTACTAACACCTTTTCCTTTCTCCTGTCCTTCCTAAATGTCAAATATCATTGAATATTCAGTTCCCAGTCTTTGTCACCCTGTAGCCACATTTCTGTCATGGCAATTAGATCATAGGCATTTACCTCTATCTGTGCCTTTAATTTGCTAGTTAATAATGCTTGCACACAAACAGCAGAGAGACCTTACCCTGAGTGAGACACAGTCAGAGTGAGTGTGGGTATTGGCAATTTGGTGCACAGTGGGAATTCGCTACACAAGGGAAGAGGTGCTCTTTGTGTTTTTTTCTTTGCTATCCAACTTCTTAAATCTTCAGAGAGTGGTCTTGCCCTGCTGCAGCAGTAGAGGCTACAAGGGAAAGGAATGGCTGGTAAGTAGTGGGTAAGGTCGGGTAAGTATTTACTACTTTTATTGCTTATAGTTTAAGGACTATAATCAAAGATTGGTTTATGGTTTGTATATTCTGTAGTTATGAGGATCAGGAAAGAAGGGCCCTCGAGTAATTGATTTACAATGTTTAATTTAAAGGGATAAATCATGGCAGGAGAGCTCAAAGCCGTGGTGTGCTCTTCGTGCTCCATGTGTGAAGCTGGGAACATTTCCAGTGCCCGGGACCAGCATTTGTGCAGGAAGTGTGTCCAGCTGCAGCTCCTGGAAGCTCAGATTTCAGAGCTGGAACGGAAGCTGGAGACACTGTGGAGCATCCGCAAGTCTGAGAGCATCGTGGATAGCACATTTAGAGAGGTGGTCACATGCAGCTGAAGTGACTTGAGGAAGGAAAGGAATGGGTGACCACAAGGCAGTCCAAACGAAACAGGCAGGTAGTTCAGGAGTCCCCTGAGGTACTGCTCACAAATCGGTATTACATTTTGGAGTCTGATGAGGATGCTGGTTCCTCCAGAGAGTGCAGACAGAGCCAAGCTTCTGGCACCACAAGCAGCCTGTCTGTACCAGAGGGGAGGAAGAGCAATAGTAATAGAGGATTATATAGTCAGGGGAACAGGTAGGCGCTACTGTGGCTGTCAACGTGACTCCAGGATGGTGTGTTGTCTCCTTGGTGCCAGGGTCCGGGATGTCACTGAACAGCTGCAGGGCATCCTGAAGGGGGTGGGTGATAAGGCAGAGGTCATGGTACATGTTGGTACCAATGACATAGGTAGAAAGAGGGATGAGGTCTTGCATCAATATTTCAGGGAGTTAGGCAGTAGACTAAAAAGCAAGACCTCTCGGGTTGTAATCTCTGGATTACTCCCAGTGCCACATGCTAGTGAGCACAGAAATAGGAGAATAGTGCAGATGAATACGTGGATTAAGAGTTGGTGCAGGAGGGAGGGTTTTAGATTCCTGGATCACTGGGACCGTTTCTGGGGAAGGTGGGACCTGTACAAGTGGATCGGTCTACATCTGAACCAGAGCGGGACTAATATCCTTGCTGGCGGGTTTGCCAGTGCTGTTGGGAGGTGTTTAAAATAATTAGCAGGGGGAGGGGACACAGAATGTTAACAGAATAGGGACACATCATAATACAATAAAACAATCAAGTCAGACAGAGTACAGCTGCATTAAGTTTCAAGGGAGTAAGGCAAGGCTGGATGGCCTCTACTTTAATGCCAAGAGTATTACAGGTAAAACGGATGAGTTAAGGGTGAGGATTGACACGTGGAATTGTGATATATTGGCCATCACTGAAACGTGGCTGAGGGAGGGGCAGGATTGGCAGCTCAACATTCTGGGATATAGAATCTTCAGGCGAGACGGGGAGGCGGTAAAAGAGGAGGAGGCATTGCATTATTAGTTAGGGAGTCAGTTACTGCAGTAAGGAGAGATGATATCTTGGAGGGGGCATCGAATGAAGCTTTGTGGGTGGAGCTTAGGAATGAAAAAGGGGCAGCCACATTGTTAGGTGTTTATTATAGACCCACAGATAGTCAGCAGGAAATTGAGGAGCAAATATGAGCACAATTTGCGGAGGTGTGTAAAAACAATAACAATAGGGTAATTATGTTAGGAGATTTCAACTTTCCCAACATTAATTGGGATAGACATAGTGTTAAGTGCTTGGATGGATTGGATATTTTGAAATGTTTACAGGAGGACTTTTTAGGTCAATATGTAGAGGGTCCAACAAGGGATGGCGCAGTGCTGGACTAATTTTGGGGAATGAAGCCGGAGAGGTGGCTGAGGTGGTGGTGGGGGAGCATTTTAGTGATATTGACCACAACATGGTACAGTTTAGGCTTGTTATGGACAAAGAAATAGGCAAGTTGCAAAAAAATGTTTTGGATTGGGGGAGATTGGATTTTAGTAAAATAAGGCAGGATCTGGCCAAGGTAGACCGGGAACAGTTACTTGTGGGGAAATCTACAGAGGAGCAGTGGGGGGTATTGAAAAAGGAAATGGGGAGTGTACAGGCTCAACATGTTCCCTCTAGGGTGATAGGAAGGAGTAACAAGCCCAGAGAACCATGGATGACCAGAGTTATTCAGGATACGATGAAAATGAAGAGAGAGGCTTTTAGCAGGTACAAGGGAAGCAAATCAGCGGAGGCATTAGTGGAGTACAGACAGTGCAGACTGGAGCTTAGAAAGCAATTAGGAGAGCAAAGAGGGGATATGAGAAAGCTCTGGCTGGTAAAAGTAGGGAAAATCCCAAGATATTCCAGATGTATATCAATGGGAAGAGGATAACCAGGGAAAGAGTAGGGCCCATTAGGGACCAAGGGGGCAATCTATGGGCGGAGCCAGCGGACATCGCTAGAGTGTTGAATGAATACTTCTCATCCGTCTTCAACCAAGAGAATGAGAATGAAGGTATGGAACTCGGGGAGAGAGACTGCAAGGTTCTTAAATAAATTGATATATGGAGTGACAAGGTATTGGAGATGTTGGCAGGCTTAAAAGTGGACAAATCTCCAGGTCCGGACGATCTGTCTTCCAGACTGCTGAAGGAGGTAAGGGAGAAGATCTGAAGGGCTCTGACCCAAATTTTTAATTCCTCTCTGGCCACGGGGGAGGTGCCAGAGGACTGGAGAAAAGCTAATGTGGTTCCGCTATATAAGAAGTGTTGTAGAGATAAGCCAGGGAATTACAGGCCAGTGAGTCTCACATCAGTGGTAGGGAAATTATTGGAGAAAGTTCTGAAGGAGAGTATCTATCTCCACTTGGAGAGGCAAGGTTTGATCAGGGATAGTCAGCATGGCTTTGTCAGAGGGGGGGCATCCCTAACAAATTTGATTGAATGTTTTGAGGAGGTGACCAGGTGTGTAGATAAGGGTAGTGCAGTTGATGTAGTTTATATGGATTTCAGCAAAGCCTTCGACAAGTTCCCACATGGGAAATTTATAAAGAAGGCAAATGGACATGGGATACAGGGTAATTTGATAAGATGGATTCAAAATTGGTTTAGTTGTAGGAGACAGATGGTGATGACAGAAGGATGCTTTAGTGACTGGAAGCCAGTGTCCAGTGGTGTACCACAGGGATCTGTGCTCAGTCCCCTATTATTCGTCGTTTATATAAACAACATAGATGACTATGTGGGGGTAGGATTAGTAAGTTTGCGGATGACACAAAGATTGGCCGGGTGGTTAACAGTGAGGCTGAGAGTCTTGGGCTACAGGAAGATATAGACAGGATGGTCAAATGGGCAGATAAGTGGCAGATGGAACTTAACCCTGAAAAGTGTGAGGTGATACACTTTGGAAGGAGTAATTTGACAAGGAAGTATTCAATGAAAGGCATGAGACTTGGAAGTTCTGAGGAACAAAGTGACATTGGAGTGTGTGTCCATAGATCTCTGAAGGCGGAGGGGCATGTTAGTGGGGTGGTGAAAAAGACATATGGGACACTTGCCTTTATCAATCGAGGCATAGATTACAAAATTTGGGAGTCATGTTGGAGTGTATAGAACCTTGGTGAGGCCACAGCTGGAGTACTGTGTGCAGTTCTGGTCGCCACATTATAGGAAGGATGTGATTGCAGTGGACGGGGTGCAGAGGAGATTCACCAGGATGTTGCCTGGGACGAAAAATTTAAGTTATGAAGAGAGGTTGGAAATGCTTGGGTTGTTTTCATTGGAGCAGAGAAGACTGAGGGGCCACCTGATCGAGGTGTACAAGATTATGAGGGGCATGGACAGGGTGGATAGGGAGCAGCTGTTCCCCTTAGTTGAAGGGTCAGTTATGAGGGGATATAAGTTCAAGGTGAGGGGCAGGAAGTTTAGGGGGGATGTGAGGGGAACATTTTTTACCCAGAGAGTGGTGACAGTCTGGAATGCATTGCCTGGGAGAGTGGTGCAGGCGGGTTGCCTCACATCATTTAAAAAGTACCTGGATGAGCACCAGGAACGTCATAACATTCAAGGCTATGGGCCAAGTGCTGGTAAATTGGATTAGGTAGGAAGGTCAGGTGTTTCTCACGTGTCAGTGTAGACTTGATGGGCTGAAGGGTCTCTTCCCCACTGTGTGATTCTGTGATTCTGTGATTGTGTGAATAGTCTTGTTATAAAAGAACCGTTCGGATGAATGACAATAACATGATAGAATTTACATTATGTTTTAAAATGTACAGACTGGATTGTGAAATGTGAGGTACCTGAGTACACAGAGTGGATTGTGAAGTGTGATGTACGTGAGTACACAGACTGCATTGTGAAGTGTGATGTACCTGAGTACACAGACTGGATTGTGAAGTGTGATGTACGTGAGTACACAGACTGCATTGTGAAGTGTGATGTACCTGAGTATACAGACTGGATTGTGAAATGTGACGTACCTGTGTACACAGACTGGAATGTGATGTGTGATGTACCTGAGTACACAGATTGGATTGTGAAGTGTGATGTACCTGAGTACACAGACAGGATTGTGAAATGTGACGTACCTGTGTACACAGACTGGATTGTTAAGTGTGATGTACCTGAGTACATAGACTGGATTGTTAAGTGTGATGTACCAGAGTACACAGAATGGATTGTTAAGTGTGATGTACCTGAGTACACAGCCTCAATTGTGAAGTGTGGTGTATCTGAGTACACAGAGTAGCTTGTGAAGTGTGATTTACCTGAGTACACAGACAGGATTGTGAAGTGTGGTGCACCTGAGTACACAGACTGGATTGTGAAGTGTGATGTACCTGAGTAGACAGCCTGGATTGTGAAGCGTGATATACCTGAGTACACAGACTGGATTGTGAAGTGTGATGTACCTGAGTACACAGACTGGATTGTGAAGTGTGATGTACCTGAGTACACAGACTGGATTGTGAAGCGTGATGTACCTGAGTACACAGACTGGATTGTGAAGTGTGATGTACCTGAGTACACAGACTGGATTGTGAAGTGTGATGTACCTGAGTACACAGACTGGATTATGAAGTGTGATGTACCTGAGTACACAGACTGGATTGTGAAGTATGATGTACCTGAGTACACAGACAGGATTGTGAAGTGTGATGTACCTGAGTACACAGACTGGATTGTGAAGTGTGATGTACCTGAGTACACAGACTGGATTGTGAAGTATGATGTACCTGAGTACACAGACTAGATTGTGCAGTGTGATATACCTGAGTACACAGACTGGATTGTGAAGTATGATGTACCTGAGTACACAGACAGGATTGTGAAGTGTGATGTACCTGAGTACACAGACTGGATTGTGAAGTGTGATATACCTGAGTACACAGACTGGATTGTGAAGTGTGATGTACCTGAGTACACAGACTTGATTGTGAAGTGTGTTGTACCTGAGTACACAGACTGGATTGTGAAATGTCACTTCACCAATAAGTAGCCATTGTTAAACTATAATAATGACATTTTGCTGAGCAACTTATTAATAAAATTTTATTGCAGCTTTTTGCAGATCTTTATATATTGGCACAATAATCTGGTCTGCATATATTACTGTATATTGATAACATATATTTGTAATACATATTTTAATTCATATAATATGATACATATGACTTATTACTCAGGCTTCCCTATATATTACTCAGCAGAATATATCGTCACTAACGTTTTAACTATATAGTGTCACAGCTCTGATAACCATATTAATCAAGTTTTAATTGTATCTTTCATTCTCTCTGTGTTTACTGACACAATTCTCTGGTTTGTGGGTTCCCCTATGTACAAACCATCTGTGATGTCCTTGGAGTAATGGCTCAAACTGACTCCATCAAACTGACATTCCAAATAGGCCGACATTGTTCATAACGGGATTAACTGTAATTGGCTCAGATCTGAGCATCAGCAGCTAAAATAGAGAGAGGGATGGAGGTCAATTAGGGGGAGAGGTGAAAGTCAATTAGAGAAGGGTTGGAGGTTAGATAGACAGAGAGATGGAGGTCAGGTAGAGAAAGGGATAGAGTTCAGACAGAGGGTTGGAGGTCAGATAGAGAGAGTGATGGAGGTCAGATAGACAGAGAGATGGAGGTCAGGTAGAGAAAGGGATAGAGTTCAGTCAGAGGGTTGGAGGTCAGATAGAGAGAGTGATGGAGGTCAGATAGACAGAGAGATGGAGGTTAGGTAGAGAAAGGGATATATATCAGATAGAGGGATGGAGTCATATAGAGAGAGGGGTGGAGGTCAGATAGAGAGAGGAATGAAGGGCTGAAATGCAGAGTGATGGTGGTCAGATGGAGCGAGGGATGGAGGTCAGGTGGACAGATGTCTGGAGCTCAGGTTGAGAGAGGGGTGGATGTTAGATAGGGATAGGTGTGGAGAACAGGAAGAGAGAGAGATGTAGGTCAGATAGAGAGAGGGATGGAGTCAGATAGAGAGAGAGATGGAGGTCTGAAACGCAGAGGGATGGAGTCAGATAGAGAGAAGGATGGAGTCAGATAGAGAGGGGGATGAAGGTCAGATAGAGAGAGGGATGGAGCTCAGATAGAGAGAGGGATGGAGTCAGATAGAGAGAAGGATAGAAGGCAGATAGAGAGAGGGATGGAGTCAGATAGAGAGAAGGATAGAGGGCAGATAGAGAGAGGGATGGAGGTCTGTAATGCAGAGTGATGGAGTTCAGATAGAGAGAGGGATGGAGTCAGATAGAGAGAGGGATGGAGTCAGATAGAGAGAGGAATGGAGGTCTGATAGAGAGAGGGATGGAGTCAGATAGAGAGAGGGATGGAGTCAGATAGAGAGAGGGATGGAGTCAGGTAGAGAGAGAGATGGAGTCAGATAGAGAGAGGGATGGAGTCAGATAGAGAGAGGGATGGAGTCAGATAGAGAGAGGGATGGAGGTCAGATAGAGAGAGGGATGGAGTCAGATAGAGAGAGGGATGGAGTCAGGTAGAGAGAGGGATGAAGGTCAGGTAGAGAGAGGGATGGAGGTCAGATAGAGAGACGGACGGAGTCAGGTAGAGAGAGGGATGGAATCAGATAGAGAGAGGGATGGAGTCAGATAGAGAGAGGGATGGAGTCAGACAGAGAGAGGGATGGAGGTCAGATAGAGAGAGGGATGGAGTCAGATAGAGAGAGGGATGGAGTCAGATAGAGAGAGGGATGGAGGTCTGAAGCGCAGAGTGATGGAGGTCAGATGGAGTGAGGGATGCGGTCAGGTGGAGAGATGGCTGGAGGTCAGGTAGAGAGAGGGATGGAGTCAGATAGAGAGAGGGATGGAGTCAGATAGAGAGAGGGATGGAGGTCTGAAACGCAGAGTGATGGAGGTCAGATGGAGCGAGGGATGCGTTCAGGTGGAGAGATGGCTGGAGGTCAGGTAGAGAGAGGGGTGGAGTTCAGAAGGGAGAGGGGTGGAGGACAGGTAGAGAGAGGGGTGGAGGTCAGAAGGGAGAGGGGTGGAGGACAGGTAGAGAGAGAGATGGAGGTCAGTTAGAGGGATGGCAGGAGTACAGATAGAGAGTAGGCTGGAGATCAGAAAGAGAGAAGAGTAGAGGTCAGATGGAGAGAGGGATGGAGGTTGGAGAGAAAGACGGATGGAGGTTAGAGAGAAAGACGGATGGAGGTCAGACAGAGAGAGGAATGAAGATCAGATAGAGAGAGGGATGGAGGTCAGAACGAGAGACAAATGGAGCTCAGAGCGAGAGAGGGATGGAGGTTGGATAGAGAGTGGGATAGAGGTCAGATAACTACAGGGATGGAGGTCAGAGAGAGAGAGATGGAGGTCAGATAGAGAGAGGGATGGAGAGCTGTTCAGGAGAGAGATGGAGCTCGGATACACCAGGGGTGAAGCTCAGTGAGGTGTGTATCTGAGAGGAAGGTCGGACACTCAGAGGGAGGGATGGAGATCAGGGAGGTGTGTATCTGAGAGGAAGTTCGGTCACTCAGGGAGAGGGATGGTGATCAGGGAGGTGTGTATCTGAGAGGAAGTTCGGTCACTCAGGGAGAGGGATGGAGATCAGGGAGGTGTGTATCTGAGAGGAAGGTGGGACACTCAGAAGGAGGGATGGAGATCAGGGAGATGCGTATTTGAGAGGAAGGTCGGACACTCAGAGGGAGGGATGGAGATCAGGGAGGTGTGTATCTGAGAGGAAGTTCGGTCACTCAGGGAGAGGGATGGTGATCAGGGAGGTGTGTATCTGAGAGGAAGGTGGGACAATCAGAAGGAGGGATGGAGATCAGGGAGATGCGTATTTGAGAGGAAGGTCGGACACTCAGAGGGAGGGATGGAGATCAGGGAGGTGTGTATCTGAGAGGAAGGTCAGACACTCAGAGGGAGGGATGGAGATCAGGGAGATGTGTATCTGAGAGGAAGGTCGGACACTCAGAGGGAGGGATGGAGATCAGGTGGAACGAGGTTACTGTCCAGTCTCTCCACCTGTGCTGCAGTTTGGTGTAGACTAACCTGTTGCTCTGTAGATCCCGGTTAATGCAATCCCCTTGCTCCCTGCCTTTCCACCTCTCTCAAACCACACCACCACTTCTTCCCTGTAGGGAATGGGATTGAGCCAGTAACCCAGAGGAGATGAGTTCAAATCCCAGGATGGGAAATAGTGAAATGGAATTGGATAAATCTGATCATTTGTGTTCTGGCTGCAGAAATTGTCCATAAATCCTGCTGGATTGCTGTAAAACACAAGGGACTCAGTGAGGGAAGCTGCCGGTCTCACCCTGTCACTCTCTACCCTGTCAATCACTTTAAGAATTTTATATATTTCAATGGGATCACCTCTCATTCTTCTAAACTCCAGGGAATAATGTCCCATTCTACTCAATCTCTCCTCATCGGACAATCCCCTCATCCCAGGAATCACTCTGGGGAATCTCTGCTGCACTCCTTCCAAGGCTGGTATATCCTTCCTTAGGTAAGGAGACCGAATCTGTACACAGTAATCCATGTGTGGTCTCACCAAGGTCCGATAGAATTATAGTAAGACTTCTTCACTCTGACAGGTACAGGAGCTGACACAGAGTCTCTCTCTCTCTCACACTAACCCATCCCTCTCCCTCTCACTCTCTCTATCTCTCTCTCTCTTTCAATCTCTGTCGCTCTCTCCATCTCCCTCCCTATCACTCACACTAACTCATTCATCTCATCCCTCTCTCTCACTCTCTCTCTCACTCTCTCTCTCTTTCTCAATCTCTGTCGCTCTCTCCATCTCCCTCTCACTCACACTAACCCATCCCTCTCTCCCGCTCTCTCGCTCTCTCTATCTCACTCTCTCTCTCTCTCTCTCTCTCAAACTCTCTATGTCGCTCTCCCTCTATATCTAACTCTCCATCTCATCCTCTCTCTCTCTATCTCTCTGCCTCTCTCTCCATCTCTCTGTCTCTCTCTCACTCTCTCACTCTCTCTCCCCCTCTCTCTCTCTCACTCTCTCTCAATCTCTATCCTGCCTTGTCCCTCTGTAGATGTTCTCTGGGTGTGAGTGTGTAATATAAGGGGGTGTTTGTCAGTATATTTTCGATGCTCTATGGTTTCTGAGCATGGTGGGAGGGGATCAGGGCTCTGTTCTTTGACGTGACGCAGTGATATCTGTCCCAGTGTCTCAGACTGTGATGCTGTTGTTTTCTGTGACTGACGCTATGATATTGATTGTAATCTCACTCAGTGTGACACGAGGTTACATGTCTTGATCAGTGGTGAGGGAGGAGCAGACTGAACAAGGAGCTGCAATCATCAGTCACTGCCGAAATCCTTCACACAGCCCGCACACTCCGCAAACTTCTTCACTAAATATTCTTTCAGCTCCTTAATGAGAGGCCTGGAGCTGAAAAGGGAAAAAGAGAAAGACATCTTTTCGAGAGGCTCATGGACACAATGTACACTGTACATTACCCACTAATGACACTCTGTCTACATTTAACTCATTGTTTAAGCTCCAGCCCACCTCCTGTTCCCATCCATATGTTTCAGTCAAGGAGCCTGATAAGCCTCTAGCACAGGAGGAGGCCATTCAGCCCCTTGTGTCTGTGCTAGCTGTGCACTCGGATCATTCAGAACTAACCTCTCAGTTTAATGTCTGTAATGGGGAAGTGACTGGAACCTGTTATTAGAGACAGAATGAGTGATAAATATGAACTGATCAGAGAGAGTCAGCATGGATTTAAAAAGGATCAGACATCTTTAACTAACCTGGTTACATTTTTTAAGGAGGTCACTAATGTGGTAGATCAGGGAGAGTCTTTTCTATTGATATAGATTTCCAGAAGACATTCGAGAAGGTTCAACATGAGAGACTGTGAATAATAATGGAAGCAGATGGAATTTGAGGAAACCTGTTGCCATGGATGAGGAACTGGTTAGGAGGCAGGAGACAGAGAGTAGGGATAATGTGTATGTGCTCCAATGAGCAAGATGTGAATAGTGATGTCCCCAGGGATCTGTGCTGGAGCCTCAGCTTTTCACAATATTTATCAATGATTTGGATGAAGAAATAGAGAGCCATATATCCAAGATTGCTGACGACACTAAGTTAGGCGGCTTGGAGGAGGTTACAGAGATGGGGAGTGTCGAGGACTGAGAGGGATTTGAGAACAAGGATGAGAATTTTAAAATCGAGACATTGCTGGGCTGGGAGGTCAGTGAGTACAGGGGGTGATGGGTGAACGGGACTTGGTGTGAGTTCAGATCCGGGCAGCAGAGTTTGGGATGAGCTCATGTTTACGGAGTGTGGAAGGTGTGACTCCGGCCAGGGCAGCATTGGAATCGTCACGTTTCAGGGAACAAAGACATGGAGGAGATTCTCAGCAGCAGATGGTCTGAGGCAGGCCGGACTCGGGCGATGTTACCGAGGTGGAAATAGGCTCTCTTAGTGATGGAGCGGATGATGTGGTCAGAAGCTCATCTCAGGGTCAAACTGGACACCATGGCTGTGAACTGTGTGGTTCAGTGTCAGACAGACCCAGGGAGAGGGATGGAATCGGTGATGAGGGAACAGAGTTTGTGATGGGGACTGAAGACAATGGCAAATGGAGCTCAACGTGGGGAGTGTGAAATCATCCACTTTGGACCGAAGAAAGATGGATCAGAGTAATTTGTAAATGGTGAGATGCTGGCAGCTGTGGAGGAGCAGAAAGATGAGGCCAAGGTTGTGAAGAGTCTGGTTCAGCAGCAGACAGTGCTCAGGGAGAGGGATGGAGTTTGTATCGGGAGCTGAAGATGATGGCTTTGATCTTCCCAATGTGTTTCCCAGTGAGCCTGCCTCCTCAGTCCTGACTGCTCTTAGCTGCTGTTCTTTTCACTGATTGGACAGTTATTATTACAGATTCAGACCACAGCAGAAACCCCCAGTGTAAAAAATAACTGCAAAGATTGTCCGATCGCAAGACTGAATCGTAACCAAGAGAGGAAGTGAAAGAAGGAGCTCAGAGCAGCTGGATGTTTGTTACTGACACGGGAGAAAACTGTGAACCGTGTCCACTACCTAGAATCTTACAGCACAGAAGGAGGCCATTCAGCCCATCCTGCCTGTGAGTTACCCAGTGAGTCCCACTCCCCCTCTCTGTCCCCATAACCCAGCAAATCTTTCCTTTTCAGGTAGATCTCCAATTCCCTCTTGTAGACCTGGGTCCACAGCTCAAGACTGTCTCGAACCTGGGCTCGAAATTGGCATCTCATTCATTCATTGGAAGACAAAATGCCCGGAGTGGGAAATGGAGCTCAGAACTCCAAACATTCCCTCTCCCCTCCTGAGGGACACTTCATGCTGGGATACATTTCGATGGAATCCGGGAGCACAACATGGGGGAGGCTGTGGGGTAGCGGCAATGTTACTGGACCAGTAATCCAGAGGCCCAGGGTAACGCTCTGGGGTCACACTTTCAAATCCCACCCTGGCAGCTGGTGGAATTTAAATTCAATTAATAAATCCAGAATTAAAAGTTAGTCTCAGTCACGGTGACCATGAAACCATTGTCGATTGATGTAAAAACCCATCTGGTTCACTCATGTCCTTTAAGGAAGGAAATCTGCTGTCCTTACCTGGTCTGGCCTACATGTGACTCTAGACCCACAGCAATGTGGTTGACTCTTCACTGCCTCTGAAATGTCCTCCCATTTGTACCAAACCGCTATGAGGTCTAAAAGGAATGAAAGCAGACGGACCACCCACCATTGATCTAGACACTGGAAACGACAACAGCAAACTCAGCCCTGTCCACCCTGCAAAGTCCTCCTGACTGACATCTAGGGACTAGTGCCAAAATTGGGAGAGCTGTCTCACAGACTAGTCAAGCAACAGCCTGACAGAGTCATCCTCACGGAATCATACCTTACAGATAATGTCCCGGACACCACCATCACCATCCCACCAGCAGGACAGGTCCAGCACAGGTGGTGACACAGTGGTATACAGTCAGGAGGGAGTTGCCCTGGGAGTTATCAACATCAACACCCAACCCCATGAAGTCACATGGCATCAGGTCAAACATGGGCAAGGAAACCTCCTGCTGATTACCACGTACTGCCCTCCCTCAGCTGGTGAATCAGTGCCCCTCCATGTTGAACATCACTTGGAGGGAGGACTGAGAGTGGCAAAGGCACAGAATGTACTCAGTGTGGAGGACTTCAACGTGCATCACTAAGAGCTGCTCAGTGTGTTGAAGCCTCGACCTGATAGCAGGATATTTGACTGCAGGAGCCATCACCACTGAGCATAATTCTCTCATCGACAACGTGAATTTTTATAGTGCCTTAACATAAAAAACATCCCAAGGGGTTTCAGAGAGCTGCAGTAAGAGGAACGGGGGAGGGGATGATGGGACTTTAGGAAGAGGGATCGAAGTCTTAGGTGAAAGGATGGAGTTTGATGGAGGAGAGAGAAGCCTGGAGAGGGGGAGGGATTAAGGCAGGAATTCAGGGAGCTGGGCCTAGGCGTCTGAAGGCTCTGCTGTCAATGTTGGGATGAATGAAGCAGCGATGGGCAGGAGAGCAGAGTCAGAAGGTGGAAGGGTGAGGGAGGGAATGTGAGTCTGCAGCAGAACACAGAGGTAGGGAGGAGCGAGGCCATGGAGTGCATTGGAGGGCAGTGAGGTCAGGGGTTACAGGTCAGTGAGGTCAGGGATAATGTAGGAACAACACTTCATGTGGCACAGGGTATGGAATGCTGCATTTCGGACAGTTGGGATTTATGGAGCGTGGATGAAGGAAGCCGGGAGAGGACATCGGAATAATGGAGTCAGGAGGCGAGACAAACAGGGATAAGGGTTTCTGTGGTCAAGGGGCTGATGTAGTGCAGAGACGGACAATGTTGTGGAGATGGAAATGAGAGGCTTACGGGATGGAGAGATGTGGAGTTTGAAGCTCAGATACTGGGGGCCCAATGGGAAGGAGGCCCATGTTTACTGGTCCCTATTGGAGGCTCCAGTGGGAAGGAGGCCCATGTTTACTGGTCTCTATTGGAGGGTCCAGTGGGACATGGACACCATGGTTGATGTGTGGGACAGTTCCTTGTTGTCAATGTGTGATTGTCCACCTTTGAATAAGTCACAAGCAAGGTGGATAAAGGGGAAACTGTAGATGTGGTGTACACGGAATTTTTAAATGCATTTGATAAGGTGACACATCAAACATTGCTGCATAAGATGAGAGCTCATGGGCCAGGATTTTGCTCTCGTCGGGTGAACTCGGTGGGGGTGAGAGTGGGCGTTCAGGAAGCCGACCACTGCCTGTGATTGGAGCCTGAGCGGGATTTCACAAAGGCGAGCCAATTAAAGCCCTCCCAGCGTGAACCATGTGCTACAGCGCTCAGCGCTGCCTGTGTCGGGAGGAGGGAGGGAGGGGGGTAAGCGGAGAGCTTTGTGCATGAGTGCGAGTGTGCACAGGAAAAGCTCCCTGAGGCACGGAGCGGCCTGTAAGGTAGCTCAATGTGTCGATCTCATCAAGATGGGTAGGAATGTAATTTGTTAAGAGGAGGTAGGGAGTCTGCAAAGGGATATGGACAGGTTAAGTGAGAGGACAACAATTTGTCAGATGGAGCGTAATGTGTGAAAATGTGAACTTGGCAGGAAGAATACAAAAGCAGGATATTATTTAAATGGAGAGAGATCCTGCAGAACTCTGCGATCCAGAGGGATCTGGGTGTCCTGGTGCATGAATCACAAAAAGTTGGTTTGCAGATGCAGCAAGTGATTCGGAAGGCACATGGAGTGTTGGAGTTTGTTGCAAGGGGAATGGAATATAAACATAAGGAAGTTTTACTGCAGCTGTACAGGGACATTGGTGAGACCACATCTGGAGCAGTGTGTACAGTTTTGGTCTCCTTATTTGAAAAAGGATATAATTGCGTTTGAAGCAGTTGAGAGAAGGTTCATTCGGCTCACTCCTGGGATGAGGGGTTTATTTCATGAAGGCAGGTTGGACAGGTTGGGACTCCAGTCAGTGCAATGGAGAAGAATGAGAGGGGATCTTATTAAAACATATAAAATCCTGAAGGGATTTGATAGATTGGATTCCAGGAGGTTGACCCCACTTCTCAGGAGAGAGAAAAATGAGTAGGTGGAGGGACAAAGAAAGAGAGACAGAAAGTTAGGGAGAAAGAGAGAGAAAGAGTGAGAGGGAGAGAGAGGGAAAGGAAGAGAAGGGGAGGGAGAGAGAGAGCAAACAAGGAGAGTGAGACAAAAAGAACAAGACAAGGAGACAGGCAGAACGAGAGGGAGAGAGAGACAGGGAGTGACGGACAGAGAGAGGGAGAGATAGAGAGAGAGTGATGGACAGATACTGAGAGAGGGAGGGAGAGAGTTGAAGAGGAAGTGAAAGGTGCTGACGTGGTTCTCTCTGGGTGATACCATTTACATACTGAGGAACAGCCAGTGAGACTCTGACAGGCTGCAGCTGTATAAAGCTGAGCCCAGTGAAGGGAGAGTTTATCAGTGACCAGGCACAGGGACAGGAGCAGACACCATGATTTCAGCCATCCAGCTGATCTGGCCTCTGGCATTCTGCATCGCAGGTACAAATCTCTCTCCTTCCACCGTGAATATTGTCCTGCTCTCCATTTCCATCCAATTCGACTGACTTGTGATTGAAGGGAAAATGCTGAAAGCAGAGGAACGGTCACTGTCTCTAACAATATCTCATTTTACAGGCTCTTTGTGTGACAGTTCTTACTTCACACTGTTTCTCTATTACCCCTCAGGTATCAGTGGGGACATCACCATGAAACAGCCTCCCCTGGTGTCAGTGAGCCTGGGCCAGACCGCCACCATCACCTGTACGGCCAGTCAGTCTGTTAGCAGCTATGTTGCTTGGTACCAGCAGCGAGAAGGACAGAAACCGACTCTCCTGATCTATGATGCAACAACTCGATTCACAGGAACATCCGAGCGATTCACCGGCAGTGGATCTGGCACTCAATTCACCCTGACAATCAGCAATGTACAGAATGAGGATGTCGCTGATTATTACTGTCAGCAAACTGACAGCTCCCCCTACACAGTGATACAGAGCCTGACAAAAACCTCAATACACACAGCACCACCTCCTGTACTGACACATCCCACAGTTATATAGAATATATAATAATGGTCACTTTACCTCTTACCTTACATGTCCACATATGAAGAGTGGCTGAAAGATTTATCATATAAAATTGGGATTCTCAATTCTCCCAACAAAAAAAAGGCATTGAGAGGAAGAGAGAGGGAAAGAGAGAGTGTTAAAGGTGAGTGTGAGTGAGAGACAGAGAGAGGGTGAGAGTGAGTTAAAGGTGAGTGTGAGTGAGAGACAGAGAGAGGGTGAGAGTGAGTGAAAGGTGAGTGTGAGTGAGAGACAGAGAGAGGGTGAGAGTGAGTTAAAGGTGAGTGTGAGTGAGAGACAGAGAGAGGGTGAGAGTGAGTTAAAGGTGAGTGTGAGTGAGAGACAGAGAGAGGGTGAGAGTGAGTTAAAGGTGAGTGTGAGTGAGAGACAGAGAGAGGGTGAGAGTGACTGAATGAAGCAGAGAGCTGAGGTTTTTGTACAGCCCCTGCACTGGAATCTCTCAGTGTGGGTTACGTTCGGTAAAGGAACCAAACTCAGACTGAGTAAGTAAACCCCAATCCTCTCTTATTAACCCTTTCAATACTAAAACTTTCTCAAACACTAATGCTGAATAGTTGAAGGTGTTAGTGAGGAGCTGCAGTGAATGAAATGGTTCAGTGAACAACACTGTGTATAACAGGGTGCCCAACTGTATTTCTTTCATTACATTCCCCCCTTTAAGCAGCAAGATAGAAATAACCAACTTTTACCCACCGTCTAGAGGAGATCTGGACGTTTGCAGACTGTGCTGACATTGCTGCACCATGGACTGAAATCACTCACTAGACTCCTGTCAGTCTCAGTGTGACAGACACGGGCAGAGTTTGATATGAGCTCCGGCTCCCTCTCACAGTCTCTGATATAACTGATCACAGCACCAGCACAGTGAGACACCGAGGTCCCACCTCCCCCAGCTTGAACTCTGCTCTCTCCACTCCCTGGTTATCTCTTGGCAAATTTCTGATGACAAACAGGTAGAGCAGGGCCCACAATCCAGTGGCTTCAGTGTTCCAGGATTTCGGGGAGACTCTCCGTTTCCCCCGAATGTTTAAGTGTCACCCTCTAGACTCCAGACCTCCTGGAATCTGCTCTCCATCTCTCTCCTGAAGACACTGTCTCTGACTGGGGAACAGCTCCACCCTCCCCAAGTGGGCTCATTCCTCCAAGTGACTTGAGCACATAATCCAGGCTGAGACTCCAGTGCGGTATTGAGGGAGGGCAGCACTGTCAGAGGAGCTGTCTTTCAGATGAGACAAACTGAGGTCTGCCCTCTCAGTGGGATGTAAAAGTTCCCATGGCGCTGTGAGAAGAATAGCAGGGGAGTTCTTGCGCATTTTCTGTTTAGTATTTATCTCTCAAAGAACATCACAAAAAAACCTGACTTTCTGGCCATCATCACTCTACTGACTGGGATCTTACTGTGTACAGTTAGCTGTAAAAATCCTGAGATGATGACTGGTGCTATAGAAATGCAAGTATTGAGACTGAAGGTTCCTAATCCTGACCCTCGCACTCACACTTTCCATGGTTCATGGTGTCATTCGGAGTCGTGACCTTGTCTGACCCCCAGACCCTGAGACTAATTGTAGCCTCACCCTTGACCTCTCTCCAGTGCTGGGTGGCAAGGTTTGAAATGAAATCTAGAATCTTCTATACTGAGACCCAATCTGAATCCTTTCTGAAGTGGGTTGATCCAAATGTGCTCCAACATTCTGGGATAAAGTTCTCTCAATGTGTGTGTGATCTGAGGATTGTTAATGTGAACCTGTTTCCTCGGACAGGCTGATTAATAGTCAGAGCTTCCTGACAGCTTAACAGTGTCTTAGAGGGACACTGAGTCTTTAAACACTCTTACTATTAACCATTTCAGTGCTGAATTTGTGGTAACCCTCTTTACAAATGTCTAAGTAACAGCCCAATATGATTTAACCAGCTTAACATCAAACCTTTACCTCCTGCCACTCAACCAATTTGAAACACAACTTGCTCCTTTCCCTGGCATCCAATGAGTTTTAACTTTCTGACCAGTCTGTCCATGTCAGAAGTCTTGCTAAAATCCACATCGATTACATCAAACTCGCTATCGTTGTCAACCCTTCTTGTTACCTCCTCATGATGATGAGAATTTCTCTTAGAAAGATTTCTGACATTTGCCCACCACTGAGGTTAGAGTGACTGGTCTGTAATTTCTCAGTCTATCCCTTCCTCCCTTTTTAAACAACATTATCAGTCCTCCAGCCCTCTGTAACCACACCCCTTTCCAGAGAGGATTGGGAAATAATGGTCAGAGCCTCTGCTATTTCTTCCCTTGTTTCCTTTCCTGCCTGGGATACAATTCATCCGGGTCTGGGGATTTATCCACTTTCCAAGATGCTGAACACATTAATATCTCCTCTCTCACCATGTTTATCCCATCCAATATTTCACAATTCTGCTCCTCCTCAACTAGAATGTCCGCGTTGTCCCTCTCTTGTGTGAAAACAGATGTAAATTATTCATTCAGAACCATCTATGTGCTTCCAACCCCACCCCCTCCCCCCAATACAGAGAGTGAGTGAGACGGAGGGAGGGAGAGAGAGGGAGAGTGAGAGGGAGAGAGAGAGGGAGAGAGAGAGAAGGAAAGAGAGAGAGAGTCAGAGAGTAAGGAGGAGAGAGAAGGAGGGAAAGAGGGGGAGAGGGAGGGAGAGAGAGGGAGAGGGTGACAGAGATACAGAGAGAGAGAGTGGGTGAGAAAGAGATACAGGGGGAGACAGAAAGAGTGACAGAGAGTGAGTGACAGAGATCTATTTTTTGGTCTCCAATTGGCCTTACTCAATCTTTAGTTATCCTCTTGCAATGTCCCACGCTATTTCTTTGTGTGAAGATATTTGTTCTGAGCCCATTTTATATCTTTCCTGAATGTTTCCCATTGCTCTGACACTGATTTATCTTCAGGTTTCTGTTTCCTGTCCATTTTGGCAAATTGGCCTTTCCCTAATGTACAAATTTTACACTTTACCTTTTTCCATAACTGCTCTAAATCTAACTGAATTATGATCACTATTATCCAAATACTCTCCCACTGATACACCTTCCACCTGGCCAGATTCATTCCCTGAAATTGTCTAAAACTGCCCCTTCTCTTGCTGAGTTTGTTATGTTCTGCCGAAAAAAAATCACCTGGATGGATTATAAGAATTTTGCATCATCTAAACATTTACACAGATTTCATCCCAGTTAATATTCGGGAAGTTGAAATTCATTATAATGACAGTGATTAAACTTCCTTCTCTTCCATTTCAGGCAGAGAGAAGTCACCACCCACACTGACCCTGCTGCCCCCCTCCCCAGAGGAGGTCAAGACCAAGGGCACTGCCACCCTGGTGTGCCTTGCCAATCACTTCTATCCCGATGAGGTGAAGGTGGAGTGGAAGAAGGACGGTGCAGCCATTTCGGACGGGGTTCAGACCAGCAACTACCTGCGAGCTTCAGACAGCACCTACAGCGTCAGCAGCCTGCTGACCCTCTCTGGCTCCGGCTGGGAGTCCAACGCCAGCTTCTCCTGTGTCGTCACCCACGAGAGTCTTTCCTCTCCCCTCAGCAAGAGCATCAGGAGATCAGAATGTGCGTAGAGTGTTAGAGACAGTCCACAGAGGAGATACAACTTTAAATAGAACAGGGGTGAGCTGGGAGGGCAAAGGTCATTGTCAGCACCAAATTACAACTCTCTTCCTTCTCAGGACTGGCTCTGAGACACACTTCTGAGGGTCAGGGGTTAAGGCACGTTATTGGTGCAGTGTACAGTGAGGTTCATTCTGTATCTAACACTGTGCTGTACCTGTCCTGGGAGTTTTTGATGGGGACAGTGTAGAGGGAGCTTTACTCTGTATCTAACCCCGTGCTGTACCTGTCCTGGGAGTGTTTGTTGGGGACAGTGTAGAGGGAGCTTTATTCTGTATCTAACCCCGTGCTGTACCTGCCCTGGGAGTGTTTGATGGGGACAGTGTAGAGGGAGCTTTACTCTGTATCTAACCCCGTGCTGTACCTGCCCTGGGAGTGTTTGATGGGGACAGTGTAGAGGGACCTTTACTCTGTATCTAGCCCCCTGCAGCACCTGTCCTGGGAGTGTTTGATGGGTCAGTTTAATCTCGTGATGCTAAGTTAAACCTCTCTAAGATGCTGAAGACTGTCAGCTGTACAAAAATAATGTGACCCTCCGAAGTGTCTGCTTCAGTAAACCAGACCCCTTCCTGCTCACCCTGCAGTTACAATTTAAGGTTTAGTCACTGTTTAAAGGGGCAGGATTCTCATGTTCTGGAGAAAATCTCCACAAGCGTTTTAATAAACCTCCATTCTCCCTGTGAATTTCTCCAGCTCCCTCTGGCTGGGCTGTTTATTCAAGTCTTTTTTCTGTAAATGTCAATGTGTAAAAGGTAATAAACATTAAGAATATTCAGTCTCTGTCTGGTGAGTGCTTTGGAAATGTCCCACCTCCCCATCAGCTGATTGGCTGCCTTTCAGCAAGTGCTTGTCCTGATTGGCTGGCTGGCCTGTCAATCAATGACACATCAACAGAAGATTTGATTCAAAGCCAGCTATCAATCATTTTAAAATGATCAGTTTTATCCTGAATCTCTTGAATTTACAAGATTAAAAACAGAAAAGAAACTGGAAGTTGCTGGGATTAAATCATCACAACCACAATTAAGTCAGGAGTGCAAACTGTAGCCAGTCCAGGAGATGTGCTCTCAGGCCCTGTGCTACTTTTACACTCGATCCTGTTGCAATAACCCCCAACATTCCATCTACCTTCCGAATCACTTGCTGCATCTGCAAACCGACTTTTTGTGATTCATGCACCAGGACACCCAGATCCCTCTGGATCGCAGAGTTCTGCAGCCTCGTTCCATTCAAATAATTTACTGCTTTTCTATTCTTCCTACCAAGCGGACAATACACATTCTCCCACATTATTCCCCACCTGCCAAATATTTCCCCACTCGCTTAACCGATCTAAATCCCTTTATTGGCCCATTCTGTCCTCTTGACAACTTACTTTCCAAGCAATATTTCTGTCATCAACAAGTCTATTTATTTTTTATTCATTTATGGCTTGTGGGTGTCGCTGACTAGGTCAGCATCTATTGCCCATCCCTAATTGCCCTTGAGAATGTGGTGGTGAGCTGCCTTCTTGAATCATGCTGTCCACGTGGTGTAGGTACACCCACAGTGCTGTTAGGGAGGGAGTTCTAGGATTTTGACCCAGAGACAGTGAAGGAACAACGATATATTTCCAAATCAGGATGGTGAGTGTCTTGTAGGGGAACTTCCAGGTCGTGGTTTTCCCACCTACCTGCTGCCCTTGTCCTTCTAGATATCGGTAGTCGTGGGTTTGGAAGGTGCTGTCTAAGGAGACTTGGCGTGTTTCCGCATTGCATCGTGTAGATGGTACACACTGCTGCCACTGTGTGTCGGTAGTGGAGGGAGTGAATGTTTGTGGATGTGGTGCCAATCAAGTGGGCTGTTTTGTCCTGGATTGTGTCAAGCTTCTTGAGTGTTGTAGGGGGTGGAGGGGTGGGGGTGGGTGATGCCGTGGGTGGAGGTGGAGGGTGATGCCGGGGTTGGGGGCGTGGGTGATGCCGGGGGTGGGGGGGGGGTGGGTGATGTTGGAGTTTGGGGGTGTGGGTGATGCTGCCGGTGGGAGGGTGAATGATGCCGGGGGTAGCGTGATGGGTGATGCTGGGGTTGAGGTGCTGGGTGATGCCGGGGGTGGGGGAGAGGGTGATGCCGGGGGTGGGGGTGGGAGTGGGGGACAGGGTGTGGGTGATGCCGGGGGTGGGGCACAGGGTGATGCCGGGGGTGGGGGTGGGAGTGGAGGACGGGGTGTGGGTGATGCCGGGGGTGGGGGGAGAGGGTGATGCCGGGGGTGGGGGTGGGAGTGGGGGACGGGGTGTGGGTGATGCCGGGGGTGCGGGAGTGAGTGATGCTGGGGGTGTGGGAGGTGGGTGATGCTGGGGGTGCGGGGTGGTTGATGTCGGCGATAGGGGGGGTGGGTGGTTGATGTTGGGGGTGGCGTGATGGGTGATGCTGAGGTAGAGGGGGTGAGTGATGCCAGGGATGGGGGAGTGTTTAATGCCGGAGCCGGAGGGGTGGAGGCCGGGTGGGTGGTAGTGGGTGATGCCGGGGTGATGCCGGGGGTGGGGTTTGAGTGATGCCGGGTGTGACGTGATGGGTGATGCCGGGGGTGAGGGGGGTGTGTGATGCCGGGGTAGTGGGCGTGGGTGATGCCGGGGGTGAGGGAGAGGGTAATGCCAGATGTGGGTGTGTGCATGATGCCGGTGGTGGGGGTTGGGTGATGCCGGGGTGGGTGGGTGGGTGATGCCGGGGATGAGGCGGTGGGTAATGCCGGGTGTAGCATAATGGGTGATGCCAGGGGTGGGGGCATGGTTGACGCCAGGTGATGCCGGGGGTGGGGGGGTGGGTGATGCCGGGGTGAAGGGCGTGGATGATGCCTGGGGTAGGGATGGTGGGTGATGCAGGGGGTGGAGAAATGTGTGATGTTCTGGGTGGTGGGGTGGGTGATGCCGAGCGTGAGGGTGTGTGTGATGCTGAGGGTGGGGGTTGGTTGATGCCTGGAATGGGGGCCTGGGTGATGCAGGGGTGGGAGAGTGAGAAATGCCAGAGCTGGGGGTTGGGTGGTGCCAGGGCTGGAGGGTGAGGGACCCATGGGTGGGGGATTGGGTGATGCTGGGTTGAGGGAGAGGGTAATGCCGGATGGTGGGGGGCTGGGAGAAGCCGGGGATGGGGGAGTGTGTGATGCCGGGCGTGACAGGGTGGTGATGCCGGGGTAGGGGGTGAGGGTGATGCCGGAGTGTGGGTGGGGGTGGTGGGTGATGCCGGGGGTGGTGGGGTGGATGATGCCGGGAGTGGTGGGTGAGGGTAATGCCCGTGTTGGATGTGTGGGTGTTGCTGGGGGTGAGGGGGGCAGGTGATACCGGGGGTGGGGGAATAGGGGATGCCGGGGGTTGGTGGGCTTGGGTGATGCCGGGCGTGGGGGCGCGGATGATGCCGGGGGTGGGGGTGGGGTTTGTGGGTGATATCAGGGGTGTTAGGGTGGGTGATGCCAGTGTTGGGGGTGTGGATGCAGCTGAGGGATGGGCTGGTGGGTGATGCCGGGGGTAGAGGGGGGAGGAGAATGCCGGGGATGGGGGTTGTGGGTTGTCGGGGGTGGGAAGGATGGTCGATGCCATGGGTGGGGGGTGGGTGATGCCTGGGGTGGCGTGGTAGTCTTTGCCGGCTATGGGAGGGGTGGGTGATGCCATGGTTGAGGTTTGGGTGATGCCAGGTGTGAAGGGGTGGTTGATGCCTGAGGTGGGGGCGTGGGTGAGGCCATGGGTGGGGGAGTTGGGTGATGCCGGTGGTGGGCGTGTTGATGATGCAGAGGTTGGGGGTGTGGCTGATGCCATGGTTGGGGGGGTGGGTGATGCTTGGGATGGGGGGGTGGGGGAATAGGTGATGTCGAGTGTGGAGGGAGTGGGTGGTGCCGGGGGTGAGGGGGTGAGTGATGCCGGGGGTGAGGGTGCGGATGTTGCTGTGGGTGGGGTGCCAGGTGATGCCCAAAGTGGGGTGGGTAAAGCCTGCGGTGGGTGATGCCAGGGTTGGGGCCTGCGTGGTGCTGGGTTTGGGGGGCGTTGTTGATTCCGGGGATGGGGTGGGTGGATGGTGGTGCGGGTGGGGGGGGTGTGGATGATGCCGGGGATGGGAGGGGTGGGTGATGCCATGAATGGGGGGGGTGGGGGATGCCGTGAGTGGAGGGGTGGGTGATGCTAAGATTGGGGGTTGGTTGATGCCGGGGGTGGGGGGCTGGGTGATGCCGGTGGTGGGGGTGTGGGTGATGCAGGGGATGGGGTGGTTGGTGATGCCATGGGTGGGGCAGTGGGTAATGCCGGGGGTGGAGGATGTTGGTGATGCCAGGGTTGGGGGAATAGGTGATGTTGGGGGTGTTGGGATGGGTGATGCCAGGTGTGAGGGGGTGTGTGATGCCGGGGTTGTGGGCGTGAGTGACGCCTGGGGTCGGGTTGGGCGATGCTGAGGGTGGGGGTTGGTTGATGCCTAGGATGGGGGCCTAGGTGATGCCGGGGGGTGGGGGAATGTGAAATGCCAGAGGTGGGGGTGTGGGTGATGCCGGGGCTGGTGGTGTGGGTGATGCCGGGAGCGTGTGATGCCAGTGTTGGCGGTGTGGGTGTTGCTGGGGGTGGGGGTGGTGGGTGATGCCGGGGTTGGTGGGGTCGATGATGCCGGGAGTGGTGGGTGAGGGTAATGCCCGTGCTGGGGGTGTGGGTGTTGCTGGGGGTGAGGGGGCATGTGATACCGGGGGTGGGGGAATAGGGGGTGCTGGGGGGGTGGGGGGATTGGATGATGCTGGGGGTGGGGGCTGAGGGACCCATGGGTGGGGGATTGGGTGATGCTCAGTTGAGGGAGTGGGTAATGCCGGAGTGTGGGGGGCTGGGTGATGCCGGGGTACGGGGTGTGGGTGATGCTGGGAGTGGGGGGTGTGGGTAATGCCCGTGTTGGGCGTTGGGTGTTGCTGGAGATGAGGGGGCAGGTGATACCATGGGTGGGAGTGCTGGGTGATGCCGAGAGTGCTGGAGTGGGTGATGCCGGGGGTTGGGGTGGGTGATGCCGGGGGTGACGTGATGGGTGATGCTGGGGTTGAGGAGGTTGGTGATGCCGGGGTGAAGGGCATGGGTGATGCCTGGGGTAGGGTGGTGGGTGATGCCGGGTGTGGGATGGTGGGTGATGCCAGGGGTGGTGAATAGGTGATGCCGAGGGTGGGGGGGGGTGGGTGATGCCGGACGTGAGGGGGTGTGTGATGCCGGGGTTGTGAGCGTGGTTGATGCCTGGGATGGGGGCCTGGGTGATGCCGGGTGTGGGGTGTGGGTGATGCCGTGGGTGGGGGGCCAGTTGATGCCGGGGTGGGGGGGTGGGTAATACCAGAGGTGGGAGTGTGGGTGATGCCGGTGGTGGAGGTTGGGTGATGCCGTGGGTGGGGGTTGGCTGATGCTGGGAGTGGGGTGGTGGGTGATGCCGCGGGTGGGGGTTGGCTGATGCTGGGGGTGGAGGTGAGGGACACATGGGTGGGGGGTTGGTTGATGCTGGGGTTGAGGGACTCGGTAATGATGGAGGTGGGGGTGTGGATGATGCCGGGGGTGGGGGAGTGGGTGGTGCCGGGAGTGAAGGGGTCGTGATACCGGGGTAGGGAGTGTGGGTGTTGCCATGGGTGGGGGAGTGGTTGCTGCTGGAGTTACGGTGGTGGTGATGCCGGGTGTAGCATGATGGGTGATGCCAGGGGTGGTTGTGGTGGGTGATGCCGGGGGTGGGGGCACGGATGTTGCCGTGGGTGGGGTGCCAGGTGGTGTCGAGAGTGGGTAATGCCTGGGGTGGGTGTTGCCAGGGTTGGGGACTGTGTGGTGCTGGGTGTGGGTGGGGGGTGGTTGATTCCGGAGACGGGTGTATGGATGGTGGTGCGGGTGGGGGGGTGGTGTGGATGATGCCGGGTGTATGGAGGTGGGTGCTGCCGGGGATGGTGTGGTAAGTGATGCCATGGGTGGGGTGTGGGCGTTGCAGGGGATAGGGGCGAGTGCGTGATGCCGTGGGTGGGGGGGGTGTGGGTGATGCCGGGGGTGGAGGAGGTTGTTGATGCCGGGGGAGGGGCAATAGGTGATGTCGGGGGTGTTGTGGAGGGTGATGCCAGGCGTCAGGGGGTGTGTGATGCCAGGATTGTGGGCGTGAGTGATGCCTGGGGTAGGGGTTGGGCGATGCCGAGGGTGGGGGTTGGTTGATGCCTAGGATGGGGGCCTAGGTGATGCCGGGTGTGGGGGAGTGTGAAATGCCAGAGGTGGGGGTGTGGGTGATGCCGGGGCTGGGGGCCTGTATTATGCCAGGAGTGCGGAAGTGGGTAATACCAGAGCTGGGGGTGTGGGTGATGCCGGTGGTGGTGGTTGGGTGACGCCACGCGTGGGGTTTGGCTGATGCCGGGGGTGGGGGTGAGGGACCCATGGGTGAGGGGTTGGGTGAAACTGGGGGTGAGGGAGTGGGTAATGCCGGAGGTGAGGGGCTGGGAGATACCGGGGATGGGGGAGTGGGTGATGCTGGGCATGTGGGGATGGTGATGCCGGGGTAGGGGTTGTGGGTGATGCCAGGAGTTGGATTGGGGTTTGTGGGTGATGCCGGGGGTGGTGGTGTGGGTGATGCCAGCAGTGGGTGGTGCCATTGTTGGCAGTTTGGGTGTTGCTGGGAGTGGGGTTGGTGGGTGATGGCGGGTTAGTGGGATGGGTGATGCCCGGAGTGGGGTGTATGGGTGATACCACTGTTGGCAGCGTAGGTGTTGCTGGGGGTGAGGTGGGACGTGATACCGGGAGTGGGGGTGCTGGGTGATGCCGGGGTTGGGCAAGTGGGTGATGCTGGGGGTGGGGGAATAGGTGAAGTTGGGTGTGGGGGGGGTTGGCTGGTGCCGGTGGTGAGGGGGTGGGTGATGCCGGGAGTTAGAGGGAGTGTGATGTCTGGGGTAGGGGGAGGGTAATGCTGGGGCTGGGTGATGGCAGGGTTGGTGGAGTGGTTGTTGTTGGCAGTAAGGGGGTGGGTGATGCTGGAGGTGGGGGTGGGGGTGGTAGGTGATGCTGGGGGTGGGTGTTGCTGGCGGTGAGGGTGTGGGTGATGCTAGGGGTGATGCCGGGGGTGGGTGTTGGCACGGTTGGAGGGGTGGGTGATTCTGGGGGTGGGGGTGGGGGGGGTGGATGATGCCGGGTGTGGGAGACGTGTGATGCTGGGGAGGTGGTTTGTTGCGTGAAGCCGCGGTTGGGGGTAGTTCGTGTTGCCGGGGGTGATGGGTGTGTGTGATGCCGGGTGTGGGTGATGACGGGGCTTGGGGGGGTTGGTGATGCCTGGGGTGGTGGGGTGGCTGATGCCCGGAGTGGGGGCAGTGGGTGATGCCAGTGTTGGGGTTGGGATGGTGAGTAATGTCATTGGTGGGGGCATGGGTGATGCAGGGGGTGAGGGGGAGTGTGATGCCGGGGGCAGGGGTGTGGGTGATGGCGGTGGTCGGGGTATGGGAGATGGAGGGGATGGGGCGGTGGGTGATGCCGGGGTTTTGTGGGGTGGCTGATGCCGGGAGTGAGGTTGTGGGTGATGCCGGAGTTAGGGGTTGGGTGATGCCATGGGTTGGGGGGTGGGTGTTGCAGGGGGTGGGGGGGGTGGGTGGGTGATGCCATGGGTGGGGGCGTGGGTGATGCTGGGGATGGGGGGGTGGGTGATGCCGGTGGTAGCATGATGGTTGATGCCGGAGTTGAGGGGGTGGGTGATGCCGGGGGGTGGAGTGCGTTGGTGATGCCGGTAGTGGGGGAGTGGGTGTTGCCGGGGATGGGGTGTGTGTGATGCCAGGTGTGACGTGATGGGTGTTGCCGGGGTTGAGGGGGTGGGTGATGCCGGGGGTGGAGGTGTTGAGTGATGCCGGGGGTGGGGTATAGTTGATATCAGGGGTTGGTGGGGGTTGTTGCCGGGGCTGAGGGGGTGGGTTATGCCGGGGTGATGGGCGTGGCTGATGCCTGGGGTAGGGGAGCGGGTGATGCCGGTGTTGGGATAGTGGGTGATGCTGGGGATGGGGGAATAGATGATGCCAGGGGTGGGGGCGTGGGTGATGCAGGGGGTGAGGGGATGTGTGATGCCGGGGTTGTGGGCATGGGTGACGCCTGGGGTAGGGGGTGAATGATGCCGGGTTTCGGGGTTGGTTGGTGCCTGGGATGGGGGCCTGGGTGATGCCGGGTGTGGGGATGTGAGTAATGCCAGAGGTGGGATTGTGGGTGATGCCGGTGGTGGGGGTTGGGTGATGCCGCGGGTGGGGATTGACTGATGTCGGGGGTGGAATGAGGGACCCATGGGTGGGGGTTTGAGTGATGCTGGGAGTCAGGGATTGGGTGATGCCGTGGTTAGGGGCGTGAGTGATGCCATGGGTGGGAGGGTGGGTGATGCTGGGGATGGGAGGGTGGGTGATGCCGGGGTTGAGGGAGTGGGTGATGCCGAGGGTGGAGGGAGTTGGTGATGCCGGGGATGGGGGAGTGGCTGATGCCTGGGGTGGACGAGTGTTTGATGCCAGGTGTGGGAACGTGGGTGATGCCGGTGGTGGGGGGTGTGGTTGATGCCGGGGGTGATGTGATTGGTGATGCTGGGGTTGAGGTGGTGGGTGATGCCGGAGGTGGAGGGGTTGGGTGATGCCAGGGCTGGGGGAATAGATGATGTCGGGCGTGGGGGGGTTTGGTGGTACCAGGGGTGAGGGGCTGTGTGATGCCGGGGTTGGAGATGTGTGTGATGCGGGGGGCTGGGGATGTAGGTAATGCCAGGGTTGGGGGGTGGGTGATGCCGGGGTTGGGGTGGGGGTTGTGGGTGATGTCGGGAGTGGTGGGGTGGGTTAGCCAGGAGTGGGGTGGATTTTGATGCCAATGTTGGGGGTGTGGGTGTTGCTGGGGGTGAGGGGCTGTGTGATGCCGGGGTTGGGAGTGATAGGTGATGCCAGGTGTAGGGGGGGTGTGGGTGATGCAGGAGTTGGGGAGTTGGTGATGCCGGTTAGATTGGGTGTTTGGTGAAGCCAGGGCTGAGGAGGTGTGTGATATTGGGGGTGGGGGTGGTGGGTTTTGCCTGGAGTGGGAGGGTGGGTGATGCTGGGGGTGGGTGGGTTGGGGGGGGGTTGGTGATGCCAGTGCTGGGGGGGTGGTGATGCTGGGGGTGGGGGGAGTGGTGATGCTGGTTATGGGGCGGTGGGTGGTGCTGGGGTGATGGGCGTGGGTGACTACTGGGGTAGGGGGTGGGTGATGCTGGGTGCCGGGGGGTGGTTTATGCCTGGGATGGGGGCCTGGGTGATGCCGGGGGTCGGGGAGTGGGTAATGCCAGATTTGGGGCTGAGGGTGATGCCGGTGCTGGGGGTTGGGTGATCCCGGGGGTGGGGTTTGGCTGATGCCTGGGGTCGGGTGGTGGGTGATGCCGCGGGTGGGGCTTGGCTGATGCCGGGGTTGGGGGATGAGGGACCCATGGGTGGGAGCATGGGTGATGTTGGCGGTGAGGGAGTGGGTAATGCCGGAGGTGGTGGGCTGGGTGATGCCGGGGGTGAGGGAGGGGTTGAAGCCGGGCGTGAGGGGCTGGTGCTGCAGGGATAGGTGGTGTGGGTGATGCCAAGAGTGGGGATGGGAGTTGTGGGTGATGCCGGGGGTGGTGGTGTGGGTGATGCCAGGAGTGGTTGATGCCAATGTTGGCGGTGTGGGTGTTACTGGGGGAGGGCACGGTGGGTGATGCCGGGGTGGTGGTGTGGGTAATGCCCAGTGTAGGGGCTGTGGATGATGCCAGAGTTAGGGGTGTGGGCATTGCTGGGGGTGAGGGGAAAGGTGATGCCGGGGTTGGGAAGCTGGTTGATGCCGGGGGTGTGGTTGTGGGTGATGCCGGTTGTTTGTGGTGGTGGGTGATGCCTGGGTTGGGGGTTGGGTGATGCTGGGGGTGGGGGGGTTGGTTATGTTGGGGGTGGGAGCATGGGTGATGCCGTGTCTGGATGGGGGTGGGTATTGCCGGTGGTGGGGGGGGGGGTGGGAGGCGCAGGGGGTGGGGTGGTGGCTGATGCCAGGGGTGAGGGGGTGGGTGATGCTGGAGTTAGGGGGGTGGTTGATGGCTGGGATGGGAGCCTGGGTTATGCCGGGGGTGGGGGAATGGGTATTGACAGAGCTGGGCGTGTGGGTGTTGCCGGTGGTGGTGGTTGGGTGATGCCGGGGGTGGGGGTTGGCTGATGCCAGGGGTGGGGTAGTGGGTGACGCCGCGCGTGGGGTTTGGCTGATGCCGGGAGTGGGGGTGAGGGACCCATGGGTATGGGGGTTGGGTGACACTGAGGATGAGGGAGTGGGTAATGCCGCATGTGGGGGGCTGGGAGATGCCAGGGGTGGGGGAGAGGATGATGCCGGGCGTGTGGGGGTGGTGATGCCGGGCTAGGGATTGTGGGTGATGCTGGGAGTTGGGGTGGGGATGGTGGGTGATGCCAGGGGTGGTGATGCTAGTGTTGGCGGTGTGGGTGTTGCTGGGGGTGGTGGGGTGGGTGATACCCGGAGTGGGGGATGTGGGTGATGCCAGGGTTGGGGATGTGGATAATGCCAGGGGTGGGGGAATCGGTGATGTTGGGTGTGGGGGGGGTTGTCTGGTGCCGGGGGTGAGGGGGTGGGTGATGCCTGGGGTAGGGGATGGGTGATGCGGGGGGTGGGATGGTGGTCCATGCCGAGGTTGGGGGAATAAGTGATGCCAGGTTTGTGGGCGTGGGTGACGCCTGAGGTAGGGGGTGGGTGATGCCAGTGGTTGGGTGGGTGGTTGATGCCTGGGATGGGGGCCTGGGTGATGCTGGGGGTCAGGGAGTGAGTAATGCCAAAGGTGGGGGTGTTGGTGATGCTGGTGCTGGGTGTTGGGTGATACTGCACGTGGCGGTTGGCTGATGCTGGGGGTGGGGGATGAGGGCCCATGGGTGGGGGGGTTGGTGGATGCTGGGTGTGAGGGAGTGGGTAATGCCGGAGGTGGTGGTTCTGGGTGATGCCGGGGGTGGGGGAGTGGGTGATGCCGGGGTAGGGGGTAGTGGGTGATGCCATGAGTGGGGGTGGGGGTTGTGGGTGATGCCGGGGGTGGTTGATGCCAGTGTTGGTTGTGTGGGTGTTGCTGGGGGTGAGGGGGCAGGTGATACCAGGGTTAGGGGTGGGGGTGATGCCGGTGGTTCGTGGGGTGGGTGTTGCCGTTGTTGGGGAAGTGGAAGATGCCGGGTGTGGGGGTTGGTTGATGCCGGGGCTGGGGTGTGGGTGATGCTGGGGGTGTGGGTGAGTGTGATGCCTGGGGTAGGGGGGTGGGTGATGCCAGGGTTGTGGGTTGGGTGATTCCAGGTGTGGGAAGGTGGGTGATGCCATGGGTGGGGGGGTGGGTGATGCTGGGGGTGGAGGAATAGGTGATGTCGGGGGGCGGGGGTTTGGTGGTGCCGTGGGTGAGGGGGTGGATGATGCCTGGGGTAGGGGAGTGTTTGATGCTGGGGTTGGAATGGTGGGTGATGCCGGGGTGGGGGAATAGGTAATGCTGGGGATGGGGCGGGGGGGGTGGGTGATGCCAGTGGTGAGGGGGTGTGTGATGCCGGGGTTGTGGGAGTGGGTGACGCCTGGGGTAGTGGGTGGGTGATGCCGGGGGTGGGGGGGTGGTTGATGCCTGGGATGGGGGCCTGGGTGATGCCGGGGGTGCGGAAGTGGGAACTGCCAGAGGTGGGAGTGTTGATGATGCCGGTGGTGGGGGTTGGGTGATGCCACGGGTGGGTATTGGCTGATACTGGGGGAGGGGGTGAGGGACCCATGGTTGGGGTTGGGTGATGCTGGGGGTGAAGGAGTGGGTAATGCTGGATGTGGGGGTTTGGGTTAAGTCAGTGTTGGCGGAGTGGGTGATGCCGGGCGTGAAGTGGTGGTGATGCCGGTGTGGGGGTGTGTGTGATGCTGGGAGTGGTGGTGGCGGTTTTGGGTGTTGCCGGGGGTGGTGGGGTGGGTGATGCTGGGAGTGGATGATGCCAGTGTTGGCGGTGTGGGTTTTGATGGGGATGGGGTTGGTGGGAGTTGCCATGGGTTAGGGGGTGTGTAATGCCGGGGATGGGTGATGCCAGGGGTGGGGGCTGTGTGATGCTGGGTGTGGGGTTGGTTGATGCCGGAGATGGGCGGGTGGATGATGGTGGGGGTGAGGTGGGGTGGATGATTCCGGGGGGCGGTAGGGGGTGGGTAATGCCGGGGCAGGGTGATAGCAGGGTTGGTGGTGTCGGCGTTGCTGGCGGTGAGGGGGTGGGTGATGCTGGGTGTGGGTGGGGGGGGGGTGGTGATGCCAGGGGTGAGGGGGTGGTGATATCGGGGGTGAGAGGGTGGGTGATGCCAAGGGTGGGTGGGGTTGATGCTGTGAGTGAGGGTGTGGGTGATGCCGGGGAGGTGGGGTGTTGGGTGAAGCCAGGGGTTGGGAGTTGTGTGATGCCGGGGGTGGGTGATGCTGGGTGTGGGGCAATGGCGAGTGTGGAGGGGTGGGTGATGCCGGCGGTGGGGGATGTGGGTGATGCTGGGGGTGGGGGGAGTGGTGGTGATGCCAGGGGTGAGGGGGTGGTGATATCGGGGGTGAGAGGGTGGGTGATGCCAAGGGTGGGTGAGGTTGATGCTGGGGGTGAAGGAGTGGGTAATGCCGGATGTGGGGGTTTGGGTGAAGTCAGTGTTGGCGGAATGGGTGATGCCGGTCGTGAAGTGGTGGTGATGCCGGTGTAGGGGGTGTGTGTGATGCTGGGAGTGGTGGTGGCGGTTTTGGGTGTTGCCGGGGGTGGTGGGGTGGGTGATGCTGGGAGTGGATGATGCCAGTGTTGGCGGTGTGGGTTTTGATAGGGATGGGGTTGGTGGGAGTTGCCATGGGTTAGGGGGTGTGTAATGCCGGGGATGGGTGATGCCAGGGATGGGCAGGTGGATGATGGCGGGGGTGGGGTGGGGTGGATGATTCCGGGGGGCGGTAGGGGGTGGGTAATGCCGGGGCAGGGTGATAGCAGGGTTGGTGGTGTCGGCGTTGCTGGCGGTGAGGGGGTGGGTGATGCTGGGCATGGGTGGGGGTGGGGGTGGTGATGACAGGGGTGAGGGGGTGGTGATATTTGGGGTGGAGGTGGTGGGTGTTGCCTGGGGTGAGGGGGTGGGTGATGCTGGGGGTGGCTGATGCCGGGGGTTGGGAGTGTTGGTGAGGCCAGAGTTTGTAGGGTGAGTGATGCCGGGGGTGGGGGGAGTGGTGATGCTGGGTATGGGGGGGGTGGGTAATGCCGGTGGTGAGGGGGTGGGTGATGCCGGGGGTTGGGGGGGTTAGTGATTCAGGGGGTGGGGCGATGATTCATGCCATGGATGGGGGAGTGGGTGATTCCGTTGGTGGTGGGGGCAGGTGATGCCGGAGTTGGGGGGGGGTGGTGGTATCATGGGTGAGATGGTGGATGATGCCGTGGGTGGGGGGGTTGATGCCTGGGGTTGGAGTGGGGCGCTGATGCCGAGGATGATTGGGTGGGTGATGCCTGGTATGGGGGGTTGGGTAATGTCGGGGGTGGGTGATGGCAGGATTGGGGGGGCTGGGTGATGCTGGGGGTGGGGGTGGGGTGGATGACGCCGGAAGTGAGGGGTGGGTGGTGACAGTGGTTGGGATGTTGGGTGAAGCCAGGGGTGAGGGCTTGTGTGATGCCGGGGGTGGTGGTAGTTGGTGTTGCCAGGGGTGGGGGTGTGGGCGATGCTGGGTTTGAGTGATGCCGGGGATTGGGGGGGTTGGTGATGCCGGGGGTGGGGCGATGAGTCATGCCTGTTCGTGGGGAGTTGGTGATGCCTGGGGTGGAGGGGTGGGTGATGCTGGGGGTGGGGGATGCTGGGGGTTGGGGGGCGTTGGTGAATTTGGGTATGGGGGGGTGGATAATGCCGGTCGTGAGGGGATGGATGATGCGGGGGTTTGGGGGAGTTAGTGATTCCGGGGCTGGGGCGATGGTTCATGCCATGGGTGGGGGTTGGGTGCTTCCGGCGGTGGGGGGGTGGTGTGCGGATGATGCTGGAGTTGGGGGGGGTGGTGATGTCGATGGTGATGGGATGGGTGATGCCAAGTATGGGGGGTGGGTAATGTCGGGGGTGGGTGATGGCAGGGTTGGGGGGGATGTGTGATGCTAGGGGTGTGGATGGGGTGGATGACGCCGGGAGTGGGGGGTGGGTGATGCCGGGGTTGGGATGTTGGGTGAAGCCAGGGGTGACGGGGTGTGTGATGCCGGGGGTGGTGGTAGTTGCTGTTGCCGGGGGTGGGGGTGTGGGTGATGCCGGGGGTGGGTGATGCCGGGGATTGAGGAGTTTGGTGATGCCGGGGGTGGGGCGATGGGTCATGACTGTGCGTGGGGGAGGGTTGGTGATGCCGGCGGTGGGGGGGTTGGGTGATGCCGCGGATGGGGGTTTGGTGATGCCTGGGGTGAGGAGGTGGGTGATGCCGGGGTGGTAGGGTGGGTGATTCCAGGAGTGAGAGGGTGGGTGATGCCGGGCTGGAGGTTTGACTGATGCCAGGGTTGAGGGTGTGGGTGATGCCGGGGGTGGGGTTGTGGGTGGTGCTAGGGCTGGGGATTGTGTGATGCCGGGGGTGGGGTGGGTATTGTGGGTGATGCCGGTGGTGGTGGGGTGAGTGATGCCGGGGTTGGGGGGGTGGGTGATGCCGGGGTTGGGGGTGGGTGTTGTGGGTGATGCCGGTGGTGGTGGGGTGAGTGATGCCAGGGTTGGGGGGGTGGGTGATGCCGGGTTTGGGTGTGGTGATTGTTGCCATGGGTTAGGGGGTGTGTAATGCTGGGGGTGGGTGATTCCAGGGTTGGGAGTTGGGTGATGCCTGGTGTAAGTGGTTGGTTGATGCCGGGAATTGGGGGGGCGGGGTGCATGGTAGCGGTTTGGTGGGGGTGTGGTGCCGGAGATGCGGCCGTGGGGCATTCCAGGTGTAGCATGATGGGTGATGCCGGAGGAAGGGGGCTGTGTGATGCCGGGTGTGGGGTTGGTTGATGCCGGAGATGAGCGGGTGGATGTTGGCGGGTGTGGGGTGGGGTGGATGATTCCAGGGAGTAATGCCGGGTCAGGGTGATGGCAGGGTTGGTGGTGTCGGTGTTGCTGGTGGTGAAGGGGTGGGTGATGCTCGTTGTGCGGGTGGTGAGTGATGCTGGGAGTGGGTGTTGGCAGGGTTGGAGGGGCGGTTGATGATGGGTTTGGGTGGGGGGGGTGGATGACACGGGGAGTGGGAGGGTGTGTGTTGCTGGGGAGGTGGGGTGTTGGGTGAAGCCAGGGGTTGGGGGGTGTGTGATGCCGGGGGTGGCTGATGCCGGTGACTGGAGGGTTTGTTGATGCCGGGGGTTGGTGATGCCGGGGGTGGGGCGATGGGTAATGGTGAGGGTGGAGGGGTGGGTGATGCTGGCGATGGGGGACGTGGGTGATGCCGAGGGTGGGAGGGGAGGTAATGGCAGGGGTGAGGGTGGTAGGGTGGGTGATTCCGGGAGTGAGAGAGTGGGTGATGCCGCGCTGGAGGTTTGAGTGATGCCGGGGTTGAGGGTGTGGGTGATGCCGGGGGTGGGGTTGTGGGTGGTGCTAGGGGTGGGGATGTGGTGATGCCGGGGGTGGGGGTGGGTTTTGTGGGTGATGCCAGGGGTGAGGGGGTGGGTGATGCCAGGGTTGGTGGTGTGGGTGATGCCGGGGATGGGGGCAGATGGTGATGCCTGGGATGGTGGTGTGGGTGATGCCGGGGGTGGGGGGTTTGGTGATGCCGGGGTTGGGGGGTGGGGTTTTTGGGTGATGCCGGAGGTGGTGGGGTGGCTGTGTGATGCCGGGGTTGGGGGCTGGTTGGGTGATGCCGGGGTTGGTGGTGTGGGTGATGCCGGGGGTGGGGGTGTTGTTGATGCCGAGGTTGAGGGTGGGGGGTTGTGGGTGATGCCGGGCGTGGGGGGTTGGGTGATTCCAATGTTGGGGTTGTGGGTGTTGCTGGGGGTGAGTGGGTATGTGATGCCGGGGGTAGGGGGGTTGTGTGAGGCCGGGGGTGTGTGATGCCACGGTTGAGTGGTGGGTGATGCGGGGGTGGGGGAGTGAGTGATGCCGCTGGTGTGTTTGGTGAAGCCAGGGGTGAGGAGATGTGTGATATTTGGGGTGGAGGTGGTGGGTGTTGCCTGTGGTGGGGGGGTGGGTGATGCTGGGCGTGGCTGATGCCGGGGGTTGGGGGTGTTGGTGATGCCAGAGTTTGTAGGGTGAGTGATGCCGGGGGTGGGGGGAGTGGTGATGCTGGGTATGGGGGGAGTGGGTAATGCCGGTGGTGAGGGGGTGGGTGATGCCGGGTGTTGGGGCGCTAGTGATTCAGGGGGTGGGGCGACAATTCATGCCATGGATGGGGGAGTGGGTGATTCCGTTGGTGGTGGGGGCAGGTGATGCCGGAGTTGGGGGGGGTGGTGGTATCATGGGTGAGATGGTGGATGATGCCGTGGGTGGGGGGGTTGATGCCTGGGGTTGGAGTGGGGCGCTGATGCCGAGGATGATTGGGTGGGTGATGCCTGGTATGGGGGGTTGGGTAATGTCGGGGGTGGGTGATGGCAGGATTGAGGGGGCTGGGTGATGCTGGGGGTGGGGGTGGGGTGGATGACGCCGGAAGTGAGGGGTGGGTGGTGACAGTGGTTGGGATGTTGGGTGAAGCCAGGGGTGAGGGCTTGTGTGATGCCGGGGGTGGTGGTAGTTGGTGTTGCCAGGGGTGGGGGTGTGGACGATGCTGGGTTTGAGTGATGCCGGGGATTGGGGGGGTTGGTGATGCCGGGGGTGGGGCGATGAGTCATGCCTGTTCGTGGGGAGTTGGTGATGCCTGCGGTGGGAGGGTTGGATGATGCCAGCGGTTGGGGGGGGGGGGGGTCGTGGTGTCGGGGGTGAGAGGTTGGGTGATGCCGGGGGTGAGGTATTCGGTGATGCCATGGGTGGTAGGGTGCGTGATTCTGGGAGTGAGAGGGTGGATGATGCCGGGCTGAAGGTTTGAGTGATGCTGGGGTTGAAGGTGTGGGTGATGCCGGGTTTGGGGTTGTGGGTGGTGCTGGGGGTGTGGATGTTGTGATGCCTGGGTTGGGGATGGGTGTTGTGGGTGATGCCGGGGTTGGAGGGGTGGGTGATGCCAGGGTTGGGGGTGGGGTTTGTGGGTGATGCCGGGCATGCGGAGTGGGTGATGCTAATTTTGGGGGTGTAGTTCTTGCTGGGAGTGAGGGGGTGTGTGATGCTAGTGTTGGGGGTAGTTGGTGTTGCCTGGGGTGGAGGTGTGAGTGATGCCAGGGGTGAATGGTGCCAGGGATTGTTGGGGTTGGTGATACCGGGGGTGGGGCGATGGGTCATGCCGGGGTTGGGGGAGTAGGTGATGTCAGCAGTGGGGGGCGGTGATGCTGGGGGTAAAGGGTTGTCTGATACCGGGGGTGAGGGTGTGGGTGATGCCGGGGGTTGGAATGGGGAGGTGATGTCGGAGTTGAGGTTGTGGGTGATGCCAGGGGTATGGGGGGGGAGGGTATTGTCGGGGGTGAGGGGTTGGGTGCTACCGGGGGTGAAGTGGTGGGTGATGCCGGGAGTGGTGGTGTGTGTGATGCCGGGGTGAGGGTGTGGGTGATGCCGGGGGTGGGGGCGTGGGTGATGCTGGGGGAGGATGTGTGGGTGATGCTGGGTTTGGGTGGGTGGGTGATGCTGGGCTGCGGGTGGGTGTTGTGGGTGATGCCGGGGGTGTTGGGGTGGGTGATGCCTGGAGTTGGGGGGTGGGTGATGCCAATATTGGGGGTGTAGTTGTTGCTGGGAGTGAGGGGTGGGTGTTGCCGGGGTTCGGGGTGATAGGTGATGTCGGGGGTAGGGGTGCTGGGTGATGCCAGGGGTCGGCGATGCCACGGTTGGGGGTTGGGTGATGCTGGGGATGGGGGGTGGGTGATGCTGGGAGTGGGGGAGTTGGTGATGCCGGTGGGGTGGTGTGTTTGGTGATGCCAGGCATGAGAAGGTGTGTGATGTTGGGCATGGGTGTGGTGGGTGTTGCCTGGGGTGAGGGGGTGGGTGGTGCCATGTTTGGATGGGTGGTTGATGTCAGGGATTGGGGGGGCGGTTGGGTGATGCCAAGGTTGAGGGGTTGGGTGATGCCGGCGGTAGGGGGTGGGTAATGCCAGGTCAGGGTGATGGCAGGGTTGGTGGTGTCGGTGTTGCTGGCTGTGAGGGGGTGGGTGATGCTGGGTGTGGGGATGGTGGGTGATGCCGGGGGTGGGTGTTGGCAGGGTTGGAGGGGTGGGTGATGATGGGTGTGGGTGGGGTAGGGTGGATGACGCCGGGAGTAGGGGGGCGTGTGATGCCGGGGATGTGGGGTGTTGTGTGAAGCCAGGGATTGGGGGTATGTGTGATGCCGGGGGTGGGTGATGCCAGTGCCTGGAGGGTTTGGTGATGCTGGAAGATGGTGATGCAAGGGGTGGGGCGATGGGTAATGGCGAGGGTGGAGGGGTGGTTGATGCCGGCGGTAGTGTGTGTGGGTGATGCCGGGGGTGGGGGGGTGGTGATGTCGGGGGTGAGAGGGTGGGTGATGCCGAGGGTGGGCTGATGCCGGGGGTGAGGGTGTGGTTGATGCCGGGGTTGTTGGTGTGGGTGATACCGGGAGGTGGGGGGATTGGTGATGCCGGAGTTGGTGGTGTGGGTGATGCCGGGGTTGGGGGTGGTTGTGTGATACCGGGGTTGGTGGTGTGGGTGATGCCGGGGGTGGGGTGTTTTGGTGATGCCGGGGTTGGGGGTAGGGCTTGTGAATGATGCCGGGGGTGGTGGGGTGGGTGATGCCAGGAGTGGGGCGTTGGGTGATTCCAATGTTGGGGCTGTGGGTGTGGCTGGGGTGAGGTGGTGTGTGATGCCGGGGGTGGGGGTGATAGTTGATGCCAGGAGTAGGGGGTTTGTGTGTTGCCAGGGGTGGGTGATGCCACGGTTGAGGGTTGGATGATGCTGGGGATGGGGGTGTGGTGGGTGATGCGGGAGTGGGGGAGTGAGTGATGCCGGGGGTGGAGGGTGTGGGTGATGCCGGGGGTGGGGGGGTGGTGATGTCGGGGGTGAGAGGGTGGGTGATGCCGAGGGTGGGCTGATGCCGGGGGTGAGGGTGTGGTTGATGCCGGGGCTGTTGGTGTGTGTGATGCCGGGAGGTGGGGGGGTTGGTGATGCCGGAGAAGGTGGTGTGGGTGATGCCGGGGTTGGGGGTGGTTGTGTGATACCGGGGTTGGTGGTGTGGGTGATGCCGGGGGTGGGGTGTTTTGGTGATGCCGGTGTTGGGGGTAGGGCTTGTGAGTGATGCCGGGGGTGGTGGGGTGGGTGATGCCAGGAGTGGGGCGTTGGATGATTCCAATGTTGGGGCTGTGGGTGTGGCTGGGGTGAGGTGGTGTGTGATGCCGGGTGTGGGGGTGATAGTTGATGCCAGGGGTAGGGGGTTTGTGTGTTGCCAGGGGTGGGTGATGCCACGGTTGAGGGTTGGATGATGCTGGGGATGGGGGTGTGGTGGGTGATGCGGGAGTGGGGGAGTGAGTGATGCCGGGGGTGGAGGTTGGGGTGTGGGTGATGCCGGGGTTGGGGGTTGGGGTGTGGGCGATGCCAGGAATTGGGGGAGTGAATCATGCCGGGTGTTGTGGGGTGGTTGATGCCAGGGATGGGGGGTGGGAGGGGTGGGTGATGCCAGGGTGGGGGGTGGGGGGTGGGCGATGCCGGGGGTGGGTGATGCCATGGGTTGGTGGGTTTGTGATGCAGGGGATGCGGGGTGGGTTGATGCCGGGGGTAGCGTGATGGCTGATGCTATGGTTGAGCGGGTGGGTGAAGCCGGGGTTGGAGGGGGGTGAGTGATGCCAGGGTTGGGGGAGTGTTTAATGCCGGGGTTGGAGGGGGTTGTTGATGCCGGGTGTGTGGAGGTGGGTGATGCCGGTGCTGGGGGAGTGGGTGATGGCAGGGGTCGGGGGGCTGGATGATGCCGGGGCTGAGGGGCTGTGTGATACCGGGGGTGGGGTGGTGGGCGTTGCTGGGGGTGGGAGAGGTGGGTGATGCCATGGGCTGGCCGGTGGTTGATGCCAGGGATGCGGGGGTGTTTGATGCCTGGGGTAGCGTGATGGGTGATGTCGGAGTTGAGTGCCTGAGTGATGAGAGGGTTGGAGGAGTGTTTAATGCCGGGGGTGGAGGGAGTTGGTGATGCCGGGGTGGGATGGTGGGTGATGTCGGGGGCAAGGGGGTGGTTGATGCCTGGGATGGGGGCCTGGGTGATGCCGGGGGTGGGGAAGTGGGTAATGCCAGATGTGGGGGCGCGGATGATGCCATGGGTGGGGGGCCAGGTGATGCCGGGCTGTGGGGGTTAGGGACCTAGGAGTGCTGGTTTGGGTGATGCTGGGGGTTGTGGGAGTGGCTAATGCCGGAGCTGGGGGGGCCGGGTGGTGCCAGGGTGGGGGAGTGGGTGATGCCGGGGTAGGGGGTGTGGGTGATGCAGGGGGTGAAGGGGTAGGTGATGCCGGGGGTGGGGGAGTGGGTGATGCCGGGGGGGCGGGTGTGGGTGAATCCAGGGGGTGGAGGAATAGGTGATGTCGAGGGTGGGGGTTGGTTGATGCCGAGGTTGGGGGTGAGGGACACATGGGTGGGGAGTTGGGTGATGGTGGGTTGGGGGAGTGGGTAATGCCGGAGGTGGGGGGCTGGGTGATGACAGGGGTGGGGGAGTGGGTGATGCCGGTGCTGGGTGCTGGGTGATGCCGTTGGTGGGGGAGAGGGTAATGCTGGAGGTGGGGGGGCTGGGTGATACCAGGGGTGGGGGAGTGATCACCTGCCCCCTCACCCCCAGCAACACCCACACCGCCAACACTTGCATCAGCCAGGGGTAGGGGGTTGTTGATGGCGGGGATTGGGTGTGGTGATGCCAGGGGTGTGGGGGAGTGTGATGCCGAGGATATGTGTGTGAGTGATGCCGTGATTGGTAGTTAGGTAATGCTGGGCGTGGGGTGGTGGGTGATGCCGGGAGTGAGGACGTGGTTGATGCCGCGGGTCAGGGAGGTGGGTGATGCCAGAGGTGTGAATGTGGGTGATGCCGGTGGTGGGGGTTGGCTGAAGCAGGGCGTGGGGGTGAGGGACCCATGGTTGGGGGGTTGGGTGATGATGGGGGTGAGGGAGTGGGTAATGCCGGAGGTGGGGCGTTGGGTGATGCCGGGGGTGGGGGAGTGTGTAATGCCGGGTGTGGGTGATACCATGGTTGGGGGCTGGGTGATGCCGGGTGTGGGGGGGTGGTTGATGCCGGGGATGGGGGCCTGGGTGATGCCGGGGTTGGGGGAGTGGGTAATGCCAAAGGTGGGGCTGTGGGTGATGCCAGTGCTGGGTGCTGGGTGATGCCGTGGGTGGGGGTTGGCTGATGCCAGGGCTCGGGTGGTGGGTGATACCGTGCGTGGGGGTTGGCTGATGCCGGGGGTGGGGGATGTGGGACCCATGTGTGGGGGGGGTTAGGTGATGCTGGGCGTGAGGGAGTGGGTAATGCCGGAGGTGGGGGTCTGGGTGATGCCGGGGGTGGGGGAGTGTGTGATGCCGGGCGTGAGGGGGTGGTGATGCCGGGGTAGGGGGTGTGGGTGATGCCGGGAGTGGGTGTGGGGGTTCTGAGTGAAGCCGGGGGTGGTGGGGTGGATGATGCTGGGAGTCGGTGATGCCAGTGTTGGCAGTGTCGCTGTTGCTGGGGGTGGGGGTGGTGGGTGATGCCATGGGTAGGGGGGTGTGTAATGTCAGGGGTGGGTGATACCAGGGTTGGGGGCTGGGTGATGCCGGGTGTGGGTGTGGGGGTTCTGGGTGATGCCGGGGGTGGTGGTGTAGGTGATGCCGGGAGTGGGTGATGCCAGTTTTGGCGGTGTGGGTTGAGGGGGGAGGTGATACCGGGGGTGGGGGTGCTGGGTGATGACAGAGTTGGGGGAGTCGGTGATGCCGGGATGATGGGCGTGGTTGATGCCTGGTGTTGGGGGTGGGTGATGCCAGGGGTGGGATGGTGGGTCATGCCAGGGGTGGGGGAATAGGTGATGCCAGGGTTGTGGGCATGAGTCACGCCTGGGGTAGGGAGTAGGCGATGCCGCGGGTCGGGGGGTGGTTGATGCCTGGCATGGGGGTCTGGGTGATGCCGTCGTTGGGGGTTGGCTGGTGCCGGGGGTCTGGTGGTGCGTGATACTGCCCGTGGGGGTTCGCTGATGCCAGGGGTGACATGATGGGTGATACCGGGGTTGAGGGGATGGGTGATGCTGGGGGTGGGGGAAAAGGTGATTCTGGGGGTTGGGTGGGGTGATCCTGGGGGTGAGGGGATGTGTGATGCCGGGGTTGTGGGCGTGGATGACGCCTGGGGTAGAGGGTGGGTAATGATGAGCGGAAGGGTGCTGGTTGATGCCTGGGATGGGGGCCTAGGTGATGCCGGGGGTGGGGGAGTGGATAATGCCAGAGGTGGAAGTGTGTGTGATGCAGGTTTTGGGGGATGGCTGATGCCGGGGGTGGGAGTGAGGCATCCATGGGTGGGGGGTTGGATGATGCTGGGGTTGAGGGCGTTGGTAATGCTGGAGGTGGGGGGCTGGGTGATGCCGGGGGTGGTGGGGTGGGTGATGCTGGGAGTTGGTGATGCCAGTGTTGGCGGTGTGGCTGTTGCTGGGGGTGGGGGGGTGGTGATGCCATGGGTAGGGGGTTGTGTAATGCCGGGGGTGGGTGATACCAGGGTTGGGGGCTGGGTGATGCCGGGTGTTGGGGGATGGTTGATGCCGTGGATGGGGAGGTGGTGGATGGTGGCGGGGGTGGGGGAGTGGGTGGTGGGGATGCAGTAGGGGGTGATGCCAGGTGTAGTGTTTTGGGTGATGCCGGGGTTGGGGGTAGTGTGTGATGCCGGGGGTGGGTGATCCCAGGGTTGGGGGCTGCGTGATGCCGGGTGTGGGGGTTGGTTGATGCCGGGGATGGGGGAATGGATGGTGGCAGGCGTGGGGTGGGGTGGATAAAGCCGCGGTGCGAGGGGATGTGTGATGCCAGGGGTAGGGAGTGGGTCATGCCGGGGGTGGGTGTTGCTGGCGGTGAGGAGTTGGGCTGGGGTTGGGGGTGGTCGGTGATGCCGGGATTGGGGGGGGTGGGTGATGCTGGGGGTGGGTGGGGATTGGATGATGCCGGGGGTTAGGTGGTGGGTGACGCTGCGGCTGGGCATTGGCTGAATGCCAGGGGTGTTGGTGAGGGACCCATGGGTGGGGGGGTGGTGGTGTGGGTGATGCCGGGAGTGGGTGGTGCCAGCGTTGGGGGTGTGGGTGTTGCCGGTGTTGGGGGAATAGGTGGTGTCGGGTGTGGGGCAGGGGGTGGGTGATGCCAGGGTGATGGGCATGGGTGATGTTTGGGGTAGGGGGTGGGTGATGCCAGGGGTGGGATGGTGAGTCATGCCGGGGGTGGAGGAATAGGTGATGCCGGGGTTGTGGACGTATGTGACGCCTGGGGAAGGGGGTGGGCGATGCCGCGGGTCGGGGGTGGTTGGTGCCTGGGATAGGGGCCTAGGTGATGCCGTTGGTGGGGTTTGGCTGACGCCGAGTGTCGGGTGGCGAGTGATACTGCGCGTGGTGGTTGGCTGATGCCGGGGGTAACGTGATGGGTGATGCCGGGGTTGAGGCGTTGGGTGATGCCAGGGGTGGGGGAATAGGTGATGTCAGTTGTGGGGGTGGTTTGTGGTGCCGGTGGTGAGGGGGCGGGTGATGCCGAGGTGATGGGCGTGGCTGATGCCTGAGGTAGGGGTGTGGCTGATGCCGGGGTTGGGATGGTGGGTGATGCCGGGAGTGGGGAAATAGGTGATGCCGGGGGTGGGGAAATAGGTGATGCCGGGGGTGGGGAAATAGGTGATGCCGGGGGTGAGGGGGTCGGTAATGCTGGGGGCGAGGGGGTGTGTGAAGCCAGGGTTGTGGGCATGGGTGACGCCTGGGGAAGTGGGTGGGTAATGCCGAGCGGGGGGGTTGCTGGTTGATGCCTGGGATGGGGGCCTGGGTGATGCCGGGGTTGGGGGAGCGGGTAATGCCAGAGGTGGGAGTGTGGGTGATGCCGGTGGAGGGGGTTGGCTGATGCTGGGGGTGGGGGTGAGGTACCCATGGGTGGGGGAGTTGGGTGATTCCGGAGGTGGGGGGCTGGGTGATGCCGGGGTTAGGGGAGTGTGTGATGCCGGGCATGAGGGGGGTGGTGGTGCCGGGGTCGGGGGTGTGGGTGATGCCGGGTGTGAGGGGGTTGTGTTGCCGGGATAGGAGGTGTGGGTTATGCCAGGAGTGGGTGTGGGAGTTCTGGGTGATGCCGGGGGTGGTGGGGTAGGAGATGCTGGGAGTGGGTGATGCCAGTGTTGGCAGTGTGGCTGTTGCTGGGGGTGGGGGTGGTGGGTGATGCCATGGGTAGGGGGGTGTGTAATGCCGGGGGTGGGTGATACCAGGGTTGGGGGCTGGGTGATGCCGTGTTTGTGGGGTGGTTGATGCCGGGGATGGGGGGGGTGGTGGATGGTGGTGGGGGTGGGGTAGGGTGGATAATGCCAGGGTGGGAGGGGGTGTGTGATGCCGGTGGTAGGGTTTGGGTCATGCCATGGGTGGGTGATGGCAGGGTTGGGGGGGCAGGTGATTCTTGGTGTGGGTGGGGTTTGGCTGATGCTGAGTGTTGGGTGGTGGGTGATGCTGTGGATGGGTTTTGGCTGAATGCCGAGGGTTGGGGAGTGAGGGACCCATGGGTAGGGGGTTGGGTGACGCTGAGGGTGAGGCAGTGTGTAATGCCAGAGGTTGGGGGTTGGAAGATGCTGGGGGCGAGGGGGTGGTTGATGCCGGGCGTGTGGGGGTGGTGATGCCGGGGTAGGGGTTGTGGGTGATGCTGGGAGTTACGGTGGGGGATGTGGGTGATGCCGGCAGTGGTGGTGTGGGTGATGTCGGTTTTGTGGGAGGGGGCTGTGTGATTCCAAGGGTGAGGGGGTGGGTGATGGGCGTGGGTGATGCCAGGGGTGGGATGGTGGGTCATGCCAGAGGGTGGGGGAATAGGTGATGCCGGGGTTGTGGGCATGGGGTACGGGGTGGGCGATACCGTGGGTCGGGGGGTGGTTGATGCCTGGGATGGGGGCCTGGGTGATGCCAGGGGTGGGGAGTGGGTAATGCCAAAGTTGGGGGTGTGGGTGATGCTGATGCTGGGTGTTGGGTGATTCCATGGGTGGGGTTTGGCTGACTCCGGGTGTCGGGTGGTGGGTGATACTGCGCGTGGGAGTTGGCTGATGCCGGGGGTGGTGGATGAGGGACCCATGGGTGGGGAGTTGGGTGATGCTGGGTGTGAGGGGGTGGGTAATGCCGGGCATGAGGGGGTGGTGATGCCGGGGTAGGGGGTGTGGGTGATGACAGGAGTGGGGTTGGGGGTTGTGGGTAATGCCGGGGATGGTGGGAGTGGGTGATGCCGGGAGTGGTTGATGCCAGTGATGGCGGTGTGGGTGTTGCTGGGGGTGAGGGGCAGGTGATACCGGGGGTGGGAGTGGTGGGTTATGCCGGTGGTGGTGAGGTGGGTGATGCCCGGAGTGGGGGGTGTGGGTGTTGCCGGGTGTGGGGGAGTGGTTGATGCCGGGGATGGGAGGTGGGTGATGCTGGGTGTGTGGGGGGGTTGGATGATGCCGGGGGTAGGGGGGTGGGTGATGCCGGGTGTGGGGGCATGGGTGAGGCCGGGGGTGGGGGGGTGTGTGATGTCGGGGGTGAGGGATTATGTTATGCTGGGGGTGGGGATGGTGGGTGATGCCGGGGGTAGGGGGTGGGTGATGCCGGGGGTGGGGTCGTGGCTGATGCCGAAGTGGGGTGTTGGTGATGCCAGGGGTGGTGGGTGAGGAACCCGTGGATGGGGGTTGGTGTGTAATGCCGGGCGTGATGGCATGGTTAATGCTGGGGATGGGGTGCTGGGTGATGCCAGGATTGTGTGTGTGAGTGTTGCTGGGGTGAGAGGGTGGCTGATGCTGAGGGTGGGGTGGGGGTGGTGGGTGATGTCGGGTGTAGGGGGGTGATTGATGCCGGGATTGGGTGCTGCCAGGGTTGGTGGGGTGGGTGATGCTGGGAATGGAGTTGGGGGGGTGGTTGGTGATGCCGGGGGTAAGGGGAGTGGTGTGTGGCGGCTATGGGTGTGTGGGTAATGCCGGTGGTGAGGGGTTGGGTGATGCTGGGGTTTTGGGGGTGGGTGATGCCGTGGGTGGGTGGGTGGGTGGGTGATGCCCGGAGTGAGTGTTTGTGTGATGCCAGGGTGGGGCTTTGAGTGATGCTGGGGTTGAGGGGGTGGGTGATGACGAGGGTAGGGGTGTGTTTGGGTGATGCCAGGGGTAGGGGGGGGGTTGGTTGATGCTGGGTGTGGGCGAGTGGGCGGTGCTCGGGTTGGATGGGGTTGGGGTTGGGGTGTTGTGTGATGCCTGGGGTGAGGGGGGGGTGGGCGATGCCGGGGGTGGTGGGGTCCGATGATGCCAGGGGTGGGGTGTTGTGTGATGCCTGGGGTAGGGTGGGTGAGTGAGGCCGGTAGTGGGGGGGTGGTTGATGCCAGGGATGGGGGGCAGGGTGATGCCAGTGGTGGGGGTGTGGGTGATGCCGGGGTGGGTGTTTGAGTGATGCCGGGGCTGATGCTGGGGGTGGGGGTGAGGGAACCATGGGTGAGGATTGGGTGATGCCAGGGGTGGGGGAGTGGGTGATACCAGGTGTGAGGGGGTGGGTGATGCCAGAGTAGGGGGTGTGGGTGATGCCGGGTGTGGGGGGGGTGGTTGATGCTAGGGATGGGGGCCTGGATGATGCCAGGTGTGGGGGAGTGTGTGATGCCGGTGGTGGTGCTGTGGGTGATTCCGGGAGTTGGGGGTGCGGTTGGTGATGCCAGAGGTGGGGGTTCGGTGATGACGGGGGTGGGGGGTTGGGTGATGCCATGGGTGGGGGCTTGGATAATGCCGTGGGTGGGGTGCTAGTTGATGCCGTGGGTGGCTGGGTGGGTGATGCCGGAGTGAGTGTTTGTGTGATGCCGGTGTGGGTGTTTGAGTGATGCCGGGGTTGAGGGGGGTGGGTGGTGCCGTGGGTAGGGGTGTGGTTGGGTGATGCCGGGGATAAGGGGGTGTTGGTTGATGCCGAGGATGGGGGGGCTGGGTGATGCCGGGGGTGGTGGAGTGGGTAATGCCAGTGGTGGGTGTGTGGGTGATGCCGGTGGTTGGGGTTGGGTGATGCCATGGGTGGGGGCTTGGATAATGCCGTGGGTGGGGTGCTAGGTGATGCCATGGGTGGGTGGGTGGGTGATGCCGGGAGTGAGTATTTGTGTGATGCCGGGGTGGGTGTTTGAGTGATGCCGGGGTTGAGGGGGTGGGTGGTGCCGTGGGTATGGGTATGGTTGAGTGATGCCGGGGGTAAGGGGCGTTGGTTGATGCCGAGGGTGGGGGAGTGGGTAATGCCAGTGGTGGGGGTGTGGGTGATGCCGGTGGTTGGGGTTGGGTGATGCCATGGAAGGGGGCCTGGATAATGCCGTGGGTGGGGTGCTAGGTGATGCCAGGGGTGGGTGGCGTGGGTGATGCTGGGGATGGGTGATGCCAGTGTTGGGGGGTGTTGGGTGAAGCCAGGAGAGAGGGGATATGTGATGCCGGTGTTGGTGGTGGTGGGTGTTGCCAGAGGTGGGTGGGTGGGTGTTGCCGGGGGTGAATGATGCCGGAGGTTGGGGGGGTTGGTGATGCCGGGGATGGGGCGATGGGTCAAGCCGGGTGTGGGTGATGTCGGCGGTGGGGGGGCGTGGGTGATGCCGGGGGGAGATGGTGGCTGATGCCGGGGGTGGGGGGGGGTGGTGAAGCCGGGGGTGAGGTGGTGTGTGATGCCGGGGGTGAGGTGGTGTGTGATGCCAGGTATGGGGTGTTGGGTAATGTCGGGGGTGCGGGGTTGGGTGATGCCGGGGGCGGTAGGGTGTGTGATGCCGGGAGTGAGGGTCCGGGTGATGTTGGGGTGGGGTTTGAGTGATGCCAGGGATGAGGGGGTGAGTGATGCCGTGGGTTGGGGGGTGGGTGGGTGATGCCAGGTGTGGGGGCGTGGGTTATGCCGGGGTTGGAGGGGCGGGTGATGCCGGGGGTGAGGGTGTGGATAATGCTGGGGTTGGAGGGGCGGGTGATGCCGAGTGTGACTGGGTGTGTGATGCCGGGGGTGAGGGTGTGGGTGATGCTTGGGGTTTTGGGTGGGTGATGCCAGATGTGGGGGGGGGGGGTGAGTGATGCCAGGGATGGGGCAATAAGTTATGTCGGGGGTGGGGTGGGTGGGTGATGCCAGTGTTGCGGGTGTAGGTGTTGCTGGGGATGAGATGATGGGTGATGACGGGGGTGGGGGTGGGCGTTGTAGGTGATGCCGGTGGTGGTGGTGGTGTGGTTGATGCTGGGAGTCGGGGGGGGGGGGTAGGTGGGTGATTCCAGTGTTGGGGGGGTGCGTGTATCTGGCGGTGAGGAGGTGGATGATGCTGAGGGTGGGGGTGGTGGGTGATGCCAGGGGTGGGTGATGCCAGTGTTGGTGGAGTGGGTGTTGCTGGCAGTGAGGGGGTGGGTGATGCTGAGGTTGGGTGTGGTGGGTGATGCCGGGGTTGTGGGGAGTTGGGTGAAGCCAGGGGGGAGGGGATATGTGATGCCAGTGTTGGTGGTGGTGGGTGTTGCCGGAGGTGGGGGTGTGGGTGATGCCAGGGGTGAGAGGGTGGGTGATGCTGGGGCTGAGATGGTGGGTGAGGCTGGGGGTGGGTGGGTGATGCCAGTGTTGGGGGTGTGGGTGTTGCTGGGGGTGAGGATGTGGGTGATGCCAGGGGTGGGGTTGGTGGGTGATGCCAGGGGTGGTTGATGCCAGGTTTGGGAGGGTGGCTGATGCTGGGTGTGGGGTGAAGGAACCGTGGGTGGGGGTTGGGTGATGCCATGGTTGAGGGAGTTTTTAATGCCGGAAGTGGGGGAGTGGGTGATGCCGGGGGTGAGTGTGTAGGTGATGCCGAGAGTGGGGGGTGAGTGTTGTGGGTGATGCTGGGGTTGAGGGCTTGGCTGATTGTGGGGGTGGAGGGGGTGGGTGATGCCGGGTGTGGGGGAATAGGTGAGTCCGGGGGTGGGGGGAGTGTGTGATGCCGGGTGTGAGGGGGTGTGTGATGCCAGGGGTGGGGCAATAGGTTCTGCCGGGGGTGGGGTGGGTGGCTGATGCCGGGTTTGTGGGCATGGGTGATGCCGGAGGTAGGGGGTGGGTGATGCCAGAGGTGGGGATGTTGGTTATGCCGGGTGTGGTGGGTGAGGGATCCGTGGGTGGGGGGATGTGCGATGCCGGGGGTGATGGAGTGGGTAATGCTGGAGATGGGGTGTTGGGTGATGCCCGGGATCGGGGAATGGGTGTGAGGGGGTGGATGATGCCGGGGTAGGGGGTGTGGGTGATGCCGGGGTTGTGGCCATGGTGATGCCTGGGGTAGGGGGGTGGGTGATGCCGGGGGCGGGGGTAATAGGTGATGCCGGTGGTGGGGGGCTGGTTGATGCCGGGGGTGGGGGATGAGTGATGCCGGGGTTGTGGGCGTAGGTGAAGTCTGCGGTAGGCTGGTGTTTGATGCCGAGGATGGTGGGCTGGTGATGCCGGGGGTGGGGGATCGGGTAATGGCAGAGTTGGGGGTGTGGGTGATGCCGGTGGTTGGGGTTGGGTGATGCCCTGGGTGGGGGCCTGGATAATGCCTTGGGTGGGGGGGGCGAGGTGATGCCGGGTGTGGGGGAATGGGTGATTCCGGAGGTGGTGGGGTGGGTGATGTCGGGAGTGGGGTGTGTAGGTGATGCCAGTGTTGGGGGTGTGGGTCATGACAGGGTTGGGGTGGTGGGTGATGCCGTGGTGAGGGTGTGTGTGATGCCGGGGGTGAGGGGCTGTTTGATGCCGGGGCTGAGATGGTGAGTGATGCCGTGGCTGGGGCGGTGTGATGCCGTGGGTGAGGGGGTGGGTGATGCCGGGTATGGGGTGGTGGGTAATGTCGGGTGTGCGGGGTTGGGTGAGGCCAGGTGTGAGGCTTTGTGTGATGCCAGGGTGGGGGTTTGAGTGATGCCGGGGCTGAGGGTGTGGGTGATGCCGTGGGTGCGGGTGTGGATGGGTGATGCCGGGGGTGGGGGGTGGGTGATGCCTGGGGTGTCGTGGTGCGTGATACTGGGGTTGAGGGGGTGGGTGATGCCGGGGATGGGATGGTGGGTGATGCCGGGGGTGGGGGAATAGGTGATGCCGGGGATGGGAGGGTGGGTGATGCCGGCGGGGGGAAGCGGGTAATGGCAGAGGTAGGGGTGTGGGTGATGCTGGTGGTTGGTGTTGGGTGATGCCGTGGGTGGGGGCCTGGATAATGCCTTGGGTGGGGGGGTTTAGGTGATGCCAGGTGTGGGGGGGTGGTTGATGCCAGAGGTGGTGGGGTGGGTGATGCCAGGAGTGGGGTGTGTAGGCGATGCCAGTGTTGGGGGTGTGGGTGATGCTGGGGTCGGGGCTGGTGGGTGATGCCGGGAGTGGGAGAGTGGATGATGCTGGTGGGGTGGGGTGTTTGGTGAAGCCAGTGGTGAGGTGGTGTGTGATGTTGGGGGTGGGGCTGGTGGGTGTTGCCTGGGGTGAGGGGGTGGTTGATGCCGGGGTGGGGCGATTGGTGATGCCTGGTTTGGGGGGGTGGGTAATGCTGGTGGTGAGGGGTTGAGTGATGATGGGGGTGGCTGATGCCGGGGCTGGTGGGGTGTGTGATGTCAGTAGTGAAGGGGTGGGTGATGCCAGAGTAGGGGGTGTGGGTGATGCCGGGAGTGGGGGAACAGGTGAGGCTGGGGGTGGGGGGTGTGTGTGGTGCCAGAGGTGGGGTGGGTGATGCCGGGGTTGGGGGGTGTGGTGATGCCGAGTGTGGGGGAATAGGTGATGCCTGGGGCAGGTTGTGGGTGATGCCGGGGATGAGGGTGTGAGTGATGCCGGTGTTGTGGGCGTGGGTGATGCCTGGTGTAGGGGATTGGGTGATGCCGGGTGTTGGGGGGTGTTTAGTGCCGGGGATGGGGGGCTGGGTGATGCCGGGGGTGGGGGTACAGGTAATGGCAGAGGTTTGGGGGTGGGTGATGCCGGGGTTGGGGGGTGTGGTGATGCCTGGTATGGGGGGAGTGTAATGCCGGTGGTGAGGGGTCGTGTGATGCTGGGGATGGGTGATGCAGGGGCTAGTGGGGCGTGTGATGCCGGGGTTGAGGGGGTGAGTGATGACGTAGGTGGGGTTTTGGGTGATGCTGGGGGTGAGGGGATGCGTGATGCAATGGGTGGGGGTGTGGTTGGGTGATACCAGGGGTGTGGAGGGGTGGTTGATGCCGGGGATGGTGGGGTGGTTGATGCCGGGGGTGGGGGAGCGGGTAATGGCAGAGGTGGGGGTTGTGGGTGATGCCGGGTTGGGGTGTTGGGTGATGCCGTGGTGAGGGTTTGAGTGATGCCAGGTGTGGGGGTGTGGGTGATGTCGTGGTGAGGGTGTGTATGATGCCGGGGGTGAGGGGCTGGTGGATGCCGGGGCTGAGATGGTAGGTGATGCCGGGGGTGGGGGGTGTGATGCCTGGGGTTGGGGGGGGTGTGATGCCATGGGTGAGGGATGGGTGATGCCGGGTATGGGGTGGTGGGTAATGTCGGGTGTACGGGGTTGGGTGAGGCCAGGTGTGAGGGTTTGTGTGATGCCGGGGTGGGGGTTTGAGTGATGCAGGGGGTGAGGGTGTGGGTGATGCCGTGGGTGCGGGTGTGGATGGGTGATGCCGGTGGTGGGGGAGGGTGTGATTGATGCCAGGGATGTGGGGAAGGGTGATGCCGGGGGTGGAGGTGGTGGGTGATGCCGGGGGTGGGGGGGTGCGTGATGCCGGGGATGACGTGATGCGTGATGCTGGGATTGAGGGCATGGGTGATGCCGGGGATGGGATGGTGGGTGATGCCGAGTGTGGGGGAATAGGTGATGCCTGGGGTAGGTTGTGGGTGATGCCGGGGATGAGGGTGTGAGTGATGCCGGTGTTGTGGGCATGGGTGATGCCTGGTGTAGGGGATTGGGTGATGCCGGGTGTTGGGGGGTGTTTAGTGCCGGGGATGGGGGGGCTGGATGATGCCGGAGGTGGGGGTACAGGTAATGGTAGAGGTGGGGGTGTGGGTGATGCTGGTGGTTGGGGTTGGTGATGCCGGGGGTAGGGGCCTGGATAATGCCATGGGTGGGGGGCTAAGTGATGCCAGGTGTGGGGGGGGGGGTGGTTGATGCCGGAGGTGGTGGGGTGGGTGATGCTGGGAGTGGGGTGTGTAGGTGATGCCAGTGTTGGGGGTGTGGGTGATGCTGGGGTCGGGGGCTGGTGGGTGATGCCGGGAGCGGGAGAGTGGATGATGCTGGTGGGGTGGGGTGTTTGGTGAAGCCAGTGGTGAGGTAGTGTGTGATGTTGGGGGTGGGGCTGGTGGGTGTTGCCTGGGGTGAGGGGGTGGTTGATGCCGGGGCGGGGCGATTGGTGATGCCTGGTTTGGGGGGGTGGGTAATGCTGGTGGTGAGGGGTTGAGTGATGATGGGGGTGGCTGATGCCGGGGCTGGTGGGGTGTGTGATGTCAGTAGTGAGGGGGTGGGTGATGCCAGAGTAGGGGGTGTGGGTGATGCCGGGAGTGGGGGAACAGGTGAGGCTGGGGGTGGGGGGTGTGTGTGGTGCCAGAGGTGTGGGGGTGGGTGATGCCGGGGTTGGGGGGTGTGGTGATGCCGAGTGTGGGGGAATAGGTGATGCCTGGGGCAGGTTGTGGGTGATGCCGGGGATGAGGGTGTGAGTGATGCCGGTGTTGTGGGCGTGGGTGATGCCTGGTGTAGGGGATTGGGTGATGCCGGGTGTTGGGGGGTGTTTAGTGCCGGGGATGGGGGGCTGGGTGATGCCGGGGGTGGGGGTACAGGTAATGGCAGAGGTTTGGGGGTGGGTGATGCCGGGGTTGGGGGGTGTGGTGATGCCTGGTATGGGGGGAGTGTAATGCCGGTGGTGAGGGGTCGTGTGATGCTGGGGATGGGTGATGCAGGGGCTAGTGGGGCGTGTGATGCCGGGGTTGAGGGGGTGAGTGATGACGTAGGTGGGGTGTTGGCTGATGCTGCGGGTGAGGGGATGCGTGATGCCGTGGGTGGGGGTGTGGTTGGGTGATACCAGGGGTGTGGGGGGGTGGTTGATGCCGGGGATGGTGGGGTGGTTGATGCCGGGGGTGGGGGAGCGGGTAATGGCAGAGGTGGGGGTTGTGGGTGATGCCGGGTTGGGGTGTTGGGTGATGTTGGGAGTGGGGTGTGTAGGTGATGCCAGTGTTGGGGGTGTGGGTGATGCTGGGGTTGGGGGAGTAGGTGATGCTGGTGGGGTGGGGTGTTTGGTGAAGCCAGTGGTGAGGTGGTGTGTGATGTTGGGTGTGGGGCTGGTGGGTGTTGCCTGGGGTGAGGCGGTGGGTGATGCCGGGGGTGAGGCGATTGGTGATGCCTGGTTTGGGGGGGTGGGTAATGCCGGTGGTGAGGGGTTGTGTGATGATGGGGGTGGCTGATGCTGGGGCTGGTGGGGTGTGTGATGCCAGTAGTGAGGGGGTGGGTGATGCCGGAATAGGGGGTGTGGGTGATGCCAGGAGTGGGGTTGGGTGTTGTGGGTGATGCCGGTGTTGGGAGCTTGGCTGATGCCGGAGGTGTGGGGGGTGAGTGATGCCGGGGGTGGGGGGGGTGGGTGATTCCGTGGGTAGGGGGGTGGGTGATGCCTGGAGTGAGTGATGCCAGGGTTGGTGGGGTGGGTGATTCCGGGAGTGGGGGTGAGGGTTGTGGATGATGCCGGTGGTGGTGGTGTGGGTGATGCTGGGAGTGGGGTGGGGGTGGGTGATGCCAGTGTTGGGGGTGTGGGTGTTGCTGGCGGTGAGGGGGTGGGTGATGCGGTGGGTGGTTGCGGTGGGTGATGCTGGGGGTGGGGGGATTTATGATGGTGGGAGTGGTTTGGTGGGTGAAGCCAGGGGTGAGAGGGTGTGTGATGCCGGGTGTGGGGGTGGTGGGTGTTGCCGGGGGTGGGGGCGTGGGTGTTGCTGGGGTGATGCCAGTAGTGAGGGGGTGGGTGATGCTGGGGTGAGGGTTTGAGTGATGCCAGGGGTGTGGGGTTGGGTGATGCCGGCGGTGGAGGTGTGGGTGATGCCGGGGGTGGGGGGGGGTGATGCCGTGGGTGAGGGGGTATGTGATGCCCCGGGTGAGGGGGTGTGTGATGCCGGGAATGGGATGGTGGGTGATGCTGGGAGTGGGGGAGTGGGTGATGCTGGTGGGGTGGGGTGTTTGTTGAAGCCAGTGGTGAGGTGGTGTGTGATGTTGGGTGTGGGGCTGGTGGGTGTTGCCTGGGGTGAGGGGTTGGGTTATGCCGGGGGTGGGGGGAGTGGTGATGCCTTGTATGGGGGGGTGGGTAATGCCGGTGGTGAGGGGTTGTGTGATGCTGGGGGTGGGTGATGCCGTAGGTGGTGGTGTGTGATGCCGGGGGTGAGGGGATGGTTGATGCCGAGGATGGTGGTGTTGGTGATGGCGGGGTCAGGGGGTGGGTGATGCTGTTGGTGGGGGTGTGGTTAGGTGATGCCAGGGGCTGTGGGTGAGGTGGTTGATGCCAGGGATGGTGGGGTGGGTGATGCCGGGAGTGGGTGATCCCTGGGTTGGTGGGGTGGGTGATGCCGGGAGTGTGGGTGGGGGTTTGTGGGTGATGCCGGTGGTGGTGTTGTGGGTGATGCCAGGAGTAGGGGGGGCAGAGTGGGTGATGCCAGTGTTGGGAGTGTGGGTGCTGCTGGCGGTGAGGGGGTGGGTGATGCGGAGGGTGGGGCTGGTGGGTGATGCCAGGGGTAGTGGGGGTGGATGATGCCAGGGTGGGTGATGGCAGTGTTTAGGGTGTGGGTGATGCTAGGGGTGGGGGGGATTTATGATGCCAGGAATGGGGTCATGGGTGAAGCCAGGTGTTAAGGGGTGTGTGATGCTGGGGGTGGGGTGGTGGCTGTTGCCAGGGGTGGGGCGATGGGTCATGCTGCGGGTGGGTGATTCTGGTGCTGGGGGTGGGGTTGGGTGTTGCCAGGGTTGGGGGGGGTGGTGATGTGGGGCCTGAGATAGTGGGTGATGCCAAGGGTTGGTGGGGTGTGTGATGCTGGGAGTGAGGGGGAGGGTGATGCCGGAGTAGGGGGCGTGGATGATGCCGGGAGTGGGGTTGGGTTTTGTGGGTGATGCCGGTGTTGAGGGCTTGGCTGATGCCGGGGATGTAGGGGGTGGGTGATGCCAGGGGTGGGGGGTGTGGGTGATGCCGGGGATGGGGGAATAGGTGAGGCTGGGGGTGTAGGGGGTGGGTGCTGCCAGGGTTGTGGGCGTGGGTGATGCCTGGGATAAGGGGGGATGGGTGATGCCGGGGGTGGGGGCATGGTTGATGTCGAGAGTGGGGGTGTTGGTGATGGCGGGGATGGTGGGTGAGGGACCCGTGGGTGGGGGGTTTGTATGATGCTGGGGGTGATGGAGTGGGTAATGCCATAGATGGTGTGTTAGATGTTGCCAGGTTTGGGGCAGTGGGTGAGGACGGGCTTGAGGGGTTGGGTGATGCCGGGGTAGGGTGTGTGGTTGTTGCCACGAGTGGGGGTGGGCCTGGGGGTTTTGGGTAATGCCGGTGGTGGTGGGGTGGGTGATGCCAGTGTTGGGGGTGTGGGTGTTGCTGGCAGTGAGGGTGTGGGTGATGCCGGGGGTAGGGGGGGTGGATTATTCCGGGGATGGGTGATGGCAGTGTTTGGGGGGTGGGTGATGCTGGGGGTGGAGGGGATTTATGATGCCGGGAGTGGGGTGGTGGGTGATGCCAGGGTTGTGGGGTGTTGGGTGAAGCCAGGGGTCAGGGGTTGTGTGATGCCGAGGGTGGGGTTGGTGGGTGTTGCTGGAGGTGGGTGGGTGTTGCCGGGGGTGAATGATGCCGGAGGTTGGGGGTGTTGGTGATGCCGGGGGTGGGGAAATTGGTCATGCCAGGGGTGGGTGATGCCGGCAGTGGGGTGGGTGATGATGCCGGGGCTGAGATGGTGGGTGATGCCGCGGGTGACATGGTTGGTGATGCCGGGGGTGGGATGGGGGGGTGATGCCGGAGGTGAAGGTGTGGGTAATGCCGGGAGTGAGGTGGTGTGTGATGCCAGGTATGGGATGGTGGGTAATGTCGGGGCTGCGGCGTTGGGTGATGCCTGGTGTGAGGGGGTGTGTGATGCCAGGGGTGAGGTTTTGGGTGGGTGATGCCATGGGTGGGGGTGTGGGTGATGCCGGGGGATGGGCGGTGGGTGATGCTGGGTCTAAGGGTGTGGGTGATGCCGGGGGTGGTGCTGTGGGTGATGCCGGGTGTTGGGGGCTGGGTGATGCCGGGGGTGGAGGTGTGGGTGATGCCGGGGGTGAAGGGGTGGGAGATGCCGCAGGTGAGGGGCTGGTTGATGCCGGGTGTGGGGTTGTGGGTGATGCCGGGAGTGAGGGCCTGGGTGATGCCGATGGTGGGGGTGTGGGTGAGGCCGGGGGTGATGGTTGGGTGATGCCGGGGGTGGTGGGGTGGGTGATGCCGGGGGTGGTGGGGTGGGTGATGCCGGGGGTGAAGGGGGTGGGTGATGACGGGGGTGGTGGGGTGGGTGATGCCGGGGGTGGTGGGGTGGGTGATGCCGGGGGTGAGGTGGTGGGTGATTACGGGGATGGGGAATGTGGGTGATGCCCGGGGTGTTGGAAGCTGGTCTCAGGGTAAAACCTGAGCACCACCATTTCCCAAAGTGACCCAGTGACCCGGGTGAATAATTAGGTCTGAAAACAATGGCCAGGGGAGGGGTCAGAGGGCGTGTGGGAGGAGCCAACGACTGCACTTTTGGGCTGATTGACGGGGCTCCCGAATAATGAGCCATTCAGGACATGGAGAGCAAGGCTCTGCTGGGACATGTTAGCTAGATTCAAACACCAATTGGAGGATTTGGGCATCTTCCGAAATCTCTCATTTGATGGGGAATCTAAAAGGTTAAAATGTGAATTGCTAATTAGCATTAATAGGAAAATATAAGTAGAAAGAGCAACTTGACATAAAAAATTGAGGAATATGGCTGTAGGATTTGGATTCTAGCCACAGAGCTAGCTAATACGGAAGAGCTTGAGGTAGTTTACAGCTGGAAGCGTGTCATACAGCTGGGCTTTCTCTAGACAGGAACAAGTGTTTTCCGAAATAACCTCACATGTGATAAGAAATGTGTTTTCCTGAAGAAACAAAGCAGAACGGAAGCTGGATTTTAATTCAGCTGAACTTTCTCCTCAAAAAGACGCATGTCCAGCAGACAAAGGAAGCTTGTTTCACATCTGCAGACACTGTCTTTAAAATAACCCCATCAGACTTAGGTCAGTCGGCCATCTTTGGACATAAAGGGTCAAAGTTCAATTTTGAGAATCCCCCTGGGTTGAGACAGAGAAACATCAACATTCAATAAAACCATCTGGAATTCATGAGTAAATATCTTTCTTCATTGTTACTGTTTGTTTGAGTTTTCCAACAATATTTGCTGATAAGGTGGATTTATAAATTTCATGTATTTAAGACGACATTATTGATGTGATGCTTAGCTTTGGTTATCATTTATAACTTCAAGTATAAGCTATCACCTATAATGGGCTTCAATAAAATGTATATGTTCTTGAAGCATATAGAACATGTAATCTGAAATATTTCTTACCTCCAGAATCCACATAAATTCACAACTCTAGAAGTCTTCGTCAGATTTCTAGGAGCTGATATTGGAAAACATTGAAAACGCTGGTTGACTAAGACAGGCCTCAATGTATGTCCCATCCTCAGACTATTTTGTGGGCTTGGAGACTCCTGGAGGAGAGGACTTGTATTTGAGGCCCAGTCTCAGACTATGTTACTTTAATGCTTAGAATCTCTTTTAGTCGAGGCTTTAAGCTAACAATAAGTTGAAGGAAGTTGGCTTAACTTGCCGGAGGGTAAAGAGAGTGGAACCATGAACAGGCACCTTAACCCATGGTGCACATTCCTCTGAGAACCAATGAAGGATTGACGCCATGATTGGATTGGATTCCAATGACCCTTTGCCCCTCTCGTAGGAAAGTGCAAAGGTCAGAAGGATCCAACTGTAAATGGGCTACATCCAAAGTGCATATGCCTCATGCCCCAAAGACCTCCAGGCCTCGCAGCTGATAGGTTCAGGCTTGGCACATCTTCCTGATCCATGTTATTCCAGTAGAGTAATTTCGGGCTGTGCTCTAATCCAAAGGATTGAGTTTGACAGGGCCCTGACTCAGGCTGATATCACCTTCCAGCACTCATTCAGATCCAACCCCCTTTGTGAAAGCTCTGTCATGGCTGGGGTTTTAGTGGGGGTGGGGGAAGGGTGGGTGGTCCTACCGGTGACCGTTAAGGCAGAGCTAGAGTCCATTATTAAGGAAGAAATAGCAGGACATTTAGACAAGCTTAAAGCAATCAAACAGAGACAACATGGTTTTGTGAAGGGAAATCAGGTTTGACAAATTCGCTAGAGTTCTTTGAGGATGTAACAAGCAGAGTTGATAAGGGGAAACCGGTAGATGTCGTGTATTTGGATTTGCAGGAGGCATTTGATAAGGTGTCACATAAAAGGTCATTGCACATGATAGGAGGAACACACCCACACTCAGAGACACACACCTACAGACAGTACTGGGTAACACACCCACTCTCAGAGACACACACCTACAGGCAGTACTGGGTAACACACTCACACACAGAGACACACACCTACAGACAGTACTGGGTAACACACCCACACTCAGAGACACACATCGACAGGCAGTACTGGGTAACACACTCACACACAGAGACACACACATACAGACAGTACTGGGTAACACACCCACACTCAGAGACACACACCTACAGGCAGTACTGGGTAACAGTCACACCCACACTCAGAGACACACACCTACAGACAGTACTGGGTAGCACACCCACACTCAGAGACACACACCTACAGATAGTACTGGGTAACACACCCACACACAGAGACACACACCTACAGGCAGTACTGGGTAACACACTCACACACAGAGACACACACCTACAGACAGTACTGGGTCATAGTCACATGCACACACAGAGACACACACCTACAGACAGTACTGGGTAACACACCCACACACAGAGACACACACCTATAGACAGTACTGGGTAACACACCCACACACAGAGACACACACCTACAGACAGTACTGGGTAACACACCCACACTCAGAGACACACACCTACAGACAGTACTGGGTCATAGTCACACGCACACACAGGGTCATGTACATTGTGATATCCTGACTGCTCCTCTCTGTAATCTGAGTCCTCACTCGGGTCAGTTTTGTGCTGTTATCATGAACCCCGGGTTAAGGAGAGAGAAATGAACATTGTGACTGTGTCCTCGAGACCTGAGATTCCCCCGAGCTCATTTCAGGCATTACCCAGCAGTCAGCACAGAGTGCACAGCATGATCCCACCAGCTGGAACAACTCCAGTGTTCCGAGTGAAGAGTGAATGCCCAACTACAAATTCTATTTATGGTAAATTTTGATAATTCTCCTAATGTTTAGGGTTTGTTGTTGGTCTGTAACATCAATGGATTTTATTGTTGAGCACATTTTAAATTGAATGGTTCAGGCTGAATTTCTGTTGGTGAGACACTCGGCAGTCAAGGCTGTTGGGGTACGTTACAGGGAGACAGTTACTGGTGGGAAAATACACTTCATTGTTTTCTGACTTTCCGTTGCCTCAGAGTCTGGATTCAGCAGCCCCAGGTTTGAAGGAATGGTTAAAAATTTCACAGTGAAATGTAAACTCTGGTCTCCCAGGAAACAAGGGATGGACATTTGTCTTTAGCCCACATGGCTCTCCTTCCAGAGGTGGGGTCACACGAGGTGATTCACAGCCTAAACCAATGGAAAAGGTGAATTTATAATCTACAAGGCAGAGTCAGGAGTTTGATGGAAGACTCTCCACTTGCCTGGATGATTGGAACTCCAACAATACTCAAGAAGCTGGACTCCATCCCGGACAAAGCAGCCGCCTGATTGGCACCCCTTCCACAAACATTCACTCCCTCCAACACCGACGCACAGTAGCAGCAGTGTGTACCATCTACAAGATGCACTGCAGAAACTCACCAAGGCTCCATGAGCAGCACCTTCCAAACCCATGACCATCTAGAAGGACATGAACACCAGATAGATGGGCGCATCACCATCTGGAAGTTCCCCTACAAGTCGCTCGCCATCCTGACTTGGAAATATATCACTGTTCCTTCACTGTCGCTGGGTCGAAATCCTGGAACTCCCTCCCTAACAGCACTGTGGGTGTACCTACACCACAGGGACTGAAGCAGTTCAAGAAGGCAGCTCACCACCACCTTCTCAAGGGGCAATTAGGGATGGGCAATAAGAGCTCACCTGATCAGGGACACCCACATCTCGTAAAAGAATGAAGAAATATTTGGAATATTTCCAAATAAGGGAATGCGGAATAATGAGGAGTGGGGATAAAAGTTGGAAAATTGAAATTGTTGTTAGCCCAGTGTTTCCATGGTTTCTGGGGTCTGACACAGTCCAACATCACTTCAAAGACAGAGAAGGGAAAGACATCGCCTGTCCTGGCAACGCTCAAGGACTCCTAGGAACTGGAGGGAGAAGAGATTTCCATGTTGTCTTCACTGTGTTTTTGTAAAGTTTACATAAATCTTGCTTAATAAATTTGAAGTGATACATAAATACTAATTATTCATCCCTCCTTAGGCCTGGCACAACTGAGGACACACGTGTTAGAAATTAAGCATTCGGAACTTAGGAATTTTAATGAGAAGGATTTTATTCCTCAAAACCCTTAAATCTTCCATTATAAAGTTCCTTTAACATGAAATGTCACACAGGAGCTTTAGAAAACAAAATATGTCACCGAGACAAATAAGGAGATGTTGGTCCAGATGACTAAAAGATTGGTCAAAGAGGGTGGATCGGGCCCAGATTTTCACTAAGTGCTGGAGCGGGTGGGAAAAAGGACGTTTTACCCTCTGGCTGCATTGGCGGCTTTTCACACTGTATCGTCCCCTTCCCGGCACATCCCGGCTCAGGAACAGCGTATTCTTGGGAAACATCGGGCCTCTGGTGCAGCGGCCTCTGATTCGCCTGATTTACCATCACCTCAGGCCTTCAGTAATCCGGCCGCCATATTTAAAGGCTGCCCCTGCACAGAGCTCACACTCTTCACGGGATAGGAAGCTGCTGGGAACTGATGGCTGCTAAAGGGAGGAAACATGCTGCCCCCAGATTTACTGACACCTCCCTTGAGAACCTACTGGACACAGTGGAGGCCCAACATGATGCCCTTTACCCCTCCTCTGGAGAAGACCAGTGAGCAAGCTCTCCAATCCAGCATGGGAGGTGGTAGCAGCGGTGGTCAGTGCCAATGCCCTGCAAAAGAGGACAGCAACCCAGTGCCACAAGAGGATGAATTATCTCCTCCGTTCCGCCAGGGTATGTTCCTCTTCTCATCACTCTCAACTCACACACTCACAAACCCATCACACACCCACAGGGCCCTCACTCACTGCCTGTTCAAGGGACATCACCATTCAGTCTCTCACACTCACCGTCATTGTCCTCATCCTGTCCATGGCACCACTCACCACCCACACAGACCTTATCATCTGACCTGGCAGGCATTCTGCTAACATTCTCTCTATCTCAATCTATGCAGGACCTACTGGTACACAAGCCTCTGACATGTCTTCCTTCTTCCTTAACCAAGGTTTTCCACACACAGTGGTTGACAGGGCCCTCAACCGTGTCCGGCCCATCTCCTGCACATCTGCCCTCACGCCTTCACCTCCCTCCCAGAAACATGATAGGGTCCACCTTGTCCACACTTATCACCCCACCAGCCTCCGCATTCAAAGGATCATCCTCCGCAATTTCCACCAACTCCAGCACCTAACACATCTTCCCTTCACCCCCCCCACCATGGCGGCATTCCGTAGGGATCATTCCCCCTGGGACACCCTGGTCCACTTTTCCATCACCCCCAACACCTCAATCCCCCCACACGGCACCTTCTCATGTAACCACAGAAAGTGCAACACCTGCCCCTTTACTTCCCCCCTCCTCACTGTCCAAGGGCCCAAACATTCCTTTCAAGTGAAGCACATTTCACTTGCACTTCCCTCAATTTGGTCTCCTGCATTCGCTGCTCCCAATGCGGTCTCCTCTACATTGGAGAGACCAAACGCAGACTGGGTGACCACTTTGCAGAACACCTTCAGTCTGTCAGCAGACATGACCCAGACCTCCCTGTCGCTTGCCATTTCAATGCACCACCCTGCTCTCATGTCCACATGTCCATCCTTGGCCTGCTGCAATGTTCCAGTGACGCTCATTGCAAACTGGAGGAACAGCACCTCATCTTCCGACCAGGCACTTTACAGCCTTTCGGACTGAATATTGAGTTCAACAATTTCAGATCATGAACTCTCTCCTCCATCCCCGCCCCCTTTCCGACCCCCCTTTTTCCAATAATTTATAATTTAAAAAAGTTTATATTTTTCTTTTCCCACCTATTTTTAAATTTATTTCGATCTATTGTTTTATCTCCACCTTTGAGCCCATTTCCATCCCCTCCCCACACCCCACCCCCACTAGGGCCATCTGCCACTAGCTTGTCCTGCTTGCTACTCTTAATGTCCCCATTAGCACATTCCTTAGGTAATAACACCAACATCAACCCCCCTTTGTCCTTTTGTCTATGACATCTTTGGCAATCTCTTCTTTGCCTCCGCCTATCACTGGCCCCCTATCCAGCTCTACCTGTGCCCCCCACCCCCCTCTACCAGCTTATATTTCACCTCATTTCTCTATTTCGTTAGCTCTGATGAAGAGTCATGTGGACTTGAAACATTAACTGTATTCCTCTCTGCAGATGCTGTCAGACCTGCTGAGTTTTTCCAGGTATTTATGTTTTTGTCCCTTGTGTCTTAACTGGCCTATAATTTCTATGCCTTCGTGACTCACTTGCTCTCTCTTCGAAATTTGGCTGTGCATCTCCCCTTGCTGAATCTAATCTCAGGATCCCAACCCCCTGCCAAGTTAGTTTAAACTCTCCCCAACAGCACTAGCAAAACCCCCGCAAGGATGTTGGACCCATTTCGGTTCAGGTGCAACCCATCCACCTTGTTACAGGTCCCATCGCCCCAGAAACCGTCCCAATGTCCCATAAATCTAAAACCCTCCCTCCTGCTCCACCTCTCCATCCACACGTTCATCTGGACTAACCTCCTATTTCTATACTCACCTGCGCTGTAGAGTGTCAAGTAAGTGTGCGAGGGTGTAGAGTGTCAAGTAAGTGGGTGAGTGGATAGAGTGTCAGGTAAATGGGTGAGGGGGTAAAGTGTCAAGTAGGTGGGTGAGAGGGTAGAGTGTCAGGTAAGTTTGTGAGGGGGTAGAGTGTCAAGTAAGTGGGTGAGGGGGTAGAGTGTCAGGTAAGTGGGTGAGTGGGTAAAGTGTCAGGTAAGTGGGTGAGGGGGTAGAGTGGCAGGTAAGTGGGTGAAGGGACAGAGTGTCAGGTAAGTGGATGAGGGGGTGAAATGTTAAGCAAGTGGGTGAAGGGGCAGAGTGTCAGGTAATTGGGCGAGGGGGTAGAGTCCCAGGGAAGTGGGCGAGGGGTTAGAGTGTCAGGTGGGTGGGGGAGGGGGTAGAATGTAAGGTGGGTGGGTGCGGGGGTAGTGTATCTAGCAAGTGGGTGACGGTGTAGCAGGACAGGCAACTGGGTGGGGGGGTAGTATGTCAGGCAAGTGGGTGAGGGGGTAGATTGTCAGGAACGAAGGTGAGGGTGTACTGTGTCAGGTAAGCTGCTGAGGGGGTAGAGTGTCAGGCAAGTGGGCGAGGGGGTAGATTATCAGGTAAGTGGGTGAGGGGGTAGATTATCAGGTAAGTGGGTGAGGGGGTATATGTCAAGTACATTTATGAGGAAGTAGTGTGTCAGGAAAGTGGGCGAGGGGGTAGATTATCAGGTAAGTGGGTGAGGGGGTAGAATGTCAGGCAAATGGATGAGGCAGTAGGGTGGCAGGAATGTGGATCAGGTGGTGGGGTGGCAGGCAAGTGGGAGAGGGGGCAGAGTGTCAGGACATTGGGTTAGGTTGTAGGGTGGCTGGCAAATGGTTGAGAGGGTCGTGTGTCAGGTAAGTGTGTGAGGGGGTATGTTGACAGGTAAGTTTGTGATGGGGTAGTGTAGCAGGCAAGTGGGTGAATGGATCGATTGTCAGGCAGATAGGTGAGGGGGTAGATTTTCAGGTAAGTGGGTGATAGGGTCGGGTGACAGGAAAGTGTGTGACGGGGTAGTGTGTCTCGATAAGTATGCGAGGGTGTAGGGCGGCATGAATGTGGGTGAGGGGGTAGAGTGTCAAGTAAGTGGTGAGGGATTAGAGTGTCAGGCAAGTGAGCAAGGGGGTAGAGAGTCAGACAAGTGGGAGGGAGGGATGAGTGTCAGGTAAGTGGGCAAGGGGGTAGAGTTTCAGGCAAGTGGGTAAGTGGGTAATGTTCAGGGAAGTGTGTGAAGGAGTAGCGTGTCAGGTTAGGGAGTGACGGGCTAGTGTGTCAGGTAAGTGGGTGAGGCGATAGGATGGCAGGCAAGTGGGTGAGGGGTTAAAGTTTCAGGAAAGTGGGTGAGGGTGTAGGGTGGGTGACAAGTGGTTGAGTGGGTAGGGTGTCAGGCAAGAGGGGGAGGGGGGTAGAGTGTCAGGCAAGTGGTGAAGGGGTTAGAGTTTCAGGTAAGTGGGTGAGGGGGTAGTGAGTTAGGTAAGTGGATGAGTGGGGAGGGTGTCAGGTAATTGGGTGAGCGGGTAGTGTGTCAGGAAATTGGGTGAGTGGGTAAGGTGACAGGTGAGTTAGCCAGGGGGTGGGGTGGCAGGCAAGTGGCTGAGTAGGTAGAGTGTAAAGCAAGTGGGCGAGGGGTTAGATTGTCAGGTAAGTGGGTGAGGAGGTAAAGTGTAAGTTTAATAAGTGAGTTGTTAGTGTGTCAGGTAAGTGGTTGAAGTGGTAGAGTGTCAGGTAAGAGGATGAGGGGGTAGAGTATCAGGTATGTGGGTGATGGGTAGGGTGACAGGCCATTGGGTGATGGGGTAGATTGTCAGGCAAGTGGATGAGGTAGTAGGGTGGCAGGAAAGTGGGTGAGGTGGTAGAGTGTCAGCTAAGAGAATGAGGGTGTAGAGTATCAGGTACATGGGTGAGGGGGTAGAGTGACAGGCAAGTGGCGAGGGGGTAAATTGTCAGATAAGTGGGTGAGGGTGTAGAGTGTCAGCTAAGAGAATGAGGGTGTAGAGTATCAGGTACATGGCTGAGGGGGTAGAGTGTCAGGCAAGTGGGCGATGGGGTAAATTGTCAGATAAGTGGGTGAGGGGGTAGATTGTCAGGTAGATGGGTGATAGGTAGGGTGGCAGGCCATTGGGGGAGGGGGTAGAATGTCAGGCAAGTGGATGAGGCAGTAGGGGACAGGAAAGTGGATGAGGGGGTTGGGTGGCAGGCAAGTGGATTGGGGGCATAGGGTGGCAGGCAAGTGGCAGAGGGGTAGAGTGTCAGGAAATTGTGTTAGGTTGTACGGTGGCTGGCAAGTTGTTGAGGGGGTAGGGTGGCATTCAAATGGGTGAGGGGGTTGAGTGTCCGGTAATTGGTTGAGAGGTTAAGAGTCAGACAATTGGGTGATTGGGTAGAGTGCCAGGTGGGTGGTTGAGGGGGTAGGGCGACAGGAAAATTGGTGAGGGGGTAGAATGTCAGGCAAGTATGTGAGGAGATAGAGTATCAGGTAAGTGGGTGAGGCAAAAGGGTGGCAGGCAAGTGGGCAAGGGGTAGGGTGTCAGGTACTTGGGTGAGGGGCATGGTATCAGGTAAGTGGGTGAGGGGGTAGGGTGCCAGGTACTTGGGTAAGGGGCATGCTGTCAGGTAAGTGGGTGAGGGGGTAGGGTGCCAGGTACTTGGGTGAGGGGCATGGTGTCAGGTAAGTGCGTGAGAGGGTTCAGTGGAAGGCAAGTGGAATAGGGGATAGAGTGTCAGGTAAGTGGTTGAGGGGGTAGGGTGGCAGGCAAGTGGGTCAGGGGGAATTATGGCAGGCAAGTGTGGGAGGGGGTAGTGTGTCAGGTAGGTGGGTGAGAGGGGAGGGTGACAGGCAATTTGGTGAGTGGGTAGTGTGTCAGGTAATTGGGTGAGTGTGGAGAGTGTCAGGTAAATGGGTGAGGGTTAGGTTGGCAAGCAGGTTGTTTAGGGGGTGGGGTGGCAGGCGAGTGGGTGAGGGGGTAGAGTAGAGTGTCAGATAGGAGGGTGAGGCCGTAGCATGACAGACAAGTCTGTGAGGGTGTAGCATGACAGGCAAGTGGGTGAGAGGGTAGGATGGCAGGCAAGTGGGTGAGGGGGTAGTGTGACAGGTAAGTGGGTGAGGTGATAGGGTGGCAGTCAAGTGGGTGAGGGGTTAGAATGCCTGGCAAATGGTTGAGGGGTTAGTGTAGCAGGCAAGTGAGTGAGGGGGTAGGGTGGCAGTCAAGTGGGTAAGGGGGTAGGTTGGCAGGCAAGTAGATGAGGGGGTAGAGTGTCAGGAAATTATGTGAGGGTATAGAGTGGGTGGCAAGTGGTTGAGAGGGTAGGGAGTCAGGCAATTGGTTTACTGGGTAGTGTGTCAGGTAATGGGTGAGAGGCAGAGTAACAGGTAAGTCTGTGAGGGGATAGATTGTCAGGTAAGTGGATGAGGGGTTAGGGTGGCACACAAGTGGGTGAGGGGGTTGAGAGTCAGGTAAGTGGTTGAGCGGTTAAGAGTCAGGCAATTGGGCGAGTGGGTAGAGTGCCAGGTGGGTGGTTGAGTGGGTAGAGTGTCAGGTAGGTGGATGCGGGGGTAGGGCGACAGGAAATTGGGTGAGGGGCTAGAGTGTCAGGTAAGTATGTGAGGTTATAGAGTATCAGGTAAGTGGGTGAGGGGTAGGGTGTCATGTAGTTGGGTGAGGGGCATGGTGACAGGTAAGTGGGTGAGAGGGTTCAGTGTAAGGCAAATGGGATAGAGAATAGAATGTCAGGTAAGTGGGTGAGGGGTTAGGGTGGCAGGCAAGTGGGTGAGGGGCTTGAGTTTCAGGTAAGTGGGTGAGGAGTTAGGGTGGCAGGCAAGAGAGTCCGGGGTGGCTGGCAAGTGGGAGAGGGGGTAATGTGTCAGGTAAGTGGGTGAGTTGGTATAGCGTCAGGTAAGTGCATGAGGGGTTAGTGGGTTAGGTAAGTGGATGAGAGGGGAGGGTGACAGACAGCTTGGTGAGGGGATAGAATGTCAGGTAATTGGGTGAGGGGGTAGAGTGTCAGGTAAATGGGTCAGGGTTAGGTTGGCAGGCAGGTTGGTGAGGGGGTGGGTTGGCACGCAAGTGGGTGAGGGGTAGAGTGTCAGATAGGTAGGTGAGGGTGTAGTGTGGCAGGCATGTGGGCAAGGGGATAGAGTGGTGTTAAGTGGATGAGGGAGTAGAGTGGCATGTAAGTGGATGGGGGTTTGGGTGTCAGGTAATTGGGTGAGGGGGTGGAGTGTCAGGTAAATGGGTCAGGGTTAGGTTGGCAGGCAGGTTGGTCAGGGGGTGGGGTGGCAGGAAAATGGGTGAGCGGGTAGCATAGCAGGCAAGTGGGTGAGGAGATAGGGTGGCAGGCAAGTGGGTGAGGGATAAGGCGTCAGGCAAATGAGAGGTGGTAGGGTGTCAGAAAGGTAGGTGAGGGGCTTGCAGGTCAGGTAAGTGGGTGAGGAGATTGGGTGGCAGGCAAGTGGGTCAGGGGGAATTATGGCAGGCAAATAGGGGAGGGGCTAGTGTGTCAGGTAGGTGGGTGAGAGGGGAGGGTGACAGGCAAGTTGGTGAGTGGTTAGTGTGTCAGGTAATGGGGTGAGTGGGTGGAGTGTCAGGTAAATGGGTCAGGGTTAGGTTGTCAGGCAGGTTGGTGAGGGGTGGGGTGACAGGCAAGTGGGTGAGTGTGTAGAGTAGAGTGTCAGATAGGTGGGTGAGGCCGTAGCATGACAGGCAAGGGGGTGAGGGGGTAGGGTAACAGGAAAATGAGTGAGTGGGTAGAGTTTCAGGAAACTGGGTGATGGTGTAGCGTGACAGGCAAGTGTGTGAGTGTGTAGAGTAGAGTGTCAGATAGGTGGGTGATGGCATAGTGTGACAGGCAAGTGGGTGAGGTGGTAGTGCGTCAGGTAAGTGGGTGAGGCGATCGGGTGGCAGACAAGTGGGTTAGGGGTTAGAATGGCAGGCAAATGGGTGATGAGGTAGTGTAGCAGGCAAGTGAGTGAGAGGGTAGGGTTGCAGTCAAGTGGATGAGGGGGTAGAGTGTCAGGAAATTGGGTGAGGGTGTAGGGTAGGTGGCAATTGGTGAAAGGGTAGTGTGTCAGGAAAGTTGATGGGTTACTGTGTCAGGTAAATGTGTGACGGGTAGGGTGGCAGGCATATGGGTGAGGGGGTTGAGTGTCAGGTAAGTGGGTGAGGGGATGGGGTGGCATGCTACTGGATGAGGGGGTTGATTGTCAGGTAAGTGGGTGATGGGGTAGAGTGTCAGGTAAGTGTGTGAGTGTGTGGAGTATCAGGCAAGTGGGTGAGCGGTTAGTGTGTCAGGCTATTGGGCGAGGGGGCAGAGTGTCAGTAAGTGGGTGAGGGGGCAGAGTGTCAGTAAGTGGGTGAGGGGATAGGGTGGCAGGTGAGGCGGTGGTGTGGTAGGGTGTCACATAAATGGGTATGGATTAGGGTGGCAGGCGAAAGGGTCGGGTGTCAGGCAAGTGGGCAAAGGGGTAGATTGTCAGGAACTAATATGATGGGTACTGGGTCATGTAAGTGGGTGAGGGTGGCAGGCGAGGGTGTTGAGTGTCAGGCAAGTGGGTGAGGTGGTAGGTTGGCTGGCAAGTGTGTGAGCGGGTAGGGTGCCAGTTAAGTGTGTGAGAGGGTAGGGTGCCATTTAAGTGTGTGAGCGGGTAGGGTGCCATTTAAGTGTGTGAGAGGGTAGGGTGGCTGGTAAGTTGGCCCGGGGGTAGGGTGGCAGGCAGGTGGGTGAGTGGGTAGAGTGGCAGGAAAGAGGATGAGGGGTCAGAGTGGCAGTGAAGTGGGTGAGGGGGTAGTGTGACAGGCAAGTCGGCGAGGGGATACAATGGTGGGTAAGTGGGTGAGGGGGTAGGGTGCCATGTAAATGTGTGAGAGGGTAGGGTGGTTGGTAAGTTGGCCAGGGGGTAGGGTGGCAGGCAAGTCGCTGAGTGGGTAGAGTGGCAGGTAAGTGGATGAGGGGTCAGAGTGGCATCAAGTGGGTGAGGGGATAGATTGTCAGATAGGTGGGTTAGTGGGTAGAGTGTCAAGCAGTTAGGTGAGTGGGTAGGGTGTCAGGTAAGTGGTAAAGAGAGTAGAGTATCTGGTAAGTGGGTGAGAGTTTTAGAGTGTCAGGTAAGTGGTGGAGAGAGTAGAGTATCTGGTAAGTGGGTGAGGGGATGGGGCATCAAGTGGGTGAGGGGGTAGATTGTCAGATAGGTGGGTTAGTGGGTAGAGGTCATGCATTTAGGTGAGGGGGTAGAGTGTCAGGTAAATGAGGGAGGCAGTAGGGTGGCAGGCACATGGGTGAGGGGTTAGATTGTCAGGGAAGTGGGTGAGGGGGTAGGGTGGCAGGTGAGTGGGCGAGAGGGTAGAGTGTCAGGTAAGTGGTAAAGAGAGTAGAGTATCTGGTATGTGGGTGAGGGAATGGGGCATCAAGTGGGTTAGGGGGTAGAGTGTCAGGTAAGTGGTAGAGAGAGTAGAGTATCTGGTAAGTGGGTGAGGGAATGGGGCATCAAGTGGGTGAGGGGGGTAGAGTGTCAGGTTTGTCCGCGAGGGAGTAGAGTGTCAGGTAAGTGGTGGAGAGAGTAGAGTATCTGGTATGTGGGTGAAGGGTTCAGAGTGCCAGTCAAGTGGGTGAGGGGAGAGTGTGTCAGGTTAGTGGGCGAGGGGGTAGAGTGTGTGGTAAATGAGTGAGGGAGTAGTGTGTAAAGGAAGTAGATGAGGGGGTAGAATGTCAGGTAGGTGGATGAGGGCGTGGAGCAGCAGGCAAGGGGGTGAGGGGGTAGAGTGTCAGGTAGGTGGACAAGGTGATAGAATGGTGGGTAAGTGGGTGAGGGGGTAGAGTGCCAGGTAAGTGGTGAGCGGTTAGGGTAGCAGGTAAGTTGGCCAGAGGGTAGGATGGCAGGCATGTGGGTTCATGGGTAGAGTGGCAGATAATTGGGTGAGGGGTTAGAGTATCAGTTTAGTGGGTGAGGGGTTAGAGTGTCAGTTTAGTGGGTGAGGGGTAGTGAGTCAGCTAAATGAGTGAGGGAATAGAATGGCAGTTAAGTGGGTGAGGGGGTGGAGTGTCACGAAAGTGGGTGAGGGTGTAGGGTGGCTGACAAGTGTTTGAGGGGTAGGGTGGAAGGTAAGTGGTTGAGGGGGTATTGTGTCAGGTAAGTGCTTGAGGGGGTACAGTATCAGGCAAGTGGGATAGAGGTTAGAGTGTCAGGGAAACGGATGAGCGATTAGGGTGGCAGGTTAGTGGGTGATGGGGTAAGGTGGCAGGCAAGAGGGTGAAGGGGGAAGGTGGCAGGCAAGAGGGTGAGGTGGTATTGTGGCAGTTAAGTGAGTAAGTGGGTAGGTTGTCAGGCAAGTAGGTGAGGGGGTAGTGGGTCACTACCTGGGTGAGGGAGGAGGGTTTCAGGCAAGTGGGTGAGGGGGTTGAGTGCCAGGTAAGTGGGTGAGGGGGTGGGGTGGCAGGCAAGTGGGTAAGGGGGTAGGGTGCCAGGTACTTGGGTGAGGGGCATGGTGTCAGGTAAGTGGGTGAGAGGGTTCAGTGTAAGGCAAGTGGGATAGGGGATAGAGTGTCAGGTAAGTGGGTGAGGGGATAGGGTGGCAGGCAAGTGGGTCAGGGGGAATTATGGCAGGCAAATAGGGGAGGGGCTAGTGTGTCAGGTAGGTGGGTGAGAGGGGAGGGTGACAGGCAAGTTGGTGAGTGGTTAGTGTGTCAGGTAATGGGGTGAGTGGGTGGAGTGTCAGGTAAATGGGTCAGGGTTAGGTTGGCAGGCAGGTTGGTGAGGGGTGGGGTGGCAGGCAAGTGGGTGAGTGTGTAGAGTCGAGTGTCAGATAGGTTGATGAGGCCGTAGCATGACAGGCAAGGTGGTGAGGGGGTAGGGTGGCAGGAAAATGGGTGAGTGGGTAGAATGTCAGGGAACTTGGTGATGGTGTAGCGTAACAGGCAAGTGGGTGAGGTGGTAGTGCGTCAGGTAAGTGGATGAGAGGGTAGAGTGTCAGGAAATTGGGTGAGGTTGTAGGGTGGCTGGCAAGTGGTTGAGAGGGTAGTGTGTCAGGAAAGTGGTTAATGGGGTAGTGTGTCAGGTAAGTGTGTGACGGGCAAGGTATCAGGTAAGTGCGTGAGGGGATAGAGTGTCAGGTAAGTGGCTGAGGGGGTAGGGTGGCATGCTAGTGGGTGAGAGGGTTGAGTGTCAGGTAAGTGGGTGAGGGGATAGAGTGTCAGGTAAGTGGGTGAGGGGGTAGGGTGGCATGCTAGTGGATGAGGGGGTTGAGTGTCAGGGAAGTGGGTGAGGGGGTAGGGTGGCATGCTAGTGGGTGAGGGGGTAGGGTGTCAGGCAAGTGGGTAAGGGGATAGAGTGGTAGGTATGTGGGCGAGAGGATAGGGTGGCAGGTGGGGGGGTGAGTGGATAGGGTGTCAGGCAGGTGGGCTGGGGGTAGAGCATCAGGTAATTGGGCAAGTGGTTAGGGTGGCAGGTGGGCGGTGAGTGGATAGGGTGGGTCAGGGCTGGGGTGTTGTTCTTGTATTTGGATGGTTCTTGGCTGCTTGGGGGGCTATTGGGGAGGTAGGGGGGAATCTGGAGGGGCATTCGGGCTGATGCTCAGGTCGGGTGTCATTGGGGACCAGGGGTGTTCATCAGGTCAGGTGGGTAGCGGAGGGGGTTGTCCTGGGTATATTTGGGTGTTGGGGGTTTTAGTCGTCTAGTTACCCAGGAGTTAGAACTGGTTTTAATCCTCCTAACGTTTCCCGGGTAACATTTCCAATCAGTAAGTTGGAATGATCGGAAGTCTCCGGGCTTTAAGTCAGAGTTTCAGAGGGATCCAGGCACAGGGTAATTTCCCATCGGAAGTTCAGACTTCCTGTATAATTCCCTTGTAATCAGTGTGTAGGGAATTCCGAGGGGTTCCCCAGTGCATCTTGGCCTGTGCCACCGGGCTACCGGAGATCGGAATTTCTGGGCCAATGGATCAGACGACCAAAAGCTTGGCCAAAGATGTTGACTTTAAGGAGTGACTTAAAGGAGGAAAGTGAGGGAGAGACGGGGAGAGGTGTAGGGAGGGAATTCCAGACATGGGGCCCAGGCAGCTGAGGGCAGGGCCACCAACGGTGGAGCGATTCTGATTAGGAATCCACCAGAGGCCAGGATTAGAGGAGTGCAGATCTCTCGGAGGGTTGTAGGGCTGGAGGAGATTCCAGAGATAGGGAGGGGTGAGGTAATGGAGGGAATTGAAAACAAGGATGGGAATTGGAAAATCAGGATGTTGCTTGACCAGGAAACAATGTCGGTCAGTGAGCACAGGGGTGACAGGGGAACGGGACTCGCTGTGAGTTAGGACACGGGCAGCAGAGTTTTGGATGACCCCACGATTGCGGAGGGTAGAATGTGGGAGAGCAGCCAGGAGTGTATTGGAATAGTCACATCCAGAGGTAACCAAGGCATGGGTGAGGGCTTCAGCAGCTGATGAGCTGAGACTGGGGTGAAGTCGAGCGATGTTATGGAGGTGGAAATAGGCAGTCTTAGTGATGTCACGAATATGAGGTCGGAAGCTCATTTCAGGGTCAGATGTGACCCCAAGGTTGTGAACAGACGGGTTTAATCTCAGACTGTAACCGGGGAGAGGGATGGAGTCAGGAGTTAGAGAACAGAGTTTGGAGTGGGGACTGAAAACAATGGCTTCAGTCTTCCCAATATTTAATTGGAGGAATTCCTGTTCACTCAGTACAGGATGTGGGATAAGCAGTCTGATAATTTAGCAACAGTGGAGGAGTTGAGAGAGGTGGTGGTGAGGTAGAGCTGGGGGTCTTCAGTGTACATGTGAAAACTAACGCTATGCTTTCAGATGATGTGTCTGAGGGGCAGCATGTAGGTGAGAAATAGGAGGGGCCAAGGATCGATCTTTGGGGGACACCAGAGGGAACGGAGCAGGGACAGTTTTAGCAGATGAGAGGAGGAGCCGGGAGTGTTTGGAGCGTCCAGCCAGATCTTGCGGTGATGGATAAACCGGTTTCAAGTCTGCCTCCCTTGGATTGAGTGAGTGGAGATGAGGGTGGTAGCAGGGGGAAGGGCCAGGGTGAGGGAGAGGAATGGTTTTATTGGGGACTAGGATATGAAAGGTGGAGGTGAGGGTGAGGTTGTGTAAATCAGTAGCTGCAGAAATGTTGTGGTGATCGGAGGGCCAGAGACCAGATCGTTAGGATTGTGAAAGTGCAGTTGTAAGTGAATTGGGGAATAGGTTTTTCCAGGGATGGATACAGAAGGGGGTAGGGTTGGGCTGTGGAAGGGGGATGTGGGTGGGGAGTGATACAAGGAAGTGATCAGAGATGGTCTTATCTGTGATTGAAACTATGGGAGTAGCGAGACCACGTGAGATGGGAAGGTCACGGGGAGGTCGTGAATATGGTTTGGGGAATTGTGGTTGTGATGACTTTATCCCAGCAATTATCAGTTTCTTTTGTGTTTTTAATCTTGTAAATTCAAGAGATTTGGGATAAAACTGATCATTTTAAAATGATTGATACTTGGCTTTGAACCAAATCTGCTGCAGATGTGTCATTGATTGACAGGCGAACCAGCCAATCAGGACAATCACTTGCTGAAATGTAACCAATCAGCTGATGGGGAGGTGGGACATTTCCAAAGCACTCACCAGACAGAGACTGAATATTCTTAATGTTTATTACCTTTTACACATTGACATTTACAGAAAAAAGACTTGAATAAACAGCCCAGCCAGAGGGAGCTGGAGAAATTCACAGGGAGAATGGAGGTTTATTAAAACGCATGCGGAGATTTTCTCCAGAACATGAGAATCCTGTCCCTTTAAACAGTGACTAAACCTTAAATTGTAACTGCAGGGTGAGCAGGAAGGGGTCTGGTTTACTGAAGCAGACACTTCGGAGGGTCACATTATTTTTGTACAGCTGACAGTCTTCAGCATCTTAGAGAGGTTTAACTTAGCATCACGAGATTAAACTGACCCATCAAACACTCCCAGGACAGGTGCTGCAGGGGGCTAGATACAGAATAAAGGTCCCTCTACACTGTCCCCATCAAACACTCCCAGGACAGGTACAGCACAGGGTTAGATACAGAGTAAAGATCCCTCTACACTGCACCAATAACGTGCCTTAACCCCTGACCCTCAGAAGTGTCTCAGAGCCAGTCCTGAGAAGGAAGAGAGTTGTAATTTGGTGCTGACAATGACCTTTGCCCTCCCAGCTCACCCCTGTTCTATTTAAAGTTGTATCTCCTCTGTGGACTGTCTCTAACACTCTACGCACATTCTGATCTCCTGATGCTCTTGCTGAGGGGAGAGGAAAGACTCTCGTGGGTGACGACACAGGAGAAGCTGGCGTTGGACTCCCAGCCGGAGCCAGAGAGGGTCAGCAGGCTGCTGACGCTGTAGGTGCTGTCCGAAGCTCGCAGGTAGTTGCTGGTCTGAACCCCGTCCGAAATGGCTGCACCGTCCTTCTTCCACTCCACCTTCACCTCATCGGGATAGAAGTGATTGGCAAGGCACACCAGGGTGGCAGTGCCCTTGGTCTTGACCTCCTCTGGGGAGGGGGGCAGCAGGGTCACTGTGGGTGGTGACTTCTCTCTGCCTGAAATGGAAGAGGAGGAAGTTTAATCAGTGTCATTATAATGTATTTCAACTTCCCGAATATTAACTGGGATCAAATCTGTGTAAATGTTTAGATGATGTCAAATTCTTATAATCCATCCAGGCGAATTCTTTTAGCCCGAATGTAACAAACCCAACAGAGAAGGGGCAGTTTTAGACAATTTCAGGGAATGAATCTGGCCAGGTGGAAGGTGTATCAGTGGGAGAGTATTTGGCTAATAGTGATCATAATTCAGTTAGATTTAGAGCAGTTATGGAAAAGGATAAAGATAGACCAAGTGTAAAAGTTATAAATTAGGGAAAGGCCAATTTATCTAAGCTGCGATTTGCCGAAATGGACAGGAAACAGCAACTTGAAGGTAAATCAGTGTCAGAGCAGTGGGAGGTTTTCAAAGAGGATTAAGAAATATTGGATGGGATAAAAACAGTGCGGAATTATCCCAGATTTGCACAAAGTGCAATGGCGGGTGGGAGAAAGATCGTTTTACATCCTCTGTGGCCTTGCCACTCTCAGTCTTTCCTCCAAGCAGTGTTCAACATGGAGGGGCACTGATTCATCAACTGAGGGAGGGGGTACGTGGTAATCAGGAGGACGTTTCCTTCCCTGTGTTTGACCTGATGCCATGAGACTTCATGGTGTCCGGAGTGGATTTTGAGGATTCCCAGAGCAACTCCCCACTGACTGTATGCCACTGTGTTGCCACCTGTGCTGGGTCTGACCTGCTGGTGGGACAGGACATACCCGGGGATGGTGATGGTGGAGTCTGGGTCATTATCTGTAAGGTATGATTCTGTGAAGATGACTCTGTCAGGCTGTTGCTTGACTGGTCCGTGAGACAGTTCTCCCACGTTTGGCACTAGCCCCCAGATGTTAGTAAGGGGGACTTTGCAGGGTCAACGGGGCTGAGATTGCCGTTGTTGTTTCCGGTGCCTAGGTAGATACCGGGTGGTCAGTCCAGTTTCATTCCTTTTTTGTGACTTTGTAGAAGTTTCTTACAACTGAATGGCGGCTGGGCCACTTCAGAGGGCAGTTAAGAGGCAACACATCGCTGTGTGGCACACAGCAACACCTGGAAAATTGCCCAGGTATGTCCTGTACACAAAAAGCAGGACAAATCCAACCTGGCCAATTACCGCCCCATCAGTCTACTCTCCATCAACAGTAAAGTGATGTAAGGGGTCATCAACTGTGCTAACAAGTGGCACTTCCTCAGCAATAACCAGCTCACTAACGCCCAGTTTGGGTTCTGCCAGGGCCGCTCAGCTGCTGACCTCATTACAGCCTCAATTCAGACATGGACAGTGGAGCTGAACTCCCGAGGTGAGGAGAGAGTGACTGTCATAGACATCAAGGCCGCATTTGACTGAGTGTGGTGTCAAGGACCCGAGCAAAACTGGAGTCAGAGGGAATCGGGGGAAAACTCTTTGTGGGTTGGAGTCATACCTAGCAGAAAGGAAGATGGTTGTGGTTGTTGGAGGTCAGTCATCTCAGCTCCAGGACATCACTGCAGGAGTTCCTCAGGGTAGTGTCCTCAGCCCAACCATCTACAGCTGTTTCATCAATGACCTTCCTTCCATCATAAGGTCAGAAGTCAGTGTGTTCGCTGAAGATTGCATAATGTTCAGCACCTCAGATACTGGAGCAGTCCCTGTACAAATGCAGCAAGTCCTGGACAATATCCAGGCTTGGGCTGACAAGTGGCAAGTAACATACATGCCACACAAGTGCCAGGCAATGACCATTTCCAACAAGAGGGAACCCAACCATCGCCCCTTGATGTTCAATGGCATTACCATCACTGAATCCCCCACTATCAATGTCCTGGGGGTTACCATTGAGCAGAAACTGAAGTGGACTAGCCATATAAATACTGTGGCTACAAGAGCAGGTCAGAGGCTAGGAATCATGTGACGAGTAACTCACCTCCTGACTCTCCAAAGCCTGTCCACCATCTACAAAGCACAAGTCAGGAATGTGTTGGAGTACTCTCCACTTGCCTGGATGAGTGCATCTCCAACAACACTGAAGAAGCTGGACACTGTATTTAAACTGCAGCCGTGCGCACACTTCTCAATGCTTGCAGCCCGGGGCTGCTCCGGTGAAGACTTGGCCCCAAAAACCAAGCAGAGTGCAGCCCCCGATTCAGTGACACATTCCTGGGATGCCTTCTGGACACTGTGGAGGCCCATCCTGATGTCCTCTAACCCCGCTCTGGCCACAGGAGGGCCATTAGTTTCAGATTTTTGGCTGTCTCACCATATTATTCCCACTGCTCACCATGACACCTGACACCAATGGGGCCGGAAAATTCTGGCCATAGTGAGAGAGGAAATATTAATTGTTGAAAAATATTCTGAGGGAAATTTTAAACAGCTTTGAGAAAGATACGACTAAGGACAGTCAACATGGACTTGTTAAGGGAAGGCCGTGTCTGACTAAGTTGCTTGAATTTTTTGAGGAGGTAACAAGGAGGGTTGATGAGGGGAGCGAGTTTGATGTGGTCTATTAGGATTTTAGCAAGACTTCTGACAAGGTTCCACATGACAGACTGCTCAGAAAATTAAAAATTCATGGGATCCCAGGGAAAGGGGCAAGTTGTGTTTCAAATTAATTGAGCGGGAGGAGGTAAATGTTTGATTTTAAGCTGGTTAAATCATATTGGGCTGTTACTTAGACATTTGTAAAGAGGGTTACCACAAATTCAGCACTGAAATGGTTAATAGTAAGAGTGTTTAAAGACTCAGTGTCCCTCTAAGACACTGTTAAGCTGTCAGGAAGCTCTGACTATTGATCAGCCTGTCCGGGGGAAACAGGTTCACATTAACAATCCTCAGATCACACACACATCGAGAGAACTTTATCCCAGAATGTTGGAGCACACTTGGATCAACCCACTTCAGAAAGGATTCAGATTGGGTGTCATAGAATAAAATGATAGAAAGTTTCTGGCACAGAAAGAGACCACTCGGCCCATCACGTCTGTGCCACTGAAATACGAGCCGTCCGGCCGAATCCCACTTTCCAGCATTTGGTCTGTAGTCCTCCAGGTTAAGGCTCTTGAGGTTCGTATCCAGACACCTTTTAAATGGGTTGATGGTTCCTGCCTCTGTGACCCTTTCAGACCGTGAGTTCCAGAGCCTCATCTCCCATCTAAACTTTCTCCCAGTCACTATAAATATAACTAATGATTTATCCAGTTCCAGCATAACCTCCTTGCGCTATACCTCGGCTAATGATTGAAAGGATTCCATGTTCCTACTTAACCACCTTATCGACCTGTTCTGCTACCTTCAGGTGTCTGGACATTCACCCCAAGGTCCCTCACTTCCTCTACACCTCTCAGTATCTTCCCAATTATTGTTTATTCCTTTGCTTTGTTTGTCCTCCTCAGATGCATCACCTCACACTTCTCTGGGGAGAATTCCATTTGCCACTTTTCTGTCCACCTGACCAGTCCATTGATATCTTCCTACAGCCTACAACAATCCTCCTTGTTATCTACCATGCAGCCAATTTTTGTGTCGCCTGTAAACTCCTTGATCAATCCCCTACATTTATGTCCAAATCATTAATATACACACAAAAAGCAGGGGACCTAGGCCTGAGCCTTGCATAACCACACTGGAAACAGCCTTCCAGTCACAAAAACACCATCAATAATTACCCTTTGTTCCTGGCCACTGAGCTAATTTTGTATCCAACAGGCCCCATTCCCCTGGACCCCATTGTCTTTTATTTTAATAACCAGTCTGCCATGTGGAACCTTCTCAAAAACCTTGCTAAATTCCATGTAGATAACATCAACTACACTACCCTCATCAATCCTCCTTGTTAGTTCCTCAAAAAAGATCAACAGATTAGTCAGACATGACTAATCCAAATCCATGCTGACTGTCCTGGATTAATCTGTGCCTTTCTAAGTGATAGTTTATCCTGCCCATCAGAATTGATTCCAATTATTTGACCACCAACGAGGACACAATGACTGGCCTGTAATTATTTGGCTTAAACAAAGGTGCAACATTATCAGACCTCCAATCCTCCGGCACCTCACCTGTATCTAGTGAGGATTGGAAAATGAGGATCAGACCCTTCGCAATTTCCTCCCTGGTTTCTGATAACAGCCTGGGGCACATTTCACTCTCAAGGATGCTAATCGCCCTCATACTTCCTCTCTCCCTATGTTTATCACATCCAATATTTCACACTCCTCCTCCATAACAACAATGTCTAATTGTTCCCTTTCTTTTGTGAAGACAGACACAAAGTATTCATTCAGAACCATACTCACATCCTCCCCCTCCTCACATAGGTTACCTTTTTGGTCTTTTATGGGACCTACTCATCCCTTAGTTATCCTCTTACTCTAAATGTATTGGGAAAAAAGCTTTGGGTGTTGAAGGTTCTAGATTTCATTTCAAACCTTGCCAGCCAGCACTGGGGTGATGTTAATGGTGAGGCTTCAATTAGTCTCAGAGTCTGGGGGTCAGACAGGGTCAGTGCGAGGTCAATGGCACCTCACAGGGACAGCATCAGGAATCTCCAACTTCAAAGAAAGGCTTGCATTTCAATGGCACCTATAACCAACTCAGGATGTCCCAGATTGTTCCACAGCCAACTGTGCACAGCAAGATCCCAGATAGCGGATTGACAATGACCAGATAATCAGATGTGTAGTGATGCAGATTGAGGGATAAATATTGTCCAGGAAATCCGGGGGAACTCTCCTGCTCTTCTTCTCACAGCCGTGGGATATTTGACATCCCCCTGAGAGGGCAGACCTCAGTTTGTCTCATCTGAAAGACGGCTCCTCTGACAGTGCTGCCCTCCCTCAATACTGCACTGGAGTCTCAGCCTGGATTATGTGCTCAAGTCTCTGGAATGGGATTTGAACCCACAACATTATGACTCTGAGGGGAGAGTGCTACCCATTGAGGCATGGCCGACACCTCACGGTCCAATAGCCTGTCATGTTCACCCTCCCGCCTCACACTTGGAGGAATGAGCCCACTTGGGGAGGGTGGAGCTGTTCCCCAGTCAGAGACAGTGTCTTCAGGAGAGAGATGGAGAGCAGATTCCGGGAGGTCTGGAGTCTAGAGGGTGACATTTAAACATTCGGGGGAAACGGAGAGTCTCCCCGAAACCCTGGAACACTGAAGCCACTGGATTGTGGGCCCTGCTCTACCTGTTTGTCATCAGAAATTTGCCAATAGATAACCAGGGAGTGGAGAGAGCAGAGTTCAAGCTGGGGGAGGTGGGACCTCGGTGTCTCACTGTGCTGGTGCTGTGATCAGTTATATCAGAGACTGTGAGAGGGAGCCGGAGCTCATATCAAACTCTGCCCGTGTCTGTCACACTGAGACTGACAGGAGTCTAGTGAGTGATTTCAGTCCATGGTGCAGCAATGTCAGCACAGTCTGCAAACGTCCAGATCTCCTCTAGACGGTGGGTAAAAGTTGGTTATTTCTATCTTGCTGCTTAAAGGGGGGAATGTAATGAAAGAAATACAGCTGGGCACCCTGTTATACACAGTGTTGTTCACTGAACCATTTCATTCACTGCAATTCCTCACTAACACCTTCAACTATTCAGCATTAGTGTTTGAGAAAGTTTCGGTATTGAAAGGGTTAATAAGGGAGGATTGGGGTTTACTTACTCAGTCTGAGTTTGGTTCCTTTACCGAACGTAACCCACACTGAGAGCTTCCAGTGCAGGGGCTGTACAAAAACCTCAGCTCTCTGCTTCATTCAGTCACTCTCACCCTCTCTCTGTCTCTCACTCACACTCACCTTTAACCCACTCTCACCCTCTCTCTGTCTCTCACTCACACTCACCTTTAACTCACTCTCACCCTCTCTCTGTCTCTCACTCACACTCACCTTTAACTCTCGCTCTTTTCCTCTCTCTGCTTCTCAATGTCTTCGTTTTGTTCCAAGAGTTGAGAGTCCTGATTTTATTTGATAAATCTTTCAGCTGCTCTTCATATGTGGACATGGAGGGTAAGAGGTAAAGTGACCATCATTATATATTATAAATAATTGTGGGATATGTCAGTGCAGGGGGTGGGACTGTGTGTCCATTATTATATATTCTATATAACTGTGGGATGTGTCAGTACAGGAGGTGGGACTGTGTGTCCATTATTATATATTCTATATAACTGTGGGATGTGTCAGTACATGAGGTGGGACTGTGTGTCCATTATTATATATTCTATATAACTGTGGGATATGTCAGTACAGGAGGTGGGACTGTGTGTCCATTATTATATATTCTATATAACTGTGGGATGTGTCAGTACAGGAGGTGGGACTGTGTGTCCATTATTATATATTCTATATAACTGTGGGATGTGTCAGTACAGGAGATGGTGCTGCGTGTCCATTATTATATATTCTATATAACTGTGGGATGGGTCAGTACAGGAGTTGGGACTGTGTGTCCATTATTATATATTCTATATAACTGTGGGATGTGTCAGTACAGGAGGTGGTGCTGTGTGTATTGAGGTTTTTGTCAGGCTCTGTATCACTGTGTAGGGGTAGCTTTGCCGTTGCTGACAGTAATAATCAGCGACATCCTCATTCTGTACATTGCTGATTGTCAGGGTGAATTGAGTGCCAGATCCACTGCCGGTGAATCGCTCGGATGTTCCTGTGAATCGAGTTGTTGCATCATAGATCAGGAGAGTCGGTTTCTGTCCTTCTCGCTGCTGGTACCAAGCAACATAGCTGCTAACAGACTGACTGGCCGTACAGGTGATGGTGGCGGTCTGGCCCAGGCTCACTGACACCAGGGGAGGCTGTTTCATGGTGATGTCCCCACTGATACCTGAGGGGTAATAGAGAAACAGAGTGAAGTAAGAACTGTCACACAAAGCGCCTGTAAAATGAGATATTGTTAGAGACAGTGACCGTTCCTCTGCTTTCAGCATTTTCCCTTCAATCACAGGTCAGTCGAATTGGATGGAAATGGAGAGCAGGAAAATATTCACGGTGGAAGGAGAGAGATTTGTACCTGCGATGCAGAATGCCAGAGGCCAGATCAGCTGGATGGCTGAAATCATGGTGTCTGCTCCTGTCCCTGTGCCTGGTCACTGATAAACTCTCCCTTCACTGGGCTCAGCTTTATACAGCTGCAGCCTGTCAGAGTCTCACTGGCTGTTCCTCAGTATGTAAATGGTATCACCCAGAGAGAACCACGTCAGCACCTTTCACTTCCTCTTCAACTCTCTCGCTCTGCCTCTCTATCCCTCCCTCTGTCTGTCTCTTTCTCCAACTTTCTCCCTCCATCTCTCTCTGTCTCTCTCTCTCTATCTCTCCCTCCCTCTGCCTCCTCATCTCTCTCCATCTCTCTCTCTCTCTCTCTCTATCTCTCTCCCACCCTCTCTCTTCCTCCCTTTCTCTCTCCCTCTCTCTCTTTCCACCCCCCACCCCCCCTCACCACCTTTTCCATCTCTCTCTGCCTCCCCATCTCTCTCTCCCACCCTCCATCGTTCTGGAATTCTCTAACTGACTCTATAACAGGCATTATTACTGGAGGTTGGAACACTTTGAGTCCTGGTGCAGCAGTTAAATGTTCCCTCTCTCTCTCACTCAGTCTCACAGTCTCCACCTCGCTCTCTCTTTCCCACAGTCTCCCAGGGGGAACGCAGTGAAATGAAGGGTAAAACTCCCTCTGCTCTGCCCCACCAATGGATGTGAACCCTTGATCCCAGAAGCATGTCTTCTCCTGGAGTAAGGCCCCAATCCCCACACTGACCATGCTTTGGCCTCTCTCAGTCAGACTGACAGATTATTGTCAAATTAAGGGCAGTTCTGTGCTGTTGGCCAATTCTCACTGGGGACTGGTTTGTAAACAAATCTCATTTCATGAAGGCCCAGCAGAGAGAGGAGACCCTCACCCCATCAGTGTGAGCTGGAGGGACAGGGCAGAGTCTGACCCACTGAGCCATCCTGTCCATTCAGAACCATGTTCGAATCCCTTCCCCTCTCCCTCCCTTTCCATGGTCAGGCTCCGGGTCAGTGTGTTTTACTGGGATGAGGGGTGGACGATCACACATTTACAACAGAAAGGAACTGTCCTCCACATCGACCATGGTGTCCATGTCCCACTGGACCCTCCAATAGGGACCAGGAAACATGGGCCTCCTTCCCACTGGAACCTCCAATAGGGACCAGTAAACATGGGCCTCCTGACTGCTGGACCTCCAGTGGCTGAGTTTCAAACTGAGTTTCATCGTCTCCATCACGGCTGCTGGACAATCTTAATGGGAGAGGGTGAATTGCCAGAGTTTGTGGTTCACATTGTTTCCAATGACATTGTTCAAAAGAGGGATGAGGCACTGAAAGCAAATTTCACAGAGCTAAGTGAGTCATTAAAAAGCAGGAGTTCAGAGGGAGTAATCTCCCGGTTAGTGCCAGTGCCATGAGCTAGTGAGCATAGAGAAAGGAGGCTGGAGCTGATGAGTACATGGCTGGAGAGACAGTGTAGGAGGGAGGGGTTCAGTTTCCTGGGACATTGGGACTGGTTCTACAGGAGGTGGGACCTGTACAAGCCGGATGGTTTGCACCTCAATGGGCCTGGGTCCAATATCCTTGGGGGAGGTTTGCTCGTGCTGTTGGGGGGTTTAAACTCGTTTGGCAGGGGGATGGGAACCTGAGAGTCGACTCAGATGGGGCAACATCAGAGCTGTAATGGAGGGCAGAAAATCAGAGTGAGTCTGGAAGACAGAGGAAACAAAAGATAGAAAATAACAAAGAGAATTGGACTTGCTACATACGACATACAGAGGAGCTGAGGGCACAGATAGCAGTGTGATATTATAGCGATTACAGAAACATGACTGAAAGAGGGACAGGAATAGCAGCTCAACATTCCTGGTTACAGGGTTGTTAGGTGTTTAAAAAGGGAGCGAGGGATAGACCGAATAATTACAGACCAGTCAGTCCATAGTGACTGTAGTCTTAGGGAATGTAGTGACTGTAGCTTTAAGATTTATTGTGCTGTGTAGTATCATGTGACAGTGTGAATGAATCAGTCTGAGCGCGGGGAACCTTAGTGGGACAGGGGGTGGGGAGGTGGTAATTTTTTGTGTTTAGTTGTGGATGTGATGGAAAAGTGTAACGGCTGCTGAAGCCCTGCAAATAAAGTTCACTCTTTCTTATGAGAAATCTGTCTGGAAAATCAAGTCTGTAAACAGCCTGAGCTCAGTCGTAGGCAAATAATTGGAATAAATTCTGTAGACAGGATAAACTGGCACTTAGAAAGGCAGTGATTAACCAAGGACATCAGCATGGATTTGATGAGGGAAGGTCATGCCTGAATAATCTGTTGAATTTTTTGAGGAAGCAACAAGGAGGATTGATGAGGGTAGAGTAGTCACTGTGGTCTACATGGATTTAAACAAGGTTGTTGAAATATAAGAGCATGGGGCTTATTCTGGAACTGTATAAATCATTAGTTAAATTTATAGTGATTGGGAGAAAGATTGATGGGAGATGAGGCTCTGGAACTCACGGTCTGAAAGGGTCACAGAGGCAGGAACACTCAAACCATTTAAAAGGTGTCTGGATATGAACCTCAAGAGCCTTAACCTGGAGGACTACAGACCAAACGCTGGAAAGTGGGATTCGGCCAGACGGCTCGTATTTCAGTGGCACAGACATGATGGGCCGAGTGGTCTCTTTCTGTGCCAGAAACTTTCTATGATTTTATGTGGGCATCTCATTTCCATCCCCACAATATTGTCCGTCTCGACACTACATCAGCCTCTAGACCACAGAAACCCTTTCCCTGCTTGTCTTGCCTCCTAACTTCATTATTCTAATGTCCTCTCCTGGCATCCTTCATCCACACTCCATAAACCCCAAATTGCCCAAAGTGCAGAGTTCCATACACTGTCCCACACCAAGTGTTGTTCCAGCACTAGCACTGACATCACTGACCTGCCTGGCCTCACTGACCTGTTACCCATGTACTCACTGACCTGTTACCCCTCACCTTATTGACCTGCTCCACTATGGGGACAGAGATGGGGAGTGGGTCTCACTGGGTAACTCACAGGCAGGATGGGCTGAATGGCCTCCTTCTGTGCTGTAAGATTCTAGGTAGTGGACACGGTTCACAGTTTTCTCCCGTGTCAGTAACAAACATCCAGCTGCTCTGAGCTCCTTCTTTCACTTCCTCTCTTGGTTACGTTTCAATCTTGCGATCGGACAATCTTTGCAGTTATTTTTTACACTGGGGGTTTCTGCTGTGGTCTGAATCTGTAATAATAACTGTCCGATCAGTGAAAAGAACAGCAGCTAAGAGCAGTCAGGACTGAGGAGGCAGGCTCACTGGGAAACACATTGGGAAGATCAAAGCCATCGTCTTCAGCTCCCGATACAAACTCCATCCCTCTCCCTGAGCACTGTCTGCTGCTGAACCAGACTCTTCACAACCTTGGCCTCATCTTTCACCCCGATCTGACCCCCCAAATCCTCCACATCACAAAGATCAGCCACTTGCCCCGATAACTGGAATGTGCTGACTACACAGAAGGAGCGGTTTAACAAACAGGGAGGAGAAGAGTCAAAGACTTGGGGAGAGTAGAGACGGATGAGGGAAGGGACAGATAGGTGACTGACACAATTCAATGCAGAGGAGTTTGAGATGATGGGTTTGAGGGGGAAAAGTAGTGAAAAGATGGTGAAGGATGTGTAGAAGCAGAGAGAGCTTGGCTCCAATTCCATCATTCCCTGAAAGTGGAAGTGCAGATTGATAAAGCCTTGAATTAAAATGATCAACAGCGTTAGGAATGGACAAACTACAGAGAGTAGAAATGGGAAATCCAAACAGAGAATTCACTAACCATTCAGCAGCCTGTGGGGAATGAAAGTGTGGGTTGTAGTTCAAACTGCAGTTAATAAACAGGTGAATCTGTGGAGAATACAGGACGATGGGGAGAGAGCAGGGGAGTGGGATTAGGAATATAGGAACAGGAGGAGGCCATGCAGCCCCTCGAGCCTGTCCCACCATTCAATTAGATCATGGCTGATCTGTATCTTAACTCCGTTTCTCCAGCTTGCCCCATAACCCTCAATCCCCTTGTGTAAGAAAAACCTAACAAGCTCAGGTTTAACATTTTCATGTGACCGCCCTCTCCCAGCCCCAACAGCATTTTTTCTCAGGGGGAGAGAGTTCCAGATTTCCACTCCCCTTCCAGTGAAGAATTGCTTCCTGACATCACCCCTGAACGGCCGAGCTCGAATTTGAAGATTCTGCCCCCTCGTTCTCGACTCCCCCACCAGAGGACATGGTTTCTCTCCATCTACACTAATCAGATTAAGTCTTTATTCATCTTAAACACCTCAATTAGATCTCAGTTCAAGACAATACAAGCTGAGTTTATACAATCTGTCCTGACAACTTAACCCTTTTAACCCCGGGATCATTCAGGTGAATCTGAGCTGTGCCCTCTCCATGGTCAATATATCCTTCCTGAGGTGCGGTGCCCACAACTGATAAATATTGTGGAAAGCTGAGGCTCCAGCACAGATCCCTGGGGACATCACTATTCACATCTTGCTCATTGGAGCACATACACATTATCCCTACTCTCTGTCTCCTGCCTCCTAACCAGTTCCTCATCCATGGCAACAGGTTTCCTCAAATTCCATCTGCTTCCATTATTATTCACAGTCTCTCATGGGGAATCTTCCCTAATGTCTCCTGGAAATCAATATCAATAACAATCCATAGATTCTCTCTAATCTACCATCTTGGTGACCACTTCAAAAATGTAACCAGGTTAGTTAAAGATGTCTGACCCTTTTTAAATCCATGCTGACTCTCTCTGATCAGTTCATATTTATCACTCATTCTGTCTCTAATAACAGGTTCCAGTCACTTCCCCATAACAGACATTAAACTGAGAGGTTAGTTCTGAATGATCTGAGTGCACAGCTAGCACAGACACAAGGGGCTGAATGGCCTCCTCCTGTGCTAGAGGCTTATCAGGCTCCTTGACTGAAACATATGGATGGGAACAGGAGGTGGGCTGGAGCTTAAACAATGAGTTAAATGTAGACAGAGTGTCATTAGTGGGTAATGTACAGTGTACATTGTGTCCATGAGCCTCTCGAAAAGATGTCTTTCTCTTTTTCCCTTTTCAGCTCCAGGCCTCTCATTAAGGAGCTGAAAGAATATTTAGTGAAGAAGTTTGCGGAGTGTGCGGGCTGTGTGAAGGATTTCGGCAGTGACTGATGATTGCAGCTCCTTGTTCAGTCTGCTCCTCCCTCACCACTGATCAAGACATGTAACCTCGTGTCACACTGAGTGAGATTACAATCAATATCATAGCGTCAGTCACAGAAAACAACAGCATCACAGTCTGAGAGACTGGGACAGACATCACTGCGTCACGTCAAAGAACAGAGCCCTGATCCCCTCCCACCATGCTCAGAAACCATAGAGCATCGAAAATATACTGACAAACACCCCCTTATATTCAACACTCACACCCAGAGAACATCTACAGAGGGACAAGGCAGGATAGAGATTGAGAGAGAGAGAGAGAGAGAGTGAGAGAGAGACAGACAGATGGAGACAGAGGCAGAGAGAGGCAGAGAGAGAGAGGGAGGGTGAGATGGAGAGTTAGGTATAGAGGGACAGCGTCATAGAGTGTTTGTGACAGGGAGAGTGAGAGAGTGAGAGAGAGAGAGAGAGTGAGAGAGAGTGAGAGACAGGGATGGGTTAGTGTGAGAGAGAGAGAGAGAGGGAGAGAGAGAGTGAGAGAGAGGGATGGGTTAGTGTGAGAGAGAAAGACTCTGTGTCAGCTCCTGTACCTGCCTGAGTGAAGAAGTCTTATTATAATTCTATCGGACCTCGGTGAGACCACACCTGGATTGACAGGGTAGACAGTGACAGGGTGAGACTGGCATCTTCCCTCACTGAGTCCCTTGTGTTTTCTATCAATCCAGCAGGATTTATGGACAATTTCTGCAGCCAGAAAACAAATGATCAGATTTATCCAATTCCATTTCACTAACTCCCATTCCTGGGATTTGAACTCATTCCCTCTGGGTTACTGGCTCAATCCCATTCCCGACAGGGAAGAAGTGGTAGTGTGGATTGAGAGAGGCTGCAAGGCAGGGAGCAAGGGGACTGCATTAACCAGGGATCCACAGAGCAACAGGTTAGTCTGCACCAAACTGCAGTACAGGTGGTGAGAATGGACAGTAATCTCGTTCCACCTGATCTCCATCCCTCCCTCTGAGTGTCCGACCTTCCCCTCAGATACACACCTCCCTGATCTCCATCCCTCCATGTGAGTGTCCAACCTTCCTCTCAGATACACATCTCCCTGATCTCCATCCCTCCCTCTGAGTGTCCCACCTTCCCCTCAGATAGACACCTCCCTGATCTCCATCCCTCCCTCTGAGTGTCCGACCTTCCTCTCAGTTAGACATCTCCCTGATCTCCATCCCTCCCTCTGAGTGTCCAACCTTCCTCTCAGATACACACCTCCCTGATCTCCATCCCTCCCTCTGAGTGTCCGATCTTCCTCTCAGTTACAGACCGCCCTGATCTCCATCCCTCCCTCTGAGTGTTTGACCTTCCTCTAAGATACACACCTCTCTGATCTCCATCCCTCCCTCTGAGTGTCCCACCTTCCTCTCAGTAACACACCTCCATGATCTCCATCCCTCCCTCTGAGTGTTCGACCTTCCTCTCAGATACACACCTCTCTGATCTCCATCCCTCCCTCTGAGTGTCCCACCTTCCTCTCAGTAACACACCTCCATGATCTCCATCCCTCCCTCTGAGTGTCCGACATTCCTCTCAGATACACACCTCCCTGATCTCCATTCCTCCCTCTGAGTGTCCCACCTTCCTCTCAGATACACACCTCCCTGATGTCCATCCCTCCTTATGAGTGTCTGAGCTTCCTCTCAGATACACAGCCCTCTGATCTCCATCCGTCTCTCTATCTGACCTCAATCCCTATCTCTATCTGACCTCCATCCCTCTCTCTCTCTGACCTCCATCCCTTCTCTATTGGACGTCCACCCCTCCCTCTAATTAACCTCCATCCCTCTCTCTATCTATCCTCATTCCCTCTCTCTAGTTTAGCTGCTGACGCTCAGATCTGACTCAATTACAGTTAATCCCGTTATGAACAGTGTCGGCCTATTTGGAATGTCAGTTTGATGAAGTCAGTTTGAGCCATTACTCCAAGGACATCACAGATGGTTTGTACATAGGGGAACCCACAAACCAGAGAATTGTGTCAGTAAACACAGAGAGAATGAAAGATACAATTAAAACTTTATTAATATGGTTATTAGAGCTGTGTCACTACATAGTTAAAATGTTAGTGATGATATATCCTGCTGAGAAATATATAGAGAAGCCTGAGTAATAAAAAATATATATCATTTCATGTTACATTATTTATTACAATAATATATTACAATTATATATTGTCTATATACAGTAATATATGCAGATCAGATAATTGTGCCAATGTATAAAGATCTAAAAAATGCAACAATAAAAGTTTTGGAATATGATGTTCAGCAAAATGTCATTTTTATAGTTTAACAATGGTTACTTATTGGTGAAGATTTACTTCACAATCCAGTCTATGTACTCAGGTAAAGCACACTTCACAATCCAGTCTGTGTACTCAGGTACATCACACTTCACAATCCAGTCTGTGTACTCAGGTACACCACACTGCACAATCCAATCTGTGTACTCAGATACATCACTATTCACAATCCAGTCTGTGTACTCAGGTACATCACATTTCACAATCCAGTCTGTGTACTCAGGTACACCACACTTCACAATCCAAACTGTGTACTCAGATACATCACTATTCACAATCCAGTCTGTGTACTCAGGTACACCACACTTCACAATCCAATCTGTGTACTCAGATACGTCACTATTCACAATCCAGTCTGTGTACTCAGATACATCACTATTCACAATCCAGTCTGTGTACTCAGATACATCACACTTCACAATCCAGTCCGAGTACTCAGGTACATCACACTTCACAATCCAGACTGTGTACTCAGGTACATCACACTTCACAATCCAGTCTGTGTACTCAGGTACATCACACTACACAATCCAGTCTGTGTACTCAGGTACATCACACTTCACAATCCAGACTGTGTACTCAGGTACATCACACTTCACAATCCAGTCTGTGTACTCAGGTACATCACACTACACAATCCAGTCTGTGTACTCAGGTACATCACACTTCACAATCCAGTCTGTGTACTCAGGAACATCACACTTCACAATGCAGTCTGTGTACTCAGGTACATCACACTTCACAATCCAGTCTGTGTACTGAGGTACACCACACATCACAAACCAGTCTGTGTACTCAGGTACATCACACTTCACAATCCACTCTGTGTACTCAGGTACATCACATTTCACAGTCCAGTCTGTGCACTCAGGTACATCACACTTCACAATCCAATCTGTGTACTCAGATACACCACACTTCACAATCCAGTCTGTGTACTCAGATACACCACACTTCACAATCCAGTCTGTGTACTCAGGCACATCACACTTCACAATCCAGTCTGTGTACTCAGATACACCACACTTCACAATCCAGTCTGTGTACTCAGGCACATCACACTTCACAATCCAGTCTGTATACTCAGGTATATCACACTTCACAATCCAGTCTGTGTGCTAAGATACATCACACTTAACAATCCAGTCTGTGTCCTCAGGTACATCACAATTCACAATCCACTCTGTGTACTCAGGTACTCAGCACTTCACAATCCAGTCTGTGTACTCAGGTACACCACACTTCACAATTCAGTCTGTGCACTCAGGTACATCACATTTCACAATCCAGTTTGTGCACTCAGGTACATCACATTTCACAATCCAGTTTGTGTACTCAGGTACAACATTCTTCACAATCCAGTCTGTCTAATCAGGCACATCACACTTCACAATCCAGTCTGTATACTCAGGTATATCACACTTGACAATCCAGTCTGTGTACTCAGTTACATCACACTTCACAATCCAGTCTGTGTACTCAGGTACATCACACTTCACAATCCAGTCTGTGTACTCAGGTACATCACACTTCACAATCCAGTCTGAGTACTCAGGTACATCACACTTCACAATCCAGTCTGTGTACTCAGGTACACCACACATCACAATCCAATCTGTGTACTCAGGTACACCACATTTCACAATCCAGTCTGTGTCCTCAGGTACATCACACTTCACAATACAGTCTGTGTACTCAGGTATATTACACTTCACAATCCTGTCTGTGTACTCAGGTATATTACACTTCACAATCCAGTGTGTGTACTCAGGTACATCACACTTCACAATCAGTCTGTGCACTCAGGTACATCACACTTCACAATCCACACTGTGTACTCAGGTACCTCACACTTCACAATCCAGTCTGTGAACTCAGGTACCTCACACTTCACAATCCAGTCTGTGAACTCAGGTACATCACACGTCACAATCCAGTCTGTGTACTCAGGTACATCACACAACACAATTCTGTCTGTGTACTCAGGGACATCACACGTCACAATCCAGTCTGTGTACTCAGGTACATCACACAACACAATCCAGTCTGTGTACTCAGGGACATCACACGTCACAATCCAGTCTGTGTACTCAGGTACATCACACTTCACAATCCAGTCTGTGTACTCAGGTACATCACACTTCACAATCCAGTCTGTGTACTCAGTTACATCGCATTTCAAAGTCCAGACTGTGTACTCAGATACACCACACTTCACAATCCAGTCTGTGTACTCAGGCACATCACACTTCACAATCCAGTCTGTATACTCAAGTATATCACACTTCACAATCCAGTCTGTGTACTCAGGTACATCACATTTCACAATCTAGTCAGACTACTCAGGTACATCACACTTCACAATCCAGTCTGAGTACTCAGGTACATCACAATTAACAATCCAGTCTGTGTACTCAGGTACATCACAATTCACAATCCAGTCCGTGTACTCAGGTACACCACACTTCACAATCCAGTCTGTGTACTCAGGTACATCACACTTCACAATCCAATCTGTGTATTCAGGTACATCACACTACACAATCCAGTCTGTGTACTCAGGTACATCACACATCACAATGCAGTCTGTGTACTCAGGTACATCACACTTCACAATCCAGTCTGTGTTCTCAGGTACATCACACTTCACAATGCAGTCTGTGTACTCAGGTACATCACACTTCAAAATCCAGTCTGTGTACTCAGGTACATCACACTTCACAATCCAGTCTGTGAACTCAGGTACATCACACTTCACAATCCAGTCTGTGTGCTCAGGTACATCACATTTCACTGTCCAGTCTGTGTACTCAGGTACATCACACTTCACAATCCAATCTGTGTACTCAGATACACCACACTTCACAATCCACTCTGTGTACTCAGGCACATCACACTTCACAATCCAGTGTGTGTACTCAGGTACATCACACTTCACAATCAGTCTGTGCACTCAGGTACATCACACTTCACAATCCACACTGTGTACTCAGGTACCTCACACTTCACAATCCAGTCTGTGAACTCAGGTACCTCACACTTCACAATCCAGTCTGTGAACTCAGGTACATCACACGTCACAATCCAGTCTGTGTACTCAGGTACATCACACAACACAATTCTGTCTGTGTACTCAGGGACATCACACGTCACAATCCAGTCTGTGTACTCAGGTACATCACACAACACAATCCAGTCTGTGTACTCAGGGACATCACACGTCACAATCCAGTCTGTGTACTCAGGTACATCACACTTCACAATCCAGTCTGTGTACTCAGGTACATCACACTTCACAATCCAGTCTGTGTACTCAGTTACATCGCATTTCAAAGTCCAGACTGTGTACTCAGATACACCACACTTCACAATCCAGTCTGTGTACTCAGGCACATCACACTTCACAATCCAGTCTGTATACTCAAGTATATCACACTTCACAATCCAGTCTGTGTACTCAGGTACATCACATTTCACAATCTAGTCAGACTACTCAGGTACATCACACTTCACAATCCAGTCTGAGTACTCAGGTACATCACAATTAACAATCCAGTCTGTGTACTCAGGTACATCACAATTCACAATCCAGTCCGTGTACTCAGGTACACCACACTTCACAATCCAGTCTGTGTACTCAGGTACATCACACTTCACAATCCAATCTGTGTATTCAGGTACATCACACTACACAATCCAGTCTGTGTACTCAGGTACATCACACATCACAATGCAGTCTGTGTACTCAGGTACATCACACTTCACAATCCAGTCTGTGTTCTCAGGTACATCACACTTCACAATGCAGTCTGTGTACTCAGGTACATCACACTTCAAAATCCAGTCTGTGTACTCAGGTACATCACACTTCACAATCCAGTCTGTGAACTCAGGTACATCACACTTCACAATCCAGTCTGTGTGCTCAGGTACATCACATTTCACTGTCCAGTCTGTGTACTCAGGTACATCACACTTCACAATCCAATCTGTGTACTCAGATACACCACACTTCACAATCCACTCTGTGTACTCAGGCACATCACACTTCACAATCCAGTCTGTATACTCAGGTATATCACACTTCACAATCCAGTCTGTGTGCTCAGATACATCACACTTAACAATCCAGTCTGAGTACTCAGGTACATCACACTTCACAATCCAATCTGTGTATTCAGGTACATCACACTTCAAAATCCAGTCTGTATACTCAGGTATATCACACTTCACAATCCAGTCTGTGTGCTCAGATACATCACACTTAACAATCCAGTCTGAGTACTCAGGTACATCACACTTCACAAACCAGTCTGAGTACTCAGGTACATCACAATTCACATTCCAGTCTGTGTACTCAGGTACATCACACTTCACAATCCAGTCTGTGTCCTCAGGTACATCACACTTCACAATCCAGTCTGTGTACTCAGATACATCACACTTCACAATCCAGTCGGTGTACTCAGGTACACCACACTTCACAATCCAGTCTGTGTCCTCAGGTACATCACACTTCACAATCCAGTCTGAGTACTCAGGTACATCACATTTCACAATCCAGTCTGTGTACTCAGGTACTCAGCACTTCACAATCCAGTCTGTGTACTCAGGTACACCACACTTCACAATCCAGTCTGTGTACTCAGGTACATGACACTTCACAACCCAGTCTGTGTACTCAGGTACAACATTCTTCACAATCCAGTCTGTGTAATCAGGCACATCACACTTCACAATCCAGTCTGTATACTGAGGTATATCACACTTGACAATCCAGTCTGTGTACTCAGGTACATCACATTTCACAATCTAGTCAGACTACTCAGGTACATCACACTTCACAATCCAGTCTGTGTACTCTGTTCCAAGACACTTCACAATCCAAGCCCTGTACTCACGTCCATCACACTTCACAATCAATTCTGTGTACTCTGATGCAACACACTTCACAATCCAGTCTGTGTACTCAGGTGCATCACACTTCACAATCCAGTCTGAGTACTCAGGTACATCACACTTCACAATCCAGTCTGTGTACTCAGGTACACCACACTTCACAATCCAGTCTGTGTACTCAGGTATATTACACTTCACAATCCTGTCTGTGTACTCAGGTATATTACACTTCACAATCCAGTCTGTGTACTCAGGTATATTACACTTCACAATCCTGTCTGTGTACTCAGGTATATTACACTTCACAATCCAGTCTGTGTACTCAGATACATCAAACTTAACAAACCAGTCTGTGTACTCAGGAACATCACACTTCACAATCCAGTCTGTGTACTCAGGTACATCATACTTCACAATCCAGTCTGAGTACTCAGGTACATCACAATTCACAATCCAGTCTGTGTACTCAGGTACATCACATTTCACAATCCAGTCTGTTTGCTCAGGTACTCAGCACTTCACAATCCAGTCTGTGCATGCAGGTACATCACATTACACAATCCAGTTTGAGTACTCAGGTACATCACACTTCACAACCCAGTCTGTGTACTCAGGTGCAACATTCTTCACAATCCAGTCTGTGTACTCAGGTACATCATACTTCACAATCCAGTCTGTGTACTCAGGTACATCACAATTCACAATCCAGTCTGTGTACTCAGGTACACCACACTTCACAATCCAGTCTGTGTACTCAGGTACATCACACTTCACAATCCAATCTGTGTATTCAGGTACATCACACTACACAATACAGTCTGTGTACTCAGGTACATCACACTTCACAAACCAGTCTGTGTACTCAGGTACATCACACTTCACAATGCAGTCTGTGTACTCAGGTACATCACACTTCACAATCCAGTCTGTGTTCTCAGGTACATCACACTTCACAATGCAGTCTGTGTACTCAGGTACATCACACTTCAAAATCCAGTCTGTGTACTCAGGTACATCACACTTCACAATCCAGTCTGTGAACTCATGTACATCACACTTCACAATCCAGTCTGTGTGCTCAGGTACATCACATTTCACTGTCCAGTCTGTGTACTCAAGTACATCACACTTCACAATCCAATCTGTGTACTCAGATACACGACACTTCACAATCCACTCTGTGTACTCAGGCACATCACACTTCACAATCCAGTCTGTATGCTCAGGTATATCACACTTCACAATCCAGTCTGTGTGCTCAGATACATCACACTTAACAATCCAGTCTGAGTACTCAGGTACATCACACTTCACAATCCAATCTGTGTATTCAGGTACATCACACTTCAAAATCCAGTCTGTATACTCAGGTATATCACACTTCACAATCCAGTCTGTGTGCTCAGATACATCACACTTAACAATCCAGTCTGAGTACTCAGGTACATCACACTTCACAAACCAGTCTGAGTACTCAGGTACATCACAATTCACAATCCAGTCTGTGTACTCAGGTACATCACACTTCACAATCCAGTCTGTGTCCTCAGGTACATCACACTTCACAATCCAGTCTGTGTACTCAGATACATCACACTTCACAATCCAGTCTGTGTACTCAGGTACACCACACTTCACAATCCAGTCTGTGTCCTCAGGTACATCACACTTCACAATCCAGTCTGTGTACTCAGGTACATCACATTTCACAATCCAGTCTGTGTACTCAGGTACTCAGCACTTCACAATCCAGTCTGTGTACTCAGGTACACCACACTTCACAATCCAGTCTGTGTACTCAGGTACATGACACTTCACAACCCAGTCTGTGTACTCAGGTACAACATTCTTCACAATCCAGTCTGTGTAATCAGGCACATCACACTTCACAATCCAGTCTGTATACTGAGGTATATCACACTTGACAATCCAGTCTGTGTACTCAGGTACATCACATTTCACAATCTAGTCAGAGTACTCAGGTACATCACACTTCACAATCCAGTCTGTGTACTCTGTTCCAAGACACTTCACAATCCAAGCCCTGTACTCACGTCCATCACACTTAACAATCAATACTGTGTACTCTGATGCAACACACTTCACAATCCAGTCTGTGTACTCAGGTACATCACACTTCACAATCCAGTCTGTGTACTCAGGTGCATCACACTTCACAATCCAGTCTGAGTACTCAGGTACATCACACTTCACAATCCAGTCTGTGTACTCAGGTACACCACACTTCACAATCCAGTCTGTGTACTCTGGTATATTACACTTCACAATCCTGTCTGTGTACTCAGGTATATTACACTTCACAATCCAGTCTGTGTACTCAGGTATATTACACTTCACAATCCTGTCTGTGTACTCAGGTATATTACACTTCACAATCCAGTCTGTGTACTCAGATACATCACACTTAACAAACCAGTCTGTGTACTCAGGAACATCACACTTCACAATCCAGTCTGTGTACTCAGGTACATCATACTTCACAATCCAGTCTGTGTACTCAGGTACATCACAATTCACAATCCAGTCTGTGTACTCAGGTACATCACATTTCACAATCCAGTCTGTTTGCTCAGGTACTCAGCACTTCACAATCCAGTCTGTGCACGCAGGTACATCACATTACACAATCCAGTTTGTGTACTCAGGTACATCACACTTCACAACCCAGTCTGTGTACCCAGGTGCAACATTCTTCACAATCCAGTCTGAGTACTCAGGTACATCATACTTCACAATCCAGTCTGTGTACTCAGGTACATCACAATTCACAATCCAGTCTGTGTACTCAGGTACATCACAATTCACAATCCAGTCTGTGTACTCAGGTACATCATACTTCACAATCCAGTCTGTGTACTCAGGTACATCACAATTCACAATCCAGTCTGTGTACTCAGGTACATCACACTTCACAATCCAGTCTGTGTTCTCAGGTACACCACATTTCACAATCCAGTCTTTCTACTCAGGTACACCACACTTCACAATCCAGTCTGTGTACTCAGGTACATCACACTTCACAATCCAGTCTGTGAACTCAGGTACATCACACGTCAAAATCCAGTCTGTGTACTCAGGTACATCACACAACACAATCCAGTCTGTGTACTCAGGTACATCACACTTCACAATCCAGTCTGTGAACTCAGGTAGATCACACTTAACAACCAGTCTGTGTACTCAGGTACATCACACTTCACAATCAAATCTGTGTACTCAGATACACCACACTTCACAATCAAGTCTGTGTACTCAGGCACATCACTCTTCACAATCCAGTCTGTGTACACAGGTACATCACATTTCACAATCCAGTCTGTGTACTCAGGTACATCACATTTCATAATCCAGTCTCTGTACTCAGGTACATCACATTTCACAATCCAGTCTGTGTACTCAGGTACATCACATTTCACAATCCAGTATGTGTACTCAGGCACGTCACACTTCACAATCCAGTCTGTGTACTCAGGTACATCAAACTTCACAGTCCAGTCTGTGTACTCAGGTACATCACACGTCACAATACAGTCTGTGTCCTCAGGTACATCACACTTCACAATCCAGTCTGTGTACTCAGATACATCACACTTCACAATCCAGTCTGTGTACTCAGGTACACCACACTTCACAATCCAATCCGTGTACTCAGGTACATCACATTTTATAATCCAGTCTGTGTGCTCAGATACATCACACTTAACAATCCAGTCTGAGTACTCAGGTACATCACACTTCACAATCCAGTCTGTGTACTCAGGTACATCACACTTCACAATCCAGTCTGTGTACTCAGGTACACCACACATCACAATCCAATCTGTGTACTCAGGTACACCACATTTCACAATCCAGTCTGTGTCCTCAGGTACATCACACTTCACAATACAGTCTGTGTACTCAGGTATATTACACTTCACAATCCTGTCTGTGTACTCAGGTATATTACACTTCACAATCCAGTGTGTGTACTCAGGTACATCACACTTCACAATCCACTCTGTGTACTCAGGTACCTCACACTTCACAATCCAGTCTGTGAACTCAGGTACCTCACACTTCACAATCCAGTCTGTGAACTCAGGTACATCAGACGTCACAATCCAGTCTGTGTACTCAGGTACATCACACAACACAATCCAGTCTGTGTACTCAGGGACATCACACGTCACAATCCAGTCTGTGTACTCAGGTACATCACACAACACAATCCAGTCTGTGTACTCAGGGACATCACACGTCACAATCCAGTCTGTGTACTCAGGTACATCACACTTCACAATCCAGTCTGTGTACTCTGGTACATCACACTTCACAATCCAGTCTGTGTACTCAGTTACATCGCATTTCAAAGTCCAGACTGTGTACTCAGATACACCAAACTTCACAATCCAGTCTGTGTACTCAGGCACATCACACTTCACAATCCAGTCTGTGTACTCAGGTACATCACATTTCACAATCTAGTCAGAGTACTCAGGTACATCACACTTCACAATCCAGTCTGAGTACTCAGGTACATCACAATTAACAATCCAGTCTGTGTACTCAGGTACATCACAATTCACAATCCAGTCTGTGTACTCAGGTACACCACACTTCACAATCCAGACTGTGTACTCAGGTACATCACACTTCACAATCCAATCTGTGTATTCAGGTACATCACACTACACAATCCAGTCTGTGTACTCAGGTACATCACACTTCACAATCCAGTCTGTGTACTCAGTTACATCACACTTCACAATGCAGTCTGTGTACTCAGGTACATCACACTTCACAATCCAGTCTGTGTTCTCAGGTACATCACACTTCACAATGCAGTCTGTGTACTCAGGTACATCACACTTCAAAATCCAGTCTGTGTACTCAGGTACATCACACTTCACAATCCAGTCTGTGAACTCAGGTACATCACACTTCACAATCCAGTCTGTGTGCTCAGGTACATCACATTTCACAGTCCAGTCTGTGTACTCAGGTACATCACACTTCACAATCCAATCTGTGTACTCAGATACACCACACTTCACAATCCACTCTGTGTACTCAGGCACATCACACTTCACAATCCAGTCTGTATAGTCAGGTATATCACACATCACAATCCAGTCTGTGTGCTCAGATACATCACACTTCACAATCCAGTCTGTATACTCAGGTACATCACACTTCACAATCCAGTCTGTGTTCTCAGGTACATCTCACTTCACAATCGAGTCTGTGTACTCAGGTACATCACACTTCACAATCCTGTCTGTGTACTCAGGTACATCACACTTCAGAATCCAGTCTGTGTACTCAGGTATATTACACTTCACAATCCAGTCTGTGTACTCAGATACATCACACTTAACAATCCAGTCTGTGTACTCAGCTACATCACACTTCACAATCCAGTCTGTGTACTCAGGTACATCACACTTCACAATCCAGTCTGTGTGCTCAGGAACATCACATTTCACAATCCAGTCTGTGTACTCAGGTACATCACACTTCACAATCCAGTCTGTGTACTCAGGTACATCACACTTCACAATCCAGTCTGTGTACTCAGGTGCATCACACTTCACAATCCAGTCTGTGTATTCAGGTACATCACACTTCACAATCCAGTCTGTGTTCTCAGGTACATCACACTTCACAATCCAGTCTGTGTACTCAGATACATCACACCTCACAATGCAGTCTGTGTACTCAGGTACATCACACTTCACAATCCAATCTGTGTACTCAGGTACATCACACTTCACAATCCAGTCTGTGTTCTCAGGTACATCACACTTCACAAAGCAGTCTGTGTACTCAGGTACATCACACTTCACAATCCAGTCTGTGTTCTCAGGTACATCACACTTCACAATGCAGTCTGTGTACTCAGGTACATCACACTTCAAAATCCAGTCTGTGTACTCAGGTACATCACACTTCACAATCCAGTCTGTGAACTCAGGTACATCACACTTCACAATCCAGTCTGTGTGCTCAGGTACATCACATTTCACAGTCCAGTGTGTGTACTCAGGTACATCACACTTCACAATCCAATCTGTGTACTCAGATACACCACACTTCACAATCCACTCTGTGTACTCAGGCACATCACACTTCACAATCCAGTCTGTATACTCAGGTATATCACACTTCACAATCCAGTCTGTGTGCTCAGATACATCACACTTCACAATCCAGTCTGTATACTCAGGTACATCACACTTCACAATCCAGTCTGTGTTCTCAGGTACATCTCACTTCACAATCGAGTCTGTGTACTCAGGTACATCACACTTCACAATCCTGTCTGTGTACTCAGGTACATCACACTTCAGAATCCAGTCTGTGTACTCAGGTATATTACACTTCACAATCCAGTCTGTGTACGCAGATACATCACACTTAACAATCCAGTCTGTGTACTCAGCTACATCACACTTCACAATCCAGTCTGTGTACTCAGGTACATCACACTTCACAATCCAGTCTGTGTGCTCAGGAACATCACACTTCACAATCCAGTCTGTGTACTCAGGTACATCACACTTCACAATCCAGTCTGTGTAATCAGGCACATCACACTTCACAATCCAGTCTGTATACTGAGGTATATCACACTTGACAATCCAGTCTGTGTACTCAGGTACATCACATTTCACAATCTAGTCAGAGTACTCAGGTACATCACACTTCACAATCCAGTCTGTGTACTCTGTTCCAAGACACTTCACAATCCAAGCCCTGTACTCACGTCCATCACACTTCACAATCAATACTGAGTACTCTGATGCAACACACTTCACAATCCAGTCTGTGTACTCAGGTACATCACACTTCACAATCCAGTCTGTGTACTCAGGTGCATCACACTTCACAATCCAGTCTGAGTACTCAGGTACATCACACTTCACAATCCAGTCTGTGTACTCAGGTACACCACACTTCACAATCCAGTCTGTGTACTCTGGTATATTACACTTCACAATCCTGTCTGTGTACTCAGGTATATTACACTTCACAATCCAGTCTGTGTACTCAGGTATATTACACTTCACAATCCTGTCTGTGTACTCAGGTATATTACACTTCACAATCCAGTCTGTGTACTCAGATACATCACACTTAACAAACCAGTCTGTGTACTCAGGAACATCACACTTCACAATCCAGTCTGTGTACTCAGGTACATCATACTTCACAATCCAGTCTGTGTACTCAGGTACATCACATTTCACAATCCAGTCTGTTTGCTCAGGTACTCAGCACTGCACAATCCAGTCTGTGCACGCAGGTACATCACATTACACAATCCAGTTTGTGTACTCAGGTACATCACACTTCACAACCCAGTCTGTGTACCCAGGTGCAACATTCTTCACAATCCAGTCTGAGTACTCAGGTACATCATACTTCACAATCCAGTCTGTGTACTCAGGTACATCACAATTCACAATCCAGTCTGTGTACTCAGGTACATCACAATTCACAATCCAGTCTGTGTACTCAGGTACATCATACTTCACAATCCAGTCTGTGTACTCAGGTACATCACAATTCACAATCCAGTCTGTGTACTCAGGTACATCACACTTCACAATCCAGTCTGTGTTCTCAGGTACACCACATTTCACAATCCAGTCTTTCTACTCAGGTACACCACACTTCACAATCCAGTCTGTGTACTCAGGTACATCACACTTCACAATCCAGTCTGTGAACTCAGGTACATCACACGTCAAAATCCAGTCTGTGTACTCAGGTACATCACACAACACAATCCAGTCTGTGTACTCAGGTACATCACACTTCACAATCCAGTCTGTGAACTCAGGTAGATCACACTTAACAACCAGTCTGTGTACTCAGGTACATCACACTTCACAATCAAATCTGTGTACTCAGATACACCACACTTCACAATCAAGTCTGTGTACTCAGGCACATCACACTTCACAATCCAGTCTGTGTACACAGGTACATCACATTTCACAATCCAGTCTGTGTACTCAGGTACATCACATTTCATAATCCAGTCTCTGTACTCAGGTACATCACATTTCACAATCCAGTCTGTGTACTCAGGTACATCACATTTCACAATCCAGTATGTGTACTCAGGCACGTCACACTTCACAATCCAGTCTGTGTACTCAGGTACATCAAACTTCACAGTCCAGTCTGTGTACTCAGGTACATCACACTTCACAATCCAGTCTGTGTTCTCAGGTACATCACACGTCACAATACAGTCTGTGTCCTCAGGTACATCACACTTCACAATCCAGTCTGTGTACTCAGATACATCACACTTCACAATCCAGTCTGTGTACTCAGGTACACCACACTTCACAATCCAATCTGTGTACTCAGGTACATCACATTTTATAATCCAGTCTGTGTGCTCAGATACATCACACTTAACAATCCAGTCTGAGTACTCAGGTACATCACACTTCACAATCCAGTCTGTGTACTCAGGTACATCACACTTCACAATCCAGTCTGTGCACTCAGGTACATCACACTTCACAATCCAGTCTGAGTACTCAGGTACATCACACTTAACAATCCAGTCTGTGTACTCAGGTACACCACACATCACAATCCAATCTGTGTACTCAGGTACATCACACTTCACAATCCAGTCTGTGTACTCAGGTACATCACACTTCACAATACAGTCTGTGTACTCAGGTATATTACACTTCACAATCCTGTCTGTGTACTCAGGTATATTACACTTCACAATCCAGTGTGTGTACTCAGGTACATCACACTTCACAATCCACTCTGTGTACTCAGGTACCTCACACTTCACAATCCAGTCTGTGAACTCAGGTACCTCACACTTCACAATCCAGTCTGTGAACTCAGGTACATCAGACGTCACAATCCAGTCTGTGTACTCAGGTACATCACACAACACAATCCAGTCTGTGTACTCAGGGACATCACACGTCACAATCCAGTCTGTGTACTCAGGTACATCACACAACACAATCCAGTCTGTGTACTCAGGGACATCACACGTCACAATCCAGTCTGTGTACTCAGGTACATCACACTTCACAATCCAGTCTGTGTACTCAGGTACATCACACTTCACAATCCAGTCTGTGTACTCAGTTACATCGCATTTCAAAGTCCAGACTGTGTGCTCAGATACACCACACTTCACAATCCAGTCTGTGTACTCAGGCACATCACACTTCACAATCCAGTCTGTGTACTCAGGTACATCACATTTCACAATCTAGTCAGAGTACTCAGGTACATCACACTTCACAATCCAGTCTGAGTACTCAGGTACATCACAATTAACAATCCAGTCTGTGTACTCAGGTACATCACAATTCACAATCCAGTCTGTGTACTCAGGTACACCACACTTCACAATCCAGACTGTGTACTCAGGTACATCACACTTCACAATCCAATCTGTGTATTCAGGTACATCACACTACACAATCCAGTCTGTGTACTCAGGTGCATCACACTTCACAATCCAGTCTGTGTACTCAGTTACATCACACTTCACAATGCAGTCTGTGTACTCAGGTACATCACACTTCACAATCCAGTCTGTGTTCTCAGGTACATCACACTTCACAATGCAGTCTGTGTACTCAGGTACATCACACTTCAAAATCCAGTCTGTGTACTCAGGTACATCACACTTCACAATCCAGTCTGTGAACTCAGGTACATCACACTTCACAATCCAGTCTGTGTGCTCAGGTACATCACATTTCACAGTCCAGTCTGTGTACTCAGGTACATCACACTTCACAATCCAATCTGTGTACTCAGATACACCACACTTCACAATCCACTCTGTGTACTCAGGCACATCACACTTCACAATCCAGTCTGTATAGTCAGGTATATCACACTTCACAATCCAGTCTGTGTGCTCAGATACATCACACTTCACAATCCAGTCTGTATACTCAGGTACATCACACTTCACAATCCAGTCTGTGTTCTCAGGTACATCTCACTTCACAATCGAGTCTGTGTACTCAGGTACATCACACTTCACAATCCTGTCTGTGTACTCAGGTACATCACACTTCAGAATCCAGTCTGTGTACTCAGGTATATTACACTTCACAATCCAGTCTGTGTACTCAGATACATCACACTTAACAATCCAGTCTGTGTACTCAGCTACATCACACTTCACAATCCAGTCTGTGTACTCAGGTACATCACACTTCACAATCCAGTCTGTGTGCTCAGGAACATCACATTTCACAATCCAGTCTGTGTACTCAGGTACATCACACTTCACAATCCAGTCTGTGTACTCAGGTACATCACACTTCACAATCCAGTCTGTGTACTCAGGTGCATCACACTTCACAATCCAGTCTGTGTATTCAGGTACATCACACTTCACAATCCAGTCTGTGTTCTCAGGTACATCACACTTCACAATCCAGTCTGTGTACTCAGATACATCACACCTCACAATGCAGTCTGTGTACTCAGGTACATCACACTTCACAATCCAATCTGTGTACTCAGGTACATCACACTTCACAATCCAGTCTGTGTTCTCAGGTACATCACACTTCACAAAGCAGTCTGTGTACTCAGGTACATCACACTTCACAATCCAGTCTGTGTTCTCAGGTACATCACACTTCACAATGCAGTCTGTGTACTCAGGTACATCACACTTCAAAATCCAGTCTGTGTACTCAGGTACATCACACTTCACAATCCAGTCTGTGAACTCAGGTACATCACACTTCACAATCCAGTCTGTGTGCTCAGGTACATCACATTTCACAGTCCAGTCTGTGTACTCAGGTACATCACACTTCACAATCCAATCTGTGTACTCAGATACACCACACTTCACAATCCACTCTGTGTACTCAGGCACATCACACTTCACAATCCAGTCTGTATACTCAGGTATATCACACTTCACAATCCAGTCTGTGTGCTCAGATACATCACACTTCACAATCCAGTCTGTATACTCAGGTACATCACACTTCACAATCCAGTCTGTGTTCTCAGGTACATCTCACTTCACAATCGAGTCTGTGTACTCAGGTACATCACACTTCACAATCCTGTCTGTGTACTCAGGTACATCACACTTCAGAATCCAGTCTGTGTACTCAGGTATATTACACTTCACAATCCAGTCTGTGTACGCAGATACATCACACTTAACAATCCAGTCTGTGTACTCAGCTACATCACACTTCACAATCCAGTCTGTGTACTCAGGTACATCACACTTCACAATCCAGTCTGTGTGCTCAGGAACATCACATTTCACGATCCAGTCTGTGTACTCAGGTACATCACACTTCACAATCCAGTGTGTGTACTCAGGTACATCACACTTCACAATCCAGTCTGTGTATTCAGGTACATCACACTTCACAATCCAGTCTGTGTTCTCAGGTACATCACACTTCACAATCCAGTCTGTGTACTCAGATACATCACACCTCACAATGCAGTCTGTGTACTCAGGTACATCACACTTCACAATCCAATCTGTGTACTCAGGTACATCACACTTCACAATCCAGTCTGTGTTCTCAGGTACATCACACTTCACAATCCAGTCTGTGTACTCAGGTACATCACACTTCACAATCCAGTCTGTGTACTCAGGTACATCACACTTCACAATCCAGTCTGTGTACTCAGGTACATCACACTTCACAATCCAGTCTGTGTACTCAGGTACATCACAGTTCAATATCCAGTCTGTATACTCAGGTACATCACACTTCACAATACAGTCTGTGTACTCAGGTACATCACACTTCACAAGCCAGTCTGGGTACGCAGGTACATCACACTTCACAATTCAGTCTGTGTACTCAGGTACACCACACTTCACAATCCAGTCTGTGTACTCAGGTACATCTCACTTCACAATCCAGTCTGTGTACTCAGGTACATCACAATTCACAATCCAGTCTGTGTACTCAGGTACATCACACTTCACAATCCAGTCTGTGTACTCAGGTACATCACACTTCACAATCCAGTCTGTGTACTCAGTTACATCACACTTCACAATCCAGTCTGTGTACTCAGGTACATCACACTTCACAATCCAGTCTGTGTACTCAGTTACATCACATTTCACAATCCAGTCTCTGTACTCAGATACATCACACTTCACTATCCAGTCTGTGTACTCAGGTACATCACACTTCACAATCCAGTCTGTGTACTCAGGTACATCACACTTCACAATCCATTCAGTGTACTCAGATACATCACACTTCACAATCCAGTCTGTGCACTCAGGTACATCACACTTCACAATCCAGTCTGTGTACTCAAATACATCACACTTCACAATCCAGTCTGTGTACTCAGTTACATCACATTTCACAATCCAGTCTGTATACTCAGGTACATCACAATTCACAATCCAGTCAGTGTACTCAGGCACATCACACTACACAATCCAGTCTGTGTACTCAGGTGGATTACACTTCACAATCCTGTCTGTGTACTCAGGTGTATTACACTTCACAATCCAGTCTGTGTACTCAGGTCCCTCACACTTCACAATACAGTTTGTGTACTCAGGTACATCACACTTCACAATCCAGTCTGTGTACTCAGGTACATCACACTTCACAATCCAGTCTGTGTACTCAGGTACATCACACTTCACAATCCAGTCTGTGTTCTCAGGTACATCACACTTTACAATCCAGTCTGTGTACTCAGGTACATCACACTTCACAATCCAGTCTGTGTCCTCCGTAATATCACACTTCACAATCCAGTCTGTGTACTCAGGTACATCACACTTCACAATCCAGTCTGTGTACTCAGGAACATCACACTTCACAATCCAGTCTGTGTTCTCAGGGACATCTCACTTCACAATCCAGTCTGTGTACTCAGGTACATAACACTTCACAATCCAGTCTGTGTACTCAGGTACATCACACTTCACAATCCAGTCTGTGTACTCAGGTACATCACACTTCACAATCCAGTCTGTGTACTCAGGTACATCACACTTCACAATCGTGTCTGTGTACTCAGGTACATCACACTTCACAATCCAGTCTGTGTACTCAGCTACATCACACTTCACAATTCAGTCTGTGTACTCAGCTACATCACACTTCACAAGCCAGTCTGTGTACTCAGGTACATCACACTTCACAATTCAGTCTGTGTACTCAGGTACACCACACTTCACAATCCACTTTGTGTACTCAGGTACATCACACTTCACAATCCAGTCTGTGTCCTCAGGTACATCACACTTCACAATCCAGTCTGTGTACTCAGGTACATCACATTTCACAATCCAGTCTGTGTACTCAGGTACTCAGCACTTCACAATCCAGTCTGTGTACTCAGGTACACCACACTTCACAATCCCGTCTGTGTACTCAGGTACATGACACTTCACAACCCAGTCTGTGTACTCAGGTACAACATTCTTCACAATCCAGTCTGTGTAATCAGGCACATCACACTTCACAATCCAGTCTGTATACTGAGGTATATCACACTTGACAATCCAGTCTGTGTACTCAGGTACATCACCATTCACAATCTAGTCAGAGTACTCAGGTACATCACACTTCACAATCCAGTCTGTGTACTCTGTTCCAAGACACTTCACAATCCAAGCCCTGTACTCACGTCCATCACACTTCACAATCAATACTGTGTACTCTGATGCAACACACTTCACAATCCAGTCTGTGCACTCAGGTACATCACACTTCACAATCCAGTCTGTGTACTCAGGTGCATCACACTTCACAATCCAGTCTGAGTACTCAGGTACATCACACTTCACAATCCAGTCTGTGTACTCAGGTACACCACACTTCACAATCCAGTCTGTGTACTCTGGTATATTACACTTCACAGTCCTGTCTGTGTACTCAGGTATATTACACTTCACAATCCAGTCTGTGTACTCAGGTATATTACACTTCACAATCCTGTCTGTGTACTCAGGTATATTACACTTCACAATCTAGTCTGTGTACTCAGATACATCACACTTAACAAACCAGTCTGTGTACTCAGGAACATCACACTTCACAATCCAGTCTGTGTACTCAGGTACATCATACTTCACAATCCAGTCTGTGTACTCAGGTACATCACAATTCACAATCCAGTCTGTGTACTCAGGTACATCACATTTCACAATCCAGTCTGTTTGCTCAGGTACTCAGCACTTCACAATCCAGTCTGTGCACGCAGGTACATCACATTACACAATCCAGTTTGTGTACTCAGGTACATCACACTTCACAACCCAGTCTGTGTACCCAGGTGCAACATTCTTCACAATCCAGTCTGAGTACTCAGGTACATCATACTTCACAATCCAGTCTGTGTACTCAGGTACATCACAATTCACAATCCAGTCTGTGTACTCAGGTACATCACAATTCACAATCCAGTCTGTGTACTCAGGTACATCATACTTCACAATCCAGTCTGTGTACTCAGGTACATCACATTTCACAATCCAGTCTGTGTACTCAGGTACATCACACTTCACAATACAGTCTGTGTTCTCAGGTACACCACATTTCACAATCCAGTCTTTCTACTCAGGTACATCACACTTCACAATGCCGTCTGTGTACTCAGGTACATCACACTTCACAATCCAGTCTGTGAACTCAGGTACATCACACGTCAAAATCCAGTCTGTGTACTCAGGTACATCACACAACACAATCCAGTCTGTGTACTCAGGTACATCACACTTCACAATCCAGTCTGTGAACTCAGGTAGATCACACTTAACAACCAGTCTGTGTACTCAGGTACATCACACTTCACAATCAAATCTGTGTACTCAGATACACCACACTTCACAATCAAGTCTGTGTACTCAGGCACATCACACTTCACAATCCAGTCTGTGTACACAGGTACATCACATTTCACAATCCAGTCTGTGTACTCAGGTACATCACATTTCATAATCCAGTCTCTGTACTCAGGTACATCACATTTCACAATCCAGTCTGTGTACTCAGGTACATCACATTTCACAATCCAGTATGTGTACTCAGGCACGTCACACTTCACAATCCAGTCTGTGTACTCAGGTACATCAAACTTCACAGTCCAGTCTGTGTACTCAGGTACATCACACTTCACAATCCAGTCTGTGTTCTCAGGTACATCACACGTCACAATACAGTCTGTGTCCTCAGGTACATCACACTTCACAATCCAGTCTGTGTACTCAGATACATCACACTTCACAATCCAGTCTGTGTACTCAGGTACACCACACTTCACAATCCAATCTGTGTACTCAGGTACATCACATTTTATAATCCAGTCTGTGTACTCAGGTACATCACACTTCACAATCCAGTCTGTGCACTCAGGTACATCACACTTCACAATCCAGTCTGAGTACTCAGGTACATCACACTTAACAATCCAGTCTGTGTACTCAGGTACACCACACATCACAATCCAATCTGTGTACTCAGGTACACCACATTTCACAATCCAGTCTGTGTCCTCAGGTACATCACACTTCACAATACAGTCTGTGTACTCAGGTATATTACACTTCACAATCCTGTCTGTGTACTCAGGTATATTACACTTCACAATCCAGTGTGTGTACTCAGGTACATCACACTTCACAATCCACTCTGTGTACTCAGGTACCTCACACTTCACAATCCAGTCTGTGAACTCAGGTACCTCACACTTCACAATCCAGTCTGTGAACTCAGGTACATCAGACGTCACAATCCAGTCTGTGTACTCAGGTACATCACACAACACAATCCAGTCTGTGTACTCAGGGACATCACACGTCACAATCCAGTCTGTGTACTCAGGTACATCACACAACACAATCCAGTCTGTGTACTCAGGGACATCACACGTCACAATCCAGTCTGTGTACTCAGGTACATCACACTTCACAATCCAGTCTGTGTACTCAGGTACATCACACTTCACAATCCAGTCTGTGTACTCAGTTACATCGCATTTCAAAGTCCAGACTGTGTACTCAGATACACCACACTTCACAATCCAGTCTGTGTACTCAGGCACATCACACTTCACAATCCAGTCTGTGTACTCAGGTACATCACATTTCACAATCTAGTCAGAGTACTCAGGTACATCACACTTCACAATCCAGTCTGAGTACTCAGGTACATCACAATTAACAATCCAGTCTGTGTACTCAGGTACATCACAATTCACAATCCAGTCTGTGTACTCAGGTACACCACACTTCACAATCCAGACTGTGTACTCAGGTACATCACACTTCACAATCCAATCTGTGTATTCAGGTACATCACACTACACAATCCAGTCTGTGTACTCAGGTACATCACACTTCACAATCCAGTCTGTGTACTCAGTTACATCACACTTCACAATGCAGTCTGTGTACTCAGGTACATCACACTTCACAATCCAGTCTGTGTTCTCAGGTACATCACACTTCACAATGCAGTCTGTGTACTCAGGTACATCACACTTCAAAATCCAGTCTGTGTACTCAGGTACATCACACTTCACAATCCAGTCTGTGAACTCAGGTACATCACACTTCACAATCCAGTCTGTGTGCTCAGGTACATCACATTTCACAGTCCAGTCTGTGTACTCAGGTACATCACACTTCACAATCCAATCTGTGTACTCAGATACACCACACTTCACAATCCACTCTGTGTACTCAGGCACATCACACTTCACAATCCAGTCTGTATAGTCAGGTATATCACACTTCACAATCCAGTCTGTGTGCTCAGATACATCACACTTCACAATCCAGTCTGTATACTCAGGTACATCACACTTCACAATCCAGTCTGTGTTCTCAGGTACATCTCACTTCACAATCGAGTCTGTGTACTCAGGTACATCACACTTCACAATCCTGTCTGTGTACTCAGGTACATCACACTTCAGAATCCAGTCTGTGTACTCAGGTATATTACACTTCACAATCCAGTCTGTGTACTCAGATACATCACACTTAACAATCCAGTCTGTGTACTCAGCTACATCACACTTCACAATCCAGTCTGTGTACTCAGGTACATCACACTTCACAATCCAGTCTGTGTGCTCAGGAACATCACATTTCACAATCCAGTCTGTGTACTCAGGTACATCACACTTCACAATCCAGTCTGTGTACTCAGGTACATCACACTTCACAATCCAGTCTGTGTACTCAGGTGCATCACACTTCACAATCCAATCTGTGTACTCAGGTACATCACACTTCACAATCCAGTCTGTGTTCTCAGGTACATCACACTTCACAAAGCAGTCTGTGTACTCAGGTACATCACACTTCAAAATCCAGTCTGTGTTCTCAGGTACATCACACTTCACAATGCAGTCTGTGTACTCAGGTACATCACACTTCAAAATCCAGTCTGTGTACTCAGGTACATCACACTTCACAATCCAGTCTGTGAACTCAGGTACATCACACTTCACAATCCAGTCTGTGTGCTCAGGTACATCACATTTCACAGTCCAGTCTGTGTACTCAGGTACATCACACTTCACAATCCAATCTGTGTACTCAGATACACCACACTTCACAATCCACTCTGTGTACTCAGGCACATCACACTTCACAATCCAGTCTGTATACTCAGGTATATCACACTTCACAATCCAGTCTGTGTGCTCAGATACATCACACTTCACAATCCAGTCTGTATACTCAGGTACATCACACTTCACAATCCAGTCTGTGTTCTCAGGTACATCTCACTTCACAATCGAGTCTGTGTACTCAGGTACATCACACTTCACAATCCTGTCTGTGTACTCAGGTACATCACACTTCAGAATCCAGTCTGTGTACTCAGGTATATTACACTTCACAATCCAGTCTGTGTACGCAGATACATCACACTTAACAATCCAGTCTGTGTACTCAGCTACATCACACTTCACAATCCAGTCTGTGTACTCAGGTACATCACACTTCACAATCCAGTCTGTGTGCTCAGGAACATCACATTTCACAATCCAGTCTGTGTACTCAGGTACATCACACTTCACAATCCAGTCTGTGTACTCAGGTACATCACACTTCACAATCCAGTCTGTGTACTCAGGTACATCACACTTCACAATCCAGTCTGTGTATTCAGGTACATCACACTTCACAATCCAGTCTGTGTTCTCAGGTACATCACACTTCACAATCCAGTCTGTGTACTCAGATACATCACACCTCACAATGCAGTCTGTGTACTCAGGTACATCACACTTCACAATCCAATCTGTGTACTCAGGTACATCACACTTCACAATCCAGTCTGTGTTCTCAGGTACATCACACTTCACAATCCAGTCTGTGTACTCAGGTACATCACACTTCACAATCCAGTCTGTGTACTCAGGTACATCACACTTCACAATCCAGTCTGTGTACTCAGGTACATCACACTTCACAATCCAGTCTGTGTACTCAGGTACATCACAGTTCAATATCCAGTCTGTATACTCAGGTACATCACACTTCACAATACAGTCTGTGTACTCAGGTACATCACACTTCACAAGCCAGTCTGGGTACGCAGGTACATCACACTTCACAATTCAATCTGTGTACTCAGGTACACCACACTTCACAATCCAGTCTGTGTACTCAGGTACATCTCACTTCACAATCCAGTCTGTGTACTCAGGTACATCACAATTCACAATCCAGTCTGTGTACTCAGGTACATCACACTTCACAATCCAGTCTGTGTACTCAGGTACATCACACTTCACAATCCAGTCTGTGTACTCAGTTACATCACAATTCACAATCCAGTCTGTGTACTCAGGTACATCACACTTCACAATCCAGTCTGTGTACTCAGTTACATCACATTTCACAATCCAGTCTCTGTACTCAGATACATCACACTTCACTATCCAGTCTGTGTACTCAGGTACATCACACTTCACAATCCAGTCTGTGTACTCAGGTACATCACACTTCACAATCCATTCAGTGTACTCAGATACATCACACTTCACAATCCAGTCTGTGCACTCAGGTACATCACACTTCACAATCCAGTCTGTGTACTCAAATACATCACACTTCACAATCCAGTCTGTGTACTCAGTTACATCACATTTCACAATCCAGTCTGTGTACTCAGGTACATCACAATTCACAATCCAGTCAGTGTACTCAGGCACATCACACTACACAATCCAGTCTGTGTACTCAGGTGGATTACACTTCACAATCCTGTCTGTGTACTCAGGTATATTACACTTCACAATCCAGTCTGTGTACTCAGGTCCCTCACACTTCACAATACAGTTTGTGTACTCAGGTACATCACACTTCACAATCCAGTCTGTGTACTCAGGTACATCACACTTCACAATCCAGTCTGTGTACTCAGGTACATCACACTTCACAATCCAGTCTGTGTTCTCAGGTACATCACACTTTACAATCCAGTCTGTGTACTCAGGTACATCACACTTCACAATCCAGTCTGTGTCCTCCGTAATATCACACTTCACAATCCAGTCTGTGTACTCAGGTACATCACACTTCACAATCCAGTCTGTGTACTCAGGAACATCACACTTCACAATCCAGTCTGTGTTCTCAGGGACATCTCACTTCACAATCCAGTCTGTGTACTCAGGTACATAACACTTCACAATCCAGTCTGTGTACTCAGGTACATCACACTTCACAATCCAGTCTGTGTACTCAGGTACATCACACTTCACAATCCAGTCTGTGTACTCAGGTACATCACACTTCACAATCGTGTCTGTGTACTCAGGTACATCACACTTCACAATCCAGTCTGTGTACTCAGCTACATCACACTTCACAATTCAGTCTGTGTACTCAGCTACATCACACTTCACAAGCCAGTCTGTGTACTCAGGTACATCACACTTCACAATTCAGTCTGTGTACTCAGGTACACCACACTTCACAATCCAGTTTGTGTACTCAGGTACATCACACTTCACAATCCAGTCTGTGTACTCAGGTACATCACACTTCACAATCCAGTCGGTACACTCAGGTACATCACACTTCACAATCCAGTCTGTGTACTCAGGTACATCACACTTCAAAATCCAGTCTGTGTATTCAGGTACATCACATTTCACAATCCGGTCTGTGTACTCAGGAACATCACATTTCACAATCCAGTCTGTGTACTCAGGTACATCACACTTCCCAGACCAGTCTGTGTACTCAGTTACAGCGCATTTCACAATCCAGTCTGTGTACTCAGGTACATCACACTTCACAATCCAGTCTGTTTACTCAGGTACATCACATTTCACAATCCAGTCTGTGTACTCAGGTACATCACATTTCACAATCCAGTCTGTGTACTCAGGTACATCACACTTCACAATCCAGTCTGTGTACCCAGTACATCGCACTTCAAAATCCAGTTTGTGTACTCAGATACACCACAATTCACAATTCAGTTTGTGTACTCAGGTACATCACACTTCACAATCCAGTCTGTGTTCTCAGGTACATCTCACTTCACAATCGAGTCTGTGTACTCAGGTACATCACACTTCACAATCCAGTCTGTGTACGCAGATATATCACACTTCACAATCCAGTCTGTGTACTCAGGTACATCACACTTCACAATTCCGTCTGTGTACTCAGGTACATCACACTTCACAATCCAGTCTGTGTACTCAGGTACATCACACTTCACAATCCAGTCTGTGTTCTCAGATACATCACACTTCACAATCCAGTCTGTGTACTCAGTTACATCACATTTCAATATCCAATCTGTGTACTCACGTACATCACACTTCACAATCCAGTCTGTGTCCTCAGGTACATCACACTTCACAATCCTGTCTGTGTACTCAGCTACATCACACTTCAAAATCCAGTCTGTGTACTCAGGTACATCACATTTCACGATCCAATCTGTGTACTCAGGTACATCACACTTCACAATCCAGTCTGTGTACTCAGCTACATCACACTTCACAATCCAGTCTGTGTACTCAGGTACATCACACTTCACAATCCAGTCTGTGTACTCAGGTACATCACACTTCACAATCCAGTCTGTGTACTCAGGTACATCACACTTCACAATCCAGTCTGTGTACTCAGGTACATCACACTTCACAATCCAGTCTGTGTATTCAGGTACATCACACTTCACAATCCAGTCTGTGTTCTCAGGTACATCACACTTCACAATCCAGTCTGTGTACTCAGATACATCACACCTCACAATCCAGTCTGTGTACTCAGGTACATCACACTTCACAATCCAGTCTGTGTACTCAGGTACATTACACTTCACAATCCAGTCTGTGTACTCAGGTACATCACACTTCACAATCCAGTCTGTGTACTCAGGTACATCACACTTCACAATCCAGTCTGTGCACTCAGGTCCATCACACTTCACAATCTAGTCTATGTACTCAGGTACATCACAGTTCACAATCCATTATGTGTACTCTGGGACATCACGCTTCACAATCCAAACTGTGTACTCAGGCACATCAGACTTCACAATCCAGTCTGTGTACTCAGATACATCACACTTCACTATCCAGTCTGTGTTCTCAGTTACATCACACTTCACAATCCAGTCTGTGTACTCAGGTACATCACACTTCACAATCCAGTCTGTGTACTCAGTTACATCACATTTCACAATCCAGTCTATGTACTCAGATACATCACACTTCACTATCCAGTCTGTGTACTCAGTTACATCACACTTCACAATCCAGTCTGTGTAGTCAGGTACATCACACTTCACAATCCATTCAGTGTACTCAGATACATCACACTTCACAATCCAGTCTGTGCACTCAGGTACATCACACTTCACAATCCAGTCTGTGTACTCAAATACATCACACTTCACAATCCAGTCTGTGTACTCAGTTACATCACATTTCACAATCCAGTCTGTGTACTCAGGTACATCACAATTCACAATCCAGTCAGTGTACTCAGGTACATCACACTTCACAATCCAGTCTGTGTACTCAGCTACATCACAATTCACAATCCAGTCTGTGTACCCAGTACATCACACTTCAGAATCCAGTTTGTGTACTCAGGTTCACCACAATTCACAATCCAGTTTGTGTACTCAGGTACACCACACTTCACAATCCAGTTTGTGTACTCAGGTACATCACACTGCACAATCCAGTCTGTGTTCTCAGGTACACCACACTTCACAATCCAGTCTGTGTACTCAGTTACATCAAACTTCACAATCCAGTCTGCGTTCGCAGGTACATCACACTTTACAATCCAGTCTGTGTACTCAGGTACATGACACTTCACAATCCAGTCTGTGTAATCAGGTACATCACACTTCACAATCCAGTCTGTGTACTCAGGTACATCACACTTCACAATCCAGTCTGATTACTCAGGTACATCACACTTCACAATCCAGTCTGAGTACTCAGGTACATCACACTTCACAATCCAGTCTGTGTACTCAGGTACATCACACTTCACAATCCAGTCTCCTTACTCAGGTACATCACACTTCACAATCCAGTCTGTGTACTCAGTTACATCACACTTCACAATCCAGTCTGTGTACTCAGGTACATCACAATTCACAATCCAGTCTGTGTACTCAGGTACATCACACTTCACAAGCCCGTCTGTGTACTCAGGTACATCACACTTCACAATCCAGTCTGTGAACTCAGATACATCACACTTCACAATCCAGTCTGTGTACTCAGGTACATCACACTTCACAATCCAGTCTGTGTACTCAGGAAAACCACACTTCACAATCCAGTTTTTGTACGCAGGTACATCACACTTCACAATCCAGTTTGTGTACTCAGGTACATCACACTTCACAATCCAGTCTGTGTACTCAGGTACATCACACTTCACAATCCAGTCTGTGTACTCAGGTACATCACATTTCACAATCCAGTCTGTGTTCTCAAGTTCATCACACTGCACAATCCAGTCTGTGTTCTCAGGTACATCACATTTCACAATCCAGTCTGTGTACTCAGGTACATCACACTTCACAATCCAGTTTGTGTACTCAGGTACATCACACTTCACAATCCAGTCTGTGTTCTCAAGTACATCACACTTCAAAATCCAGTCTGTGTTCTCAAGTTCATCACACTGCACAATCCAGTCTGTGTTCTCAGGTACATCACATTTCACAATCCAGTCTGTGTACTCAGGTACATCACACTTCACAATCCAGTTTGTGTACTCAGGTACATCACACTTCACAATCCAGTCTGTGTCCTCAGTAACATCACACTTCACAATCCAGTCTGTGTCCTCAGTAACATCACATTTCACAATCCAGTCTGTGTACTCAGGTACATCACACTTCACAATCCAGTCTATGTACTCAGGTACATCACACTTCACAATCCAGTCTGTATACTCAGGTACATCACACTTCACAATCCAGTCTGTGCACTCAGGTACATCACACTTCACAATCCAGTCTGTGTACTCAGGTACATCACACTTCACAAGCCAGTCTGTATACTCAGGTACATCACACTTCACAATCCAGTCTGTGTACTCAGGTACGTCACACTTCACAATCCAGTTTGTGTACGCAGGTACATCACACTTCACAATCCAGTCTGTGTACACAGGTACATCACACTTCACTATCCAGTCTGTGTACTCAGTTACATTACACTTCACAATCCAGTCTGTGTACTCAAATACATCACACTTCACAATCCAGTCTGTGTACTCAGTTACATCACATTTCACAATCCAGTCTATGTACTCAGGTACATCACACTTCACAATCCAGTCTGTGTACTCAGGTACATCACACTTCACAATCCAGTCTGTGTACTCAGGTACATCACACTTCACAATCCAGTCTGTGTATTCAGGTACATCACACTTCACAATCCAGTCTGTGTTCTCAGGTACATCACACTTCACAATCCAGTCTGTGTACTCAGATACATCACACCTCACAATCCAGTCTGTGTACTCAGGTACATCACACTTCACAATCCAGTCTGTGTACTCAGGTACATTACACTTCACAATCCAGTCTGTGTACTCAGGTACATCACACTTCACAATCCAGTCTGTGTACTCAGGTACATCACACTTCACAATCCAGTCTGTGCACTCAGGTCCATCACACTTCACAATCTAGTCTATGTACTCAGGTACATCACAGTTCACAATCCATTATGTGTACTCTGGGACATCACGCTTCACAATCCAAACTGTGTACTCAGGCACATCAGACTTCACAATCCAGTCTGTGTACTCAGATACATCACACTTCACTATCCAGTCTGTGTTCTCAGTTACATCACACTTCACAATCCAGTCTGTGTACTCAGGTACATCACACTTCACAATCCAGTCTGTGTACTCAGTTACATCACATTTCACAATCCAGTCTATGTACTCAGATACATCACACTTCACTATCCAGTCTGTGTACTCAGTTACATCACACTTCACAATCCAGTCTGTGTAGTCAGGTACATCACACTTCACAATCCATTCAGTGTACTCAGATACATCACACTTCACAATCCAGTCTGTGCACTCAGGTACATCACACTTCACAATCCAGTCTGTGTACTCAAATACATCACACTTCACAATCCAGTCTGTGTACTCAGTTACATCACATTTCACAATCCAGTCTGTGTACTCAGGTACATCACAATTCACAATCCAGTCAGTGTACTCAGGTACATCACACTTCACAATCCAGTCTGTGTACTCAGCTACATCACAATTCACAATCCAGTCTGTGTACCCAGTACATCACACTTCAGAATCCAGTTTGTGTACTCAGGTTCACCACAATTCACAATCCAGTTTGTGTACTCAGGTACACCACACTTCACAATCCAGTTTGTGTACTCAGGTACATCACACTGCACAATCCAGTCTGTGTTCTCAGGTACACCACACTTCACAATCCAGTCTGTGTACTCAGTTACATCAAACTTCACAATCCAGTCTGCGTTCGCAGGTACATCACACTTTACAATCCAGTCTGTGTACTCAGGTACATGACACTTCACAATCCAGTCTGTGTAATCAGGTACATCACACTTCACAATCCAGTCTGTGTACTCAGGTACATCACACTTCACAATCCAGTCTGATTACTCAGGTACATCACACTTCACAATCCAGTCTGAGTACTCAGGTACATCACACTTCACAATCCAGTCTGTGTACTCAGGTACATCACACTTCACAATCCAGTCTCTGTACTCAGGTACATCACACTTCACAATCCAGTCTGTGTACTCAGTTACATCACACTTCACAATCCAGTCTGTGTACTCAGGTACATCACACTTCACAATCCAGTCTGTGTACTCAGGTACATCACACTTCACAAGCCAGTCTGTGTACTCAGGTACATCACACTTCACAATCCAGTCTGTGTACTCAGATACATCACACTTCACAATCCAGTCTGTGTACTCAGGTACATCACACTTCACAATCCAGTCTGTGTACTCAGGAAAACCACACTTCACAATCCAGTTTTTGTACGCAGGTACATCACACTTCACAATCCAGTTTGTGTACTCAGTAACATCACTCTTCACAATCCAGTCTGTGTTCTCAAGTTCATCACACTTCACAATCCAGTCTGTGTACTCAGGTATATCACACTGCACAATCCAGTCTGTGTTCTCAGGTACATCACATTTCACAATCCAGTCTGTGTACTCAGGTACATCACACTTCACAATCCAGTTTGTGTACTCAGGTACATCACACTTCACAATCCAGTCTGTGTTCTCAAGTACATCACACTTCAAAATCCAGTCTGTGTGCTCAGGTACATCACACTTCACAATCCAGTCTGTGTCCTCAGTAACATCACACTTCACAATCCAGTCTGTGTCCTCAGTAACATCACATTTCACAATCCAGTCTGTGTACGCAGGTACATCACACTTCACAATCCAGTCTATGTACTCAGGTACATCACACTTCACAATCCAGTCTGTATACTCAGGTACATCACACTTCACAATCCAGTCTGTGCACTCAGGTACATCACACTTCACAATCCAGTCTGTGTACTCAGGTACATCACACTTCACAAGCCAGTCTGTATACTCAGGTACATCACACTTCACAATCCAGTCTGTGTACTCAGGTACGTCACACATCACAATCCAGTTTGTGTACGCAGGTACATCACACTTCACAATCCAGTCTGTGTACACAGGTACATCACACTTCACTATCCAGTCTGTGTACTCAGTTACATTACACTTCACAATCCAGTCTGTGTACTCAAATACATCACACTTCACAATCCAGTCTGTGTACTCAGTTACATCACATTTCACAATCCAGTCTGTGTACTCAGGTACATCACACTTCACAATCCAGTCTGTTTACTCAGGTACATCACATTTCAAACTCCAGTCTGTGTACTCAGGTACATCACATTTCACAATCCAGTCTGTGTACTCAGGTACATCACACTTCACAATCCATTATGTGTACCCAGCACATCACACATCAAAATCCAGTTTGGGTACTCAGGTACATCACACTTCACAATCCAGTCTGTGTCCTCAGTAACATCACATTTCACAATCCAGTCTGTGTACTCAGGTACATCACACTTCACAATCCAGTCTGTGTACTCAGGTACATCACACTTCACAATCCATCTGTGTACTCAGCTACATCACGCTACAAAATCCAGTCTATGTACTCAGGTACATCACACTTCACAATCCAGTCTGTATACTCAGGTACATCACACTTCACAATCCAGTCTGTGAACTCAGGTACATCACACTTCACAATTAAGTCTGTATACTCAGGTACATCACACTTCACAATCCAGTCTGTGTACTCAGGTACATCACACTTCACAAGCCAGTCTGTATACTCAGGTACATCACACTTCACAATCCAGTCTGTGTACTCAGGTATGTCACACTTCACAATCCAGTTTGTGTACGCAGGTACATCACACTTCACAATCCAGTCTGTGTACTCAGGTACATCACACTTCACAATCCAGTCTGTGTACTCAGTTACATCACACTTCACAATCCAGTCTGTGTACTCAGATACATCACACTTCACAATCCAGTCTCTGTACTCAGTTACATCACATTTCACAATCCAGTCTATGTACTCAGGTACATCACACTTCACAATCCATTCTGTTTACTCAGGTACATCACATTTCACAATCCAGTCTATGTACTCAGGTACATCACAATTCACAATCCAGTCTGTGTACTCAGGTACATCACACTTCACAATCCATTATGTGTACCCAGTACATCACACATCAAAATCCAGTTTGTGTACTCAGGTACATCACACTTCACAATCCAGTCTGTGTGCTCAGGTACATCACACTTCACAATCCAGTCTGTGCACTCAGGTACATCACACTTCACAATCTAGTCTATGTACTCAGATACATCACACTTCACAATCCAGTCTGTGTACTCAGGTACGTCACACTTCACAATCCAGTCTGTGTACTCAGGTACATCACATTTCACAATCCAGTCTCTGTACTCAGGTACATCACACTTCACAATCCATTATGTGTACTCTGGTACATCACGCTTCACAATCCAGTCTGTGTACTCAGGTACATCACACTTCACAATCCAGTCTCTGTACTCAGGTACATCACACTTCACAATCCAGTCTGTGTACTCAGTTACATCACACTTCACAATACAGTCTGTGTACTCAGGTACATCACACTTCACAATCCTGTCTGATTACTCAGGTACATCACACTTCACAATCCAGTCTGTGTACTCAGGTACATCACACTTTACAATCCAGTCTATGTACTCAGGTACATCACACTTCACAATCCAGTCTGTGTACTCAGTTACATCACACTTCACAATCCAGTCAGTGTACTCAGGTACATCACACTTCACAATCCAGTCTATGTACTCAGGTACATCACACTTCACAATCCAGTCTGTGTACTCAGTTACATCACACTTCACAATCCAGTCTGCCTTCGCAGGTACATCACACTTTACAATCCAGTCTGTGTACTCAGGTAGATCACACTTCACAATCCAGTCTGTGTACTCAGTTACATCACACTTCACAATCCAGTCTGCGTTCGCAGGTACATCACACTTTTCAATCCAGTCTGTGTACTCAGGTACATCACACTTCACAATCCAGTCTCTGTACTCAGGTACATCACACTTCACAATCCAGTCTGTGTACTCAGGTACATCGCACTTCACAATCTAGTCTGTGTACTCAGGTACATCACACTTCACAATCTAGTCTGTGTACTCAGGTACATCACACTTCACAATCCAGTCCGTGTACTCAGGTACATCGCACTTCACAATCCAGTCTGTGTACTCAGTTACATCACACTTCACAATCCAGTCTGAGTACTCAGGTACATCACACTTCACAATCAAGTCTGTGTACTCAGGTACATCACACTTCACAATACAGTCTGTGTCCTCAGTAACATCACATTTCACAATCCAGTCTGTGTACTCAGGTACATCACACTTCACAATCCATTCTGTTTACTCAGGTACATCACATTTCACAATCCAGTCTATGTACTCAGGTACATCACAATTCACAATCCAGTCTGTGTACTCAGGTACATCACACTTCACAATCCATTATGTGTACCCAGTACATCACACATCAAAATCCAGTTTGTGTACTCAGGTACATCACACTTCACAATCCAATCTGTGTGCTCAGGTACATCACTCTTCACAATCCAGTCTGTGTACTCAGGTAAATCACACTTCACAATCCAGTCTGTGTCCTCAGTAACATCACACTTCACAATCCAGTCTGTGTCCTCAGTAACATCACATTTCACAATCCAGTCTGTGTACTCAGGTACATCACACTTCACAATCCAGTCTATGTACTCAGGTACATCACACTTCACAATCCAGTCTGTATACTCAGGTACATCACACTTCACAATTCAGTCTGTGCACTCAGGTACATCACACTTCACAATCCAGTCTGTGTACTCAGGTACATCACACTTCACAAGCCAGTCTGTATACTCAGGTACATCACACTTCACAATCCAGTCTGTGTACTCAGGTACGTCACACTTCACAATCCAGTCTGTGTACGCAGGTACATCACACTTCACAATCCATTGTGTGTACACAGGTACATCACACTTCACTATCCAGTCTGTGTACTCAGTTACATTACACTTCACAATCCAGTCTGTGTACTCAAATACATCACACTTCACAATCCAGTCTGTGTACTCAGTTACATCACATTTCACAATCCAGTCTGTGTACTCAGGTACATCACACTTCACAATCCAGTCTGTTTACTCAGGTACATCACATTTCAAAATCCAGTCTGTGTACTCAGGTACATCACATTTCACAATCCAGTCTGTGTACTCAGGTACATCACACTTCACAATCCATTATGTGTACCCAGCACATCACACATCAAAATCCAGTTTGTGTACTAAGGTACATCACACTTCACAATCCAGTCTGTGTCCTCAGTAACATCACATTTCACAATCCAGTCTGTGTACTCAGGTACATCACACTTCACAATCCAGTCTGTGTACTCAGGTACATCACACTTCACAATCCAGTCTGTGTACTCAGCTACATCACACTACAAAATTCTGTCTATGTACTCAGGTACATCACACTTCACAATCCAGTCTGTATACTCAGGTACATCACACTTCACAATCCAGTCTGCGAACTCAGGTACATCACACTTCACAATGAAGTCTGTATACTCAGGTACATCACACTTCACAATCCAGTCTGTGTACTCAGGTACATCACACTTCACAAGCCAGTCTGTATACTCAGGTACATCACACTTCACAATCCAGTCTGTGTACTCAGGTATGTCACACTTCACAATCCAGTTTGTGTACGCAGGTACATCACACTTCACAATCCAGTCTGTGTACTCAGGTAGATCACACTTCACAATCCAGTCTGTGTACTCAGTTACATCACACTTCACAATCCAGTCTGTGTACTCAGATACATCACACTTCACAATCCAGTCTCTGTACTCAGTTACATCACATTTCACAATCCAGTCTATGTACTCAGGTACATCACACTTCACAATCCATTCTGTTTACTCAGGTACATCACATTTCACAATCCACTCTATGTACTCAGGTACATCACAATTCACAATCCAGTCTGTGTACTCAGGTACATCACACTTCACAATCCATTATGTGTACCCAGTACATCACACATCAAAATCCAGTTTGTGTACTCAGGTACATCACACTTCACAATCCAGTCTGTGTGCTCAGGTACATCACACTTCACAATCCAGTCTGTGCACTCAGGTACATCACACTTCACAATCTAGTCTATGTACTCAGATACATCACACTTCACAATCCAGTCTGTGTACTCAGGTACGTCACACTTCACAATCCAGTCTGTGTACTCAGGTACATCACATTTCACAATCCAGTCTCTGTACTCAGGTACATCACACTTCACAATCCATTATGTGTACTCTGGTACATCACGCTTCACAATCCAGTCTGTGTACTCAGGTACATCACACTTCACAATCCAGTCTCTGTACTCAGGTACATCACACTTCACAATCCAGTCTGTGTACTCAGTTACATCACACTTCACAATACAGTCTGTGTACTCAGGTACATCACACTTCACAATCCTGTCTGATTACTCAGGTACATCACACTTCACAATCCAGTCTGTGTACTCAGGTACATCACACTTTACAATCCAGTCTATGTACTCAGGTACATCACACTTCACAATCCAGTCTGTGTACTCAGTTACATCACACTTCACAATCCAGTCTGTGTACTCAGGTACATCACACTTCACAATCCAGTCTATGTAATCAGGTACATCACACTTCACAATCCAGTCAGTGTACTCAGTTACATCACACTTCACAATCCAGTCTGCCTTCGCAGGTACATCACACTTTACAATCCAGTCTGTGTACTCAGGTAGATCACACTTCACAATCCAGTCTGTGTACTCAGTTACATCACACTTCACAATCCAGTCTGCGTTCGCAGGTACATCACACTTTTCAATCCAGTCTGTGTACTCAGGTACATCACACTTCACAATCCAGTCTCTGTACTCAGGTACATCACACTTCACAATCCAGTCTGTGTACTCAGGTACATCGCACTTCACAATCCAGTCTGTGCACTCAGGTACATCACACTTCACAATCTAGTCTGTGTACTCAGGTACATCACACTTCACAATCCAGTCCGTGTACTCAGGTACATCACACTTCACAATCCAGTCTGTGTACTCAGTTACATCACACTTCACAATCCAGTCTGAGTACTCAGGTACATCACACTTCACAATCAAGTCTGTGTACTCAGGTACATCAAACTTCACAATACAGTCTGTGTCCTCAGTAACATCACATTTCACAATCCAGTCTGTGTACTCAGGTACATCACACTTCACAATCCAGTCTGTGTACTCAGGTACATCACACTTCACAATCCAGTCTGTGTACTCAGGTACATCACACTTCACAATCCAGTCTGTGTACTCAGGTACACCATACTTCACAATCCAGTCTGTGTACTCAGGTACATCACTCTTCACAATCCAGTCTGTGTACTCAGGTAAATCACACTTCACAATCCAGTCTGTGTACTCAGGTAAATCACACTTCACAATCCAGTCTGTGTACTCAGGTACATCACACTTCACAATCCAGTCTGTATACTCAGGTACATCACACTTCACAATCCAGTCTGTGTACTCAGGTACATCACACTTCACAAGCCAGTCTGTGTACTCAGGTACATCACACTTCACAATCCAGTCTGTGTACTCAGATACATCACACTTCACAAGCCAGTCTGTGTACTCAGGTACATCACAATTCACAATCCAGTCAGTGTACTCAGGTACATCACACTTCACAATCCAGTCTGTGTACTCAGCTACATCACAATTCACAATCCAGTCAGTGTACTCAGGTACATCACACTTCACAATCCAGTCTGTGTACTCAGCTACATCACAATTCACAATCCAGTCTGTGTACCCAGTACATCACACTTCAGAATCCAGTTTGTGTACTCAGGTACACCACAATTCACAATCCAGTTTGTGTACTCAGGTACACCACACTTCACAATCCAGTCTGTGTACTCAGGTACATCACACTGCACAATCCAGTCTGTGTTCTCAGGTACACCACACTTCACAATCCAGTCTGTGTACTCAGATACATCAAACTTCACAATCCAGTCTGCGTTCGCAGGTACATCACACTTTACAATCCAGTCTGTGTACTCAGGTACATCACACTTCACAATCGAGTCTGTGTACTCAGGTACATCACACTTCACAATCCAGTCTGTGTACTCAGGTACATCACACTTCACAATCCAGTCTGATTACTCAGGTACATCACACTTCACAATCCAGTCTGAGTACTCAGGTACATCACACTTCACAATCCAGTCTGTGTATTCAGGTACATCACACTTCACAATCCAGTCTCTGTACTCAGGTACATCACACTTCACAATCCAGTCTGTGTACTCAGTTACATCACACTTCACAATACAGTCTGTGTGCTCAGGTACATCACACTTCACAATCCTGTCTGATTACTCAGGTACATCACACTTCACAATCCAGTCTGTGTACTCAGGTACATCACACTTTACAATCCAGTCTATGTACTCAGGTAAATCACACTTCACAATCCAGTCTGTGTACTCAGTTACATCACACTTCACAATCCAGTCTGAGTACTCAGGTACATCACACTTCACAATCCAGTCTGTGTACTCAGGTACATCACACTTCACAATCCAGTCTGTGTCCTCAGTAACATCAAATTTCACAATCCAGTCTGTGTACTCAGCTACATCACACTTCACAATCCAGTCTGTTTTCTCAGGTACATCACACTTCCCAATCCAGTCTGTGTACTCAGGTACATCACACTTCACAATCCATTCTGTGTACTCAGGTACACCATACTTCACAATCCAGTCTGTGTACTCAGGTACATCACACTTCACAATCCAGTCTGTGTACTCAGGTAAATCACACTTCACAATCCAGTCTGTGTACTCAGGTAAATCACACTTCACAATCCAGTCTGTGTACTCAGGTACATCACACTTCACAATCCAGTCTGTATACTCAGGTACATCACACTTCACAATCCAGTCTGTGTACTCAGGTACATCACGCTTCACAAGCCAGTCTGTGTACTCCGGTACATCACACTTCACAATCCAGTCTGTGTACTCAGATACATCACACTTCACAAGCCAGTCTGTGTACTCAGGTACATCACATTTCACAATCCAGTCTGTGTACTCAGGTACATCACAATTCACAATCCAGTCAGTGTACTCAGGTACATCACACTTCACAATCCAGTCTGTGTACTCAGCTACATCACAATTCACAATCCAGTCTGTGTACCCTGTACATCACACTTCAGAATCCAGTTTGTGTACTCAGGTACACCACAATTCACAATCCAGTTTGTGTACTCAGGTACACCACACATCACAATCTAGTCTGTGTACTCAGGTACATCACACTTCACAATCCAGTCTATGTACTCAGGTACATCACACTTCACAATCCAGTCTGTGTACTCAGTTACATCACACTTCACAATCCAGTCTGCCTTCGCAGGTACATCACACTTTACAATCCAGTCTGTGTACTCAGGTACATCACACTTCACAATCCAGTCTGTGTACTCAGTTACATCACACTTCACAATCCAGTCTGTATACTCAGGTACATCACACTTCACAATCCAGTCTGTGTACTCAGGTACATCACACTTCACAAGCCAGTCTGTGTACTCAGGTACATCACACTTCACAATCCAGTCTGTGTACTCAGATACATCACACTTCACAAGCCAGTCTGTGTACTCAGTTACATCACATTTCACAATCCAGTCTGTGTACTCAGGTACATCACAATTCACAATCCAGTCAGTGTACTCAGGTACATCACACTTCACAATCCAGTCTGTGTACTCAGCTACATCACAATTCACAATCCAGTCTGTGTACCCAGTACATCACACTTCAGAATCCAGTTTGTGTACTCAGGTACACCACAATTCACAATCCAGTTTGTGTACTCAGGTACACCACACTTCACAATCCAATCTGTGTACTCAGGTACATCACACTGCACAATCCAGTCTGTGTTCTCAGGTACACCACACTTCACAATCCAGTCTGTGTACTCAGTTACATCAAACTTCACAATCCAGTCTGCGTTCGCAGGTACATCACACTTTACAATCCAGTCTGTGTACTCAGGTACATCACACTTCACAATCGAGTCTGTGTACTCAGGTACATCACACTTCACAATCCAGTCTGTGTACTCAGGTACATCACACTTCACAATCCAGTCTGATTACTCAGGTACATCACACTTCACAATCCAGTCTGAGTACTCAGGTACATCACACTTCACAATCCAGTCTGTGTATTCAGGTACATCACACTTCACAATCCAGTCTCTGTACTCAGGTACATCACACTTCACAATCCAGTCTGTGTACTCAGTTACATCACACTTCACAATACAGTCTGTGTGCTCAGGTACATCACACTTCACAATCCTGTCTGATTACTCAGGTACATCACACTTCACAATCCAGTCTGTGTACTCAGGTACATCACACTTTACAATCCAGTCTATGTACTCAGGTAAATCACACTTCACAATCCAGTCTGTGTACTCAGTTACATCACACTTCACAATCCAGTCTGTGTACTCAGGTACATCACACTTCACAATCCAGTCTATGTACTCAGGTACATCACACTTCACAATCCAGTCTGTGTACTCAGTTACATCACACTTCACAATCCAATCTGCCTTCGCAGGTACATCACACTTTACAATCCAGTCTGTGTAATCAGGTACATCACACTTCACAATCCAGTCTGTGTACTCAGTTACATCACACTTCACAATCCAGTCTGCGTTCGCAGGTACATCACACTTTTCAATCCAGTCTGTGTACTCAGGTACATCACACTACACAATCCAGTCTCTGTACTCAGGTACATCACACTTCACAATCCAGTCTGTGTACTCAGGTACATCACACTTCACAATCCAGTCCGTGTACTCAGGTACATCACACTTCACAATCCTGTCTGTGTACTCAGGTACATCACACTTCACAATCCAGTCTGAGTACTCAGGTACATCACACTTCACAATCCAGTCTGTGTACTCAGGTACATCACACTTCACAATCCAGTCTGTGTCCTCAGTAACATCAAATTTCACAATCCAGTCTGTGTACTCAGCTACATCACACTTCACAATCCAGTCTGTTTACTCAGGTACATCACACTTCACAATCCAGTCTGTGTACTCAGGTACATCACACTTCACAATCCATTCTGTGTACTCAGGTACACCATACTTCACAATCCAGTCTGTGTACTCAGGTACATCACACTTCACAATCCAGTCTGTGTACTCAGGTAAATCACACTTCACAATCCAGTCTGTGTACTCAGGTAAATCACACTTCACAATCCAGTCTGTGTACTCAGGTACATCACACTTCACAATCCAGTCTGTATACTCAGGTACATCACACTTTACAATCCAGTCTGTGTACTCAGGTACATCACGCTTCACAAGCCAGTCTGTGTACTCCGGTACATCACACTTCACAATCCAGTCTGTGTACTCAGATACATCACACTTCACAAGCCAGTCTGTGTACTCAGTTACATCACATTTCACAATCCAGTCTGTGTACTCAGGTACATCACAATTCACAATCCAGTCAGTGTACTCAGGTACATCACACTTCACAATCCAGTCTGTGTACTCAGCTACATCACAATTCACAATCCAGTCTGTGTACCCTGTACATCACACTTCAGAATCCAGTTTGTGTACTCAGGTACACCACAATTCACAATCCAGTTTGTGTACTCAGGTACACCACACATCACTATCTAGTCTGTGTACTCAGGTACATCACACTGCACAATCCAGTCTGTGTTCTCAGGTACACCACACTTCACAATCCAGTCTGTGTACTCATTTACATCAAACTTCACAATCCAGTCTGCGTTCGCAGGTACATCACACTTTACAATCCAGTCTGTGTACTCAGGTACATCACACTTCACAATCCAGTCTGTGTACTCAGGTACATCACACTTCACAATCCAGTCTGTGTACTCAGGTACATCACACTTCACAATCCAGTCTGATTACTCAGGTACATCAAAGTTCACAATCCAGTCTGAGTACTCAGGTACATCACACTTCACAATCCAGTCTGTGTACTCAGGTACATCACACTTCACAATCCAGTCTCTGTACTCAGGTACATCACACTTCACAATCCAGTCTGTGTACTCAGTTACATCACACTTCACAATACAGTCTGTGTACTCAGGTACATCACACTTCACAATCCTGTCTGATTACTCAGGTACATCACACTTCACAATCCAGTCTGTGTACTCAGGTACATCACACTTCACAATCCAGTCTATGTACTCAGGTACATCACACTTCACAATCCAGTCTGTGTACTCAGTTACATCACACTTCACAATCCAGTCTGCCTTCGCAGGTACATCACACTTTACAATCCAGTCTGTGTACTCAGGTACATCACACTTCACAATCCAGTCTGTGCACTCAGTTACATCACACTTCACAATCCAGTCTGCGTTCGCAGGTACATCACACTTTTCAATCCAGTCTGTGTACTCAGGTACATCACACTTCACAATCCAGTCTCTGTTCTCAGGTACATCACACTTCACAATCCAGTCTGTGTACTCAGGTACATCACACTTCACAATCTAGTCTGTGTACTCAGGTACATCACACTTCACAATCCAGTCCGTGTACTCAGGTACATCACACTTCACAATCCAGTCTGTGTACTCAGGTACATCACACTTCACAATCCAGTCTGAGTACTCAGGTACATCACACTTCACAATCCAGTCTGTGTACTCAGGTACATCACACTTCACAATCCAGTCTGTGTCCTCAGTAACATCACATTTCACAATCCAGTCTGTGTACTCAGGTACATCACACTTCACAATCCAGTCTGTGTACTCAGGTACATCACACTTCACAATCCAGTCTGTGTACTCAGGTACATCACACTTCACAATCCAGTGTGTGTACTCAGGTACACCATACTTCACAATCCAGTCTGTGTACTCAGGTACATCACACTTCCCAATCCAGTCTGTGTTCTCAGGTAAATCACACTTCACAATCCAGTCTGTGTACTCAGGTAAATCACACTTCACAATCCAGTCTGTGTACTCAGGTACATCACACTTCACAATCCAGTCTGTGTACTCAGGTACATCACACTTCACAATCCAGTCAGTGTACTCAGGTACATCACACTTCACAATCCAGTCTGTGTACTCAGCTACATCACAATTCACAATCCAGTCTGTGTACCCTGTACATCACACTTCAGAATCCAGTTTGTGTACTCAGGTACACCACAATTCACAATCCAGTTTGTGTACTCAGGTACACCACACATCACAATCTAGTCTGTGTACTCAGGTACATCACACTGCACAATCCAGTCTGTGTTCTCAGGTACACCACACTTCACAATCCAGTCTGTGTACTCATTTACATCAAACTTCACAATCCAGTCTGCGTTCGCAGGTACATCACACTTTACAATCCAGTCTGTGTACTCAGGTACATCACACTTCACAATCCAGTCTGTGTACTCAGGTACATCACACTTCACAATCCAGTCTGTGTACTCAGGTACATCACACTTCACAATCCAGTCTGATTACTCAGGTACATCAAAGTTCACAATCCAGTCTGAGTACTCAGGTACATCACACTTCACAATCCAGTCTGTGTACTCAGGTACATCACACTTCACAATCCAGTCTCTGTACTCAGGTACATCACACTTCACAATCCAGTCTGTGTACTCAGTTACATCACACTTCACAATACAGTCTGTGTACTCAGGTACATCACACTTCACAATCCTGTCTGATTACTCAGGTACATCACACTTCACAATCCAGTCTGTGTACTCAGGTACATCACACTTCACAATCCAGTCTATGTACTCAGGTACATCACACTTCACAATCCAGTCTGTGTACTCAGTTACATCACACTTCACAATCCAGTCTGCCTTCGCAGGTACATCACACTTTGCAATCCAGTCTGTGTACTCAGGTACATCACACTTCACAATCCAGTCTGTGCACTCAGTTACATCAGACTTCACAATCCAGTCTGCGTTCGCAGGTACATCACACTTTTCAATCCAGTCTGTGTACTCAGGTACATCACACTTCACAATCCAGTCTCTGTTCTCAGGTACATCACACTTCACAATCCAGTCTGTGTACTCAGGTACATCACACTTCACAATCTAGTCTGTGTACTCAGGTACATCACACTTCACAATCCAGTCCGTGTACTCAGGTACATCACACTTCACAATCCAGTCTGTGTACTCAGGTACATCACACTTCACAATCCAGTCTGAGTACTCAGGTACATCACACTTCACAATCCAGTCTGTGTACTCAGGTACATCACACTTCACAATCCAGTCTGTGTCCTCAGTAACATCACATTTCACAATCCAGTCTGTGTACTCAGGTACATCACACTTCACAATCCAGTCTGTGTACTCAGGTACATCACACTTCACAATCCAGTCTGTGTACTCAGGTACATCACACTTCACAATCCAGTGTGTGTACTCAGGTACACCATACTTCACAATCCAGTCTGTGTACTCAGGTACATCACACTTCCCAATCCAGTCTGTGTTCTCAGGTAAATCACACTTCACAATCCAGTCTGTGTACTCAGGTAAATCACACTTCACAATCCAGTCTGTGTACTCAGGTACATCACACTTCACAATCCAGTCTGTGTACTCAGGTACATCACACTTCACAATCCAGTCAGTGTACTCAGGTACATCACACTTCACAATCCAGTCTGTGTACTCAGCTACATCACAATTCACAATCCAGTCTGTGTACCCTGTACATCACACTTCAGAATCCAGTTTGTGTACTCAGGTACACCACAATTCACAATCCAGTTTGTGTACTCAGGTACACCACACATCACAATCTAGTCTGTGTACTCAGGTACATCACACTGCACAATCCAGTCTGTGTTCTCAGGTACACCACACTTCACAATCCAGTCTGTGTACTCATTTACATCAAACTTCACAATCCAGTCTGCGTTCGCAGGTACATCACACTTTACAATCCAGTCTGTGTACTCAGGTACATCACACTTCACAATCCAGTCTGTGTACTCAGGTACATCACACTTCACAATCCAGTCTGTGTACTCAGGTACATCACACTTCACAATCCAGTCTGATTACTCAGGTACATCAAAGTTCACAATCCAGTCTGAGTACTCAGGTACATCACACTTCACAATCCAGTCTGTGTACTCAGGTACATCACACTTCACAATCCAGTCTCTGTACTCAGGTACATCACACTTCACAATCCAGTCTGTGTACTCAGTTACATCACACTTCACAATACAGTCTGTGTACTCAGGTACATCACACTTCACAATCCTGTCTGATTACTCAGGTACATCACACTTCACAATCCAGTCTGTGTACTCAGGTACATCACACTTCACAATCCAGTCTATGTACTCAGGTACATCACACTTCACAATCCAGTCTGTGTACTCAGTTACATCACACTTCACAATCCAGTCTGCCTTCGCAGGTACATCACACTTTGCAATCCAGTCTGTGTACTCAGGTACATCACACTTCACAATCCAGTCTGTGCACTCAGTTACATCAGACTTCACAATCCAGTCTGCGTTCGCAGGTACATCACACTTTTCAATCCAGTCTGTGTACTCAGGTACATCACACTTCACAATCCAGTCTCTGTTCTCAGGTACATCACACTTCACAATCCAGTCTGTGTACTCAGGTACATCACACTTCACAATCTAGTCTGTGTACTCAGGTACATCACACTTCACAATCCAGTCCGTGTACTCAGGTACATCACACTTCACAATCCAGTCTGTGTACTCAGGTACATCACACTTCACAATCCAGTCTGAGTACTCAGGTACATCACACTTCACAATCCAGTCTGTGTACTCAGGTACATCACACTTCACAATCCAGTCTGTGTCCTCAGTAACATCACATTTCACAATCCAGTCTGTGTACTCAGGTACATCACACTTCACAATCCAGTCTGTGTACTCAGGTACATCACACTTCACAATCCAGTCTGTGTACTCAGGTACATCACACTTCACAATCCAGTGTGTGTACTCAGGTACACCATACTTCACAATCCAGTCTGTGTACTCAGGTACATCACACTTCCCAATCCAGTCTGTGTTCTCAGGTAAATCACACTTCACAATCCAGTCTGTGTACTCAGGTAAATCACACTTCACAATCCAGTCTGTGTACTCAGGTACATCACACTTCACAATCCAGTCTGTGTACTCAGGTACATCACACTTCACAATCCAGTCAGTGTACTCAGGTACATCACACTTCACAATCCAGTCTGTGTACTCAGCTACATCACAATTCACAATCCAGTCTGTGTACCCTGTACATCACACTTCAGAATCCAGTTTGTGTACTCAGGTACACCACAATTCACAATCCAGTTTGTGTACTCAGGTACACCACACATCACAATCTAGTCTGTGTACTCAGGTACATCACACTGCACAATCCAGTCTGTGTTCTCAGGTACACCACACTTCACAATCCAGTCTGTGTACTCATTTACATCAAACTTCACAATCCAGTCTGCGTTCGCAGGTACATCACACTTTACAATCCAGTCTGTGTACTCAGGTACATCACACTTCACAATCCAGTCTGTGTACTCAGGTACATCACACTTCACAATCCAGTCTGTGTACTCAGGTACATCACACTTCACAATCCAGTCTGATTACTCAGGTACATCAAAGTTCACAATCCAGTCTGAGTACTCAGGTACATCACACTTCACAATCCAGTCTGTGTACTCAGGTACATCACACTTCACAATCCAGTCTCTGTACTCAGGTACATCACACTTCACAATCCAGTCTGTGTACTCAGTTACATCACACTTCACAATACAGTCTGTGTACTCAGGTACATCACACTTCACAATCCTGTCTGATTACTCAGGTACATCACACTTCACAATCCAGTCTGTGTACTCAGGTACATCACACTTCACAATCCAGTCTATGTACTCAGGTACATCACACTTCACAATCCAGTCTGTGTACTCAGTTACATCACACTTCACAATCCAGTCTGCCTTCGCAGGTACATCACACTTTACAATCCAGTCTGTGTACTCAGGTACATCACACTTCACAATCCAGTCTGTGCACTCAGTTACATCAGACTTCACAATCCAGTCTGCGTTCGCAGGTACATCACACTTTTCAATCCAGTCTGTGTACTCAGGTACATCACACTTCACAATCCAGTCTCTGTTCTCAGGTACATCACACTTCACAATCCAGTCTGTGTACTCAGGTACATCACACTTCACAATCTAGTCTGTGTACTCAGGTACATCACACTTCACAATCCAGTCCGTGTACTCAGGTACATCACACTTCACAATCCAGTCTGTGTACTCAGGTACATCACACTTCACAATCCAGTCTGAGTACTCAGGTACATCACACTTCACAATCCAGTCTGTGTACTCAGGTACATCACACTTCACAATCCAGTCTGTGTCCTCAGTAACATCACATTTCACAATCCAGTCTGTGTACTCAGGTACATCACACTTCACAATCCAGTCTGTGTACTCAGGTACATCACACTTCACAATCCAGTCTGTGTACTCAGGTACATCACACTTCACAATCCAGTGTGTGTACCCAGGTACACCATACTTCACAATCCAGTCTGTGTACTCAGGTACATCACACTTCCCAATCCAGTCTGTGTTCTCAGGTAAATCACACTTCACAATCCAGTCTGTGTACTCAGGTAAATCACACTTCACAATCCAGTCTGTGTACTCAGGTACATCACACTTCTCAATCCAGTCTGTATACTCAGGTACATCACACTTCACAATCCAGTCTGTGTACTCAGGTACATCACACTTCACAAGCCAGTCTGTGTACTCAGGTACATCACACTTCACAATCCAGTCTGTGTACTCAGATACATCACACTTCACAAGCCAGTCTGTGTACTCAGGTACATCACACTTCACAATCCAGTCTGTGTACTCAGGAAAACCACACTTCACAATCCAGTTTTTGTACGCAGGTACATCACACTTCACAATCCAGTTTGTGTACTCAGGTACATCACACTTCACAATCCAGTCTGTGTTCTCAAGTACATCACACTTCACAATCCAGTCTGTGTACTCAGGCACGTCACACTTCACAATCCAGTCTGTGTTCTCAGGTACATCACACTTCACAATCCAGTCTAATTACTCAGGTACATCACACTTCACAATCCAGTCTGTGTCCTCAGTAACATCACATTTCATAATCCAGTCTGTGTACTCAGGTACATCACACTGCACAATCCAGTCTGTGTTCTCAGGTACATCACATTTCACAATCCAGTCTGTGTACTCAGGTACATCACACTTCACAATCCAGTCTCTGTACTCAGGTACATCACACTTCACAATCCAGTCTGTGTCCTCAGTAACATCACATTTCACAATCCAGTCTGTGTACTCAGGTACATCACACTTCACAATCCAGTCTGTGTACTCAGGTACATCACACTTCACAATCCAGTCTGTGTACTCAGCTACATCACACTACAAAATCCAGTCTATGTACTCAGGTACATCACACTTCACAATCCAGTCTGTATACTCAGGTACATCACACTTCACAATCCAGTCTGTGAACTCAGGTACATCACACTTCACAATCCATTCTGTATAGTCAGGTACATCACACTTCACAATCCAGTCTGTGTACTCAGGTATATCACACTTCACAAGCCAGTCTGTATACTCAGGTACATCACACTTCACAATCCAGTCTGTGTACTCAGGGACGTCACACTTCACAATCCAGTTTGTGTACGCAGGTACATCACACTTCACAATCCAGTCTGTGTACTCAGGTACATCACACTTCACAATCCAGTCTGTGTACTCAGTTACATCACACTTCACAATCCAGTCTGTGTACTCAGATACATCACACTTCACAATCCAGTGTCTGTACTCAGTTACATCACATTTCACAATCCAGTCTATGTACTCAGGTACATCACACTTCACAATCCATTCTGTTTACTCAGGTACATCACATTTCACAATCCAGTCTGTGTACTCAGGTACATCACATTTCACAATCCAGTCTGTGTACTCAGGTACATCACACTTCACAATCCATTATGTGTACCCAGTACATCACACATCAAAATCCAGTTTGTGTACTCAGGAACATCACACTTCACAATCCAGTCTGTGTACTCAGGTACATCACACTTCACAATCCAGTCTGTGCACTCAGGTACATCACACTTCACAATCTAGTCTATGTACTCAGATACATCACACTTCACAATCCAGTCTGTGTACTCAGGTACGTCACACTTCACAATCCAGTCTGTGTACTCAGGTACATCACATTTCACAATCCAGTCTGTGTACTCAGGTACATCACACTTCACAATCCTGTCTCTGTACTCAGGTACATCACACTTCACAATCCAGTCTGTGTACTCAGTTACATCACACTTCACAATACAGTCTGTGTACTCAGGTACATCACACTTCACAATCCTGTCTGATTACTCAGGTACATCACACTTCACATTTCAGTCTGTGTACTCAGGTACATCACACTTTACAATCCAGTCTATGTACTCAGGTACATCACACTTCACAATCCAGTCTCTGTACTCAGTTACATCACACTTCACAATCCAGTCTGTGTACTCAGGTACATCACACTTCACAATCCAGTCTATGTACTCAGGTACATCACACTTCACAATCCAGTCTGTGTACTCAGTTACATCACACTTCACAATCCAGTCTGCCTTCGCAGGTACATCACACTTAACAATCCAGTCTGTGTACTCAGGTACATCACACTTCACAATCCAGTCTGTGTACTCAGTTACATCACACTTCACAATCCAGTCTGAGTACTCAGGTACATCACACTTCACAATCCAGTCTGTGTACTCAGGTACATCACACTTCACAATCCAGTCTGTGTCCTCAGTAACATCACATTTCACAATCCAGTCTGTGTACTCAGGTACATCACACTTCACAATCCAGTCTGTGTACTCAGGTACATCACACTTCACAATCCAGTCTGTGTACTCAGGTACATCACACTTCACAATCCAGTCTGTGTACTCAGGTACACCATACTTCACAATCCAGTCTGTGTACTCAGGTACATCACACTTCACAATCCAGTCTGTGTACTCAGGTAAATCACACTTCACAATCTAGTCTGTGTACTCAGGTAAATCACACTTCACAATCCAGTCTGTATACTCAGGTACATCACACTTCACAATCCAGTCTGTGTACTCAGGTACATCACACTTCACAAGCCAGTCTGTGTACTCAGGTACATCGCACTTCACAATCCAGTCTGTGTACTCAGGTACATCACACTTCACAATCCAGTCTGTGCACTCAGGTACATCACACTTCACAATCTAGTCTATGTACTCAGATACATCACACTTCACAATCCAGTCTGTGTACTCAGGTACGTCACACTTCACAATCCAGTCTGTGTACTCAGGTACATCACATTTCACAATCCAGTCTCTGTACTCAGGTACATCACACTTCACAATCCATTATGTGTACTCTGGTACATCGCGCTTCACAATCCAGTCTGTGTACTCAGGTACATCACACTTCACAATCCAGTCTCTGTACTCAGGTACATCACACTTCACAATCCAGTCTGTGTACTCAGTTACATCACACTTCACAATACAGTCTGTGTACTCAGGTACATCACACTTCACAATCCTGTCTGATTACTCAGGTACATCACACTTCACAATTCAGTCTGTGTACTCAGGTACATCACACTTTACAATCCAGTCTATGTACTCAGGTACATCACACTTCACAATCCAGTCTGTGTACTCAGTTACATCACACTTCACAATCCAGTCTGTGTGCTCAGGTACATCACACTTCACAATCCAGTCTATGTACTCAGGTACATCACACTTCACAATCCAGTCTGTGTACTCAGTTACATCACACTTCACAATCCAGTCTGCCTTCGCAGGTACATCACACTTTACAATCCAGTCTGTGTACTCAGGTACATCACACTTCACAATCCAGTCTGTGTACTCAGTTACATCACACTTCACAATCCAGTCTGCGTTCGCAGGTACATCACACTTTTCAATCCAGTCTGTGTACTCAGGTACATCACACTTCACAATCCAGTCTCTGTACTCAGGTACATCACACTTCACAATCCAGTCTGTGTACTCAGGTACATCACACTTCACAATCTAGTCTGTGTACTCAGGTACATCACACTTCACAATCCAGTCCGTGTACTCAGGTACATCACACTTCACAATCCAGTCTGTGTACTCAGGTACATCACACTTCACAATCCAGTCTGAGTTCTCAGGTACATCACACTTCACAATCCAGTCTGTGTACTCAAGTACATCACACTTCACAATCCAGTCTGTGTCCTCAGTAACATCACATTTCACAATCCAGTCTGTGTACTCAGGTACATCACACTTCACAATCCAGTCTGTGTACTCAGGTACATCACACTTCACAATCCAGTCTGTGTACTCAGGTACATCACACTTCACAATCCAGTCGGTGTACTCAGGTACACCATACTTCACAATCCAGTCTGTGTACTCAGGTACATCACACTTCACAATCCAGTCTGTGTACTCAGGTAAATCACACTTCACAATCCAGTCTGTGTACTCAGGTAAATCACACTTCACAATCCAGTCTGTGTACTCAGGTACATCACACTTCACAATCCAGTCTGTGTACTCAGGTACATCACACTTCACAATCCAGTCTGTGGACTCAGGTACATCACACTTCACAAGCCAGTCTGTGTACTCAGGTACATCACACTTCACAATCCAGTCTGTGTACTCAGGAAAACCACACTTCACAATCCAGTTTTTTTACGCAGGTACATCACACTTCACAATCCAGTTTGTGTACTCAGGTACATCACACTTCACAATCCAGTCTGTATTCTCAAGTACATCACACTTCACAATCCAGTCTGTGTACTCAGGCACGTCACACTTCACAATCCAGTCTGTGTTCTCAGGTACATCACACTGCACAATCCAGTCTGTGTTCTCAGGTACATCACATTTCACAATCCAGTCTGTGTACTCAGGTACATCACACTTCACAATCCAGTCTGTGTACTCAGGTACATCACACTTCACAATCCAGTCTGTGTACTCAGCTACATCACACTACAAAATCCAGTCTATGTACTCAGGTACATCACACTTCACAATCCAGTCTGTATACTCAGGTACATCACACTTCACAATCCAGTCTGTGAACTCAGGTACATCACACTTCACAATCCAGTCTGTATACTCAGGTACATCACACTTCACAATCCGGTCTGTGTACTCAGGTACATCACACTTCACAAGCCAGTCTGTATACTCAGGTACATCACACTTCACAATCCAGTCTGTGTACTCAGGTACGTCACACTTCACAATCCAGTATGTGTACGCAGGTACATCACACTTCACAATCCAGTCTGTGTACTCAGGTACATCACACTTCACAATCCAGTCTGTGTACTCAGTTACATCACACTTCACAATCCAGTCTGTGTACTCAGATACATCACACTTCACAATCCAGTCTCTGTTCTCAGTTACATCACATTTCACAATCCAGTCTGTGTACTCAGGTACATCACACTTCACAATCCATTCTGTTTACTCAGGTACATCACATTTCACAATCCAGTCTGTGTACTCAGGTACATCACATTTCACAATCCAGTCTGTGTACTCAGGTACATCACACTTCACAATCCATTATGTGTACCCAGTACATCACACATCAAAATCCAGTTTGTGTACTCAGGTACATCACACTTCACAATCCAGTCTGTGTACTCAGGTACATCAAACTTCACAATCCAGTCTGTGCACTCAGGTACATCACACTTCACAATCCAGTCTATGTACTCAGATACATCACACTTCACAATCCAGTCTGTGTACTCAGGTACGTCACACTTCACAATCCAGTCTGTGTACTCAGGTACATCACATTTCACAATCCAGTCTCTGTACTCAGGTACATCACACTTCACAGTCCATTATGTGTACTCTGGTACATCACGCTTCACAATCCAAACTGTGTACTCAGGCACATCAGACTTCACAATCCAGTCTGTGTACTCAGATACATCACACTTCACAATCCAGTCTGTGTACTCAGGTACATCACACTTCGCAATCCAGTCTGTGTACTCAGGTACATCACACTTCACAATCCAGTTTGTGTACTCAGGTACATCACACTTCACAATCCAGTCTGTGTACTCAGGTACATCACACTGCACAATCCAGTCTGTGTACTCAGGTTCATCACACTTCACAATCCAGTCTGTGTACTCAGGTACGTCACACTTCACAATTCAGTCTGTGTACTCAGGTACATCACACTTCACAATCCAGTCTGTGTACTCAGGTAGATCACACTTCACAATCCAGTCTGTGTACTCAGGTACATCACACTTCACAATCCAGTCTGTGTACTCAGGTACATCACACTTCACAATCCAGTCTGTGTACTGAGGTGTATTACACTTCACAATCCAGTCTGTGTACTCCGGTACATCACACTGCACAATCCAGTCTGTTACTCAGGTACATCACACTTCACAATCCAGTCTGTGTACTCAGGTATATCACACTTCACAATCTAGTCTGTGTACTCAGGTACATCACACTTCACAATCCAGTCTGAGTACTCAGGTACATCACACTTCACAATCCAGTCTGTGTACTCAGGTACATCACACTTCACAATCCAGTCTGTGTCCTCAGGTACATCACACTTCACAATCCAGTCTGTGTACTCAGGTACACCACACTTCACAATCCAGTCTGTGTACTCAGGTACATCACATTTCACAATCCTGTCTGAGTGCTCAGGTATATCACACTTCACAATCTAGTCTGTGTACTCAGGTACCTCACACTTCACAATCCAGTCTGTGTACTCAGGTACATCACACTTCGCAATCCAGTCTGTGTACTCAGGTACATCACACTTCACAATCCAGTCTGTGTACTCAGGTACATCACACTTCACAATCCAGTCTGTGTACTGAGGTGTATTACACTTCACAATCCAGTCTGTGTACTCCGGTACATCACACTGCACAATCCAGTCTGTTACTCAGGTACATCACACTTCACAATCCAGTCTGTGTACTCAGGTATATCACACTTCACAATCTAGTCTGTGTACTCAGGTACATCACACTTCACAATCCAGTCTGAGTACTCAGGTACATCACACTTCACAATCCAGTCTGTGTACTCAGGTACATCACACTTCACAATCCAGTCTGTGTTCTCAGGTACATCACACTTCACAATCCAGTCTGTGTACTCAGGTACACCACACTTCACAATCCAGTCTGTGTACTCAGGTACATCACATTTCACAATCCTGTCTGAGTGCTCAGGTATATCACACTTCACAATCTAGTCTGTGTACTCAGGTACATCACACTTCACAATCCAATCTGAGTACTCAGGTACATCACACTTCACAATCCAGTCTGTGTACTCAGGTACACCACACTTCACAATCCAGTCTGTGTACTCAGGTACATCACACTTCACAATCCAGTCTGTGTACTCAGGTACATCACACTTCACATTTCAGTCTCTGTAATCAGGTACATCACACTTCACAATCCAGTCTGTGTACTCAGTTACATCTCATTTCACAATCCAGTCTGTGTACTCAGGTACATCACACTTCACAATCCTGTCTGTGTACGCAGGTACACCACACTTCACAATCCAGTCTATGTACTCAGGTACATCACACTTCACAATCCAGTCTGTGTACTCAGGTACATCACAATTCACAATCCAGTCTGTGTACCCAGTACATCACACTTCAAAATCCAGTTTGTCTTCTCAGGTACACCACAATTCACAATCCAGTCTGTGTACTCAGGTACATCACACTTCACAATCCAGTCTGTGTACTCAGGTACATCACACTTCACAATCCAGTCTGTGTACTCAGATACATCACACTTCACAATCCAGTCTGTGTACTCAGGTACATCACACTTCACAATCCAGTCTGTGTACTCAGGTACACCACCACCGTCCTCACACTGATCTGAAGCTCCAGTTCCGGTTCCTCGAGGGACCAGTGTTTTGTGAGCACCTCATTCGTGAGTCACAGCCCCTAAATGCTCTGTTCCTGCCTTAGGTGTTGGTGAAAATTGCTACTGGAAGGTTCTATGTGGATACGGCCTCCTGCTGAGCTCCCGTCTCACCCTCCGCGGTACAATGGACTGGGAACATGTGGTGTACCCTGAGAACTTGCAGCTAAAAACAATGTCTTCCCCACATGCAGCATCTCTTCCTGTATCTTCACCAACTTGAAACAACTCCTCCAAACACCCAGTCCTTCCACAAACTCAATCAGAACCAGGAGAAAGTCAGCAGGAACTCAGCTGCAGGTTGTTGATGGTCCCTTTAAATCTCACTGGTCTCTGGATCCCTCACACTGCTGAACCTGTACCAAATCTGCTTTACAATCTGACTGAGCTCACCATCTGCTGACTCTGTATCCTTCCGGAACACGCCTGTAACACGCGTGTTAATGCCCCTTCACCACGATGGGGTCCACTGTGGCCCAGACTGGAAGTGGGAAGAAACCTGCAGCCGCCATTTTGTTTCCATCGGGTTCCTGTCGTGTCGAAATTCCCGGGGTTATGGAGGCAAAATTTGTGGTCATCGTATTCACTGAACGTATAATCTTGTTTTATAGATTTTAATGTCATCACTTGGTCGGGTTTAGCTGATAGGAGGATTCACTGAACTGTTTCTGGGTAAACTTACCCCTGCCGCTTCTCCTTGTGCGGTGATCGTCTCTTTGTGATTTTTTTCTCCTGTTCCAGTCGCCTCTCTCAGCAGCTGCTCTGTCACGTTTCAGTTTAAACCCTGAGGGTGTCTCCCATACTCTCCTCTCTCTCTCTCTCTCTCTCTCGAATATCTGAACCTGTTTATATCCCTTTGCAGTCTCTTTGTATCCTCCTCACAGCTTACTTTCCCAACCAGCTTTTTATTGTCAGTAGCCCTGACTGTGGGTGGAATTTTCTGTGCCGTGAGTGAACAATATGGCGAGAAGGCCGGAGATAGTCTTCACCCCACCTTGAAACCAATTTGCGATCGTCCGCTCAGCTGGTCAGTGGCGGGCTGCGTCTCCCACCATCGGACGTTGGGAACCTCATTGTAACACATCTGCCTGTCAGAATAAGGCCAGCCCACCGGAATCATCCCCCCCGCACCCTCCCCTGGGCTGGATCGTCCACCCCCCTTGGCGTGATTGTGAGCTGCCGTCTTTCACAACAGCTTGTGCTTGGCGGGCTGCTCTCTGAGGGGGACGGGGAGGGGAGTTCCCAGTAACATTGTGCAGCACTCGCCAGGGGGGCCTGTTGGGCTTCAAGGGTGAGGCAGGTTGATGGGGGGTCAAGGGCGGCCCTGAAGCTGAGGCGACTTTGCTGGAGACAAAGGTTTGCCTCGTGACTGAGGCAGTTTGTGTGGCCAGGGGGCGGGGCCGTGGGGCGGGGCTGGGGCCAGAGGGGGCGGGGCCGTGGGGGCGGGGCTGTGGGGCGGGGCTGTGGTCAGAGGGGATGGGGCCGTGGGGCGGGGTTGTGGGGCGGTGCTGGGGCCAGAGGTGTCGGTGTCTGGGGGCGTGGCCTGGGGCTGAGAGGAGGGTCCAGATGGGGAGGGGCCAGATGGGGCGGTACCTGGGGTGGGGTGGGGGCGAGGCCTGGGGGCGGCGCCGGTTGTGAGGGGCAGCCTCTTTCAATGTTTGGGCCAGTCTCTCCCATGGTCCAAGCTAACAGAGCAGCCTTGCCGTGCGGGTTAGGAGAATGTCTGTGTCTGAGCTGAGAGCACAGCCTGCAGTCCAATGGGCAAAGCTGCCGCCAATCGGTCAGGTGCGGTGGGGCAGAGGAAGGTGGGGTTTCGGGCAGCCAATCAGGACACTAATCTCTGGCCACCCAAGTGGTGGACAGCACTCAGCGGGATGTGTTAAGGGGCCTTCAGACTTAACCAGGACAGGTTCTTAGTGCACCCATGTTAACCACGTCTCTCTCTCTCTCATCCTGCAGGAGGAGTACATCAGGAGCATGGATCATATACATATAGCTTATATGTCTGGTTAAATATAGACATGCAGATTGCAGCAGCTTATACATTTTTATACCCAAACTAGGATCTAAACGCACACCCACTAGGTTTCTCTGCCACTCCCTGAGTGGTCACAGAATATAAAAGCTAATCCCCGAAAAGGAGAGCTGACGCTGGCCAGGCTTTCCGTTCTCTCTCTCTTTCACTGTCATCTCTACGTTGCTGACGTAGGTTCTTCCATTTCCGCGATGGTTGGTCTCCGGAGTCTTTGCTGGCTCCAGGCTCCAGATTCTCCATTCTTATTCTGCATCTTATCCCTCCAAGCTGTGCTGTCTCTCTCTCCCGTTGCTTTAGGCTTGCTCGCCTAGTCTGTGCTTCTCCTTATTGGCTCTATCCCAAGGACTTAGGTAGCATTACCTCATTACCCCTTTTCTAAATAAGGACTTGTGTCTTATCACATTTCCCTTGTTTTTCACAAAACTCAGCTAATTCAAACCAGTTCCAGCCAGCTCAGGCCTGCGACTGAACTCAGGTTACTTCAGTTCAAAAGGTTTTTGCCTGTGTCAGCAGTTCGGCTACAGCCCCTGGCCAACACTTGGTTTCTGTCGACGTTGACAAAATTCTGGCCTTTGCAAAAATGCCGTCTGTGACTCCTGGATACATTTGTGGGCGGACTCTTGGGAGGTGCCACTGGGATCCTCAGTGGAGCCCTGGAAGGAGCCACTGCCTTAGAAGTTTTACTTTCACAGCCACTGGCAATGGATGCCCTTCCAGTTCCCGTGGCACCAAATCCTGCAGAACGGGGCAAATGTCAGTCACCAGATGCCAGGACATGTGGAGGCGTCTGTGACACAGGGTCTCACTCATCTGCAGATAACACATGTGATGTCTATACGCCCTGGGTCCAGCAAGATGCCTGCAAACTACTGCTCCCTGAGGATCATCCTCTAAACTAAGGGAACAATCATTGCCACTTTGAGGGGTCAGTGTTGCATGAATGGGCATCATTGCTTCACTTTCCTGACTCCCCACATGACAACTGAACAGTGCTAACCTGTCTCTGCTGTGACTCTGTCCTCAGTTTGGAACCATCAATTCAGTTGGCTGGCCCTTTAGTGCCCCCCTACCCCCACCCCCTCAGTCATGTGTCTCATTGCAACCTTCCCCAGTCATTGTCCCCAATGGAGCCTTTACCTTGCAGCCCCTTCCCTTCCCTCAGTCCTGTCTGGCGCCTCCCCCAATGGATCCCTTGTCCTGCAGCACAGTAACAGTGCCCCCCTCCCTCCCCCCTTAACCCTGCTGTCGTACCTGCTTTGAGACAGAGAAACATAGAAAATAGGAGCAGGAGCAGGTCATTCAGTCCTTCCACTCTGCTCCACCATTCAATATGACCATAACTGACCCTTTATCTCAACACCATTCTCCCGCTCTCTCTCCATACCACTTGATACCTTTAGAGTCCAGAAATCTATCTATTTCCTTCTTAAATATATTCAGTGACTTGGCCCCCACAGCCTCTGTGGTGGAGAATTCCACAGGTTCACCAGCCTCTGAGTGAAGCAGTTTCTCCTCATCTCAGTCCTAAATGGTCTACCCTGTATCCTGAGATTGTGACCCCTTGTTCTAGACTCCCCTCCCCAGAGAGAGGAAACATCATCCCTGCGCCCAGTCTGTCCAGCCCTGTCAGAATTTTATACGTTTCAATGAAATCTCCTCTCATTCTTCTAATCTCCAGTGAATACAGGCCTAGTCGGCCCAATCTCTCCTCATACAACAATCCTGCCATCCCAGGAATCAGTCTGGTGAACCTTTGCTGCACTCCCTTTGTGGCAAGTATATCCTTTCTTAGTTAAGGAGACCAAAACTGCACACAATACTCCAGGTGTGGTCTCACCAAGGCCCTGTACAGCTGCAGTAAGACATCCTTGCTCCTGTACTCTTGTCCTCTCACAAGGAAGGCCAACACACTATTTGCCTTTTCACCTGCTTGCTGCACCTGCATGCTTGCTTTCAGTGATTGGTGTACAAGGACACCCAGGTCCCTTTGTACATCAATATTTCCCAATCTATCACCATTTAAATAATACTCTGCCATTCTGTTTGTCCTGCTGAAGTGGATAACTTCACACTTACCCACGTTACACTGCACCTGCCATGTATTTGTCCACTCACTCAACCCGTCCAAATCACCTTGAAGCCTCTTAACACCCTCCTCATCGCTCACAATCCCATCAAGTTTCATGTTGTCAGCAAACTTGGGAATATTACATTTGGGTTCCCTCATCCAAAGCATTGATATATATAGTGAATAGCTGGGGCCCAAGCACTGATCCCTGCCAAACCCCACTAGTCACCGCCTGCCACTCCGAAAAAGACCCAGAAGAGACCCTCCTGAAGCTGATGTGGTGCAGCCTGTGAAGTCTGGCACTGACCCTGGTGAGCTCACCTCGGGGTCAGGAATGAAGTGCAGCTTTCCAGCTCCACCTGGTTTCAATCCTGTTGTGAAACACGTGGTTCTAACCGCACGCTGATGTGGGCTCTCATCCAGGGTGGAGGGATGATTCCGGCGAGCAGGAGTCATAATGAGATGCTGATTTATGCTAATGACATTCACAATCCTCAGCGGTGGGAAACGTGTCCCGCCATTGAGGGCTGAAGCGAACAATCACTTCCTCGTTTTACATGGTGGTAAAGGCGGTTTTGGGCCTTCTGGTCAGATTGAGTCCTCGCTCCCACCATGACACCCGCCACCACTGGGAGCAGGAAATCCCGGCCAAAGACTTTGGAGAGGAAAGGGAGGTTAGTGATGGGGTGGGAGTTTACAAGGACTGATTGGTTGAGTGTGGGTTTGTTGAGGAGATGGTGATGATGGTGATTTTGAGAGCGAGGGGGTCAGTACGTGTGGAGGGGCTGACCCTCTGGTACCTGAACTCTCCCAGTGAAGCTTTCCCTCTGTTACTTTATCTCTCTTGTCATGGCACCCAGTTGGAATCTGAATAATTCCAATGGATTTCCCTGTGTTCCCTTGTTTTACAGATTATTCCAAACAGATTACCCTCTGAGTAAATAATATTTACCTGATCAATGTTGTAATTTTACTCTCACTGCTTTCCATTAACGTCATCAGCTTTTCCCACATAATCAGAGAAACACACAGCACTGAAGGAGGCCATTCAGCCCCTCGGGTCTGTTCTAGCTCTTTGAAAGAGTGATCCAATTAGATCCACTGCCCTGCTCTTTCCCCATTGGCCTGTAATTTCTCCCTTTGAATTTTTCTCCAATTGCCTTTTGCAAGTTATTCTTGAATCAGCTTCCAACGCCCTTCCAGACAGTGAGTTCCAGATCAGGACAATGTTAATGACATTCAATCTGTGACCTCTCCTGTCACTGGATACAGTTTCTCCCGATTTACTTTATTAAAATTCCTCATAATTTAGACAATTTGTATCCTGGGATGGGAAGTGAGGTACAATAAAGTGAGGGAGTCTGGGAGACAAACACAGGAAGACATTAATAAACTTGCAGAATGGGCACTGAATTGGGGAATAAATTTCAACATTGAGAAGACAGAAGCTTTACGTTTGGCTCGGAAGATTAGGGAGGAGACCAACTCCTTGAAAATAAATCTCTAAATGTGTTTGAGAAACAGAGGGATCTGAGAGTGCAGACACATAAATCCCTAAGAGCTGTGAGACAGGTTAGTAAAGTCACAAAAGAATCATATCAAGCACTCGGGTCTATTTCTAAAGGGATCGAATTGAAACACAGAGGGTTTATGTGAAACTGGTATAGAATCTTGGTTAGACCACACTTGACGCACTGTTTCTGGTCTCCATATTAAGAAAAGGATACAGTGACACTGGAGAAGGTAGAAAAGTGAGTGACACAGTGAGGATAGAGTCATCAGTCTGGGGTCCTCTTCTCTGGGAATGAAATGACTGGGAGGGGAGCTGACTGATGTCTTTAAAGTGATGAAGGGATTTGATAGGGTGATGTAGAGAAGATGCTTCCAATTGTGGGTGGGACCTAAACTACCAGGCGTGAATAAAAGATAAACACCAAAAATCTAATTGGGAATTCAGGAGAAATATTGTCACTTAGAGAGTGGTTAGAATGTGGAACTCACTGTCACTGATAAACAAGAGATAGTATGTGTTATAGAGTTGATCATCAGGCAACTTTTCTTGGTGGAAACATTTGACTTTATTTACAAGAGGACAGCAGCAACTACACATCTGCATCAAGCTCCATTACTACAGAAGTCCTCTCTCTCTCTCTGTGTGGAGGTTGCCTGAAATGCTCACACATTGGTTTACACAGTTCATGTGATCTTACAGTACACGGTTATTCTTAAAGCTACAGTCCAACATTTCCCAAAACTATAACTACGACATTCCTCCCCCTTTAACTTTTCTGTACATTTTGTATTTACAAGGACATTTATCTCATGACATTACAATATTTACACAGGTCATGAAATTACAAGTTCAGCCTTTCAGGTGGTTTCCTGATCCGTGTGGAACATCACAGCTCCACGCCTTCAGATTCTTTTGCAGGAACCACGTCCTCTGGAACCGCATTAATATCAGGTACCTCATTAGACACATGCAGTTCAGTGTCTCCCACTCCGACAGAGACATCGGCCATGTCTGCCCTAGGTTGAGCAAATTCAACAGGAACCAGTGGTTCGGTAATGACTATCGGTGGAACAATGTCCTATTGTTTTATTTCTCCTATTACAGTGGTAAATTACAGGTTTTTTCTCCTACAAGTACTCAGGAGGATCGCTCTCCTCTTCTCTTCTTCTGTGATTTTGTTTGCTTGAAAGAACTCAAGACATTATATATATTGTGACCAATCATCAGTGGCTGGCTCAAAGGGATCGATTCTGAAAAACTGGCATTTTGAATGCGTATACCTGCTGTTATTTCAAACAAACATAGAGATTCACAATCGCTGGGTGAGGTACAGAACCAATTCTGATGTATCCTCATCGCCAGTTTGTTATAGAGTTGATCTTCAGGCAACTTTCCTTCGTGGAAACATTTGACTTTGCTTACGGGACAGAGCAGCAGCAAATACCTGTGAGCATCCAACAGCACGAATACAGAAGTACTCTCTCTGTACACGTTCCCGTGCTGCTAGCACACTGGTTTAGAGAGATCATGTGATCTTATAGCATGGGATTATTCTTATAGCTGCAGTCCAACAATCACCAAATTTATCATCACCAAAGCATGATGTAAATTCACAGCTTTTATTACTGTTTATTTGGATGGAAAAAAATGCAAAACAAAGTTACTTATTGTTTAGTCAATCCCATCTGTTTTTAATTGTACAATATTTAAGAACAACTCACTCCCTGGAGAGCTCATGTAAATACTGAGCCCCTCCTGGAGCCCAATGTTATGGGAGGGAAACAAAGGAAATTCAGAACGAGTGGTTCAAGAGTGAAACTCGGCAGCTTTAATTCAGAGGGGCATGATCTCACAATATTGTTAGGTGCTGAACACAAAAATACTGCTCCCTGCTCCCTCCAACACTGCCACATCGCCACTCTATCCAACTCTACCAGCTCTCTGCACCCTCCAATAATGCCAACTCCCTGTTCCCTCCAAAACTACCAGCTCCTTTCACCCTCCAATAATGCCAACTCCCTGTTCCCTACAGCACTACCAACCCAATGCAGTCTCCAATAATGACAGCTCCCTGCTCTCTCCAATTCCGTCAGCTCCCTGCTCCCTCCACAACTGCCTCCTTACTGCTCCCTCTAATACTGCCGACTCTCTAGCCACTCCAATACTGACACTTCCCTGCTTATTCCAATACTGCCAGCTCGCTGCCCCTCCAATAATGCCAGTTCCGTGCTCCTCCAATAATGCCAGTTTCCTACTCCCTCCAATACTGCCAGCTCCCTGACCCTCCAATAATGCCAGTTCCGTGCCCCTCCAATAATACCAGCTTCCTACTCTCTCCAATACTGCCAGCTCCCTGACCCTCCAATAATGCCAGTTCCGTGCCCCTCCAATAATGCCAGTTCCCCACTACCTCCAATAGGGCCACCTCCCAGCTCTCTCCAATACTGCCAGCTCCTATCTCAATATAATCCTGCCAGCTCCCTTTTCCCTCCAATAATGCCAGCTCCCTGCTCCCTCCAATATTGCTAGCTCACTGCTCCCTCCAATAATGCCAGCTCCCTCCTCCCTCCAATACTGCCAGCTCCCTGCTCCCTCCAATACTGCCAGCTCGCTGCTACCTCCAATATTGCTAGCTCACTGCTCCCTCCAATACTGCCAGCTCCCTGCTCCCTCCAATACTGCCAGCTCCCTGCTCCCTCCAATACTGCCAGCTCCCTGCTACCTCCAATACTGCCAGCTCGCTGCTACCTCCAATTCCGCCAACTACATAGTCCCTCCAATACTGCCAGTTCCTTGGATACAACAATAAAGCAAGTTCCTGCTCCCTCCAATGCTGTCAGCCCCCTGCTATCTCCAATAATGTCAGGACACAGTTCTCTCTAATACTACCATCTCCCTGCTGTCACCAATACTGCCAGCTCCATGCTCTCTCTAATACTGCCAGCTCCCTGCTCTCACCAATAATGCCAGCTCCCTGCTCTCTCTAATATTGCCAGCTCCCTGCTCCCTCATACACTGCCAGATCCATGCACCCATCAATACACCTGTCTACCTGTTCCCTCCAATGCAGTCAGCTCCCAGCACTCTCCAATAATGCCAGCTCCCTGCACCTTCAATACTGCCAACTGCCTGCTCCCTCTAATACTGCCACATCGCTACTCTCTCTGACAATTCTAGCTCCCTTCGCACTCCAATACTGCCAGATCGCTACTCTCTCCAAGAATGCCAGCACCCCGCTCCTTCCAATACTGCCATCTCCCTGCTGTTTCCAATACTGCCAGGTCCCTGTTCTCTCCAATAATGCCAGCTCCTTGTTCCCTCAAACACTACCAGCTCCCTGTGGCCTCCAATAATGCATGCTCCCCGCTCTTTCCAATACTGTCAGCATTCAGTACCCTCCAATACTGCCATCTCCCTGCTCTCTCGAATACTGCCAGCTCCCAGCTTCCGCCAATACTGCCAGCTACCTGCTCCCTCCAAACTACCACCTCCCTGCTCCCTCCAGTATCGCCACCTCCCAGCTCCCTCCAACACTGCCATCTCCCTGCTACCTCCAATAATGCCAGTTCCCTGCTCCCTCCAACACTGCCAGCTCCCTGCTACCTCCAATACTGCCACCTCCCTGCTTCCCCTATTACTGCCAGCTCCCTGCTCTCTCCAATACTGCCAGCTCCGCCCTCCCTCCGAAACTGCCCCTTTCCTGAGGTCAGAGTTTGTCTTCAATGTCCATGATATAAACCTCCCTCTGGCTGCTAAAAGGGACACCTGCACCTTTAACACTCAAACACTGATTGGAAGCGATGTTTCTGGAGATGGATATGTAACCGGCACTAACCCACTTCCACTGAAGGTGTGCAGTGTGCTGACTGGGAGGGAAGTGAGAGTTACAGGATGTCTCAGTGACCCAGTGAGAGGGTCCACAGCTTCTCAGATGTGACTCTGGAGGCCCTGGTGGAGGAGGTCCAGAGGAGGAGTGATGTCCCTCACCCACAGGGAGTGGGGAAGGAGGTTACAGAGGCAGCTCATGCTGTGAATATGGAGGGAGATCACCCAGGAGGTGACAGCCCAGAGCACTGTCCCCAGGACTTGGATATAGAGGATTGGATAAGGAAAAAAAGGAGGCTTATGACAGATACAGAGGGCTGAAAACAGCAGAAGCCCTCGAGGAGTATAGAAGGTGGAGAGGGGTACTTAAAAAAATAATTAAGAAAGCAAAGAGGAGCATGAAAAAACATTGGCAGGCAAGGTAAAGGAAAATCCTGAGGCATTTTATAAATATATTAAGGGCAAGAGGATAACCAGGGAAAGAGTAGGGCCTATTCGGGACCAAAGTGGCAATCTGTGTGTGGAGCTGGAGGACATGGGTGAGGTATTAAATGATTACTTTTCATCTGTGTTCACTATGGAGAAGGACAATGTAGCTGTAGAAATCAGGGAGGGGGACTGTGATACACTTGAACAAATGAGCATTGAAAGGGAGGAGTATTAGTGCTTTTAGCTGGCTTAAAAATGGATAAATCCCCAGTCTGAGATGAGATGTACTCCAGGCTGCTGTGTGAGGCAAAGAGAGAAGATTGTAGGGGCTCTGACACTAATTTTCAAATCCTCTCTGGCCACAGGAGAGGTGCCAGGGGACTGGAGGACTGTGAATGTGGCACCGTTATTCAAGAAGGGTAGTAGGGATAAACCATGTAAACACAGGCCAGTGAGTCTAACATCAGTGGGAGGGAAATTATTGGGAAAAGTTCTGAGGGATAGGATTAATCTCCACTTGGAGAGGCAGGGATTAATCTGGGATAACCAGCATGGCTTTGTCAGGGGGACATCATGTCTAACACATCTGATTGAATTTTTTGAGGAGTTAACTAGTTGTGTAGATGAGGGTGCTGCAGCTGATGTAGTTTACATGGACTTCAGTAAGGCTTTTGACAAGGTCCCACATGGGAGAATGGTCAAGAAGGTCAGAGCTCAAGGGATCCAGGGCAATTTGGCAAATTGGATCCAAAATTGGCTGAGTGGCAGCAGGCAAAGGGTCATGCTCGAAGGTTGTTTTTGTGACTGGAAGCCTATGATGAGTGGTGTACTGCAGGGATCGGTGCTGGGACCCTTGCTGTTTGTAGTGTACATTAATGATTTAGATGTGAATATAGGAGGTATGATAGGAAGCTCGATGGTGACACCAAAATTGGTGGTGTAAATAGTGAGGAGGAAGGCCTTAGATTGCAGGATGATATAGATGGGCTGGTCAGATGGGCAGGGCAGTGGCAAATGGAATTTAATCCTGGGAAGTGTGAGATGATACATTTTTGGAGGACTAACATGACAAGGGAACACACGATGAATGGTAGGACCCCAGGAAGTACAGAGGATCAGAGGGACCTCGGTGTACATGTCCATAGATCCCTGAAGGCAGCAGCACAGGTAGATAAGGTGGTTAAGAAGGCATATGGGATACTTGCCTTTATTAGCCGAGGCATAGAATATAAGAGCAGGGAGGTTATGTTTGGCGCTGTATAAAATGCTAGTTAGGCCACAGCTGGAGCACTGTATGCAGTTCTGGTCATCACATTATAGGAAGGATGTGCCTGCACTGAAGAGGGTGCAGAGGAGATTCACCAGGATGTAGCCTGGGCTGGAGTGTTTCAGCTATGAAGAGAGGCTGGATACATTAGGGTTGTTTTCCTTAGAGCAGAGAAGGTTGAGGGGGGAGCTGATAGAGGTGTACAAATTATGAGGGTCGTAGATAGGGTAGGTAGGAAGAAACATTTCCACTTAGCAGAGGTGTCGATAACTAGGGGACATAGATTTAAGGTGAGGGGCAGGAGGTTTAGAGGGGATGTGAGGAAAGATGTTTTCACCCAGAGGGTGGCTGGAATCTGGAACTCACTGCCTGACGGGGTGGTAGAGGCAGCAACACTCACAACACTTAAGAAGTATTTAGATGAGCACTTGAAATGCCAGAACATACAGCGCAATGGGACAAGTGCTGGCAAATGGGATTAGAATAGACAGGTGTTTGATGGCTGGCATGCACACGATGGGCTGAAGGGCCTGTTTCTGTGCTGTATAATTCTATGTCTCTATGACCCAATGGCTCCAGCGTCAATAAACTACAACAACCAGAATATCTTGTGTTTATATAGTGAGTGTAACTGAATATAATGTCTGAATGCACTTTACAGGAATGTTATCAACTAAAAACTGATGCTGTATTAACAAAGGAGATATTAAGACAGACGAGCAACAGCTTCGAAAGAGGCAGGTTTGAGGAATGTGTTAAAGGGGACAAAGAGGGGTTGGGAATTGGAGAGGTTTAGGGAAGGAATTCCGGAGTTTAGAGATTTGGGAGTTAAATTTTCTGTGGAGTGGTGAAGTTCCTCACAGAAGTTGCAGTCCTCTTGTACAGCAGAAGGGGCTCCGCTCCGGTGTGTGGTCCAGCCAGTTTGCACAACCTGCTGCAGTTTCTCAGGACGACATCCTTCTTGGTCACTTCCCTGATCTCAGTCAGTTTGGTTCCAGCCACAGGAAAGTTCTTTGTCAGCGTGTGAACCTGTGCTGCCCTTTCTTTATTCTCTTGCTCCGTGATGGGTGGGTATGCACGTGACAGAGAGTCTGCGATGTACATTTCCATGTCTGGTTTCTATTTAACTCTGGCCTGGTACTTCTGCAGACACATTAATAATCTTTGGATTCTTGGTGGTGCACAGTTTAAGGGTTTTTAAGTGCAGCTTCCAAAGGCTTATGATCAGAATCTACGTCCATGTCTTTGCCAAACTGATGGAAACGTTCTAGGTCAAACACAATTGCTAACATTTCTTTCTCTATTTGGACACCCCGCTGCTGTGTTTCAGTCGTTGCCTTTGAAGCCGATGCCACTGGAGCCTCATTTTGCAAGAGGACATTTCCCAGGCCAGTCTTTGAAGCGTCCACTGAGATCTTGACCGGGTGACTGACATCGTAACACTTTAACCCTGGTGCTTGGGTCAGTGTTCTGTGCAGACTGGTCAAAGCTTCCTGGTGACTTTGTTCCCAGTGCAATTCCACATCATTTTGTGGAAGTTCTCTGAGAGGCATTGTCAGGTCTGATACGTTTGAAATGAATTTCCCAGGATAGCTCACCATTCCCTAATACCTCTCCAAGTCTTTCTTACATCCTGGGAGTGGCATGTTCACAACTGCTTCGATTTTACTCGGGTCCGGTTTCAGTCCCTCACTTGTTGGCACATGTCCCAAGTACTTGATTTCATGAAGACCTATTTTGTACTTTTCCTTCTTCAACTTGAGGCTCCTTTCTCCAGCTCTGGCCAGTACCTGCGTCAGTCTGTGGTCGTACTCTTCTCGTGAGTCTCCCCAGACCAGCACATCGTCAATATAGGTTTCACTGCCCTCTAACCCTTCAAACAGCCCCTTCACTGCTCTGTGGAAAACCTCCGGAGCTGAATTAATACCAAAAGGTCAGCGTAGAAACCTGTATAACCCGTATGGTGTGTTCAAGGTACAGAGACAGGAGCAGCGTTCATCCAGCTTGACCTGCCAGAAGCACAAACTCACATCCGAGACTGAATAGTATTTAGCATCAGCAACTATACACGTGATCTCTTCTACACGTGATCTCTGAATAGTATTTACCATCATCTACTTTACACGTGATCTCTTCTACATGTGATCTCTGAATAGTATTTAGCATCAGCTAGTTTACACATGATCTCTTCTACACATGATCTCTGAATAGTATTTAGCATCAGCTACTTTACACGTGATCTCTTCTACACGTGATCTCTGAATAGTATTTAGCATCAGCTACTTTACACGTGATCTCTTCCACATGTGATCTCAGAATAGTATTTACCATCATCTACTTTACACGTGATCTCTTCTACACATGATCTCTGAATAGTATTCAGCATCAGCTACTTTACACGTGATCTCTTCTACACGTGATTACTGAATAGAATTTAGCATCAGTTACTTTACACATGATCTCTTCTACACGTGATCACTGAATAGAATTTAGCATCAGTTACTTTACACATGATCTCTTCTACACGTGATCACTGAATAGAATTTAGCATCAGTTACTTTATACATGATCTCTTCTACACGTGATCTCTGAATAGTATTTTGCATCAGCTACTTTACACGTGATCTCTTCTACACGTTATCACTGAATAGTATTTTGCATCAGCTACTTTACATGTGATCTCTTCTACATGTGATCACTGAATAGAATTTAGCATCAGTTACTTTACACATGATCTCTTCTACATGTGATCTCCAAATAGTATTTAGCATCAGCTACTTTACACGTGATCTCTTCTACACGTGATCTCTGAATAGTATTTAGCAACAACTATTTTACACATGATCTCTTCTACATGTGATTTCTGAATAGTATTTAGCATCAGCTACTTTACATGTGATCTCTTCTACACGTGATCTCTGAATAGTATTTAGCAACAACTATTTTACACATGATCTCTTCTACATGTGATTTCTGAATAGTATTTTGCATCAGCTACTTTACACGTGATCTCTTCCACACGTGATCTCTGAATAGTATTTAGTATCAGCTTGTTTACACATGATCTCTTCTACATGTGATCTCTGAATAGTATTTAGCAACAACTATTTTACACATGATCTCTTCTATACGTGATCTCCGAATAGTATTTAGCATCAGCTACTTTACACGTGATCTCTTCTACACATGTTCTCTGAATAGTATTTAGCATCAGATAATTTATACGTGATCTCTTCTACACGTTATCACTGAATAGTATTTAGCATCAGCTACTTTACACATGATCCTTTCTACATGTGATCTCTTCTGCACATGATCTCCGAATAGTATTTAGCATCATATAGTTTACACATGATATCTTCTACACCGGATATCTGAATACTATTTAGCATCAGCTAGTTAACGTGATCTCTTCGACACGTGTTCGCTGAATAGTATTTTGCATCAGCTAGTTAACATGATCTCTTCTACATGTGTTCTCTGAATAGTATGTAGCATCAGCTACTTTACACCTGATCTCTTCTACACGTGATCTATGAATAGTATTTAGCTTCAGCTACTTTACACATGATCTCTTCTGTACCTGATCTCTGAATAGTATTTAGCATCAGCTACTTTACACATGATCTCTTCTACATGTGATCTCTGAATAGTATTTAGCATCAGCTTGTTTACACGTGATCTCTTCTACATGTGATCGCTGAATATTATTTAGCATCAGCTACTTTACATGTGATCTCTTCTACACATGATCTCGGAATACCATTTAGCATCAGCTACTTTACACGTGATCTATTCTACATGTGATCTCTGAATAGTATTTAGCATCAGCTTGTTTACACATGATCTCTTCTACATGTGATCGTTGAATATTATTTAGCATCAGCTACTTTACATGTGATCTCTTCTACACATGATCTCGGAATACCATTTAGCATCAGCTACTTTACACATGATCTCTTCTACACATGATCTCTGAATAGTATTTAGCACCAGCTACTTTATACATGATCACTTTACAAGTGATCTCTGAATAGTATGCAGCATCAGCAAGTTTACACATGATCTCTTCTACATGTGATCTCTGAATAGTATTTAGCACCAGCTAGTTTACACGTGATCTCTTCTACACGTGATCTCAGAATAGAATTTAGCATCAGCTACTTTACGCGTAATCCCTTCTACACATGATCTCTGAATAGTATTTAGCACCAGCTACTTTACACGTGATCTCTTCTACACATGATCTCAGAATAGAATTTAGCATCAGCTACTTTACACGTAATCCCTTCTACACATGATCTCTGAATAGTATTTAGCACCAGCTACTTTCCACGTGATCCCTTCTACACGTGATCACCGAATAGAATTTAGCATAGGCTACTTTACACGTGATCCCTTCTACACGTGATCACTGAATATTATTTAGCATCAAATACTTTACTCGTGATCTCTTCAAAATGTCATTACTGAATATTATTTAGCATCAGTTACTTTACACATGATCTCTTCTACACGTAATCTCTGAATAGTATTTAGCATCAGTTACTTTACACATGATCTCTTCCACATGTGATCTCTGAATAGTATTTAGCACCAGCTACTTTACACGTGATCCCTTCTACATGTGATCTCTGAATACTATTTCGCTTCAGCTAGTTTACACGTGATCTCTTCCACACATGATCTCTGAACGGTATTTTGCATCAGCTAGTTTACACGTGATCTCTTCTGCACCTGATCTCTGAATAACATTTAGCATCAGCTAGTTAACGTGATCTCTTCAACACGTGTTCTCTGAATAGTATTTTGCATCAGCTACTTTACACCTGATCTCTTCTATACCTGATCTATGAATAGTATTTAGCATCAGCTACTTTGCACGTGATCTCTTCTACACATGAACTCTGCATAGTATTTAGCATCAGCTTGTTTACACATGATCTCTTCTACATGTGATCTCTGAATAGTATTTAGCATCAGCTTGTTTACATTTGATCTCTTCTACATGTGATCTCTGCATAGTATTTAGCATCAGCTTGTTTACACATGATCTCTTCTACATGTGATCTCTGAATAGTATTTAGCATCAGCTTGTTTACATGTGATCTCTTCTACACGTGATCTCTGAATAGTATTTAGCATCAGCTTGTTTTCACGTGATCTCTTCTACATGTGATCGCTGAATATTATTTAGCATCAGCTACTTTGCACATGATCTCTTCCACACGTGATCTCAGAATAGAATTTAGCATCAGCTACTTTACACGTGATCGCTTCCACATGTGTTCTCTGAATAGTATTTAGCACCAGCTTGTTTTCACGTGATCTCTTCTACATGTGATCTGTGAATAGTATTTAGCACCAGCTACTTTACACGTGATCTCTTCTACACGTGATCTCTGAATAGAATTTAGCATCAGTTACTTTACACATGATCTCTTTTACACGTGATCTCTGAATAGTATTTAGCATCAGTTACTTTACACATGATCTCTTCTACACGTGATCTCGGAATAGTATTTAGCATCAGCTACTTTACACGTGATCTCTTCTACACGTGATCTCTGAATAATACTTAGCATCAGCTAGTTTACACGTGATCTCTTCTACATGTGATCTCTGAATAGTATTTAGCATCAGCTACTTTACACGTGATCTCTTCTACACGTGATCTCGGAATAGCATTTAGCATCAGCTACTTTACACGTGATCTCTTCTACACATGATCTCTGAATAGTATTTAGCACCAGCTACTTTACACGTGATCCCTTCTACACGTGATCACTGAATAGAATTTAGCATCAGCTACTTTACACATTATCCCTTTTACACATGATCACTGAATAGAATTTAGCATCAGTTACTTAACACATGATCTCTTCTACACTTGATCTCTGAATAGTATTTAGCATCAGCTACTTTACACATGATCTCTTCTACATGTGATCTCGGAATAGTATTTAGCATCAGTTACTTTACACATGATTTCATCCACACGTGACCTCTGAATAGTATTTAGCATCAGCTACTTTACACGTGAACTCTTCTACAGGTCATCTCTGAATATTATTTAGCATCAACTACTTTACACGTGATCTCTTCTACACGTGATCTCTGAATAGTATTCAGCATCAGCTACTTTACATGTGATCTCTTCTACATGTGATCTCGGAATTGTATTTAGCATCAGCTACTTTACACGTGATCTCTTCTACACATGATCTCAGAATAGTATTTAGCACCAGCTACTTTACACATGATCTCTTCTACACATGATCTCTGAATAGTATTTAGCATCAGCTTATTTACACGCGATCTCTTCTACACATGATCTCTGAATATAATTTAGCATCAGCGACTTTACACGTGATCCTTTCTACACGTGATCTCAGAATAGTATGTAGCATCAGGTAGCTTACACATGATCTCTTCCACACATGATCTCTGATCAGTATTTTGCGTCAGCTTGTTTACAGGTGATCTGTTCTACACGTGATCTCTGAACAGTATTTAGCATCAGCTACTTTACACATGATCCCTTTTACACGTGATCACTGAATAGAATTTAGCATCAGTTACTTAACACATGATCTCTTCTACACCTGATCTCTGAATAGTATTTAGCATCAGCTACTTTACACATGATCTCTTCTACACATGATCTCTGAATAGTATTTAGCATCAGTTACTTTACACATGATTTCTTCCACACGTGACCTCTGGATAGTATTTAGCATCAGCTACTTTACACGTGAACTCTTCTACAGGTCATCTTTGAATATTATTTAGCATCAACTACTTTACACGTGATCTCTTCTACACGTGATCTCTGAATAGTATTCAGCATCAGCTACTTTACACGTGATCTCTTCTACATGTGATCTCAGAATAGTATTCAGCATCAGCAGGTTTACACATGATCTCTTCTACATGTGATCTCTGAATAGTATTTAGCACCAGCTAGTTTACACGTGATCTCTTCTACACGTGATCTCAGAATAGACTTTAGCATCAGCTACTTTACACGTAATCCCTTCTACACATGATCTCTGAATAGTATTTAGCACCAGCTACTTTACACGTGATCTCTTCTACACGTGATCTCAGAATAGAATTTAGCATCAGCTACTTTACACGTAATCCCTTCTACACATGATCTCTGAATAGTATTTAGCACCAGCTACTTTCCACGTGATCCCTTCTACACGTGATCACCGAATAGAATTTAGCATCAGCTACTTTACACGTGATCCCTTCTACACGTGATCACTGAATAGTATTTAGCATCAGCTACTTTACACATGATCTCTTCTACACATGATCTCTGAATATTATTTAGCATCAACTACTTTACTCGTGATCTCTTCTATATGTCATTACTGAATATTATTTAGCATCAGTTACTTTACACATGATCTCTTCTACACGTAATCTCTGAATAGTATTTAGCTTCAGTTACTTTACACATGATCTCTTCCACATGTGATCTCTGAATAGTATTTAGCACCAGCTACTTTACACGTGATCCCTTCTACATGTGATCTCCGAATACTATTTCGCTTCAGCTAGTTTACACGTGATCTCTTCCACACATGATCTCTGAACGGTATTTTGCATCAGCTAGTTTACACGTGATCTCTTCTGCACCTGATCTCTGAATAACATTTAGCATCAGCTAGTTAACGTGATCTCTTCAACACGTGTTCTCTGAATAGTATTTTGCATCAGCTACTTTACACCTGATCTCTTCTACATGTGATCTCTGAATAGTATTTAGCATCAGCTTGTTTACATTTGATCTCTTCTACATGTGATCTCTGCATAGTATTTAGCATCAGCTTGTTTACACATGATCTCTTCTACATGTGATCTCTGAATAGTATTTAGCATCAGCTAATTTACACGTGATCTTTTCTACACGTGATCTCTGAATAGTATTTAGCAT